>JARACZ010000015.1:15000-1245000 GCA_029255805.1 Keiferia lycopersicella | reverse complement strand
CATACTAAAAGAGAAGTAAACAAAGGAAAATGGAATCTATGTTATAGCATTTGCCCAATAATGACAGATGTCACAGGGATTAAGCAAAATTTTTGGGAGTGAAGCAATGTTTGTAGATTTAATTATTTACATGTCTAAAACTAGTTAGGTAGATGTTTTTTTAGGTTAGGATAAATCAATACAAATCCTTGATCCTAAATGACGTTTGATTGTAAACAAAGTGGACTCTGACTCTGATTGCGAGTAAGTCCACAACTACAGTAAATTCGGAGTTTATTTCCATTGACATTTGAGTCCGACAAGAGAGACAAAGAAGGAAAAGTTGATCTTCGAGCCTATTTGTCCAGCACGTTATTTGAAAGTAAGAGTTGCCATTTTTTATATGATTGTCAATTTGTAGTAAAGTTTGTTACTGAACGTGTTTACCTCCGCTCCCGCAAAAATTGGCAGAAAAATTTGATCGGTCACCATCTCTATAGGTTGAATGCTCTAAGGGCGATAACGACTGTATTTTTACAGCCGCTAACGCTCTGCTTACCCCGTCAAGCGTGTGTATGTTTGTATTCAATGGTATTAAATATCTTTAACTCAGATTCAGACACACGCATCGAGTCGCTTAAGGATATCGTCTTATCCAATGGACACAGCCCCCTACTGGCGGCACCTGTGTCGGCGTGGATGAAAGAGGCCCGTCTTTGAGCTGGCCGGCAATATTTATTTTAATTTAGTGCGCGCGTTTTATGCTAATAGCTCGCTGAGCTGCCGGCTGAGAAAAGCTCTTTCGAAATTGGTTTTGCGATGTATGAACTAGATGATATGGTGGCAAGAGGTGGTTACAAGCAAGTTTAATGCCTAATTCAATTTGTTGTACTGTCGGTGAATGTAACTCATGACAAATTCAGTTTGAAGGTTTCGTTCTTGTGATCGTTACCAGCAAGCCGGAAAGATAATGATGCATGTACGGTATGTGTTTCTGCACCCAGAAAAGTAATCATTATTGCTGAAAATTTATTTTCTGTAAAATTTAAAATTTAATTTATTGTCTCTAAAAATCGCAACTTAAGTTTTGAGTGTCGCAGAGAGACTGTACCAGATCACTATAAATTGTGTTGTCAACTGATCGTTTTGGACTTATAAAAAGTAAATATATGATATGAATTAATATTATGTTGTAATCTACCTTCACTCTATACAGTCGTGTTAAGGAAATATAAATGATAAAATACATTTATTTTAACTAAAACTATTGTACTCGTTACTCGAATTTTGTAATATATACGGATTCTGTACATTTTATAGTGTTACTCACCTTTCGTAAACAATCTTAACAATCTCCGTAGATACGTTTTTCTCATCCATAAGGGGATGCGATTACATCACGTCATCTCTGGCCAATCATAGACCGCCATTGCAACCTCTAATTGGCCGCAGATTGCGTGATAGATAGCCATAACTTTGGATAAATGCGCTTCTTTCACGATGATATCATCATCAGTCAATTTTATGCCATCGTCTTTGTCTATATCCTCGATGTAGGTCTCGTTGTTTATACTTTGATTGGAACCACCATTAATAGTAATCGTTTTCGTTTTATTAACGATTCGATGTATTTCTTGTGATGAGTTATTTTTGTTTCGGCTTTCTTCAGCTATAAAGTGTAGTGAGTAATCTTTTAAGTTGGTCATTAAAATGTCTCTCCTACTAGAAATCGAGTCCTTGGACATTTATTGACCATCAACCGGTTTTAAATTGATTTTGCTTGGTCTTTTCATTTGATGTTTTATAAACTCTTTTAGTCATAGATACGCCTATTGTTTTTATCAGTAATGTATTTAAGACAATGTTTTTCTTCTTAATGCCATCTACTATCCAAACTGAAGCTCCAAAAGACAATCACACCTCAAAGCAAACAATACCCGGCCCACTTAAGTAGCTGAGTGAGTGTAAAAGAATAAAACATCGTCCACGTATGCGTCAAGCAGATTAAGTTAGTCAGAGGAGCCGCGGGACAATATTTGTGTTCGCTGTCGACACGAAAACCGCCTTAGTTGAGCAAACCAAGCAACCAAGGGGACTAATGCCCTTAAAAATTTAAGGCAAATAAGGGACTTGGGTGCGATCGGGTTATAGTTTATTGATGCGTTTTTAATTTTGTGAACCATTTTGTTGAGTTAGTACTTATAATCTAATAACTGAATAAGAGCGCGACGCAGTCATGCATGAAGGATACTGTAATTCCCTAAATTAATAGTAAATTTTGTTGTATGGCAACACATGAAATATTAATTTTATTTTGTTTTTGAACATTGATTTTAATGAACTGCGGTATTGTTTAAATGGTAAGCTAAGCTATCACAACTTATTATAAAGCTAGGTAAAGAAATAACACTTTAATGAACAACAAAAATTCCACATTTGTTTTTGAAGGCTCTCTTAATTCTCAACAATATTTTCTTAAACCTCGTTGCTCTAATATGTAAGTAACAATTTTATAGAATTTTACTGTAAATGCCGATAGAATCAGGGATATTTCAATAGAAGAATGTCTGACATTGCCATCTAACGATAGTCAATGGCATCCACACTATGCGTCTATCAAAACCGAAAACGTTCAAATTTCGAATTCAATCGAAATGGAGACAATCAATACTGCATCTCCCCCGAGCTTCATCGAAATCCGGATAAAAAACTTTTCAACAACCGAATCACGTCTCGATGCCGTTCTGCGAATTAAAATTACAAAAAGAACGACAAGGACAGCACATAACTTCTATGCGCTAGAGCGAGAGGCGAAAAATGCAACGCAACGCACGCCCCTGTAAAAATCTATAGCTACACAAATTTTAAAATAAGATTTCGAACTTGGAATCGTGTAAGAAGAAAAACAAACATCGTGGTTGTGGTTTCTCTAGGTGTGCGAGCGGGAGAGGTGTATGTTTGTGCGTGCGTGTTGGTAGTATGAGTTATGGATGGCGCGCGAATTACGGAGTTGGCGCGAAACCGGTGACGCCTGCATGTGCACTTAGCCTATGTGATTGCAATTAAAGCTATAACCAGATTCACTCACTCACCCCCCCATTTTTAGACTCACGTAACTAAAGTTACTGATAACTTTTATTTAGAAACACTTGTAAAAATAAATTTATCTTGTGTATCCAACCAAAATAACTAGTAGGTAGGTAAATATTTATTGGAAAGAAATAAGTAAGGCCGGCAATTTGTGTTTACGTTTTAATCATTTTTCTGTTTAAAAAATATTATTATTATTATTATTTTCAAATTTACGTACATAATTTATTTATTTACATTTTTTTTAGACCCGTCTCTTTATAGTCTGTAAGTTTAGGTACTTATATTTTTGTAAACAAACTTTGTATGAAAGTGACACTTCAGAACTGTCAGTTTAGTACAAAGTTTGTATACAAAAAGATAAGTACCTAAACTTACAGAATATAGTATGACAATTTTAGCACAATATTTAAATAAGAACTTTTTCTCAAACTTAGCTAGTGCGCCACCTAACGTCGAGTAGCGGAACTAAAATTTAGATTTTTCTTTTAACATACTCAGCAAATATTTATAGGGGACAATGGCTTTCTATCTCGATTTCAAGTGTAGGTACATAGATGGCACTCAGCTAAACTGAAAAAGTTTCCAAGTAAATGTATTTTGTCTAGTTGAATATCAATAAAATTTATCTAAAGAATTCAAATGTTAAAATTTCAACCTAACGCGACGCCATCTCTGGTATGACGTCATAAACTAGCTCGAGATCTGTCATATACAGACAGACAGAAAAGTTCCTATTTTAAAAGAACTTTAAGTCTTAGAGTTTTTATGTTCTAAGGTGTATGTATATGTCATAAAAATTTATTTAGGTAAAAACGTTTAAGTACCAACCGTTTGCCGTGTGATGCCGTCTTAGAATAGCATGACCCCATATTTTTCTCGTGGGTCTCGTAAGAGGCGACTAAGGGACTCGAGAGTATTGGTGTATTGCAATTTTAGGTGAGAGGCTGACAACCTGTCACTATACCTAGTGATACACGATTTATCTGATACAACCTCCAACATTTGTAATAAATAATTTTACGGTCGTTAACGCTCTGCCTACCCCGCAAGGGATATAGGCGTGATACATGTATGTACCTAATACCATTCTACTTGTAACCTGATCATAAAAACTCACAACGGAAGCCGCCAGTTAATATTTAACTTAATCGCATCGAGTTAACAGTGATTTAACCAACAGTTAAAGATAACTGGGGGAGGTGCAGTTAGTTAATTCAAAGTTAGTTGTTTTATTAAACTCAATGAGGCTGAGTCTTGGGTAATAATTTGAATTGTTTATTTCGGAAATAAATTTCGCTAGTGACCGATAAACTCGGGATAGGCTTGTGTGATGCCGGCTTAGAATAGCATCATCCCACATCCTTCCCGCGGGTGTCGTAAGAGGCGACTAAGGGACTCGAGAGTATTGGTGTTTTACAATTTTTAGGCGACAGGTTGACAACCTGTCACTATAGTAATACACATGTTTTCTGAAACAACCTTGGAAAACAATCCTCAAAAATGTCAGACGTGGCGATAACAACCGTATTCTTACGGCCGTTAACGCTCTGCCTACCCCGTAAGGGATAAAGGCGTGATATATGTATGTATGTAGGCTTGTGCCACTAAAGTCCACTGCTGGACATGGGCCTCCCCATACTCACCACGCTTCGCAGGCGGGAGAGCGCAGTGCAAGATGTCGTAGATGTTTACAGGAAACGCCGCTGCCCATTTCCCTACATTTATCCCTCACATTCAAATAAATTTGAATTCAGATGATATTTGAATGTGACTTAACCTAGCATTCGGGCAGGTTAGCGTTCGGGTTGCAGAGGTCAGATGGCAGTCGCTCTGTATAAAAACTTGGTTCCATGTCAAATTCCCTAGGTTAGGTAGCCGGCCCCGACAGAGAACGGGATACGGCAAGGAGTGATGCTATCCTGAGCTGGCATCACTGGCGATATGGCGATTGGCATCCAATTATCTGTGATCAAACTAACCTTATTTTGTACTTATCTTGATATCGCCGCCATTATGGAGTTTACGTTAAGTGTCAATAAAATAAAGTAATTATTGTGATAAACCGTTTTAAAATTTATATCACTACATAGTATAAAGCAAAGTCGCTTTTCGCGTCTGTATGTACCTATGCTCAAATCTTTTAAACTACACAATGGATTTTGATGCAGTTGTTTTAATAGATGGAGTGGTTCAAGAGGAAGGTTTATACGTGTATACTTGCCAGGGAAACTTCTCATTCCCAAGGGAAAATCATTTACAGCAGGCGCAGCCGCTGGGTGGGCCGCTAGTTTATACATACACAAATCACACCATTATCCCTTTCGGGGTAGGCAGAGCGAGAGCGTTAACAATCCTAAAATTACAGTCGTTATCGCCACGTCTGCTAGTGCATTTATAAGTTGTAGGTGCCTAAGTAGATTTTTTTAAATATGTAAATAAAGACGCAGTGCTTTATTTTTATTTTTTTATCTCACTCGTACCGCGTTTTCACTGGGAACGTATAAATGTTATAAAAAGAGAAAATTGTGTGTGACAATTTTGTTTTTTACAATGACTAATCCATTTATTCAGTGATAGTATTGTAACTAATATTGACATTCTTAAAGTATTTGCTGTGAATCTACTTTGAAAGAAACGATTGAAATCTTTGAAACCAAACGCACGAATAAAAATTTTTGGTTTGAAGATATACAGGCACAGGCAGATTATGACTCATATTTTATCAATAATAATCTATTTTCTGAAAAATCTATTAAATAATCTATGTTAGAACCGGTTAGATGCCTACCTAAATAGTGACTCAATAGAAAACGCCTAAATATACCGAAAACACGCAAAGATCTCGAAGAGCGACGAAATTATCATTAGAAATTATTCAAGGATCATAATTTCCAACTCTATTATTAAAACTTCATCCATACGGCTCATAGATGGCGCCACCAAAACGAGCGTCTAGATCGTTCCGTCACAGATAATAAAGACAATTTTATACGTGTCTTTATACACGCCGCCGTATACTTCATTCGCTTACATAGTGTCGCGACCAGCGTAACTGTCAGTACGCGCCCGTACGTGCGTGTATGGAGCATGGAGGTCAAGTTGCGCTGGTCGCGACACTATCTAAGCGAATGAGCTAATAGTACCTACATTTTATGTTTCTTTAATTAACAGTGATGTAAGGCTTTAGAAATTTGTTTGTGATGCGATCGGACGATGAAGATAGTTAAGTTACCTCAGTAAAAGTGCTTGAATTTGACGGTTTTGGACTTACTGGAAATCGCTATATTTTTTATAACTGACGCTGGCAGAAATGTTCACGTGTAGTGTAGGGGTAAATAAATGGCGCTGCATTAATCTGAAAATGTCTTTCCAAAAAAAATTATTTGGTTTTTATAGTTCAGTGAGTATGAATACGCTCAATACAAGTATAACTTCAAATGTCAAAGTTTTGTCAAATGTGAGATATAAAATTTCCTAGCAATTAAAAGCACTCTAGCAAAAAAAAGTTGTTCAGTTTCAGGGTCTGATCACGCCTGCAAAGTTTTCGATACACCGTCCCCTACACCCTGTATATGTCGGGAAAATGTCTCTATCCCATGGGAAAACGATTAGCATCGGGTGCAACCGCCGGGCGGGCTAGTCATATCATACTATGATTATGGATTATGTTGTGTGATGCCGGCTTAGAATAGCATCACCCCATTTCTTTCCCGTGGCGTCGTAACAGCCGACTAAGGGACTCGCGGGTTTCATGTGTATTACAATTTTATGCGACAGGCCGACAACCTGTCACTGTAGAGATACACTACTTATCAGAAAGAACCATCAAAAATTTGTCAGACGTGGTGATAAAGACCGTATTTTACGGGTTCCCAACGCTCTGCCTACCCCGCGAGGGATAAAGGCGTGATATATGTATGTATTATGGAAGCGACCGGCGCCACGGACCACCGTGCCGACCGATTTACATATTAATATCTGTCCAGCCATAAAATGAAGAAATTCGACGGTTATATTAAACTCGGTAATTAAGTAAAACGCGGACGATTCACAAAAAGAAAAGACATACAATTTTTATCTCTCTTTTTGTATGGTTTTATGTTATAGGCATCGGTGGCCAAGTGGTTAGGACACCGGTCTTACAATCGTATTTTTCGTGAGACCCGAGTTCGATCCTCGTTATGTCCCAGTGTGTTTTTACTTACGTACATTTACCGACTGCTCTTACGGTGAAGAAAAACATCGTGATGAAAATCACATTCAAATAAAATTTGAATTCAGATGATAAATTTTAACAGGTTGCAGAGGTCAGATGGCAGTCGCTCTGTGTAAAAACTTTGTTCCACGTCAAATTGTCCTTCTTGAGGACCAGTCTTGGGTCTGGTTAATCCATCGGTCGCTTCTACGACCCCAACGAAAAGGATGGCCATGTGGTGGCAGAGAAGAATAGCATCACCCCATCTCTCTTCAACTATGACATCTGTCTTAGACACAGGCGACTAAGGGACTCGAGGGTTTCGTGTGTATTACAACCTTTAGACAACGGGCTGACAACCTATCACTATAGTGATACACAAATTATCTCAGCCGGCCCTCAATATTTGTCAGACGTGGCGATAGCGATCGTATTTTTGCGGTCGTCAACGCTCTGCCTTCCCCGCAAGGGATAAAGGCGTGATATATGTATGTATATAAGTATACGGTACGAAGATTCAAAGGGTACCGCTACTGTACTTAAAAAAGTACTTCTAGACTCTACATAGTCCCATCTAGATTAAGTTACCTATATATCGTACCTACCTAAACTGGCCTTCCATACAGCTACTACAAATCACCAGTATAAATTGACCCCTTAAGTATCTATATCAGTTAATTAGAATGCATAACCTGACCAATATTCACAGTATATTGATTTATCTACACATAGTATACCGGCGTGGCATACTAATGCCAGATTTAGCATACAAACACATATTTTCTTGCATTACAATAGTAAATGCACAATAGCATAGATAGAGTGATAATGAACTGCAGTTGCATTTGTATCGAGTCGTTCGTCAACTCGTCCGGACCAGTTCAGTACCTATCGAAATGTATTTTTTTATCTATTTCACTATAGTAAAGTTATGCCGTGTGATGCCGGCTTAGAATAGCATCACCCCACATCCTTCCCGTGGGTGTCGTAAGAGGCGACTAAGGGACTCTAGAGTATTGGTGTATTATAATTTTTAGGCGACAGGCTGACAACCTGTCACTATAATGATACACATGTTTTCTGAAACAACCTTAGAAAACAATACTCAAAAATGTCAGACGTGGCGATAGCGACCGTATTCTTACGGCTGTTAACGCTCTGCCTACCCCGCAAGGGATAGAGGCGTGATATATGTATGTATGTATGTATGTATGTATGTATGTAAAGTTACTTTTTAATAAGCACTGAACGTGACAGATGATTGACACATCACTATTTAAGATTTGCAAAAAAATCTCTTGATAAAAAAACTGGGTTTAACTACGTCGTCATTCTCCTTGCCTTATCCCGTTCTCTGTCAGGGTCGGCTACCTAACCTAGGGAGATTTGACGTGTAACCAAGTTTTAGCACAGAGCGACTGCCATCAGACCTCTGCAACCCGAAGGCTAACCTGGCCCGAATCCTAGGTTAAGTCACATTCAAATATCAACAGAATTAAAATTTTATTTGAATGTGGGTTTGATCACGATGTTTTTCCTTCACCGTAAGAGCAGTCGGTAAACGTACGTGAGTAAAAACACATTGGTACATGGCGGGGATCGAACACGGATCTCACGATTGTAAGACCGATGCCCTGACCACTTGGCCACCGAGACTTCATTTCCAATTTCACACACGCCAACAAATAATAGATCACGAGCTTTAACTAAGTCGTTTAACAAAACTATCCAACCAAAAAAAACCTTCAAAAGAATAGAAAAAAGGCTGATAATTTCCTATAATTTGTTAACCTCATGGGGTCACAACACCGTGTCATTACGGTGACAAAAAACCCGAATTGGTAAATTTATTCCACGCACGTTGAGTAATATTTTAGCTGGCTATACAGGGCGTTGGGAAACTACTAATCTTTTTAAACCTTTTTACACGGTGGGACAAATGCTCCTACCTGTAATTGAACCGGAAATTAGCCAAGAACTTTGCCGGACTTTTAATCTTGTCACACTTAACTACTTACTTCACAAAAATACGTTACGTCAAAATCAATGTTCCAACACGAAAAGGCTCGTTTCCTGACAGGTCAAATGACCTACTTTTTAAAACGATCTAAAACGGTAATTTGTATGAAGAATAAGGTGTATGACGTCACGCCGTAAGTATTTGGATGGCGTCAAAAAACACTTTCTTTTATATTATTTTTCTGTCTATTAATTCAAACTTTGAATATTTCGTAAAATTGTGAATGAGGTCAGTACTATTTTTGGACAATAGTTTTAAGTGACAACTGTTATAGTTTTTTAATTACCCAGGAAACTAGCGAATTGTATTGTTGGGAGGGCATACGAGCGTGGATTGCTTAGGGCATCAATGGTCTTAATCCGCCACTGAGTAAAGATAGTGTCGCGACCAGCGTAACTTGACCTCAATGCTCAATACACGCACTTACGGGCGCATACTAATAGTTACGTTGGTCGTGAGACTATGTAATTGAATGAAGTATATGCAATATTTTTCATAACACCCTGTTTAAGGGTGATAGTGGATGGTTTGGTTTTTCGTTAAAGTTTTTTGGCTGTGATTGCTGTCTTTATCGAATTGATTATTTATACTGCTGAGGTAGCATTTTATACTGAAAAAATTACACTAAAGCGATCGCAAATGTGCTACTTACAGGCGCAAATTATACAATTATTGGTGCTCACTGGACGTAAATTATACTTGCGTCCTAATTATTGTAAAATTATGCAGCAATTCATTGAATTACAGAAATCGAAGTAAAATTGATCTTTCTTTCTTTTCGTGTGACAACGACCTGTCAGAATTTTTCAACTTCCCTGCGCTGCGTCAAAGGCAGTCGCACTATCATTACCATTCGATCGACAAAAAAATATATGAGTAAAATAGATGCCGCGCACATGCAATTAAAAAAAATACCCGTGTGTCTTCATGAAATATTTAGGTGATTATCATTCTCCTTGCCTTATCCCGTTTCTCTGTCGGGGTCGGCTACCTAGCCTAGGGGATTTGACGTGGAACCAAGTTTTTACACAGAGCGTCTACAATCTGATCTGTGCAACCCCAAGGGTAACCTGGCCTGAATCCTAGGTTATGTCACATTCAAATATCTTCTGAATCCATATTTGTACGACGTACGACGGAGCGCTAAAATATCGCAGCGGTCTGTCAGATCCATACCTACTAGAGAAACGTCACTCCCTCTACTAAAGCCGCACTCGGCGGACGACACTGCGATAGCGCTACGTCGACAGCGGTTGAGCTGTTTTATAATAATGATGGTATGGGTGGGGATAACTTTTCTTGTATGAATCTGACAAATCGCTGCGATGTTTTAGCGTTCCATCGTACGTTAAGTGTGCGATCCGCCTAAACTGCCGCTAAATTAAACGTCTACTTTGACATTCTTTTACTACTATCTAATATTTTATCAAAAATTAAAAACAATTATCGATTGTAGCCGATGGTAATCGATAGAAACCCAACACTAATGAGCTAGGGTGGGGCACAGGTGCTTTCAGCCCATAAATAAATATATCGAGTGATGGATGGTCGACAATAGCCGGTGTTTATCGAATAATTATCGACTTTAATTGAAATGGTCACCTGCAATTTATAAACTTGAGTGTTAATAATGAGTGTGAAGTGGCTGCTACATTTTGTATGGGAGATTAATTTTTTTAATCAGATGAAAGTAGTTCTGTTTATTTTATTTATTACAAGAAACCTCACAGCATTTAAATTTACTTTTACATTGAAATATTACATGATATTTGCCAATAAAAGAGAGATACATATCTACTTATTCAAATACGTATCATCATCATTGGCCTCACACGTCTGTGACAGACGATTTAATCAGTGTCTGAGGCAAGACTTTTCGTGGCTATATAAGCCAATGCGGGAGCGGCATGACTTTCCGCACGCTCTACAAGTGAAGGTGGTATTATAGACTGGAACATGCATGTTTAGGTGTCGTTTCTGCCTTTTGTTGGCGAGACCAGAGAACCAGGCGTCGTCGTGAGACTTACGCCCATCATACACACGCTTTCGCCATTCGTCCCTATCCTCAGCAAGCTTCTCCCAGCTTTGATGGTCGATGTCAAACGCAGCCATATCCCGCTTGGCGCAATCTTTGAAACGCAGCATGGGTCTTCCAACCCCTCTTTTGGCGTTAGCTACGGCACCAAGCAGGACACGCCGCGGTAGACGCGAAGGTTCCATTCGGTGCACATGCCCTAGCCACCGCAAGCGTCTCTGCTTGAGCAGGGCGGTAAAGCTAGGCAGCTGTGCAATTTCTAGAACTCGCTCGTTTGTGACTCTGTCCTGCCAGGTTATATGCAAGATGTTTCTTACGCAGCGCATATGAAACGAGTTAAGTCGACGCTCTTGTTTTGCATACGATGTCCAGGTATCAGCTCCGTACAAGAGTATGCTTAAAACGCAAGTTTGGTAAACAATAATCTTGGTTTTAGTGGTCAGATGTTTATTGTTCCATACTCTTGTACTCAGCTTACCAAACATGGTTGCCGCTTTGCCGATACGCGTATTGATCTCAACATCAAGTGTGAGATTGTTCGACACAGTCGACCCCAAGTAGCAAAACTTGTCGACAATGTCCAAGGGAACGCCACCGAGCATTATATGTGGGGCTTCTGCGCCTTGAGTTAGCACTACTGTTTTTTTTGGCATTAATGGACATGGAGAACAGAGAACACGCGTGGGAAAACTTATCGATAATGTTTTGAAGCTCACTTTAACCCCATATATAATACAGTATGTTAGAAAAGGTTATAACTTGTATATTTCGACCTATGTTCCTTGGGGAAAATAGTTCAGTTTGATGGACTCTTTCATAGGAAGTCTTCTTTTCGTGTGGGATACCGAGTCGTCCAACGACCCGATGAACCCTAGTGTCAGAATTTTGCAACCGCCTTCTACAAGTAGCAGGCTTCTGACATGGTTGTGTAACGACCGCCGTCTAAGTGATCATAGACAACAACCGGGACCAACGGCTTAACGTGCCATCCGAAACACGGAACCATCTTACTTACGGACAATCGGGTGGCTCAGCCCGCAATGTCCTAACCAGACTGGGAACAAATTCACAAAGTGATAAACACTTTGTGAGTGACCCACCGAGAATCGAACCCGGAACCTTCTGCGTCAAAGGCAGTGGCACTACCACTGCGCCACATAGGTCGTCATAGGAAGTTAGTACTTTTCTTAACATCCTGTATATCTCTTAACAATAGCTTCCAATACCGAAGCTAACGACTAGCCAAACGATCAAGTTCCTAAGCGGTGTTAAGTGTGTTACGCAGACGATCCTGAACTCCATGCACAAGTACCAGCCAAGGTTCCACCTGGTGCGAGCCAACGACATCCTCAAGCTGCCATACTCCACCTTCAGGACCTACGTCTTCAAGGAGACGGAGTTTATCGCTGTCACGGCTTATCAGAATGAGAAGGTTAGTCTTTTGTTTTCCAACACTCTTTTTCCACAGCTAAGACCTTTCAAGAGAGCTGAAAGTAAACTATTCAGGATCTATACTAGCCAAGGTTCCACCTGGTGAGAGCCAACGACATCCTGAAGCTGCCATACTCTACCTTCAGGACCTACGTCTTCAAGGAGACGGAGTTCATAGCTGTCACGGCTTATCAGAATGAGGTTAGTCTTTTGTTACACAACATTATATTTTCTTTTAAGACAGCTAAAATAGACTATGCAGGATCTATACCAGCCTGGGTTCTACCTGGTGTGAGCCAACGACATCCTCAAGCTGCCATACTCCACCTTCAGGACTTAAGTCTTCAAGGAGGCGGAGTGCATCGCTGTCACGGCTTATCAGAATGAGAAGGTTAGTCTTTTGTTACCCAGCATTCTTTTTCCAAAGCTAAGACCTTTTCAGACAGCTGAAGTAGACTATGCAGGATCTTTAACAGCTGAAGTTTCACCTGGGGTGAGCCAAAGATATCCTCAAGCTGCCGTTCTTTACCTTCAGGACTTACGTCTTCAAGGAGACGGAGTTTATTGCTGTGATGGCGTGCCAGAATCACAAGGTTAGTCACTTCCTTATCTAACTGAAACAAAACTTTGAAACTGTTGGAATAGAATACTCTTCGCCGCCATACCAGGGAGATAGAGAAAATAATCCGTGAGCCCAACATCATTGGAGTGAGTAAAGCCGCTAGACTGCGCTGGCTTGGCCACATGGAGCGGATGGAAGAGGATCGGGTAAGCGTCCGGTCGGACGACCTAGATATGGACTGACGAAGTTCTGAAGGACCTGCACTCACCCCAAAAGCCTGATTAGAAGCAAACTGCGCAGAACAGCGAAGAGTGGCGTGCAGTTGTATGGGAGTCCAAGATTCAGGTCACTGAGCCAGCGTAGTAAGTAAGTATCATCATCTGATACGTGCCTCTCTAAAGGCTTCAAATACATTGTGATAATCGTAAAATTAATGCGTACTCTTCGTCAAACTATTCTAGCAATATTGTGAAATGCAAAAGCAGTAGATGACCACGGCTGTCTATGACTTAAGAAAATGACGTGACGAAAACTTTGTTGCAATGCCTGAAACCTAGTTATTATTTTCAGATTACCCAACTGAAGATAGACAACAACCCGTTCGCGAAAGGCTTCCGAGACACCGGCGCCGGCAAGCGGGAGAAGAAGTAAGTATCTAACCCTGGATAATAGATGGCGCTTACGGTGATGATTACCTATTTCGGTTGGTCCAAAATGTGACGCATTTTTTTAAAGATACCGCTCGTCCATAGGTTTCTAAATTATACTCCATGTATGTTACCCGATTTTTTTTATTTGAGTTATTATGACGTGACTTTTTGGACCACCCTGTATTGTAGTTATTTGTAGAAGTTAAGATGATAGATGTCGCTACCAAAATGATAAAAATATCAGGTGGAACTTTATGGTGCGCGAAACAAACGGTGGCATCTTTTTTTGAGCGGGGCACCGAGTCATCGAATGACCCGAAACAAAGCTTAAAATTGTAAAAAAGGGACCAAAACTTTTGTTAAGTTATTTAGGTATAGTTAAGAGATATAAACCTCCATCGGATATTTAAATAGGCTCAAAGAAAATAAATAAAACTGGAAAAGGGTACTAAAAGTAGTAAATACTTCAACTACTTAATCAAGCAATTTCATTTGATAAACATAATTGCTTAATCAAAGTAAAAGTAAAAGTATACAGCGAGTTAGGAAAAGTAGGTACTAACTTTCTTTCAAGGGATGAACCAGCTTATAATACTGAACAACTTTCCCAAGGAAAACAGTCCAAAATAAATAAAAAATTTGAACTGCCACACAAAACGTACCAGCCAACTGATTCAGGTTGTATCTGAGGTAAGAATTTTGTTTTCATATTCAGACCTATGTTCTTTGGGGAAAGTTGTCCAGTTTCAGGGGTTGGTTCACTTCTTGAAAGGAAATTAGGACTTTTTCTAACACCCAGTATATTCCCAACGGTCTTGCCGCAAGTGTAATAGGCCTACTCTATTTTGGTTTAAATTACGAACAATTTTAATTGGGACCAACTTCACTAATAGCAAAATACCTTCTTATAATGACTGAAAAGTAAGAAATGCAGCGAACACATGAGGCTGTCCTAAGCAATGAAAATTTTTGAGCAAGAAAATGTATCTTGTCTAGTTTTTTTCCTAGTTGAGTATGTATCAATATAACTCATATGTCAAAATTTCAACCTGACGCAACGTATCTTGTATGACATCATAAACTAGCTCGAGATCTGTCAGATAGAAAAGTCTCCATTAGCATTCAAAGCTACAAAGTTACGTTGTGAATCAAACGTAGCGCTATCGTCGCTTGACGAAGCTTTGTGCCCTTCAAAGTTCCACACGATAATCTTATCAAAGACATTAAACTTACATTGTAAACTCCATTACGGCCGCGTGGTAGGTGGCATTCGTAACAAAAAGGCGACCGAAAGATTAATTACGGTAAAACCGGCGACTATTCAACTAAAATTAACAGCTAACCAAATTAGCCGCCTATCTGTGAATCTCCAAATTAATTAGGCCACCGAAATAATTCCCGAGAACGGCCGACAACGCTCGGCGCCTTCGAAATTCAAATTAAACCAATCCAGCGCCTCCTCATTCGTGTTCCGGGTTTAAACATGGCGGGTAACGGCTCGAAATGGCTCCAGTCATTCGAGTTGGCGCTTTTTTCCAACGTCTTTAGCGTGCGAGGGAGAAAATTGGATTTCCGCGATAAAATCAGCTTTGGTTTTTTTTTTCGCCGCATAATTTGCTTTCGCGGCGGATAGGTTGCGGCTCTAACTTATTTGAAAGTCGAACGAGACTCAATTAGAAGGCGGCGGGCTTCCCTGTATTGATCAATCGTGATGTTTATTTAATTTGTCTCCTCTTTAGTGCCTTCCTGTTTTCTAATGAGTGCGGCTTACCATTCGTTATGCTTGAGACAACACATCTCATATTTTTTATTCGATTTTGTTTTTATCTTTTTAATTTTTGACCCGTTTGAGTGAGCTACCAATTTTCCACTCGTTTCTTTCATAACCATCGTTATTTCGCTTGAAAATTATACCCCGTCCCCTCAATTTACATGTAACTGGCCGCAAAAGCGTATGATTTCAAAAGCGGAAGGTCCGAATTTCGCTTACACGACATTCAGCCTCGGTGGGCAGCTTCCGGGCCGCGGGCGGAATGGCGGGAAACCTTGGCAAGATGGCGGCGGAAATATGCGACGTGCGTTGGAGGTTAACGCGGGAAAACTGCGTCGTGTCGGCTAGCCTAGACAATTTTCAAGGACATGTATATACCTATATTTACAGTGTAAAAAAAGAACAAAATACACCTGTAAAAAAACTTTTTTTGAATGATTTGCAATTTTTTGAAAAGGTAAGTAGGTAGATATCTGGTATGTGCAAGATACGATAGTTACTACTGTTACCTTTACTCACAATTCTTTTGTTATCTGTAAGTGACATTATTTTATTTTGCTTTTGATGAGAAATAAAATATCTTGAAACCTACCTCTTTGAAATTCTAAACAAAAACATGTTTAATCTGTGGGTAGAAATGCAAAGTAAAGCAAGTGTCAGAGTTTTTCCGAACCGCTAAGTACTATCACCTCAGTGTCTAACGACCGCCACAGCAAAATCAATTTGACACTGGCGAAATCACAATGAAATCGGTTCATTTTTTTAAATAGTCTTGCCAGGGTGATCCACGCTTGACCTGTTCTAGCCATTCCTAGCGGCAAGCGACACACGTCGCGAATAGCTCATCATTTCCCATTGTATTGTTGGCGGCATCTTTATAACGTATTATATAGTGGCCAGTACTCAAGATGCATTTGCGTTAGTTTTTATAGCGCTTTGTGTAGGTTTACCATTGCTATGAAGTTACCTACGCACTGGATAGGTTGTCCCATAGACTATAATATACTTCGTATTGACGAACATAGTGTGCAAGGAAGAAGAAAATCCTTTACCGAAACATAGCAAGATAGAAAAAGATAGAAAAGGAAACATAGCAAGATAGAAAAAAAATTTGGACCTCTCGTACAAATTGACTTGTTCGGTCATTAATTTGTATGGGAGGTCCAAAAAAAATTCTCATATTTCGACCTACGTTCTTTTGGGAAACTTGTTCAGTTTCATGGGCTGGTTCACCCCTTAAAATATTTGCAACTAATTTTTTTACACCTTGTTTATGATGACACAGAAAGTCCCACAAAATCGCTTCGACTTCTTATACATAAATCACGCCTCTTTCCCGTTGGGGTTGGCAGAGACTATTCCTTCTACTTGCTACGATCCTGGCATACTTCTTTCGCTTCTTCTACATTCATCAGTCTTTTCATGCACGCTCGTCAGTTCAGGGTACTTCTGACCTGACCTGTCCTTAAAACGTTTTAAAGAAAGAAACAGATTTCTTATACTCGGAGCTAAAACCAATTAATCACTTCAAATTAAACTAACAGGCATTGACAATTATACGAATCAAACCCACATACCTACTAGTTCTTTGCCGAGTCGTTAGCGGCAGCTTAAAGTACGTGTCCACTCGGTAGGATAGCCTTGCACTGTTAGAGTACCCGTATCGTACATAATATAAAGGAAAGTCGCTTCCTGGGGCCCCAAGTCTCCTATTTTTTTGTCATTGTAACGCCGCCGAAACTCAACTGTCATTCCATTGCCATTGTGATTTTCTATACTTCAAACTGTTAGCAGACTACAGGCCCAGGCTGTCCCTATGTTTGTATCATTATATATGTAGGTATGAATTAATAAATTGCCGTGTGATGCCGGCTTAGAATAGCATCACCCCACATCCTTCCCGTGGGTGTCGTAAGAGGCGACTAAGGGACTCGAGAGTATTGGTGTATTACAATTTTTAGGCGACAGGCTGACAACCTGTCACTATAGTGATACACATGTTTTCTCAAACATCCTTGGAAAACAATTCTCAAAAATGTCAGACGTGACGATAGCGGCCGTATTTTTACGACTGTTAACGCTCTGCCTACCCCGCAAGGGATAAAGGCGTGATATATGTATGTATGTATGTATGTGTGTATGAATTAATTGTTAGATCTCTGAAACTACACAATGATATTGATGCAGTTTTTTATAGATAGACCGATCAGAGTGAAAGGTTTATATTATTATGTATAATTTATGCCAGGAAAATGTCTTATTCCTACGGGAAAACGATCACAACATGACTTCGATCTTATTAACTTCAGCACGACTCGATTTGACTCTAGTTCTTTTTATTTGACTCTAGATTAGTCTGTCTAGTGGACACGCAGCATTAGTCCACTAATAATTAGACACAGTACTAATTGCTGGCCATGCGTGGTCAATAGACGAATGCGTCAGAACTCAGAACTTTATTTGACGAAGGTTGTATTGATTATACTCCGTTCAATCGAGTCTACATTATGAGGAGTCTTTGATCTTCATGATGTGTGGTCGGTGGTCTTCCGTTTATGAAGATAATTTATTTAGTAAGTAGTTGATTAGAATGACGTTCGCTGTTGACGTCATTCATCAATTGATGACGTCAAATGAATAAATGCTGATATTGATGCTGATATATTGAGGCTATTTTTTTGTGCGTCGTGGTTAGAACACCGGTCTTACAATCCGGGTTCGATCCCCGCCATGTACCAATGTGTTTTTACTCACGAACATTTACCGACTGCTCTTACAGTGAATGAAAAACATCGTGATGAAACCATTCAAATATTATTCAAATTCAGATGATATTTTGAAAGTGACCTAACCTAGGATTCGGGCCGAGTTCAGAGGTCATATGCCAGTCGCTCTGTGTAAAATCTTCAATTTAAACTCGTATAAAAATTGCCTTGGCCGGTTGGTAGATCTCTACAGGGTGTAAGGGACGGTGTAACGAAAACTTTGCAGGCGTGCTCAGACTATGAAACTGAACAACTTTTTCTACGAGAGCTATGTTGGTAAACGTAATTTTTTTTTCGACCTACCATACAAAATTCCCGATCAGCTGAGTGACTTTGTATGGGCACTCGAAAAATTTTTTTCGTTTCCCAATATAGCCCCCATAGATAAAGTTGTTCAGTTTCATGGTCTGATCACGCCTGCCCAGTTTTCATTACACCGTCTCTTACACCGTGTATATTTTTATCATATTTCGATCTATGTTCCTTGGGGAAAATTGATCAGTTTCATGAACAATGTCCAATCTGTGTTTACCCCGGTAAACATCGCCACTATCCGTCCCAATCAGCCCAAGCGTTTAAACTCAAATAGAGCGACTTAAAAAGAATCCCAAAAACTACAAAGTACACATTTGGGACTTAAACTGGGGTCTTACCGTCGGGGTGAAAGGTTAAGGCGATTTGCACACATGCACATTGGTGTTGCGGTATTTGCTAGGTAGTCAACGAAGTATTTTCGTCGGTTAATATGCTTAAATCCTTCCCCTTAGGCTAACAAATACTTTTCTGAAAATCGCATCAAAATCGGTTCATCCAAACGCGAGATAATCGTGGAAAAACATACATACATGGCCTTAAGTCCGCTAAATGAAAATCGTTTCAGTTGAATCTCGATTAGATCTCAGTTGGATGATTTCGGTCATTTTGCAGTCTGTAAACAGTTTAAAGTACAGAAAAATCACAATTACAATTGAATGACAGTTGAGTTTCGATGGCGTTACAATGACAAAAAACACCAGACTTGGGGCCCATATCAAACTGAGAACCTCCTTTTTTTGAAGTTGGTTAAAGATACCGCAAAATTTTTGGACACATGTGAGAAGCATACAAAGTTCGGGGTAAAAGACTAGACAACCCCGTCTGGTGAGGGTTAGGGTAAAAATTGGGTAAAATTACAAGGCAAGCCGGGTCCCGACAGTTTACATTGTAACGTGGACACCCTAATGCGTACAGTTTAGATGTAGGGTTGATGATGGATCGAAATTTTAAATTGTGTTAAGACATGGTTAAAAATAATCTTTTGGATGCTGGGTCTCATCCTCATGTTTAAAAACTAGAAAAAACTTCAATTAGTACCTAATTAGAAGAAAAATTGGTCTCGCTTATTGATTTAATATATAATCACACCTTTATTTATCCCTTGCTGGGTAGGCAGAGCATTAACGGCCGTATAAATATGGTAGCTATCGTATCGCCACGTCTGAGAAATATTGAGGGCCGTTGCAGATCATTCGTGTATCACTGTAGTGACAGGTTGCCAGCCTGTCGCCTAAGTCGTAATAAACATGAAACCCTTTAGTCGCATCTTACGACACCCGCGGGAAAGAAACGGGGTGATGCTATTCTAAAGTCGCATCACGCGGTAATGATATAAAATGGCGGTAGTTATTACATGGACTCAGTAGATTTGCGTGTTTCATTGGATTTCTTTGAAATTGTATTACTGAAGCCAATAATTTAAATATTAAACGATTCCAAGGCGTTTTGAAATGGAAATTACTTAGCCCATTTTATTATTCCATTGTTCTGAAACGTAAAATTAAAATAGTTCATTGAGTCAATTTATGGGGAACTAAGAAATTGTAGAACTACTTCCTCTGGAATATAGGTCATAATATGAAAAAATGGTCTTCCCATACAAACAACTTGATTCATTCATTATTAAACGGCTTTGCCGTGTGATGCCGGCTTAGAATAGCATCACCCCACATCCTTCCCGCGGGTGTCGTAAGAGACGACTAAGGGACTCGAGAGTATTTATTGGTGTATTACACTTTTTAGGCGACAGGCTGACAACCTGTCACTATAGTAATACACATGTTTTCTGAAACAACCTTGGAAAAATGTATTATTATGTAGTCTGAACCTGTCTGAGATCTAGGAAACAAAACAAGTGAGATAGGCGTCTCTCCTTCTCTTCGTGTTTTAGGCAAATTAGGGTCATACATATGGCAACACCGACTACTTGGCGCCAAATGTCAGGTGAGAATGGCGCCAACCCAATCTATTTATAGAACTGGGGGACGGTTGAAAGCTTTCAGTTGGCGTTTTTCTTTCTTCGTGGCAACATGCCTAGGCGATCCTACGATCCGCCTAGCGGCAGCGAGGACTCCGGCGACGAGGGCGTACCCAAGAGGATGCGTGTGGAGGCGATCGTCGAACCTTTGCCGCCAGGTGCAGAGCGTGAAGCGGTCCGATCGACGACTCCGCCACAGCAGGAAGCTGAAGAGGAGTATTTGGATTTGGATGCTATAGAAGAGGCTCCAGATGAGCTTTTTGCATGTGCTCAACGTGTTCCTGATTCGAATATTTTACGCGCTGAGCGTGAAATTTCGGCTAGACGCGTGTCATCGGCGATCGATCACGGACGTTCAGAGCGTGCTGATTCTGATCAAGGCCAGGTTGAGGTAAATCTCGAAGGTATTAAAAATATCATTAGAGGTGAGTTGAGCCATTTCTTACGATTCCGGTCTGACCCGGTCGAGGGTACTTCACAAAAACCTAACCTCAATAATTTCGGTGATCTGTCCGATTTTGTTCCTCCGATTTTGCCCGATTCGCTTGTTCTAGACCCGCTTGCTACTACAATTTCTGAATCTACCAAAAAATCTGACCCGTCTAGAATAGAATCTGTTAAAAAACTGCAACATCTTGACGATCCGGAATGGGCCGGTATACGATATGCAGATACCCAAAAGAAGTACCTGGCCAGTCCTGCCTTTACGTATTTAGATTTGAATGAAGAGCTCTTACCTTACGAACCATTCTTTTTGAGGTCACTGGATCAGACTTTTGGTGTGCTCACGAATATGTTACTTGCTCAGCGAGAAGCAGTTCAGGCGGGCGTTAAAGAGCTTTTGGCTTTGCCTGGCGTACCTGCCTCGCTTCATAAAAAATTAACGGACATTTTTGCCAGTGGCAGTTTATTTGCCGATGTCTCCAAAGATTTATTACAGGTTGTGTGTGGAAGACGTGCCAGCATTCTAGAGCAGCGTCGGGACGCGGTTTTGAAAGCCGTTAGAGACAAGTACCACCGTGCGATGCTGAGTCGCATTCCACCAAGCTGTGGAAACTTGTTTGAAAAGCAAGCCTTCTCCGACGCCGTAGCTAAGCTGGGAGGAGGGAGCAAGCTTTTCTATAAACCACTGGACAAGCGACCAAGCTCTCCATCACGTTCTTCTGTTGGAGCTCCAAATTTTCGCACCACAACCAACTTTGGTGCCAACCGGCCAAGAAGCGTCGTGGCCGCTGTTTTGCCAGCTCGAACTGCACAACCGCCCGCAAGACGTGCTGATGCAGGTCGCCCCCGCCCGCAGCAACGTCGACCTCAGCAGCGAGCGGACGATGGCCGCTCCCGCAAGCGCCATTGACTTCAGGGCTGGCCGACTTCGTCAGTTCGCTCGTGCTTGGCGAGCTCGGCAGGCCCCTACTCACATCATGAGCATTATACAAGGTTACCGAATTCCCTTTACTACCACACCACCTCTCAAAAAGATCAGTCAGTCGCCTCAGTTTCCGGTAGACTCCTCGTTGTAGATGTTACAAGAAATCAACAGAATGATCGCTCAAGGCATCATCGAACCAGCCTCAGACCAGGTAGGCCTCGACTCTCATCTATTTCTGGTGGAGAAGCAAAACGGGTCGTTCCGCCCAGTTCTAAACCTGAAGGGTCTGAACCGTTACTTGGGCAAAGAATACTTTCGTCTGACAAGTATGCACAAGGTGCCCAGTTTCCTACAACCTCAAGACTGGATGTGCAAGGTGGACCTTCACCAAGCCTATTTCCACGTGCCAGTGTCGGAATCCCACCGCCGCTTCCTTCGCTTTGCGGCAATGTATCAGGGTCAACTGCGGTACTGGCAGATGACATGTCTCCCTTTCGGCCTAGCCTCAGCTCCAAGGGTTTTCGCCTCCCTTTCAAACTGGGTGGCCCACCAGTTACGTCCGAAGGGTATACGGCTTCTAGTGTACCTGGACGATTTCCTTCTGGTAAGTCAATGCCCACGCACGCTGCAAAAACATGTTCAGCAAGTGGTCAACCTGCTTCAACAACTAGGCTGGGTAATAAACATGGAGAAATCGTCCACAAAGCCGACAAAATCACTAGAATTCCTAGGCATTCAGCGGGATACTCGGCTCAACCTAAAGTCTTTGCCCAGAAAGAAACTACATGCTCTCGAATCCTGCCTGCACCGAATGGATCAATCGGTAGTTTGGACTCCTCTGAGTCTGCAGCAGCTAGTAGGCCGACTGAACTTTTCAAGTTTCGTGGTTCCGTTCGGGAGATTCAAGCATCGCAACCTCTTGTCCTTAATGCAGTTCGCGGTAAGAAACTGTGTTTCAACCCCACCAACAAAAGCGGCGCTGGCGGACCTGCACTGGTGGAAGATGAATTTTCAGCTAGTGAGCGACATCTGGTCAAACCCAGTATCACACTTTATCGTGACCGATGCATCCAATCTGGGCTGGGGAGCATACATAGACGGCGTTCACGTTCAGGGCCCCTGGTCGTTCTCACAAAGAAGTCTTCCATCCAATGTAAAGGAGCTACTGGCGGTGAATTTTGTTTTACAAGAGTTCTCTCGCCTCTTCGAAAACGAAACAGTTCTAGTCCAGAGCGACAACAAAACCGCTCTCGCTTACCTTCGCAACCAGGGAGGCACTCGCTCTGCTGTTCTTATGAGTTTGACCAGAATAATTTTCAACGTTCTGATGGCATACCGTATAAATCTCGTAACGAGCTATATGTATACCAGGTCCGCTCAACACGATTGCCGACAGCCTGTCGAGATTCAAGAACTTGCCGGAGTGGCATCTGCTACCGGAAGCCTGCCAGTTAATATTCCGAAGATAGGGCCGACCAGTTATAGACCTCTTTGCATCCCAGTCGGCGCACGTGGTTCCCTGTTATGTAACCAGAGACTTAAGGGATCAGAAAGCAGTATTCCACGATGCTTTCAGTCGGAGGTGGTCGTTCCGCCTTGCATGGGTGTTTCCTCCCCCCTCACTCATGCTACAAGTTCTAAGCTCTCTGAATTCGGCAGAAGGCAAGTTTGTGATAATTTGTCCCAAGTGGACGAATGTGTCGTGGAGATCGGACTTGAGAGCGCGAGCCCTGCGATCACCCCTGGTGATCCCCAATCTGCAGATGTTGTTGGTCGACACATCTACGGGTCTCCCACCTCCCAACCTCCAGTCACTCGTCTTGGAGGCATGGTTAGTACAGGGTGGAACGAGCTTCTCCAAAGTTGGCCACCCTCGCTAAGATCAGTAGTCGAATCTAGCTGGCGCACTTCTACTCTTAGGACCTACAAGAATGCCTGGTGTAAGTGGACCACTTGGTGCCATTCTCAATCCATAAATCCTATAGATCCTACAGCTGCGGACATAGCTTATTATTTGGCCCACCTATTTAGATCTGTCAAGCTTAGCTACAAAACTATCTTAGTTCACAAATCTGTGATTGTTAATTTTTCTAACCCTCTGAAATCTGCTGAGCTAACTTCTCACGCTTT
Source organism: Keiferia lycopersicella (assembly GCA_029255805.1). Classification (NCBI taxonomy): domain Eukaryota; kingdom Metazoa; phylum Arthropoda; class Insecta; order Lepidoptera; family Gelechiidae; genus Keiferia; species Keiferia lycopersicella. The sequence continues at coordinate 1,220,707 of JARACZ010000015.1, read as the reverse complement.
AGTGCAGCGAGTCTTGAAAGGTATTGCAAATGAATCTGCTAGTAAAAGTAACAAGCCACCTAAGCCTCCTATTTGGAACCCACAGGTAGTGATTACGTGGCTTATGGAGAATAATACTCGGACTGACAGTCTCTTCGAAGTTTCTAGGAGGTGTGCCTTGTTACTTCTCCTAGCATCCGGAAGAAGAGTGCATGACCTGACTCTCCTCTCGATTGCTCCAGGTAATCTTATTATGGAATCTGAAAGTGTGGTAATGTGGCCAGTTTTCGGTTCTAAGACCGATACCTTAAGGCATCGACAGTCAGGCTGGCAGCTTACAGCAGGCACACATCCTAATGTCGACCCTGTACGCTGGATCCGTTTGCTTTTGGAGATATCTGAATCCCGACGTTCTAATGGTTCACTAACTAGCTTGTTTGTTGCAACCAGGGGTTCCTCACGTCCTGCTTCACGTACGATCATAGCTGGTTGGATCCGAACTCTCCTGTGCGACGCTGGCATCATCGCCTCGGCGGGGTCGACGCGATCAGCTGTCGCCTCCCTCAACTGGGTTGAACAGTATTCAGTGGACGACATTTTAGCAAGAGGAAACTGGACGTCGATTAATACTCTTGCTCGTTTTTACCGTAAGCCTTTGGCTCAGGATTATTTGAACAATGTCCAATCTTTAGCTTCTACATTTAATCCAATTTCATAAGATCCTAGATTGCCTCTAGCATTTTTGTGTAAAGTTAATTAGCTATCTATTGATTTATTACTTCTGATTGTAGCGTTGTATTGTAATACTTAACGTTTGTTGATTATACTCACAAAAACTTTATACAATGTTTTCATGCTACTTTCTTACCCTTTAGCTTTAGGTACCTACCTACTTTCATTCTTTATTCTTTCTTCCTATTCATAGCATAGTATGTAATACACATTACACATATTATGGTTCATACATTTCCACAGTACATAGCCTATACTTTCCAGTTTGTAAATAAGTAGTAAAGTAATGGGTCATACATCATGTTGCAACCCGACATCACCATGCGATATTAGACACATCTCACTTGTTTTGTTTCCTAGATCTCAGACAGGTTCAGACTACATAATATACGCATTTTTCCTAAAATAAAAATGTCTTATTATGTATCTAACCTGTCTGAGATCTAGGAAAATTATTTTCTGCATGGTGCGAAAAACGCAACTGAAAGCTTTCAACCGTCCCCCAGTTCTATAAATAGATTGGGTTGGCGCCATTCTCACCTGACATTTGGCGCCAAGTAGTCGGTGTTGCCATATGTATGACCCTAATTTGCCTAAAACACGAAGAGAAGGAGAGACGCCTATCTCACTTGTTTTGTTTCCTAGATCTCAGACAGGTTAGATACATAATAAGACATTTTTATTTTAGGAAAAATGCGTATATTAAATAATGAGTCAAATTTTGTACCAAATTTTTTGGGAAAGTTGTACAATGTACAGTTTCATGAGTAGAACTCGCATCAAAAATATTTATACATACATATATCACGCCTTTGTCCCTTGCGGGGTAGGCAGAGCGTTAACGGCCGTAAGAATACGGTCGCTATCGCCACGTCTGTCATTTTTGAGTATTGTTTTCTAAGGTTGTTTCGGAAAACATGTGTATCGCTATGGTGACAGGTTGTCAGCCTCTCGCCTAAAAATTGTAATACACCAATACTCTCGAGTCCCTTAGTCGCCTCTTACGACACCCACGGGAAGGATGTGGGGTGATGCTATTCTAAGCCGGCATCACACGGCTTATTTATACTGAATTGAATATGATCTTACATTATACAGGATGTTAGTAAAACTACCAGCTTCCTACCTGATCTTTTAAAACAACTCATTAAACCAAATATCGCAGAAATCAGACGACCGATGTGGCGCAGTGGTAGTGCTACTGCCTTTGACGCAGAAGGTTCCGGGTTCGATTCTCGGTGGGTCACTTACAAAGTTGATATTTATCACTTTGTGAATTTGTTCCCAGTCTGGTTAGGACAATGCGGACTGAACCACCCGATTGTCCGTAAGTAAGATGGTTCCGTGTTTCGGATGGCACGATAAGCCGTAGATCCCGGTTGCTGTCTAAGATTACTTAGACGGCGGTCGTTACACAACCATGTCAGAAGCCTGCTACTTGTAGAAAGCGGTTGTAAAACACCGACAATGACACTAGTGTTCATCGGGTCGTTGCACGACTGGGTGACCCACACGAAAAGAGAGAGAAGAGAGCAGAAATCGCGAAAAACAATCTCATTTCAATGTTTGTTATTTTGCCACCCCTAAATTCTAAGGGGTGCCACAAATTAAATTCTATCAGCCGCCGATGAGACGAATACGAGTTAATAAAATCCAGTGCGGAACCCTAATCAGGACAGGGATCGGGATATTCGGGATGAAGATGCGTTAGGGGCGGTATGTGCATCACTGCGGTTGGTCTACTTAAATCCGGAAAATCTGAATCATTAAAACTTATTTGTTGAAGTCGCGGAAAAAATATTTTTAATGTCCTATTTAAGCTAAATAAATTAACGTTAAAAAATTTGAACATTGCTGCTTTTGGATAATTATTGATTGGAATTATTAAATAGTTCTGTTGTTTATGTTTTAAAACAGAGCCATAAACGAAACAGCGAAAATTTACATTTTAAGATTGCGATTTTATTTAGCGCGAAAATATGAAAATTTATTTTAATAATATTGATACATATACATTATACGTTTTTATTAAAAATACATACATAGGTATAAAAAATTTAAGTTCACACTCAGCCAAGAACACATTAGTAAATTTGATAATGTACTGATCATCAATATGCAAACTTATTTTTCCATTGCATATCGCAATACAAAAATTGGGGGAGGCCTATGTCCAGCAGTGGACTTTTGTGGCTGTATAAAAATAAGTTTCTTGCCCCGACTATAAGTAAGACCTGCTTTGGTGACGCAATTTTCGGAAACAATGTGGCAGTTAAAGAGTTGTTTGCTCTCCGGGCGACAGAAGGCAAATAATTGCGGTCCGTTCCGTTCGGGGTGACGCTCTTTAAATCCTTCCTTTTTTATTTTATACCGTTTTAGCTCCGAATTGTTTTCCGTTTTACGCATACGCCGGTCGCTTTGCATATTTTTTATTGTTTTGAATAAAACAGAAAGGATAATTTTCAGAGCTTTTGGTTGTGGAGATAATTGGGACAATTTTTGTGGCATTTTTCCAAGGTTTGTGCGATTATCGTTGCGGGTTTTTTTAAACTGTAAATAACACCAGCGTGCTTAACCTAAAAATACGATGTTTTGACTTAAAACAAAAGCTATGAAACCAAATTCCGGTAGAAATTTGACCGAAATTCAATCGACCCCTCAATTTGGAATTTCGAAGACAAAACTTTTTTATAACCCCAAAAGAAACTAACCTGCAATTTTGTGCCCGCATAAAAAGGCAAAGGGCGTTGCGTGGGGAGCCATCGGGTGAGCGGGTCAAGTTTCGGCACTATCATTAGGACATGATTAACCTTTTCGTGGTCCATTACTGTGCGTTTTACCTTCAAATGTCAAACCGTTCACACTAGGGGGTGACAAAAGTGCAAACTTTTAGTTTTCTTTGTTATTTTGTAAGACAATTTTTAGGTTAATGCCACCTATCATGCGGTTTTGAGTTCCATTATTATTTTTACTTTTCTGTCTGAATGAATTTAGAAATTTACAATTAAAATTGCCGCGTCTATTATATCTTCAAATGAAAATAAGAAATCGATAAAGGTTCGACTGCATCCTGACTGCAACTTTACGTCTACTTGATAGGCTTGATAACACATGTTGCTTTGGGACAAGGTTATTAATAATTTGGAATTTATGCAGACTCCAGTGGCTTAGTTGATAGAGCAGAAAAATGGTATGCCAAATCGTGAGCACAATAAAAATTCCGTCGATTTCTTATTTTCACTTTGAGGCTTTATTTCATTTACAGGGAGAACGTGTTATCTGTCTGTACTACTTGTCAAGTGGAGATGACACTTTCTACCCGTGAATCCTAGATTGATAGTCCCCCATGAATGTTTTCCTAGTCACAATGATAACACGAGCAGTCTGTCCGTGTACCGCAGGCAGGCGTTGCTGACGGCGCGCGCCGACACGCGCGATGAAGACGACGAGCGCCCCCTGGACGTCGGCGGCCCCTCCAGCCCGCCGCCCTCGCACCACTCCGCAACGCACACGTCAACACGTGAGTAGTTGATCGTTGAGATGACGTCTTCTTTTATGCCAGAACCTCTTTAAATACCCCGGGTCTCTTTAACAAGCAGCCGACGCAATTGACAGCTAGCAGTTGCTATCGAAGCCCCCCATATACAAGTTTAAAAAACTTACTTTTTGATTAAAACAAATACTCGTAGTGCTCAATAAGTGATTAACAAGTCCTTTTGTTTGCAGCATGGTTCAGTTCAAGCGGTGGAAGCGTCAGCGGCGGGGGCGGTGGAGGAGCTGACTCTGGAAATGAAGAAACCATAGAAGCGGGTTCAGACTCTTCGTGCTCCGGAGGACCGAGAAACAATTCTCCTCCCCCTGGTCCTTCGAGACCATCGCCCGCGCCAGACGTCTCGCTAGGACCGCCCGTGCAGCCGCCTTTACTGCCGTACCTCTACCCGCCATCCTTGTATCCCCCGCCATTCTTCCCGCCTCATCAAATGCCGCCGGGACTGCTGTTCAACTTACATCCGTTGCTGCAGCAGTATTCGATGCACCACCCGCCGCCGCCGGCACCCCCCGCGCCCGCTCCAGCGCCGTCGCTGAAGACGCACAGGTTTGCGCCGTACGCGTTGCCAGGACTTGGGTCGGCGTTTGAGCAGGTGGCGCCAAGAGCGCGTAGTTTAAGTTCGTCGCCAGCGCGGGGCAGAGCGGGGTCACCTCCGGCGCGAGCAGCGTCGGCTGATCCGCCGCCGGACGCACCGGTCTCCACCAGCACGGGCACCCCACCCGCCTCCGACCTCAAGAGCATCGAGCGCATGGTGAACGGGCTGGATGTAGAGACTCAGGACTGATCATCGTCCTGTTAGCACTGTAAATAGCGTGTATTTATATAAACTCCGCCGCTTCCGGAAGTCACTCTTGGGAGGCAGCGGCGTGTCGTTTTGTATCGTTCCTATTTTTTTTCTGTCGAGTTCTATTCGGGTCGATATTCGTATACTGATGTAAATAGTTAAGCTTGTTAGACGGTTAAAGACACGAGTTCGACGACCGAGGATGTCACACGGTGACGTTTCGCTCGTCATGTTGTTGTTCGAATCTAAAAACTTGTTTCTGCGGCATTCATTGCCCTAAATTGCTTATTAATTCAATTTACATAATTTTATATGTCATCTTGATTATTGAGATATCAAAATTGTAAACCGTAACGCTAACTTTCAAATGACACTGAAATCACAAGACGTTTACTTCGAGGAAGTACCCAAACAGCTGTCAAGCTGTCAGCGCCAAGTGTCAGCTGTCAGTCTCGCGTGACATCTGTCATCGATCGCCACACGTAGTATCAATTACATTACACACTAGGTAACACATAGTCCCACTGCAATAGAAATAGGATTAACTTGTCGATCGACGTTGTCGAAGTGTTGATGTTCGCGTGGATTGGACGTTTTGAACTGTAGAGTCCGATCAATTTTTAAATTGTATTTGATACTTTTTTCGGATACCTTAAAAGATATAAAATAGATACACAGAATTTCACCCTTCATAATAATTAATAATTTGAAATAAAAAGGAATCAATCTTCAAATTTGAAATTAATGTTATATTGACCAACTGGGGTCATTCACATAAAAATATTTTAAAACAATACATACAATCAACATTTCTTACGTCGATTGAAATAAAAAAAATGTTTCCCACTTGATAGTAATACATAATTATTGATAAATAATGCTTTATTATTTTGTAAATACATTTTTGTAAGGTATATTTACGTGTTTACTAATAGACATATTTTGAATATGTTTTGTCAATTGTGCTGTGAGAGGGCGAATATTGATTTCTGTTTTTTATGAATTCCTGACTCGAAAAATTTATTAAAACTCAATAATTTGAAATAAAAATTATTGATATGAAGAAAAACCATCTGTTGGCAACATTTAAAAAATATCACAAAATAATTCGGATTCGCTGTACTCACTTAACAAAATAATGATAATTATATTTTATCAAGTGTAGAACTACTTGATCAGAAATTGATGTTCGCAAAAAACAATTGATGAAAATCTAATTTGTAAGTTAAAATTTGTAATATATAGTTGATAATTATTGTAGTTAAAAATACAAAATATATAATTATAAATGAATATAATTTTCCATGGAATTCATTAAATCTAAGCAAGCATTGAAAATTTTAATTGGAACCTAAATTTAATGGTTAAAATCTTTTTATTTTGAAATTTTATGGAATTTCCGTGTAAAGATTCTGGATGATTCGTGTAAAGTAAAAATTACATTTGAAGTTGAAAAGGTATGCACCTAATACATTAAAAATAATAAACAAAACACAAAAGAGAATTCTATCGACATTATTTCCAAAAGCTTTTACACAGAATCAGACATAAGATTATTAAATATACAAAAATATATTGTATTATCGAAACACCCAGTGATTTGAATTGCAATAATTAAGAATGTATTTTTTTTATTTGCCATTTTTCATAAAGTGCTGCTTTTGTTTACAACAAGAGACTGTACACAGCTGTATTGAAAAACTATTCATTAAAATAAAATATATATAGATAAATCTATTGACAAACTATTGTTTCCTTTACTGCCATTTAAATAAAATAAAAACAATCAAAATAAAAAATCATACCTAAGCTGATACTGCCGAGGTTACTAAACATATCCTTACTCAAACCAAACATAACTCGCGTCAATTAAATTTCTTGTTTTATGGGGTTTTCATTATGATTTCTCCTTCCTCTTACTTTCATGTTGTCCGTCTTCTTGGAGGCATAATATGCTTCATTTTATGACGGACTTTTTAGTACCACAGGTCACTTATATAATGTGTAAAAATATTATCTGCAAATATTTTAAGGGGTGAATCAGTCCATGAAAAAACTTTTGGACTTCCCATACAAAATTACCAACCGACCAAGTCAACTTGTATGGGAGGTCAAAAAATTATTCTCATATTTTGACCTATGTTCCTTGGGAAAAATTGAACAGTTTCATGGACTGATTTACCTCATAGTAAATTATTTGCAGCAATTTTTTTACACCTTATATTTATTCTGAAGGGCCACATTATTTTAAGAAAATATAGGTAGGTACGCGCAACTAGTTACTGGGTAACACTCTTTGATAAGGGATAGAGGCATGATATATGTATGTATGTACTCTTTGATCGGACCGTCAGTATAAAAGCTTATACCAAGCTTCTGAACCGCGCCATCTATATTCTCTTTTATACTACTCCTACATAAAAAGTGCCATATTTCGCTGCATGTGAACACACACACAAATCATGCCCTTATCCTTGGCGGGGTAGGCAGAGCGTTTAGGACCGTAACATTACGGTTGTTATCGTCACGACTGACAAGTATTGAGAGCCCCTTCAGATGATTCGTGTATCACTGTAGTAACAGGTTGTCAGCCTGTCGCCTAAAATTGTAATACACATGAAACCCTCGAGTCCCTTAGTTGGCTCTTACAACATCCACAGGAAGAAATGGGGTGTTGCTATTCTAAGCCGGAACCACACGGCAAATATAATAAACTAATACTCAACCTTCATACCACACAGAATCACCCATGATCATGATAACCACCGCTAAAAAAGTGCAGTTACATTTCTGGCAATCTAGCGAATACGATCTACAGAACTCGCACATAAACAGTATTCAGCCATTGTCGCTAACAAGCTAGCATCAGACAACAGAATAATTGGAGAATCTCCCAACACTAAAGGCTTGGGCACACTGATGCGATCTACGCAACGCGATCGCAGCGTAATCGCAGCGCAAGTGAAGCGGCACGTACATAATTGCGTGCGACGCTATCAGATCGTATGAGCTTGTATGAATATTAATATCGGCTTTTATTGCGGGCAATTTAAAAATAAGTAGGTATACGAATTATTTTGGGCAGTGAAACTCACATGAAACTTAAAAAAAAATGATTAGGCAGGAACATAATATAAAAAAACAACCTAGCATGAATTCGCTGTTGTAGGCTTATAACTATTATCTACAAATACTAAGTACTCCATTTATATTTTTTCGAAATATTCAATGTTTGATTTTATTAAACAGAAAAATAATATAAAAGTAAGTGTTTTGACCCTATCGAAGCTAGAGAGACATTGCGTTATCTATTCGTATTCTTATACAAAATACCTATTGTTTTAGAAAGTAGCTGATTTGACCTACCGATTGTAAGGGATTAAAAAAAATAGCTCATTTGACCTGTCATTCAATTTATTGACAAATCTTCTTCCATCAAGTGTCATTGAGTGGATGAAATACCCGATGAACTACTACGATCCAAAGGACGTCATGACGAGCAGTTTCTCAATCAACATGATGCTGTGACCACTAGGACGTTTCCCTTAGGTCCTTCTGTCTTCTATAATTTGTTCATCATTGGCCTCACGTCTGTTAAAGACGATTTAATCAGAGTATGTGGAAAGTCTTAACCTCTCGATAGACTCAGTCGCCTGGGACGCTATTTTGGCTCAGGGATGCCCAGAACCTCTGAATAGATAAGGCTAGGTGTACAATAAAGACGAAAGTTTCGATAATTCTTCAACAAAAACTAACTAACTAAAGCAGGTTAGTATTTTTGATCGACAATGTCTTAGCAAATTCTAAAAATCTTGCAACGTTACAATACATGGATTATTTACATTAATAGGTGGCACAAGAAGAACACCAAAGAATGGAAGCGGGTGAAACGACTAGGCAAGCCTCTGGTCCCATAAAACCTCACCCATAATCACAATCCGTCCAGATCAGCTGTTTTTAATGCGTAAGGTGTCACGTACTTAATTGCATGTCCACTATCAGATCTAGTCTTGTATGCTAAACCAGTTTCTTGTAGCTGCAACGCCAAATGTGATGACGAGATAAGAGGCTGTCATTCCTCGCGCTAAGTTGATAAATATACGTGATTGTGAACAGGTCTGCCCATTCATATTCTGGGAGTTTAGGCGTGCAAAGATAAGGAACCCATGAGCGATGTGATAAGGTTTTGTCAAACAGTAACTTGGGACACCATGGAGTCAGCTAAAATTGTTGTAATCAAAACATCGTCTACATAAGTACCGGCTTACATATTACTCTGTCCGAAATTTGGGTTAGGTACTTGTAAAATAATTTTCTTCTAGTTGGTGACTTAGGTATCTCGTCTTTGTGTGCCATGAATCCGGCTACTGGAGATAAAGATCTGTTTCAGTGAACACTCGAAAACAAAGTATCTTTTTGAGTAGGTAAAAACTACAGTACAGTAAAAATACAACAACTGTATTTTAAAAAAAGTACTTTCAATATCACCAAGATCTGTCTGCTTCGGTAAATCTCAAATAAAGTTCATTCAGAATACCTACCACATTTTTATGAATGAATTCTAAAAAAGCAGTACAGTAATCCAGAATCCTGTTTTCCCTACAACTACCGAGAAAATGATTCATAAAACTCTTAGGTCGTGTAATCTCCCTAACGTATGACGGCCAGCACGTGATAATTTGCCAGATGAACGATAATCTGATTCACGTACAAGGGCCATACGAGGTCTTCAAGAGTGAGGAAAAAGTTGCGAAAGAACATTTTACTCGACACTGGCGAAATCACAATGAGAACGCCACTAAACAAGAAAGAGGGTGCATTCATGGAGAAGGGAAAAGGCCCCTGTTCAAATCTAAGCGGTATCCTAACGGATGCAGTGGATAGTGGAACCAAATCAGAGGTCTAAATTAGCAAAATAGGGTTTCTTTAAAGTACTAGTTTTTAGACCACCGAAAAACAGGCCTTTGGCAGTAATGGTTTGAGGAGCCCCTCACCATTAGGCGGATCGCACACTTGACGCACGACGGAGCGTAAAAAATAGCGCAACGGTCTGACAGATCCATACTAGAAATGTCAACCCCCATACTAAAATGCAGTCTGTCGAAGCAGCGCTATCGCAGCGTCTTAAGCTTATTAATATGGGAATTGACATTTCTAGTTTGGATCTGACAGACCACTGCGATATTTTTGCGTTCCGTCGTGCGCCAAGTGTGCGATCCGCCTTAGGTGTCGAAATCTTACGGATTTTTGGATTTTACGGACTAGATTATAGTCTCTAGCAGTTTCTAGTCATCACACGTTGAAGAGGCGATACCACCAGTGTGCACGAAGCTTTAGCTCGCACACCTCAGATACATTACATTCTTAGTGAGTAAAAACTTCGTCTCTTTATCTATTCTTTAAAGTTTATCCTTGTTTTCTTGACTGAAGGCGATGAACACTAAACTATTTTTATATGCTTTTGTCTTAATTCTTGATTAATATTTACAGCTTCCATAATGCTCCCATTGAAGTAAATGGTGATCGTTTGCAAGAAAGTAGGTAAGTAATTTATATTGACGACTTTGTGCAACTATCTTCTATAATTATGTGACTTGCGAATTTGCAGTTTCCAACGATCGATAGATTTAAATTCTCGTATCTGTCTTTTCTTTGTGTGTCTTTCTGTCAATGGTCTTTTTTTTAATCTCTGCCGCTAAGGTTGTAGAAAATGCTACTTAGCATTAAGGCCGCCTTGTTGTACTGTTTCTGTTGCTTGTTTGTTTGTAGTGCGATAAAGAATTTTGTTAAGTTATGCTACACTTGAAGATAATGAAGATTGGCTAGAAAATTTCTCATGGCAACCTGAAAGCATGACAAACGGCTGTCATTCACAAATCGTTTCTTTATCTGAACGGGTTCTAAATACATGCTATCGACAGCCCAACAACACTACGTCAAAAAACGACACCAACTTAACTCAGTTGTCAACTTTGAATTCGGCGTGAAATGGAATCCGAACAATTCCCGAACCTCGCAATGAAAAATGAGCAAAATCCTTTAACAAGCGATAGGCGACAACGGCCATTATAATTAATCCAATAAAGCTTGGCTTATATAGCTCTGTCCTTGTCTCACACGGTGGTTTGGGGTATTCGCATCTCTTTCCAAGAGTATGCTGTGTCGACACAAATCACAGAAGACAATGAGAAGACAGATGCTTGTTGTAAGACGTGGAGTTAAAAATACTGGATGCGAACCACGCTATCACTACAAAGAGTAAAGCTAATTCTGTATGTATGTGTGTATGCTTAAATCTTTAAACTACACAACGGATTTTGATGCATTTTTTTTAGTAGATAGGGTGATTCAAGAGGAAGGATTTTATGTATAACTAACTAGTGGGCGCCCGCCTCTCCACCCGCGTGGAAGTCGGTTATAATCCCACAGGAACGTTTTTTTTTCGGAATAACAACTTTCCTGTGTTAATTCAAGTTACCTTATATCGGTGTGTCAAATTTCATGCAAATTGGTTCAGTAGTTTTTGCGTGAAGGAGTTACAAACAAACAAACATACAAACGTTCGCATTAGTAATATTAGTAGGATAGGAATGATTGATAGAAGAGGAAGGCGAAGAGCAAGTAGGAGTTATTTGGATCAGATAAAGGAGAAAATAATGGTCACGTCGTACAGAGAAGTCAAAGAGAAGGCGGAGGACACAGAAAGCTGGCGGATATTATTATTATTCTATTAGGAACATAAAATTGTTATTGTTTACAATAACTAATTCATTCATTCAGTGACAGTATTGTAATGTAACTCTCTAACATTCTAAAAGCATTCATTGTGAATCTACCATGAAATAAACGATTGAATCTTGAATCTTAAATCTTGGATACTCCACCGACAAGGGCAATGCCCTTATTAAATGATGATGATTGCCACATCTAGTAGAAGCTTATCATTGACCGCGGCGACTCTGAAAAAGGCGCGTAGAATGTCGCAGCTCCCGTCGGTCAGGTGCCGCAATTAACTCTGACACGCCTGTGACCTCTTGCGGGGTAGGCAGCGCGACAAAGCCTAGTTTAGTTTGAGGCACAGGCTTTTCTTATCATCATCAAGTACAGACCTTTATAGCTTGGCTAGAAAGAGTAGAAATTAAATAAAATGGAACTAAAAAAATTGTATGAAAAATTGTTGAAATAGTTAAGCGTTATTTGTCAGATTTGACAGATCGCGAAGAAAGTGGTGCCCTCATTTTTTATCTACTCTCTATGGTCAATCTTTAGCTCACGAGCACGGGTTTGCCGTAGTGGTGTGTTGTGTGTTGTAGTCTTTTTATGTCACGAGTGCGCGTTTGCCATATTTGGGTGTATATAACACGCACAAGTATAGCTAACCCGCGCTTGTGAGATAAAAATACTTCTACTACTACTTCTACAGCCCCAACAGACCACTGCTGGACACCCCCAATTGGACGATTGACGAGCAAAAAAACTACTTATACCTAAACATTTTATTGCTGCTGAAGAAAAAAACAGAAAGTTGGCAAAAGTCAGTTCACTTTTCGATTGAATTTATGAAACTTTTAAAAGTTTTAAAAGAACTTTCGATAGGTACATGTTTACAACGATCAAAGAAGGTAGTCAACTACGCAGTTTTAAATATCTTTCGTTGGCAATAGTTCTATTGATTTTGTATCGAAATAAAAAGTTGCGAACTCAACAAGTATTTATGAGGCCTCTCGCCAAATTTCCAAGTTTTGGAGTTACACAACCGTCCAAGAGTTCTTATCAAACTGTATAAAATAATACATTACTATTCTCTCTCTTTTCGTGTGGGACACCGAGTCATTCAACGACCCGATGAACCCTTTTGTCAGAATTTTTAAACCACCTCTACAAGTAACAGGCTTCTGACATGGTTGCGTAACGACCGCCGTTTAAGTAATCAATAGCAACCGGGACCTACGGCTTAACGTGCCTCCCGAAACTCGGAACCATCTTGATTACGGACAATCGGGTGGTTCAGCCCGCAATGTCCTAATCAGACTGGGAACAAATTCACAAAGTTATAAATATCAACTCTAGTATGTGTACTACTTATTATAAATGCGAAAGTTTGTATGTTTGTTAGTCCTTCACGCTAAAACTACTGAATTGATTGTCATAAAATTTGGCATACAGATAGATGGTAATTTGTATTACCACAGGACAATTAGTATCCCGAAAAAATGTTCCTGTGGGGTGCTACGCGGGATCAAAACCGACTTCCACGAAGACAAAGCCGCAATGTTTCAGAAATTGAACTCATGGACCTCCCAGGTATTCTACTGTAGATTGATATCAAAAGTACCCTTCAAATACATCAGAAGACCCTCTTTTAACTTTTTCCCTCCAATTGTCGTTGACAAAAAATGACAGTTATTCGTATTAATTCGCCCGTTTTCGCATTTTGTCGGGCGCCGAACAAAAACCGCAAAAACTTGACGATTTCGGCGGCGGATGGCACACTTAACGCACGACGGAGCGCTAAAATATCGCAGCGGTCTGTCAGACTGACAGCGGTTGAGCGGTGGATGGAGATTGTCAATTCTGACATTCATGACAGCGGTCTGTCAGATCCATGTGAGAAATGTCAATCTCTGCAGTGCTAAAATATCGCAGCGGTCTGTCAGATCCATACCTACTAGAGATGTCATCTCCATACTAAAACCGCTGCACCGCTGGCAACGCAGCGCTAGCACGGTGTCTTCCGTCGAGTGCGGTTTTAGTACGGGGAGTGACTTTTCTAGTATGGATCTGACAGACCGCTGCGATATTTTAGCGCTCCGTCGCGCGTTAAGTGTGCGATCCGCCGACGTTTTGGCGTTTCACCTCCGGTGTGGTAGCCTTAACGAATGTTCTAGAGACAGGACTGCGCTGTGTGGTAGTTTTTGTTAGTTTTTATCGTTCTCTGTTGAGTTATTGAGGAAGATTTGCTAGGTGGCATTTAAATGTGTTCAATTTACTTTACATATTTTGTTCGAGTGTCGTTGGCCAAGTGGTTAGGACACCGGTCTTACATCGTGAGACCCAAGTTCGATCAATGTGTTTTTACTCACATTTACCGGCTGCTCTAACGGTGAAGGAAAACATCGTGATGAAACCCACATTCAAATAAAAATTTAATTCAGATGATATTTGAATGTGTCACCTAACATTCGGACCGGGTTAGCTTTCGTGTTGCAGACGTCAGATGACAGTCGCTTTGTGTAAAAACTTGGGTCCACGTCAAATCCCCTAGGTTAGGTAACCGACCCCGACAGAGAACGGGATAAGGAAAGGAGAATGATGATTTTGTTCGAAATTGGGTTTTTTCAAAGCAAGGCGAATTCTTTGTAAGACGTGGTGACAACGACCGCCCGAATGTGTATGCGTACGATGGTCACACCGTCAGTCAGATGGTGATAACGACCGTATTTCTATTGCCGGTGTGGCTCTGACTTCCCCGTAAGACATAAAGGCAAGATGTGTATTTGTATGTTGAACAGTAATAAAATACAAAATTTGGACCAAACTGTTATCCAAAAATTTTATTTTTAGTTTATAATATTTTATTTATAAATTAGTACTTAATAGATTTATTGTAATAGATTTAGTTTTGGATTTTATTAACTTGGTGAAACATTTCTATGTAGTGAATATAAATTATAAAACACTTAAAAAAAAAAGTTTTTCGAAATATTCAAAGTTTAAATTAATAAACAGAAAAATATTAAAAGCAAATGCCGTGTGATGCCGGCTTAGAACAGCATCACCCCATTTCCGCCTGTGAGGTCGTAAAGTGCGACTAAGGTATGAGTATGAATCCAGGGAACGGGCAGCAGCGTGCCCTATGAATATCTACAATATCTTACACTGCGCTCGCCAATCCGCCTGCCAAGCGTGGTGTGTATGGCAATGTCCCCTTATTGGGGTAGACCCAAGTCGTATTAGTGGACTTTTGTGGCTGTAGAAGTAGAAGTGTTTTGACGCCAACGTGAAATAATGATGACGTCATCATCCCGTATTTTCATACAAAATACATACATACATACATACATACATATATCACGCCTTTATCCCTTGCGGGGTAGGCAGAGCGTTAACGGCCATAAAAATACGGCCATTATCGCCACGTCTGACATTTTTGAGGATTGTTTTCCAAGGTTGTTTCAGAAAACATGTGTATCACTATAGTGACAGGTTGTCAGCCCGTCGCCTAAAAATTGTAATACACCAATACTCTCGAGTCCCTTAGTCGCCTCTTACGACACCCGCGGGAAGTAAGTGGGGTGATGCTATTCTAAGCCGGCATCACACGGTATAAAATACTACAGGCTCAATTTATAGGTTTCGAAATATTCAGTTTCTACTAATAAATAGAAAAATAATATAAAAGTTAGTGTATCCAACGTGCGATATGACGTCATCATTCAGTATTTTCATACAAAACATCATTTAAAAAAGTAGCTCATTCGATCTGCCAGACAATATGAAATCGTGACGATAGCCCCATATAAGCAGCAGATAATCCCGTCACGCGTCACGCAGCATCTCAAGATGCGATCACTCACGATGCGCACGCGCACGCCGCGAGTTGACTGCGTGATACGGAACGTGATGGGTGCTGGAGGTGCTACGGCAATATCTGAAGCCCGTATTTATAAACCGCACTCAACTCTAAGATCGATCTTGAGTGCGACTTCTGAGATGCTGTCAGTATTGACTGATATTTGTCAAATCGCTCTTGAGATCGATCTCGGAGTTGAGTACGATATACAAATACGGTACCTGAGTAAGTTCCGTATCACGTCTTTATCCCTTGCGGGGTAGGCAGAGCGTGAACAGTAAAATATACTGTCGCAATCGCCACATCTCACAAATATTGAGAGCGTTTTCAGATGATTTATGTATCACTGTAGTGACAGTATGTCAGCTTGACGCCTTAAGTTGTAAGAACCCATGAAACCCTCGAGTCCCTTAGTTGCCTCTAACGACACCCGCGGGAAACAGATGCTATTCTAAGCCGGCATCACACGGCAAGGTACAACAAGCCGATCTAAAAGGTAGGTATCTATGTAGACGACTTTCTGCTCTCGGGTGGGCGATCTATTTCAGACGCCTCCGCGAACCGCGATCTTGCAACGATACGCGAAATTAATGGCCCTAGCGATAGGATACGATACGATACGATACGCTGTTTCAGCGAAAGATGTAAGACTGATGTTAGCAGATGGAAAGTAGGTGTAAAAACATGATGTTCGTATTTTTTCTAAGGAAAAAACACAAATCACGCCTGTATCCCTGGCGGGGTAGGCAGATCGCTAACGACCGTAAATTTACGGTCGTTATCGCCACGTCTGACGAAAGTTTAAGGGCCGTTTCAGATAAATCGTCTAACGTTGTAACACATTAAACCCTCGAGTCTTTTAGTCAGCTCTTACTTACACCCACGAGAAGGAACTGGGGTGATGTTATTCGAAGCTGGCATCACGTGGCATACACGTCTACTTAAGCCAAATAACTTTAGCAGCAAAAGGTCGCATACAAAACAGGATTTCGCCGAATCTAATCGCTCGCTAATTTAGATAGAATCTGCATAGACGTCCTGCGTTTTGTCTGTCTGACTGACTGATCGGAATCGTGGACAATGCTTGTCACATGAATAATGTAACATTGGTGCTGTTTTTGGTAATGTCTGTCGTAACGTGAGCAGGAATTTTGAAGAGGCCACCGCGGTTGCATCCTGACATAGACGTTTCCCTATCAGGAATCATGTTCATATCTTCAAATAATTCTCCTTGCCTTATCCCGTTCTCTGTCGGGGTCGGCTACCTTACCTAGGGGATTTGTCGTGGAACCAAGTTTTTACATAGAGCGACTGCCATCTGACCTCTGCAACTCGAAAGCTAACCTGGCCTGGTTAAGTCACATTCAAATATCATCTGGATTAAAATTTTATTTGAAAGTGGGATTCATCGATGTTTTTTCTTCACCGTAAAAGCAGTCGGTAAATGTACGTGAGTAAAAAACACATTGATACATGGCGGGGATCGAACTAGGGTCTCACGATTGTAAGACCGGTCGGTGTCCTAACCACTTGGCCTCCGACGCTCTTACAATAGACCACAATCATAAAAAATCATAAGTAGGGAAGGGACAGACCCCAAGAATCTTATTCTTGACCTATCCCTAGAGGCCACAAGTAATACCAAATGTTAGTCACGGCCATCCTTCGAATGCATCATAGACCTTCCATCTACAGACTCCCCATACTTTTTAGTCATTCGTCCAAATGTAGGGTTTTCATGTGAATAACTACGACTCACTAAGTTTTAAATTTGCAAAATTTGGTAATTTTTAAATAAGTGAGTCGTTGTTCTTCACGTAATGATTCATACTTGTTCCTTTAATTATAATACAAATGAGGATTTTTTGGACTGATAGCAACACCTGTCTTAACTAGGTGGCGCTTGTGACATTTTTTGTATATTGAGGGATTATCAGTCCAGTGACACTTATCTATGGGAAATCGTTCCTGAGCTTTTACAAAAAACTTTCATACTTTCAATCGCAGCCAGCGCCACCTATTAGGAACTAAACGAATAGATTAAAAATTGAGTGGTTCGTAATAAAGTACGATAAATCAAATGACGAACAAGTGGAGCTGTATGCGAACTTTCTGCACTTTGACGACTCTAAAAAAATTTCATACATCTTAAGGCGCTATGCCATTTCAATCAAACTTACCTACATCGCAGGGTATTGCTCTTCGCCTGTTAGAGACAGCCACCACATGACCATCACTACTTGGACCACACAGAATGACAATCTGTAACGTTCGCAATTTGATGTCATGTCATGTGCCGAAATAGGTATTACGGTTTTTTTCTACAGGATTTCTAAAAATCCCGAAATATTATACAAAATTACATAAAATTGCCCAATGCGTGTGACCTATATCGTTGCTTATTCGCTTCATGGTCTACGGATCAACGGTCTATGTTTTAGGGCTGTCCCACTACAAATATTTGGACATTTATTGCTAAGAATATTATTAAACGCTTTTATTTGGCGCGATTGGACACGGATTTTTGGATTTGCGCGAATCGCTTGGGCGTGGGGTGGTGGTAATAAATGGTACTACTTTGTGGTAGATGGTATCTCGTGTGGTTTGAGATTGCCTTGTTTATATTTGTCTAGTTTGGGACTTCTTTGATTGGTTGTATTCGTCTGATATTGAGACTGATCATTCCGTTCAAATGAGGTTCTAAATTAGCGCGTTTTAGAAAACTAACAGCGCTATCTGTTGTCAACAAAATACTCCCTAACTACTACTTGGTTATAATTATACAAAATGGTTTGTCAGACCTATCTATCTATTCAGGCGCATCGCACACTTGACGCACGACGGAGCGCTAAAACATCGCAGCGGTCTGTCAGATCCAAACTAGAAACTTAAACTTCACTCCCCATACTAAAACCGCACTCGACGGTCGACACTGCCATAGCACTGCGTCGACAGCGGTTAAACGGTTTTAGTATAAAGATTTACATTTCTAGTATAGATCTGACATACCGCTGCGATTTTTTAGCGCTCCGTCGTGCGTCAAGTGTGCGATCCGCGACCTTTACAACATGTGAATTTTCATATCATTGTCAAAAAATCAATATTCAGAACACAAAATCTAGTTAAAAACTTCAATGACCAAATTGTTTTGAATCATACATACTTACATACATATATCACGCCTTTATCCCTTGCGGGGTTTCGAATCACAGTAATTTAATTTCCCATACGGAATGCTCAGGTCTTTCAAAGGCCAGTCTATCAATGTTAGTCTTGAAGCAATTTAGGGCTTGAAATTCCCTTACACTTCCACATAATGAAGGCCTTAAAGCTGTGACTGTGTCCGGAGTTCGCCCCGACGTCGCCTGAGCTTGCGCCTGCGCAGGCTACGCCACGCAATGCGACAGAACAGAACACTGATAGAAGTGGCTTATTGTGGAAAATAAAACGAGACTTAGCTTCAGGATTATTGGTATTTCTAATGATTAGTTTAGCGACCGCACGACGTAAACAATGACTTGACACACTAGAAAACAATATGGTATGTGATCTATCACAAAGTTGGCGTCCAACATACAAACTACAACACTTGTCTTATAAAAACGGCACTTTTTCAAAATAATTGACTAGGAGATGTTGCGAAGTCATATTTGTATTTTGTTAATAGCTTTACAACCATTTGTGCGTCAAGCCACACTGATTTAAAAAAAATTAAGTAGGATCCAGAAAACAATGCACCCATCATTCTCCTTGCCTTATCCCGTTCTCTGTTGGGGTCGGCTACCTAGGAGATTTGACGTGGAATCAAGTTTTTACACATAGCAACTGCCATCTGACCTCTGCAAGGTTAAGTCACCTTCAAATATCATCTGAAAAAAAAAATTTGAATGTGGGGCAGTCGGCAGCAGCACCAACGCACCCATAGGAATTTCTCTATCTGACAGTGGCTTCTGTAAAGTGGCAATCGAAAACATTTTAGCATGATTTCGTTTCATTCCATCTTTTCAGCAAGCCTGCTATTTCTAGTCAAATAACTATCTAAACCAGTTCCATTACTTATCTATTCCACTATCTGCTGTTGTCGCCTTCCCAGGCCTGTCACTGCGCAGAAAATCGAGCAAAACAGTGGCAATTGGTGCATATCCCCGACGAATTATCCACTTTCGGCGCCTTTGAGTGTCCGCTTCCTTTATTCCACCATTTTTGCCGTTTTTCCATTCTCATTTGGTTATTTATCTGTTCTTTTTAGCGGTGGACAATGAGTTGTAGGCTCGTTATGCCGGCGTCGGCTTAGCACGCGCCTGGACACTAAATCTTGGGTGGAATTCTAGGGAATTACCGTGGATGGGTTTTCTGGCTGATTGATTGGAGTAAGAATTACTTGGTGTTTTTTGGTGATGCCGCTGATCGATTTGCGAGTGACTGGTGACGTGGTGATGGGACTTATGGGTGTGGTGACAAATAAATCCGGGCGGGTAATTTGAGGGTACATGCAGAGTGGATTGTGGGATACTGGATTTAGTGTTGACTGTTGAGGAGAGAATCTTTGGTGACCAAAATGTTTGGTTGCTTTTGGCGAATCGCACATTTACCGAACAATATTACAGGTTTTGATAGTGGTCATACAAGACAATATACTAAAGACGTGTAAAAAATAAGCATACTGAAGACGTACAAATTTTAAAAATACTAAAGAAGACATTTACTGAAGACTAGGCTGTATGATCATAAGACCTTTACCTGACCAATGGAACAACAAGAAAACAAAAAATTAAAATACTAACTTTAGTTGGCACGGCTTTCTATTAAACCACTTCTCAATTTCTCACATTACACATACCTACCTGCTTACTAGATATGAAAAACCATCTCAATGGGTGATTAAAGTAACGTATTCCCCTCATATCTGTCTAATAAATTATTGGAACAAAGTCTTTTGTATTTAATGCCTTTATATGAATTTACATGAGTTTATTCAATTAGGTAAAGATAAATCAAATTTGATAAGTGTGATCTTTAACATCATTCTCCTTGCCTTATCCCGTTCTCTGTTGGGGTCGGCTACCTTACCTAGGGGATCTAACGTGGAACCAAGTTTTTACATAGAACGACTATCATCTGCCCTGTGCAACCCGAAGGCTAACCTGGCCCGAATCCTATGTTAAGGGGCTGAGTAGAGCTAAAAGCTACTTTTATAAGTGATTTATTTCTACCCTAGATAAAATGCAGAAAAACTGACGAAAAAAAAAGGTAATAATCTTCAGGATATTTGCTGTAGTGCTATTGTTTCCAAAACATGATATTAGTAATTTAGCTTGATAGAAAAACATCGTAAAGTTACTTCTAAAAATCTATTATATCGCAAACTGTACGAACAAAAGCCACGCAATAATTAAGTGTTTATTATCAGAATGAGCGCCTTACAATACTCTATCGACATATTGTTTTTGATTTTCAAATTACTTATTTTAGACCGAGTTATCATCGAAAATACGAAAATATCATTGAATCGGCAAGATTCCGTCCCGTTCGTACGCGCGCAGTTTGACATTTGTCAGAAAGGGACCGATTTTTAGCTCTTGTCAGCCCCTTAAGTCAAATTCAAATATCATCTGAATTCAAATTTAATTTTTAATATGGGTTTTATCACAATTTTCTTCCTTTACCGTAAGAGCAGTCTGTAAATGTACGTGAGTAAAAACACATTGGTACATGGCGGGGATTTCGATAACTAACAACCAGTTACTGGTACTGAGCACATCATTATTTAAGATAAGCAAAAGAAATAGCCGTGTGATGCCGGCTTAGAATAGCATCACCCCACATCCTTCCCGCGGGTGTCGCAAGAGGCGACTAAGGGACTCGAGAGTGTTGGTGTATTACAATTTTTAGGCGACAGGCTGACAACCTGTCACTATAGTGATACACGTTTTCTGAAACAACCTTA
Source organism: Keiferia lycopersicella (assembly GCA_029255805.1). NCBI lineage: Eukaryota > Metazoa > Arthropoda > Insecta > Lepidoptera > Gelechiidae > Keiferia > Keiferia lycopersicella. Next base: position 1,199,142 of record JARACZ010000015.1, on the reverse strand, counting down.
GAAAATAATCCTCTAAAATGTCAGACGTGGCGATAGTGGCCGTATTCTTACGGCCGTTAAAGCTCTGCCTACCCCGCAAGGGATAAAGGCGTGATATACGTTTGTAATAGGCACTTTTCCAGTTGTATCGTGTCTTTTCCCCATATCAACAGTCATTGTTTTTACTGAGTGTAATATAGTGTTGATGCGATTTCTTTGTAAATCAATTGCTGTTTGCAATTGTTGATTGACAAATTGTCGCAATCAGTGTTGCGAGTTGCGTTCACAAGGTTTTGTGACTACTACATGGATGACTTTTTAACGGTGGACGGTGGTAACGGTAATTTCAAGATTTCACACACACACACACACACGAATCACGCCTATGTCCCTGGCGGGATAGGCAGAGCGTTAACGACCGTAAAATTACGATTTTTATCGCCACGTCTGACAATATTTGAGGGTCGTTGCAGATAAGTCATGTATCACTATAGTATCAAGATTTCAATCGTTTATTTCTAAGTAGATTCGCAACGAATGCTTTTAGAAAGGCAATACCTAAGTTACAATACAATACTGTCACTGAATAGATGAATTAGTCAAGAGAAAATTGTCAGGCACAATTAACAATTTTATGTTCTTAGTAGAAACGCGGCACGAGTGGGATAAAAAAATAAAATTAAAGGCACTGCCTTGGGGCTGGCCAGCCTTACCACACAGCATGCTTTATTCCTGGTGACGCGTACACAGCACAGGTGCCGTGTGATGCCGGCTTAGAATAGCATCATCCCATTTGTTTCCCATGCGTGTCGTATCGTATCGTAGACAAACTGTCATTATAGTAGTAAATGCCTTATCTGGAACGACCAACATTTGTCAAACGCGGCGATAGCGAACGCTCTACCTACCCCGCCAGGGACATAGGCGTGATTTGTGTGTGTGTGTGTGTGTGTGTGTGTGTGTGTATGTGTGTGACAGTGGTATAACGTGAGTTTGGTCGGCGTTTGGTCCCAGGTTTTGTTCTCAGGCGAAACTCACACTGTCATTGGACATCGCTCCGGTTTGCGGAGTAGGGGTTTCCGCGCCTGCGTCCGGTGTTCTGTCAAATAAAAAATGTGTACATCACACATAATTATGTGCATATCATTGTTCAATTAGCTTCCTAGTTGTATAGGGTGTAAAAAAATTTTAAAGGGTGAACGAGCAATGAAACTGAACAACTTTCCCCAGAGAACATAAGTCTACATATGAAAAGAAAATGGGCCTCCCATACAAAACAACCAAACCGACCACGTCAATTTGTATGGAAGGTCCGAAAATTTTACTCATATTTCGACCTATGTTCCTTGGGGAAAGTTTTTCAGTTTCATGGGCTGATTTACCCCTTAAAATATTTGCAGCTAATATTTTTACACCGGATAGAAATAGTAATAGAAATGCTGTTCCCCACTTCGACTCTACATCTTTCCCTATCCACCAGCGAAACCAACAATAGACTACAATAAATAAAACACAATTAGAGGTCATAAAACGCTCCTCAGCTAGCGTTAAATGTGGATCAATAAAAACTGATAGTTTTTTTTAACAGGTGGTAGAGAGTGGGGTATGATATTAGCCTCTATTTGGACAGTCTCTCTTTAAGACCCTGTTTAAGGCCGAACTAACCTAAGTACAGTACGCATGCGATCTGAGCTCTGAGGAATGCGCTATAGTCTGTAAAATATAGTCCCTGTGACGTTTATGACCTTGGAGCAAATGCAAATTATTACTTAGACGGCGGTCGCAATCCAATGTGTCATGTCAGATGCATGTTAGCATGTTGTTGTAGAAGACGGTTGAAAAATTCTAACACTACGGTTCATTGGGTCATTGGACGACTCGGTGTCACACGAAAAGAGACAGGGTTAAGCGCGTAAGTAGAGGTGACAACATTAAGATCTTGCCACCAATGAGTTGGGCGGACAGTATATCATCTAGGTAGGCGTCCAATATAATTATTGGTGATGTTATTAATCGGTGGCTACTGGAATGGGGAAAGACGAGCTACATACCTACGCTCATGACTGGATGGAGGCGGCCCAGGATAGTGAAAAGTGGAAGAAAGAGAGGGAGGCCTTTGCCCTGCAGTGGGACATGTCTGGCTCAAAATAATAATAATAATAATAAATAAAAACTGGAAACTATTTTCAATATACATATATGCAAGACCGGGATCAGTCCTGGAAAAACCTGAAGTAGCTAGGTATTTCCGGAGCCCAGCATTGCATTCCCTACATCCGATATTGCACATCTACTACCTGGTATTTAGGACCACCTCAATGTCCTTGCCATTTCTAATTCCTTCCGACTGTGGCATTGGACTCCTACTCTTTATATTCATTTGATTTGATGTGGATAGCACACAATGCATGAAGTGTCGTCGCGGCGCCGGTGACGCGTGAAAATCGCCGCATTGTGTGGGAGCACCACCGTGACACCGCGCCCTGTGGTTCATCATAGCACCTACATTATATCCACCAGGGTTTGATGTAACTGCTATTTAAGACCTTTGTCTGAAAGACTAACAAATTGAAGTGGCGATAGGCTAGTCTAAGGGATGAGTGGATCCTCGAAATTAAGGTCACGCCTCAACAAGCGTACCTAATGTTGGCCACACAGATGGCCCTAGGACTAAGGTTGATTGTTGGTAGTGACTGGATAATATGGAAATGACAGCATTCTTACGGCTGTTAGCATTTTGCCTACCCCGCCGCTGCTCGTGGCAATCTTCAAATGTAATTAAGATTTTTATCTCACCTGATGGGAAGAAATGCAGAATATCGACTTTTCCTCAGAATAACCTCGAACCAACCAACCGAAAATATGTAACAGATCCGCACACCAATCACGCCTATATCCCCGGCGGCGTAGGCAGAGCGTCATCGACCGTAAAATTACGGTCTTTATCGCCACGTCTGACAATATTTGAGGGGCGTTTCAGATGAGTCACGTATCAGCCTGTCACCTAAAATTGCAATACACATGATACCCTCCGGTCCCTTAGTCGGCTTCTACGACACCCATGGGAAAGAAATGAGGTGATGCTATTCTAAGCCGGCATCACACGGCATAACAGATCCATTGAAGACAATGTCCGCTTTTATGAGTTTGTTCCAACAAACCAATTTCCGAAAATCAGGCGTGTCATTTCATTTATATCGGACAACAATAAAAACACATTTGGTGTGTAATTCCCATGGCATTGTCCGTTGATAAATGCGTCGGCGTCCTGCGCTTGCGCCGCTCGGGTCGCTCGCGTCGCTCGGGTCGACCGGGCGGCGACAGATCGCGCCAATTTGAATATTAATAGCGGCAGCCGCGCGTGAAAACTGACGCGAGTACAGTGGGATATAGAGACCACTGGAAGTGACTCGTAAACTTCCTGTAAAAGGAAGCCGAATCTGGTCACGCAAAATATGAATAAATAGCCATTCTCTCTCTCTTCTCTTTTCGTGTTGGACACCGAGTCGTCCAACGACCCGATGTACCGTATTGTCAGAATTTTTCAACCGCCTTCTATAACTAGCAGGCTTCTGACATTGTTGTAGAACGACCGCCGTCTAAGTGATCATAGACCACCGCTTTTACTGGAGTGCGTTCGTGAATGTTCTCGATTTGGGAAATCTCAATTGACAGTTCTTAAACCCCCTGTTAGAGAGTGTCAAAAGTAGAAAATTTCTCGAACGGGGTCTTAAAAGCTGTCAATTGAGAAGATTACCCAAATCGAGAACACTCACGAACGCACTCCAAGATTAGTTAAATTTTTCAAAGCCACTTCCAACCCCCGTACATCCGTGCAGGTCACAACCATCAGAGCGCAACATAACAGCGGCGCGCCCTCGACATCGGCCATCGGCGCATACGCATAAATCAGGCCCAATAAATAAATATCGGCGGCAACATGCTTCCTGCTAAAGCGGACATCATTTAGAACCATTGTAGACGCGTCCTTAGCTCGATTTATTGCTCGAATGGCGTTGGGAATTATATTTAAATTAAAATGTTTTAAAGGTGTAACGGTTTGTAATTTCAATACAATACAAATGCTTTATTTGTACAAAACACATAACACAGAAAAGTACAATAAAAGAAAATTCGGAACAATATAGGCGGCCTAATTGCTGATGTAGCAATTTCTACCAGGCAACCTGTAACTGACCATTGCTTGCATAAAATCACATCCGATCCACAATGATTCGGCTCAAATGCGATTTCTTTTCCATTTTATTTCATTTCTACTTATACTGGCCAAGCTATACGAGTCCAAACAGCTCATTTGCAAATTCATATCCATACCGCATCAGATTCCGTCTCGTCATAAACATTTGGCGAGTGACCAACTGCCCCTCGCTGGTACCGATTCGCCACGCCGCATATTGCCGCGATATTGCCTACTAGATGTGGGATAAGATTTACTGCGGTATGTGAACCACGTATCAAAATTAAATATCTTTGGGGGAATTTTCTGTGGATGCATTCGGGCGGCTGTTTTGGGAGAATGCGTTTGGTGTTTTCAGTTTGAAAGAGAAAAAAATATTATGCAAAACTGTCCTGAAGATGTTAAAGGATTCGTTCGTTGGCTCCATTATAGCGTTGTGTTTTGGTTATAATTCATTTGAGTGTTTAGTGCATAATTCTGATAGTATTTTAAGCAACAAACTATTCTTAAAGTGCAAATTAAATAGGAAATTTGATTTGAAGGTTCCGTGGTTATTATCACTAAAACTATAAGATATTATAACGGGTTTTAACTCACGGTAGGGATTATTATTATTATTTATTTATTATTATTATTTATTTTGAAATACATTTCACAGTATTACAGCTTAGCCTATGCACTGTAAAATTAACATCTCTATAATATTTAAATCAAACATATTTATAATATTCACAAAAAAAAAAAAAAATATAAAGATAAAACATAAACTTTACATTTGTGTGATAGGTAGGTACAGTTCTATTTGTTATTTATTCTATATCTATGTATTTAATTAATAAATTCAGCATACCGCAAACAATCTTTACATAGCTTAACAAAAGAGTCAGCAAATAGGTCTGTTTGGGGTGACGTAGCCAGGAGTGCGTTAAGCTGACTGAGCGCAAGTACCAGCGGGGAGTGGCTGTGGTGATCAGTTCGCTGCGAGGGTATCGCTAAAAGACGGTGACTGCGGCCACGCAGGTAATTGTCAGGCACAAACAGGCAACACACACGTGACACCAATTCTGGGCATACTAAGTCACTGCGTAGTAAGCGACATACTGTTGTAAGTGATACATAAGTTCTTCGCGGATATATCGAGCACCCAATATTTCGGCGATGTTGCAATCGCCATGATCACGGGTAAACTGGAGCGGCTGCGGGTGACGGCTAAGGGCAAACATATCTGTCTACCCTCATTCTTCTGCGTTTTTTCGGAACACTTTGGTCACTATCGGTACTCACTCGAAATTCAATAAAATCAATAATGTCTTATAGTTACCTGCTACTTGTAGAAGGCGGTTGAAAAATTCTGACACTAGGGTTCATCGGGTCGTTGAACGACTTGGTATCCCACACGAAAAAAAAAAATAGTTTTAGAAATAGGAAATTGTAATTAATGCATATAATCGACATCGTGTAATAGTGACGAGCGGTCACCACGTGGTGCAGAAAATTTTACTAACAAGTTTTTGCACACAGCCCCCAGTCGTCAGATTCTCCCTCGGCGTAATGGCACACACTTTACATTACTTTGACTAACCTTACCGATGACTTGACTACTTTGACAAATCGTCATATCCTTAATAAAAAAAAATGGTAAACTCAATATAAAAGCAATCTTGTCAGGCTCCCAAAAGGGGTAGGTTATCATAGCTATTTGAACCTAAAAACCGGGTCTCATTCTTTACATAATTTTCAGGTGTTTTATTTTATTTATTTTATTTCATTTACCAATTATTGTACACAAGAAATTTTACAGGACAAAACATAAATAAAATGGACACAACAGGCACTGCTTATCTCTATAAAAGAAATTTGTTACAGCAGACCTAGAGGAGAGAAATGGCATTTGGCGAAATGCGGATGAGACGTGCACAATAACTACAATACTGGTTAATTTGGAAGAGAAAGATAGTGTTCCTTAACTTTTACCGGATCCGCTTGCACATACAAAAAGATAAAAATACAGAAATTAAATGGGTGGATATTTGAAAACGGTTCTTCAGGTCCCTTTCCTGGCAAATTTAAAATTTTAGTTTTATGGTTTTTTTATTATTGCATAATAATGAAGGCCTATTGAAAAGGTTATTTACGAAAAAACACTTAAATCGAACCACAGGTTTCGTCAAAATTCAATTTTGAAATTTGAGGTGCCAGTCAACGGGACATTTTAAGCCAGTCAAGGGACAAAGTTATTATTTTAACAAAATATATGTATAAAAGCTGTTCATCTTTTGCTTTTAACTAAGTAGAATAGAAGTAAAAGTTGCCGCGGCCTACCAGACTGACGCCCTGAAGCCTCAGTCTGGTTAAGACACGACGCACCTAGTCACAGACAATTTGCTCGTGCTTGAAACACGACACAGCCAGCCCGACATACGAAATGAAACAGCCACAGTGTTCGACAATCACAGTTGACAGGCGGGCATATGTGATCTGTCGACCTCCAGAAGAAGGCTGTTTGAAACAGCCGAAACGTAGACCCAATTCTCCACCAAAACAATAGTAACGTAAGTCGTTTAGACTTAGGCCATAATGAAACAGATGGCATGAGACAAGAAGAAACCACCGAAAAGATTAACTTGACCTTGTGATTTGATTGACCTGAGAATTAACTGTGTTGTATATTCTGCTACTGAACAGACGAAGATAACCTTAAAGATTACGCAATCAGCCTAAGACACGCATGGCTCAGATAGCCTCAGACACCACTAGGCAAGCAACCTAACACACGCCGCTGTATACATGAGACACGACGCAATCAGCTTAAGAGACATTGCTATCAGACTGAGAAATAACGTAACTAACCTGAGACACGATGCAGTCACCTTAGAGACGACGTAATCAGCATGAGACACGATGTACTCAGATTCAAAAAGACTCCGACATACAATGCAATCACCTTAAGAGACGCCGCAACCAACCTGAGACATAACACAGCCATGCTGAGATACAATGCAGACAGCTGAAGATACGTCGCAATCAACCTCAGACAACGCAGTAGGCTAAGAGACGTCGCAGTCAGCTTTAGAGATGTCGAAGTCACCCTTAGTGATACATAACGCAGCCGCCCTGAGATACAACGCAGTCTGCTTAAGAGACGTCAAAATCAGCCTGACATAGCGCAGCCACCCTGAGATACAACGCAGTTGCTTAAGAGACTTCGTTTTATGACCCTGACGGAGATAAAACGCAGCCAACCTGAGATGCAACGCAGTAAGCTGAAGAGACGTCGCAATCATTCTGTGACATGATGCAGCCACCCAGAGATACAACGCAGTCAGCTTAAGAGACGTCGCAATAAGCCTGAGTGAGACATGACGCAACCACCTTTAGATATATCACAGTCAGCTTAAGAGACGTCACAATGAGCCTGAGTGAGACATGACGCAGCCACCCTTAGATACTCGTACATCGCAGTCAGCCTCAGAGACGTCGCAGTCAAAAGACGTAGAAATCAGTCTAAACGAGACATAACGCAGCCGCCCTGATATACAACGCAGTAGCTTAAGAGACGTCGCAATCAGTCTGTGACATTACGCAACCACCCTGAGATACTACGCTGTAAGCTGAAGATCGTCGCAATTAACGTGAAACTTAACGCAGAGATCCTGAGATACAACGCAGTCAGCTTAAGATACGTCGCAATGTGCCTGAGTGAGATGTATCGCAGCCAACCTGAGATACAACGCACTCAGCTTAAGAGACGTCGCAGGCAGCCCAAAACATAACGCAACCACCCTGAAATACACCGCAGTCAGCTTAAGATACGTGAAATTAACCTGAGACTTAACGCAGCCTCCCTGAGATACAACGCAGTAGCTTGAGAGACGTCTATCAATCAGCCTGAGATATCGCGCAGCTACCCCGAGGCCTAAGGCAGCCACACCTAGAGACATAAGCAAGCAAGTGTTTTTAAACTATGTTATCTGCACGAAAAACAATGCTGTTCACCAACTGGAAACCCTTAATCTAACTTACGGTACCCATGGGCAGACATGGGGTGGTGCTATTCTACTCTGCAGGCACACCTTTACACAAAAAAATTGCAAAAACAAACATTAAAATAACATTAGTCACTTGACTGGCATAAAATGTCCCTTGACTGGGAAAAATGCCAGTCAAATGAAGCCAGTCAAGGGACAATTTTCTATGTTTTTAGTGATTTATTGGTAAACGCTTGAATGTAATCAAAATTTTTAAACGAATATTAAATCTCGCTTTATTATGCGACATTATTTGTTCAGAATAAATCCTCTGTAATAACTCTTTCATGAAGAAAACATGCACAGGAAAGGGACCTGTCGCAGGTGCAAAAATAGGATCTAAAAATTTAACAACTCCTATTTTATTCTAGAAGTGCCCAGGAGCTATATGCTCCCTCTCCAGGGATGAAGAAGTAATCCTGGCAGAAGGCAGAAACAAGACCCAGCTCATAGTTCTATTAGTTTCAGCGATTCAGTCGTTTTAGACCACGTATTCAGAAAACACAAAAACGTGTGACCGACACAAACTGACATTTTTATCGGTATACGCAGTTAAATATTGTCCAATTAATAATTTTCTATAAATCTACATGATATTAGGATTATTATGATGGGTGAAAAGTTATATGATGTCCAGCTAGATAAAACTTTATACGTGTTTGAATTTCGCAATAGCTGAGTGTGACACGCGAAGAACGCGTGTTTTGACCCCGATTTCAGGTTTCAGATTAAGTTTTAGTTAAACATATTTCATAATTTGTGGATGGAGTTTTACTTTCCAAATTGTCAATTAAACATTCTTTCGTGTGAATGGTACTTAAAATCTGTAAGTGTTGTACACTTGAAGAAATTTACGTGTGACCGCAATTTTTAACTGCTCAAATTTTCACCCAAATACCATGGTACTAAAATTTTACCTTTAATAAGATGGAGCTGGATGACGGTTACAGTGTTGTCAGTTTTTGATCAAATGAAAATAGTGTTGTGCCAAAGTGAAGAATATTAATTAGTGTGGCGAACTGCCGATAGGTATCGTGTAAGTAAGTACGGGGTTCGAATTTTAGTCATGTTTTATACATACCATCCAACGAGGGACAACAAAACTGACAAGAGGGATCATCGGGTCGTTAAATGACTCGAAAAAGAAGATGAAATAACAAGACAATGACATCCAGGGCCCTAAGTCTAGTAAATGAAAATCGTTTCAGTTGGATGTCGATTGGATCTCAGTTGGATGATTTTAGTAGTTCTGTAGTCTGCTAACAGTTTTAAGTATAGCAAATGACAATGGAATGACAGCACGCACACAGCACGTGTCTCATGTTTGCCGACGACGTGAAGTTGGCAAGACCCATAGGGCAGGCAGTCGATTGCGCCCTCCTTCAGGAGGATATTAATAATGTATGCGCTTGGGGGCACAGCAACAGTCTCACATTTAATATTAAAAAATGTGCTATTATGACATACTCCCGGGGATATAATCCATTGGTAGCTAACTACACTATTGATGCGTCGACGCTAGAGCGAACCACGAGTGTGAGGGATCTTGGAACATGGTTCGATACACAGTTATCTTTCCATGACCACATATCTAGAATGTGTAGCTCATCTCGCAAATGTCTAGGTTTTGCACTACGTCAATCAAAGTATTTCCGGTCTACTGATATTCCTCGCTTACTTTATAATGCCTTCGTGCGAAGTAAACTGGAATCAAACTCCATGGTCTGGAATCCTTTTCACTCAAACCTCGTCCTAGATGTCGAGAAAGTGCAGAAATCGTTTGTTCGTTTTTATACAAAAAACATTACGGTTATTACCCCTACCTCTACCCTACGTCTTTCATACTTGGTATGGTGGGGTATCAATCTCTGGAGGTAAGGCGAAGCTTATCATTGCTGAGTTATATATTTGAGCTGGTACGTGGTAAGGTCTACAACCCATCCTTACTAGATAGAATAGGTTTTAGCGTGCCAAGATCGTTTGCAGTCCGACCGTGTAGGCGAGAAGTATTTTCTATGCCTACCATGCGTTGTGTTTCATCGAGATTTGCTCCTCTACCTAGAGCTCTGAAACTGATAAATGATGTATCTCTGACGAATCCAGAGCTTGATATTTTCATGTGCTCACAAAATCAGTTCCTAGCGTCAAGCAGTCGTTATCTAGAATCGTTGACCAAAGCGAGCAGCGCTGTAGAAACTTTGTAAGAGTAAACAATTAGTTTAAATCATAAGACTCTCTCAGAACTAAATTTCGCTGTTCAAATATGTCTATGTTTATTATGTTTAAATTATTTTACTGACATTAATTTATTCGAATTCTTATTATTGACCTTTTGTATGTAAATTCAACTTGATTTGAAATTGACTCAACATTGTGTGCGCTTGGTTTTTTAAACTGTAAGCCATATGTTTCGTATCTAATAAATGAATTGAATTGAATTGAATTGACAGTTGAGTTTCCATGGCGTTACAATAACAAAAAATAGCAGACTTGGAGTCCTGTTTTGCGATCAAAGTTCGTTATTTCGGTCTTTAGAACTAGAATGAATGATGAATGTTTAGGAAGCAAAAGAGGTGTGTCAGGACCGTAGCAAGCGAAAGGATGTCTCTCCCTACCCCTCCAGGAAAGAGGTGTGATTATATGTATGATAGAAGTAGAAAATTAATGAAATTATCCTAATAATAGTTCGTGCATATTTTCACACAGAACAACGAGGCGATCTAACAAAAGACTTCCGTCGCTAAACGTATGAGAGACGTCAATAATTATTAAATCACATGGTGACGGTGGCTGCCTTATAACAACACCTCAGTTACACACGATATAGGCAACTGAGAGATACGTGACGGATGATTTGAAAATGACATACATACCTATATCACGCCTTTATCCGTTGCAGGGCAGGCAGAGCGTTGACGGCCGTAAGAATATGGTCGCTATCGCCACGTCTGACATTTGAGGGTTGTTTTCCAAGATTGTTTCAGAAAACATGTGCGTCACTATAGTGACGGGTTGTCAGCCTGTCGCCTAAAAATTGTAATACACCAATACCCTCGAGTCCCTTAGTCGCCTCTTACTACGACACCCGCGGGAAGGATGTGGGGTGATGTTATTCTAAGCCGCCATCACACGGCAATTGAAAATGACTAGTTTTTATTATTAGCCAACTTCAAAAAAAGGAGGTTCTCAGTTTGACCTGTATGTACGTATATGTATGTTTGTCCGCGAATATCTCGCGTTTGGATGATAAGATTTTGATGCGGTTTTTGGGAAAAGGTTTTAAGCATATTAACCGACAAAAGAAATGGAGATTCGCACTTTTTACGTCCATTGAAGTCATTTAGTCCTCTAAGTTATTTTACGATATTTTTTTTGTATGAAAACCAAAATCAATATAAAGTAGTGGACAAAACGATAGAGTCTCGACCCAAAGAGATTTCAAATAAAATCGTTCTCCTTGCAGGACCCCTTTTCTCTGTCGGTGTTTACTTAACCCCTAGGTTATTTTATAGACAGTTTTTATCCTTTAGATGTTGTTTCACAGTTCGTAAACAAGTTTTACGCCACTAGACAAGAAATAGAATAAAAACAAGTTTTTAAATAATTCTCGTTCATTTGAACAAAGTTTTAAAAACATTCGTTCCCAAAGCTGGCGTCAGCTGTTGCTTGTATCTTAAATAGTGATAAACTCATATTCAAAAAGTGACATATCTGTAGTTTTTCCCATGTCCCTTAGTTGGCCAATAAACTCGTCATTTGTACTGTAATGTATAATTTTGCGCGGAGTTCATACCTCCGTGACGTTTTGATATCACCCTGCTGTATTTATGTTCAAACTGACAGGTAAGTCGTGTTTTTTTATGTAAAAAAATGTGTTCTTGACATGTAATTGAAGACTCAATTTCCAATTTGTAGCAAGGAAAATAATTCTAAAACACTCCGCGCCACTCGTTAACAATCCGTATGCGATTATTTAGAGACGACTTTCTTTTCGTGTGGGACACCGAGTCGTCAAAGAGACGACTGACGACCGATGTCGCGCAGTGGTAGTGCGACTGCCTTTGACGCAGACGGTCCCGGGTTCGATTCTCGGTGGGTCACTCACAAAGTTGATATTTATCACATTGTGAATTTGTTCCCAGTCTGGTTAGGACATTGCGGGCTGAACCACCCGATTGTCCGTAAGTAAGATGGTTCCGTGTTTCGGATAGCACGTCCCGGTTGCTGTCTATGATCACCTAGACGGTGGTCGTTACACAACCATGTCAGAAGCCTGCTACTTGTAGAAGGCGGTTGAAAAATTTCGACACTAGGGCTCATTGGGTCGTTGAACGACTTGGTATCCCACACGAAAAGAAAGAATTTAGAGACTGTTTCGTTTTTTAATTATTACTTTTCTAGGTGCTTTCCTTTACTGAACGTGCATCATAATTTTCGAAACCTTAAAAACTGAATTTGTCAAAAGTTACGTACAGTGATAAATAAATACTGTGAATCTAGACCAGTTACTTCCTTTCAAGGGGTGAACCTGCCCTTGAAACTGAACAACTTTCCTCGATGAACATTGGTCGAAATATGAAAGAAGAAATTGGACCTCCCATACAAACTGAATCAGTCGTTGGGTACCTAGCTAGCTAACTGACAGCCCTAGTGTGGTCATCAAAACATGCAACCAATCAAATTACCAATAAATCAACGTATCTATTACAGTAACATCCCCACAAAATCCAATACACACTAAATCAAATTCCAAACTACAACACCATAGCGAAAGGTTGATCCATGACGGATCACGGAATAGGGTTGGAGAACGACCACGCTTTTTAGATCCCTGGCTTGCTACATTAGTCTAAGTTGATCAGGGTCTTCGTAATATGGCTGTACAGTAACCAGTCTCTATAGATCCCTGGGTTGCTACATCCGTCTAAGTTGATCAGGGTCTTTGTAATATAGCGGTTCAATTACCAATCTTTAAAGATCTCTGGGTTGCTATATTAGTTCAAGTTGACAAGGGTCTTTATTAAATGGTGGTAAAGCAACCAGTTTTGAAAGACTCCTGGATAGCTACATTCGTCTAAGTCAACAAGGGTCTTTATAATATGGCAATATAGCAATCAGTTTTAAAAGACTCCTGAAACGGGGCGTTGGACGACTCGTTGTCCCACACGGAAAGAAGAAGAAGAATCAGCAGGAACAACGGGTGTTTCAACTTATGTCTGGGGTTTATACAGGCTCTCCTAAATAACCCGGTTTGACAGGTGTCAGATTCGTGCTTATCTGTGGCAGAGGGTACATTTTCTTTTGTCCATCCATTTTATGAGTTTGTTGATATCACATACACATAACTACATAGATTAGTCAAAAAACTACTATAATACAGTTTGGCAAAAAGAAGTAGAGAAAAAAGAAGGGCGCCAATTTCTTCGCGATCTGTCTAATCTGATAGATCACGCGTAAGTATGACAACAATTTTTCATACGAAATTTTTAGTCCCATTTTAATTCGTTCCAAACACTTTTTGACCAGACTGTACTTACTTGTGGCTTGTAACTGACTTGTGACTGTAGTTCCAAACCCTAGTGTATGGGTGGGACACCGTGTCAACGAATGACCTAACCTAACCTAACAATCGTAATTTTCTAAACCGACTGCTCCACTTGCCGAATGTCCCCTACTCGGTGCTCTCGCTCGGGTGACCACGCGTTGCCGGTTAGCTGGGACTGATCGAGTGACTCAATGGAACTGACGATCCGTGGTCACCCTGGGGTTTCTTCGACATAATTATAGATACAAGTGGAGACAATTGTTTTTAATATGTTGAGAACGATAGTGAACAGTCATTAGAGTAAAAAGCATTTGTTTGGTCACTATTTCAATATTGCTTTACCTACTTATTTGCCGCATAGTATCATCTATGTACCTACCTTTAATACAGTGAAAAAAAGTGCTGCTTATAGCTGAAAGTATTCTAAATAAATAACTTAATCCAAAATTAAAATAAGTAATAATAGACAACCGGGACCTACGGCTTAACGTGCCCTCCGAAACACAGAACCATCTTTCTTACAAACAATCGAGTGGTTCAGACAGCAATCGATCTCTGGGCATTAGGGAAACACAACACAGTTGTCAAGTCAAGTGAATTTTCTACTCCATCAAGTTCAGGAGTTGAGGAGGTGTCATCCATCGTCTGCCACCCATTGTGTAGCCAGATAGTCAAGAATAAAATGGGGTGAAGCTATAGTTCTCTTTTCATGATTTCATTAAGAAGTTAGACTTTATTGAAGTACCTACTTATTTACATTGTTTTTCCTCTACTTCAAAAACAATCAATTACGAGTATTATTATAGGTCACTAGCAGCGAAAATTTCCCCCCTGCGAAATTTGATTTCCCGGCAATTTTTATACATACACACATTCATACACATATCACGCCTTTATCCCTTGCTATATTATTAAATATAGGTAGTTACCTACAGACAAGACCACCGAAAGAAAACTAGGAAAGAAAATAGTATGAAAACACGCGGATCAGAGCTCTCTTGACAACTTGATAAATCGTTTATCATCATCTATCATTATTATCTATATTTATTTATTTCTCAACTTACACTAACACGCAATGTACACGTACAAATCTTAATATAACACAACTAACAATTTAACGATTTTGTTCTTAAAGATCTAAATCAATCAAAATACTCTTTGTAAGACGGATCTCTAGGTGGTGTCCTACAAATGCCAGAAATCTATTTTCTGTTGACGCGAATATATAAATTTTAGCATGTAGGTATGGTAACTTGGTTTATAATCGTTAAGGCTTCTCAAATAATACGACAACTACTTAACAACTTACGCTAAAAAAAGCCAACAAAATAGTCTGTATCGGAACGGAAAAGACATTTGTCTGACAAAATCGCATCACTCTTCTAAAGACGGAAATCGGCTCATAAAATATTTCTAAACCAGTCTAATCAGACCCTTTGACCCGGAGTAATCTGCTTAATAAAAAATAAAGCGAGACCTATTTTGAGTCGGTTCAGTTTCTACTTAATCCATTTCTGTCTATCTTCCTGCGTTTATAAAAGTTTCAGTTGTTAAGCAGAAATGTAATGGAATTTCTGAGTTTTAGCCTGAATGGGGAGGTCAGGGTAGAGTGGACAGCAAGTGGCAGACGGTCGATGTTCAATTGATATTAATGGGATGGCAACACCTGGTCACTGTGAAACAACTGGTGGGGCTACATGGGGTAAACTTCTTTTTTGTAAATATATTTTTATTTGAATATTTGCTATCAGCTAGTGCTAAAAATGGAAAACTCCGGCTAATCCCAGCTAGGAGAAAATATTAGGAAGTAAATAGTATCTTGTTTTAACCACTTGCTGTGGCACGATATCAGTACTTATATTTTCAAATGTAACCTTTAAACGTGCACAAATTGTTAATAATATTATTATTTAATCGGGATCTCGAAACGACATCAATGATTTTCATAAAAAATTGTAAATAGGGGGATTCAGGGGCGATAAATTGATCTAGCTAGGTTTTATTTTCCAGAAATCACCCTGGACCGCAGAATAAATAATATCTAATGTATGCAACGAATAGCTTATGACTTAGTACATAATTATTACAATACATGACAAAAAATCACCTTGATTAAGCGAGGTAGCGTCGCTGCGTAGTATTACATCATGATTTTTGGTGCGTGCAGCCAGTTCCATCGAATTTACGTTGTCACGTTAATTCGTGTAGAGTGACAGCTAGCTCCAAAGACTGCTTTTCCATAAAAATATTTTTTTATTAAAATTCAAGACCATTGCGTTGCAGCTTGCTCTGCGCTACTCAGATCGCCATGTAGCCCAATCTTTACTCTGAACTCGCGATCGCTAGGTATAATATAACACGATAACATTGAGTGTTAACGTCTCAATTGCCACCTGAGCCTGTCTGACCCTCTTAACGCGTTAAATGCCCGTTAAATATAAAAACAGCTATCAAGGGATGTCAAGGGACGACCGATGTGGCGCAGTGGTAGTGCGACTGCCTTTGACGCAGAAGGTTCCGGGTTCGAATCTCGGTGGGTCACTCACAATTTTGATATTTATCACTTTGTGAATTTGTTCCCAGCCTGGTTAGGACATTGCGGGCTGAACCTCCCGATTGTCCGTAAGTATGGTTCCGTGTTTCGGATGTCTGATCACTTAGACACAATTACACAACCATGTCAGAAGCCTGCTACTTGTAGAAGTGAAAAATACTGACACTAGAGTTCACTGGGTCGTTGGACGACTAGGTGTCCCACATGAAAAGAAGAAAAAGACTTACGATCATAAAGTAAAATAAAATGTTATTGATTGTTTACAATCAAGCTCACATATGAATTGCTTGCTTGAACCATTTTATTCAAACCATTACGACTGCCATTGTTGGCCCTCTCAATGACATATTTTGTATAGTGTATACTTTTCAATGGTTTTGTCAGATTCAACAATGAATTGACATTAGAACGCCATTTCGTTATTGAGTCAAGTTTAGGCGCTAGAGAATGATAGTGGATTTAATGGAAAGTTAGGTGAGTTGTAGGGTAACCACGATAAAAAGGCGAATTTTAGGAAATCGTCATGGGTTTCTGGCATCTGGAATTTACGCAGGCGATATGGGATGGGACGAGCCGTATTTGGTAACGTAATTAGCCTATTCTAGGCTGAGCTTTTGAAAATATAAGTGGTCGTGTAATGTCAAGGTTTCAATTGGGTACTTGAATGACAGTTCAAATGAGCTAATTTTTAAGACGACTAAAAAACGACAGTATGTATTAAAATATATCAATATTTATCAGATGGCGTCAAAACAATAACAAAAGATAGCGTCAATAATAATAAACATTTACAATAACAGTGAGTAAATTAAAATAAGTAGAGTTATCTAATAAAGAATTTAACCTTCAGTATTTTGGCGTAAGTAGTTTTTTGACTATAGTTTTCCCAATGTCTCTCTCGTTATGTGGTACACAGAGTCGTCCAACAACGTTTCTTTTTATAATTTCAAAATAACTTTCATGTTACGAAAATAGTAGATAACTTGATTAAATGTTGCCAATATTTAAAAATTCAATTTCGGTAGCCATAATTGGTATCGCTAGTATAAAAATTAGATTTTAAAGATAAATGGACCATTCAATGTATCATTAATTTAACAGTCATTATGTACAACATATTTTAACAGAAAGTATCAAATTAGCCTTCTTCCTATCCGTATAAAATAGACGTCTGAATAGTTAATTACTTTCATTTTTTTTTAATTTTATTTAGAAAAAAATGTCTCAGACGAAATACGATCATGGTAACCCTACTACCGGTCACCAATGGGCGATCGGAAAAGCATTACTATCGCGGCAATAGTGACGTGCGTCACTTTATGGGCGCCACACACGGAACTGTTTGTGCCACCCCTAGTTCGAGGGCTGGCACATGTCAGGTGATTTAGTTATATTGAGGGTCACTTTCGATTTGACCTGGCAATTGATTTGGATTTTGACTTTGGTTTTGAGGTAGATCCGACATTAACGGTTAAACTTAGTTACGGCAGAGTGGAAGGAATTAATTACCTAGGTAATGAAAATTCCTGATATTCCGGTGTTTTACCAGATTTGTTGTTTTTTTTCCGAATGCCTGGTACGTCTGCTATATAGGGTTATTTTTAAGTCTTTAGAGATTTCGCAAGTGGCCACATAGGAATTAAAAGTTGTTCAAAATCATTAGTAGAAACACCCTACAAAGTTTGTTTACTGGCTAAAAATGATCCTGAATATACAACTAGTGAGCGCCCGCGGCTCCGCCCGCGTGGAAGTCAGTTTTGATCTCTTTGCTTCCTATCGGAACTATTTTTCGAGATAATAACTGTCTTATGTGTTAATCTAAGTTACCCTCTATCTGCGTGCCTTTAATGAAAATCTGTTCAGTAGTTTTAGCGTGAAGGAGTAACAAACAAACATACAAACTTTCGCATTTATAATATTAGCAGGATCATTGTCTGACGCAAGACTTTTTTTAGAATGTCGTGTAAAATCGATGGCAACTGTCATAACTAGAAGCGAATAAACTACCCCACAAAACGACACCTCAACCCCATTTTTTTTTCACCCAATAACTTTAACAAATGACGATCGCTAAATTGGTGAAATAAACAAACTTTTTTTAATGACGTCACGAAAGTATAGCTCAGTTGCGTGTTAGACACGTTTAGTATAATAAGATGGTAATTGCGTACCCATTTGATACTTTTTTTCACTGTCTAAGTATCTTCACGCTGCAACTTCGTGCCGTTCAGTGCCGACTTAGAATAGCATCACCCCATTTGTTTCTCATGGGTGTTGTACAAGCGTTCAGAGCGTGGTTAGGACACCGGTCTTACAATCGTGAGACTCATGTTCGATCCCCGCCTTTACCAATGCGTTTTTACTTACATTTACAAACTGCTACGGTGAAGGAAAAACATCGTGATGAAACCCATATTCAAATAAAATTTGAATTCAGATGACATTTGAATGTGACCTAACCTAGGATTCGAGCCAGGAGGTTAGCCTTCGGGTTGCAGAGGTCAGATGGCAGTCGTTCTGCGTAAAAAGTCGGTTCCACGTCAAATCGGGGATGTTGTGCTAAGCAAGAGTAAAGTTGTAAGAACCACCACCCAGGAATTTGGCCGGAAGATGGAAAAAAATGGTGGTTTCCGGATGTAGTATCATAATGAAACTGGTGGCCAAATTTAGCGTTTTACTTGTTGACGCCATCCAAAATATGACGTCATTACTCAGTGTTTTCATACGAAATATCAAATTCTATTTATGGACTACAAATTATGTCAATCTATGGCAGGTAAAGTCGGGAGCCAAATTCTTAGCGATCCCTATGAGGCAACTTTTCACATTACCACGCGTTTTTCGTAACAGAAAAAATTACAGTGATCATTCAAAAACCGAACGCCGTCGAAAAAAACCTAACGAGCCTGTCTGTCAGTGTCACCAAGTTTCGCCCGGCGTTCTTATTTTAAACGAGGCGAAAACGCATCGGCTATTAGCTTAATGCGTTTGCTAGTTGGGTGCGTACACGAGACTACTTTTTTTTATACGCACATATCACGCCTTTATCCTTTGCGGGGTAGGCAGACCGTTAACGGCCGTTAAAGTAGGGTCGCTATCGCCGAGTCCGACAAATAGTGAGGATTTTTTCAGATGATTTGTGTATCACTGTAGTGACAGGTTGTCAGCCTGTCGCATCTTTTTAATACATCTGAACCCTCGCGTCCCTATACGGGATGTAAAAAAAAGTGCTGGAAATGGTTCAAGACGAAAATGAACAAGCTCATGAAACTGAACAAATTACCTATATAGAAACTGTTTTGAACTTTCGCGGTCACACATCGCTATTATTTCTGGGAAATTGTCATATACTCGTAAGTTCATATTTGGAAGAATACTACTTAGGCAAAGTTGCTTTTCGCGTCTGTAAAAAAAATTACGGTGGTTATCGCTACTTTTGCCAAATATTTAAGGGTCGGTATTTCATAACTCGTGTATCTCCGTAATGACAGGTTGCCAGCCTGTCGCCCGAAATTGCAACACACATGATAATCTACGACACCCACGGGAAAGAAATGAGGCGATGCTATTCTAAGACGGCATCATACAGTAGGTATAGGTAACGCATGATGCCGTCATTCGTTAGCAATGTGAAACTTCGTGTCCATCAGAATGGCGGGTGTATGATGATGATCTCTCCGACCGATTTCGGCCATGGCGACCACTTTGACTCCTAATCAGATCGGCGCTGATGCGCCCGGAGATGGCTATTGTAGCCAACTTTGGCAGTAAACTCCCGTGCACAGAGTGGACACGTGAGTTTGCCATTTACATAATTATAGTTAATGGCGACGGATGGACGGGCCTTCAGCTCATCGCGCTTAGCGTCGAGGTCTGCTTTACGCTGTTCCTCAAACTCGCGGACTTGCCTCTTAACCATCCCGCGCCATTCGGGACGCTGTGCTGCCAGACCCTCCCATTGAGTGGGCTCAATGTTGCATCTTTTCATGTGTGGCGGGTGTATAATATCGAAATAAATCAATAATAAATGTGTTAAATGTACACTAAATGTACGTATTTGTACTTAAGTATCCGCGGCGTACATTCATTGGTTTCTTAGAAATAACGATTTAAAAGTGAGCAGCCATTCTGACGCCAGGATGGCGGGTGTATTTTAAACGGATGAACCAAACCTGAATATTCATGTATCAAATAAATGTACGAGAAATGTACACATCGCCTCACATAACAAACACTATTTTACTATCAAAATAAGGCCCTTCAATAGGTATTAAAGTTAAATCTGCATAGCTAACATGCGTGCCACGACATATTTTGTCGTTTCATATGCGCACAATGTCACTACGGAAGAATGCGTAACTAATGCGCAGTGAAGCTAGCTGCAGAAGAATCTTCCTAGAAATATTATTATAACTTTGATAAATAAAAAAATATGGAATCCGTGTAATTGATCTTTGAATTGAATACTTCCTAAGTATGTGAAATAAGAAACAGTATGGTACCTACTTTGGCTTGTTAAAATCTTCGACCAATATAAGGAGGTATGGACGGGCCGTACCGAACAAGTAGTGGCATTATGCGCGTATGAAATGACAAAAATATGTCGTGGCACGCATGTTAGCCATGCAGATTTAACTTTTAATACCTATTGAAGGGCCTTATTTTGATAGTAAAATAGTGTTTGTTATGTGAGGCGATGTGTACATTTCTCGTACATTTATTTGATACATGAATATTCAGGTTTGGTTCATCCGTTTAAAATACACCCGCCATTCTGGCGTCAGAATGGCTGCTCACTTTTAAATCGTTATTTCTAAGAAACCAATGAATGTACGACGCGGATACTTAAGTACAAATACGTACATTTAGTGTACATTTAACACATTTATTATTGATTTATTTCGATATTATACACCCGCCATTCTGATGGACACGAAACTTCACAGTGAAAGTGCGGAAAGTTCCTCCAAGTTCAGTTCAGAATACTCATACAATTTAGTTGGTAACTTAGTATCTAAGTTCGCAACTGGATGCGGGCGCGCGTCAAACTTCCATCAAATATTTTACATGGCCCCTGAATATCCCCTATTAGTTTGTAAAAAAATGACGATCGATGTAGCGCAGTGGTAGTGCGACTGCCTTTGACGCAGAAGGTTCCGGGTTCGATTCTCGGTGGGTCACTCACAAAGTTGATATTTATCACTTTGTCAATTTGATTCCAGTCTGGTAAGGACATTGCGGGCTGAACCACCCGATTGTCCATAAGGAAGATGGTTCCGTGTTTCGGATGGCACGTTAAGCCGTAAGTCCCGGTTGCTGTCTATGATCACTTAGACGGCGAACGTTACACAACCACGACAGAAGCCTGCTACTTGTAGTAGGCGGTTGAACAATTCTGACACTAGGGTTCATCGGGTCGTTGGACGACTCGGTGTCCCACACGAAAAGAAGAAGAAGTTTGTAAAATTTGGCTAGAAAGACTCGGGAAGAAAACAGGGGTATACATTTGTAAGAAAATCCTACATTAGATCATCATCTGCCTGCCCTTATCCCAATTCATTTGGGGTCGGCGCAACATGTTTTCTTCTTCCATTCATCTCTATCAGCAGTCAAATCCTCATTTATGCCCTTTTTGTTAATGTCGTCTTTTACACAATCCATCCAAACCTTTTTGGGCCTCCCGCATCTCCTCCTGCATCCATCCTAAAAATCCTACATTAGATATAGTTTGTAAAATTTAGCTTCAAAACTGTTGTGACATTTGTGACCCAGGAACAAATGCTATGACATAAGGTCCATTTTCCTCACATATCACGCCTTTATCCCTTGCGGTTTAGCCAGTGCGTTCACGCCCGTAAAAATACAGTCCCAATTTCCGCGTCTGTCAAATCTTTTAAGGGCTGATTCAGAAATGAAGGATGTTGTATCACTTTATTGACAGCTAACCTGTCGGCTAAAATTGTAATACACACGGAACCCACGAGCCCCTCAGTCACCTCATACGACACCCCAAGGATATGGGGTGATGCTATTCTAAGCCGGCATCGCTTACTAGTAGCGCATAAGTAATTCTACCTTAAGGTGCTCTCACACAGCATGTTGGCAAACTATTCGAAGAGAAAGAGAAACAATTTCCAGTCTGCCGAAAGTTAATTAAGAAAATGCATTTGATCGTATTAGTGTAACTACTACGGCTCGCTCGGTCGGACGCTTGCCGCCGACATATGTCGCTAGCATTGCTCACAAGGGGGACAAAACATTAATGGCGCACAAAATAATATCTAATTATTGTACATGGTACGAAATAACATTGCGAAAATAATGAAACTTTTGGGATAAATAGAGAGATACAGAATATCGTGATGAAACCCACATGCAAATAAAAGAATTCAGATGATGTTTGAATAATATATTATTATATATATATAATATATATTTGAATAAATATAATATTTGAATAGGTAGTAGTAGTATTTGACTAGGTTAGGTAGTCGACACCGACAGAGAACTGGATAAGGCAAGGTCAATTGAGCTACTTTTAACGATCTAAAACGGTATTTGTATGACGTCATACATTGCAATTTGGGATGTCGTCGGAAGACTTAATTATTCAAACTTTATATATTTTGAAAATTTATGAATGAAGTCCGTAGTATTCTTGGACAATAGTTTTTAGCGTACATCTTTTATATTTTATTGACTCAGTCCAGTCCACAACCAAATGACAGGATTAGGAAATTTCACTGCTTGGCTACCAGTGGCCCATGCAACGAAACTACAGGCCACAATTCTACAGGTGAAATTCGATGTACATTGCGTAGCCGGTGGGACATTATAAAGCCAGGATTTTTGACCCGCTACGCAATGTACATCGAATTTCACCTGTAGAATTGTAAATTGTAGTTTCGAAAAACGAGGCACTGGGGTTCAGAACTAGCCAGGAGGCGCGGTTATAACGCACGGGTGGGCAAACTGAATTGAGTGATTGGCAACACTGGCTAGTGTGGTCATGGGGGTAGTCTGTTGTCTTCAATAAAGCAGTTTTTACGGTAACAATGACTTTTTTGTGGTTTGGTGATAGCCAAATCTGCAAGAGTAGTTTCTTTTCTATTGCAAATCGATTGACCGAGACTATATTGAATCTGACCATGTCAATTCAATATGATACTGGTCAAGGGTAGGTAGGAAACCACATCCATGGTAGGTGTTGAATTTAATTACATAACTATTTTTTTTACGTAAAAACAAAATTGTTATGTTGTAAAATTTGACTGCTCTAAGTAGGTAGGTAAAGGTACAAAAAATGCATTTCAAATGCCAAATTATTGAATGAACTCATTAAAATATGTAAACAATTCATTACCAACTTACTTGGAATAAGAGTCCATCCTACTATCCTACTTCCTACTACTATTATAAAGGCGAAAGTTTGTAAGTATGGATGTATGGATGTTTGTTACTCTTTCACGTAAAAACTACTGAATGGATTTGAATGAAACTTTACCACAATATAGCTTATACATCAGAATAACACATAGGCTATAGCTTATACATCAGAATAACACAATGTAGTTTATAGGAGCATACTGCAGTAGCTACCTATAGGCCTATGATTAGGGCTCTGCAGTGCTTAGTTACCGTATTTCTTACTTATTACTAAAAGACGGGACGAACCTGAAGTCCACGCGAACGAAGTCGCGGGCAAAAGCTAGTACTCCATAAAATTTAGCTTGATACCTGTGACGTCTGTTAGTTTTGGGCAAATACTATAACATAAGGTTTTGTTTTCCTTTGTTTACTTCTCTTTTAGTATGTTTCTGTCAAACTGCACAGGTATCAAGTTATGTTTATAAACTATAGGTACCTGTATCTAGGCAGGAACTTTTTATTCACTTTGAAAAATGTAGAGCTCTTTCCTTAACAAATAAATAAATGTATCAACAGCGTTAAATAAAACAGCGTCGTTATTCAAAGATGGCACCCTATTTTTCGGATCATTCAATAGTTTACGTCCTCCTTTTAATACGATTCCAACAAATTGGTGTCTGTCATAAATTACATGCGAAGACGCATCCTTTGCTCCCCTTTT
Organism: Keiferia lycopersicella; assembly: GCA_029255805.1. NCBI lineage: Eukaryota > Metazoa > Arthropoda > Insecta > Lepidoptera > Gelechiidae > Keiferia > Keiferia lycopersicella. The sequence goes on along the minus strand of JARACZ010000015.1, from coordinate 1,174,746 downwards.
AGTAGAGCACAGAGGGTTCCGTTTTTTATTCGTAACCTATGTTGATGATTTCGTTAATTTCCCTCTAAAATAGTTACTATTGATAGATGGTCTAATGCTTATTATTAGGTTATTCGCACCATGATATGATTAAATCCAGCATGTTTTTTACCATCTAAGCAAAATCAGAGAAATTGTATTCAGGACTGTACCTCTATAGGCATGGATCGGATCCTTTATTCAAAACGCGCCGCTCCAGAGGCTACTATTTTTGTGATTCAACACTTTCACATCATCAGTGTCCATCGGGTTATTCGTAAACCCGATGTCCCACAAACAAAGGTGAAAACTCCATTAAAGGGTCTTGGCCAAACAGTAGCGCGTCCCTACCAATTACTGACATGCTTTATTGCATTTCCTCTATCTGCAACGCGCTTTTATCAATGACATACGTTACACCCCATACCGTCCAACTGTTGTACAAAATTCGACCTTGAACAACGGTATTAAGGGTTAACCTGATGGTAAGATCATATTGGGTGTTCATTCCAGCTTTTCCAGTTAATTTGATGACGAAACTTTTGTATCGAACTCATTTATACTGAGAGTTATCAGTGCCTGAGGGTCACACGACAGTTCCTTGTTCAAGATCAACTCAAGATCATTATCTTTGTGAAGATATTTGTACACATTTTATTGCGAGTGTCACTGAGTCACTGTCGCCCCTTAACTTCGCCATTAATCTTCCGCTAAAAGGGACTAGTGGTATTGTAATAAAACAAAACTGATAAAGGGCAATTAAAAGAAGTTGAATTAACGAAGGACTTTATCTCAGTCTCAGGATTACGGCTATTTTGTTTAGGGCAGCATAAATCTGGGGAATGTAATTTGTGGTCTCATTGACAGCGAGACGATACCAAACAGGTCAAAAATAAAATAATCCGCGAAATTGATCCAAAACAAGCTCATAATAAAACAAGTACAGTCAAAGGGGGGAAATGAGACTTGGGACATGGTCGACACCAGCATCTATGAACCAGCTATAACGTTATAACTGGTTGATAAATGTAGAGTCCAAAGTTTTCAACCAGTTACAACGGTATAGCTGGTTCATAGATGCTGGTATCGACGATTCAAAACACAAAAACGTCACAGGGAAAATTAGACTAAAAATGCGCAAAGGCGAGAGGCTGATGACAAAACAAAACCTCTATAAAACTCTCATAATACCTTCAACTTATCCGCTTCTTACATCGAGATGTCACCTGAGGAAGGATTACGGGCAGCTTAGGCGGATTCCACACTTGACGCACGACGGAGCGCTAAATCATTGCAGCGGTCTGTCAGATCCATACTAGAAATGTCAATCCCCATACTAAAACTCCACTCGACGGAATACACTGCGATAGCGCTGCGTCGACAGCGGTTGAGTGGTCTAGTATGGATCTGACAGACCACTGCGATGTTTAGGCGGTCCGTCGTGCGTCAAGTGTGCGATCCGCCTTATTCTCAGGTTACCGAGAGGCACTACTGTGTCACTATGGACTGATATCAAGCGGAACAGGTCAAGCTGTATTAAGAAACCGTGGTACGGTTTCTTCCCTGTTTATTTTTTTCACAGCTATACAAAGCGAAGGCGGATCACAGCTAAAGCACAAAATAAAATAAGAAGCAAGTTAGCAAACATTAGCAAGTAGCCAAGCAGACTTCTAAAGTGCAGATTTGATGAAAGCAGTCAAACTCTATCTACGATAATAGTCTACCACATTTGTGTCTAAAACTTGTAGCTTTACCTGTAAAATAAAGTATCCAACAGCACAGAATAAATAATAGTACCTACTCCAAATGATACTTACCTAATGCACCACATGTCTCTAACTCCATCTATTCATACAGGTATAATGTGAACGGAAATTCTTCCAGGAGGTGTAAAATTGTTGAGTAAAAATTTTGATTTGCGAAGTTTCAAAGCTGAAATGGGCAGGCAAGCAAAATGCATATCTACAAAATGAAAGCACATTACAAAGCAAAAGAAGAGACAGTTTAGAAAGAATAAAAGTGAGTGTTACGATTTCATTGCTCTTGTACTAATTGCGTTGGCTAAACAGCGTGGTGTCGGGTTATAAACCAAATTATAACGCGCCATAACCTCCCGGTGACAACTCACTTGCAAAATGGCGCGTTTTTGGCGGGAGCCGGGCTGATGATGCAATGCGGCGCAAAGGAATTACACTCTGTGCAGCCAGACGAGCGTAAATGGAGGGTGAAGGATAAAATACGTTTATGCGTTATTGTAATGTTTTACTTACATTGTATTTTGTGTAGGTATAGTTATTTGAATTCAATCAAAAAACTTTGAAACGTGGTATAAGGTGTATAATATTAGCTGCAAATATTTTTAGGGGTAAATCAGCCCATGAAATTGAACAACTTTCCCCGAGAAAAATTGATCGAAATACGAGAATTATTTGGACCTAGCATACAAATTGACTTGGTTGGTCGGTAATTTTCTATGGGAGGTACCAATATTTTTCTCATATTTCGACCTATATTTCTTGAGGAAAGTTGTTCAGTTTCATAGGCAGATTCACCCCATAAAATAATTGCAGCTAATATTTTTACACCTGTATAAGGTTACGAAACCTCTTCAATGTCTTATGGTTATGGTACTTACTGGCATGCCAAAATAATTTACGTCATATCAGCTTTTCTTCGTCTTTCGATCGAAGACGTTACCTTCATGTCATTTTAGAAGAAAAAATAAAAACATCAGAGACGTTTTTTATAAAAGAAATAAATTCAAAAAATATAGGTTTCTAAGTATTTAAAGATTTTTCTATAATGTGTTGGCTAGGCTGGAGTGTGGCTCTTGCGTTGTTATCGTACATGCTGGCGAAACCAAGACACGCGCCAAGTTTTATTTAGTGCCAATAATAATTTTGTATACAAAAATATAACCAAACAACAAAATTGCATTACAGCGGCATTGCAGGTAAGAATCGGCACTGTAGGGTTCATCTGGTGCTTCGTGATAATCTCTAATTGACCTACTGGGTTATTTTTACTTCGTACTTACACACACTGTGTGGGATGTTTCTCTACTCAATACTATGAACAACTTTTACGAAGAGCCACGTACGAAATCTCAAAATAAAGTTTGGACTTCCATACATTTTTGCCGTGTAGGTAAAATTATTTCTTCTATGAAACACCCAAATTATTTTTTTGCGGTTTCACAGGTGGCGTAGTAACAAAAGTTGTTCAGAATTATGAGAAGTACATACACCCTACAAAGTGTGTAGTGACAAAAAAAACCCTGTATTTATAGTTGAGATTTTGGCTTCAAAGTACCATCATCATCATCTCTTTGCCGTGTGATGCCGGCTTAGAATAGCATCACCCCATTTCCTACTTGTCGGTGTCGTAAGAGGCGACTGAGGGACTTGAGGGTTTCATTACAACTTTTAGGCAATAGGCTGACAACCTATTACTATACAAATTATCTCAAACGGCCCTTTATATATTTGTCAGACGTGGCGACAGCGACCGTATTATTACGGTCGTTAACGCTCTGCCTACCCAGTAAGGGATAAAGGCGTGCATGGTGTATGTGTGGTGTATGTCATCTTCCACATCATTTTACTCCACATCAGTGACCTACTTATGTATGTACATGTTGCTAAAAATTATATTGCAATTAAATATTATTTTCAATTATAATTATTGTTTTCAGAAACATTGTTGGATGAACATTCGAAACCAACAGGTTTTAAGTCAATATGATGAAAATATCTCAAAACATCAAGACCAAGAGAAAAAAATAACTGTCATTAAAACAAGGAAACCTGAAAATATTTGTCAATGTATTGTAGTCCATACTAATTGTTGTGTCGGCTTGTAATGTTTAAAATTATAAATGCTGAGACATACGTTTTGCTTTACTTTTCCTTTTTTTGTGTTTTTGTATTACCTATATGAGGTTATAGATAATTGTTGCGTGAGTTTGATTCGCACTTGGCCAATTCTTTTACAAAATCGAAACGCACCCTCGGTGCAGTCACTAGGTCACCATAAGCAGCGAAACTAAACGCGCTTGTTTGATTTGACATTGACAGCCAGCTGTCTACTCCAGTCCGTGGTTTTCCTGGCGAGCTTTTGTTTATTCTCAATTTTTATTAATTTGTTCAGAATTGCTTACATTTTCTGTGCTAAATAAGATAAGGAACAGTGTGTGCTCGCAATGTGAAAATTAGAAGATTATTCATCATCGTAAAACGCGGCGATAAGTCTTTAAAACATTATCTTAGTTCGCGCGGGAACTCACCGGTTTTCAGTGCTTTTTGTGAGAAAATACTGTTAAAAATGTCCTCTCCGGGCCAATTATCGGACGACGATGAAAGTTTCGACCAAATAGACCTTGAAAATGTGCAGGAACTGGCCAAACAACAAGGAAAATCAGAAATTGTAGACATCAGCAGCGACGATAATACTGTGACTTACAATCTGACTTCAGACGAAGAAGAACTGCCGGAGATTAACTTGAAACGAACTAGCGTGATAAAAAACTTGTTTCCTACCGAACCTGCAGTGAATAAAGGCAAAAACAAGCCTTCAACAAGGTTTGGGACATTATCTAAGCCCTATGTCAAACCTGTCCAGACTTGTCCAGCTCCAGAAATAGCCAAGCTACCAGGGTTTGTGAAAGATATAGGAGGTGTCAAAGTCCACCTGCCTGTCGATCCTTATGGCAGTCAGATTGTTTTAATGTTCAAGGTAAAATCATAATTTTTTATTTTTATTTGGCCTTAGTTCTTGTTTCTCAATGTTATGCTGCCTGATGCCAGTTTCTAAAATGCATCACCCCATTTCTTTCCCCCGGGTGTCATAAGTGTCAACTAATTTTAGAGGGTTTCATGTTACTTGCAATTTTTTAGGTGCCAGGCTGACAACTTGTCACTTTAGTAGGTCCCGGCCGGTGGCTGTCTATGCAACTTATACTTCATCAAATTCAGTGTGTGTGATACCTGTGACGTCTGTCAGTTCCGGGCAACTGCTATGACATTTTGTCCATTTTCCTTTGTTTATCATTTAGTATGGATCTCAAATATCTATATAAATAATATGGATCATGTATTATGTCAAATGTCACAGGTATCAAGCTATTCAAGCTATATTTTGTGGCTATATTTCATAAAGTATAGTATAGATGGTGGTTGTTTGTCAACCATATCCACAAACCATATCAGAGGTCTGCCACAGGTAGTAGACTGTGTTATTGTTTATTTTTAGACTGACCTTTGTTCTTGTTTGTATGTTATCTACCAATAAACTTTCTTCAACAAAAGCAAAAAATTACTTAAGTAAATAAGACTCCTTATTTTATCAACACAAGTAGACGTACCTATTCTGGGCACCTATGCATACTTTCATACCTTACAACCTTAACAGCCACAATCTATCTGATAATGAAGTCTAATAAAGGTTGTTAGCCTATCGCCTAAAGTTGTGATACAACCCTTCGAGTCCCTTAGTTGCCTCTTACATCACCTGCAGAAAGATATGGGGTGATTCTTTTCTCAGCCGGCATCACACAGCTTCTTGGTAGGTTGTATCGAGAGGTCAAATCACTGGGGGAGAGAACGGAGAAATGGAAATTACCCCGCCGACTAGGGTCTGACTCTAAGTTTAAAGAAAAAGAAGAATTATGAGTAGAAGTGGCTATACAAACGAAAAACTAAACACTTTTCGATTCTCAGTGGGTCATTGAGTTGATATTGATATTTGTGAATTTCTTTCTAGTCTGGATAGAACATTAGAACACAACATAGAAGTAAGTTGGTTCCGTGTTTCAGATGGCACGTTAAGCCGTAAGTACCAGTTGCTGTCTGTGACAAATTAGATGGTGATCGTCACTCAACAATGTCAGACACCTGCTACTAGTAGTAGTCATCATCATCATCATCACTACCAATTTCTACTACTGGTAGTACAGATGAATTAGTACTACTGCGAAAAATACAAGCTAATCAATGCGGATTTACTTGTCCCTCAGTACCAACTGTTTCAATTATATTGTTATAAAGATAAGATAGAAATGAATTTATAATTGACACTTCATTAAAGTGCATGATAACTTCACAGCTGATAACGGCAATCAACAAACGTCAGAACTGTCTGTTGGAGAGCCCGACTGGATCCGGGAAGACCCTCGCACTACTCTGCGGAGCCCTAGCATGGCAGCAGCAGGAGCAAAGTAAGTGTTCCTTTCTTTTTTCTTTTTTTTGTGCATGTCGCATGCATTCCGACTGATGGACCCTGATAACCACAAAATGGATATCACAAGATGGTCGTCGTCGCTGTGGAGAAGATGGAGAGACAATATTGAGGCCTTTCTCTAGAACTGGCTTTTAGAGGCCCAAGATTGAGTCGGGTGGCGTGAAAGAGGGGAGGCCTTTGCCTTTTTGGCTACGTTGTTTTATATTAAAAACAATAATATAATTTTTGTGATGGGCTCATGGGCCGAACATTCGGTAAAAAGTTTGCCGAACAGCGCATTCAGCCGAATGATTCGACAGGAATTAATGTCCTTATCATCATCACATCATCCTATAGCAATCCGCTGCTGGACATAGGCCTCCCTCCACAATACGCCACAATGAACGATCGCCCGCTTCCGCCATTCAGTCGCTACCACAGGCGATCTCTTTAAGTCATCGGTCCATCTGGCCGGAGGGTGTCCAACGGTACGCTTGTCGAGGCGTGGTCTCCACTCGAGAACCCGCTTCCTCCACCGGCCATCAGTTCTACGGCATATGTGACCAGCCCACTGCCACTTCAGTTTGCTACACTTTTGTATAATAAGTGTTACTTTGGTCTTTTTGAGGAAAGTTTTATTACGGACTCTATCTATCAGCGAGATCCCCAGCAGATTGACGTCCATATTTTTCAAACGTCTTCTACAAGTAGCAGGCTTCTGACATGGGTTTTGTAACGACCGCCCTAAGTGATCATAGACCGCAACCGGGACCTACGGCTTAACGTGCCATCCCAAACTCGGAACTATCCTACTTACGGACAATCGGGTGGTTCAATCCGCAATTTCCTAACCGGACTGGGAACAAATTCACAAATATAATGATAATTATCAACTTCGTTAGTGACCCACCGAGAATCGAACCCGGAACCTTCTGCGTCAAAGTCAGTCGCACTACCACTGCGCCACATCGGTCGGCGATAGCAATAGAAAATGCAGAGTATTAGTTTAGGTAACAACCATAAAGTTTCTATGTTGGAAGTCTCCAACAACAGTATCTATATTAATAATAAAAAAATACTATTAAAAGATCTTTATTTATCAACCAAAAATATCCAAAAGAAAGAGCGAAAAATATACATAATTATTAGTTGATAAAATGGATAAACCACTCAGCATTTCTGCTAGTATTTCATAGTAGGCACAACTTGGCACTTATAGTACCTACTCTAAGCCATTGGCAACTTTGCCGCCTCTATAAATTACGACGACATTACACCGACTCACAAACTAAACTGTAACTTCCTTTAAATTTCGACATGGTATCGAGAACTCTTCGATTTCACAATGCAAGAAACATGCCTTACCGAAAACTTTAGCTTGAGCTATTGGGAAAGTATTGGCGCGAACCAAAACTTTTTTCGTATAAATTGAGTTGATAAACTGTGTTGTTTTCAGTGTAATTTGAATTTTGCTGCAAATTTATGAATGACTAAATAAGGCCGTCATTTTAATATTGTTTGACCATCTTGCTGGTGGTCTGCCAACACTTCGACTTCCTGCAAGAGGCCTCCAATGTAGCACTGTATGGCTCCACCTGACGTTATCTCTACGAAGATATTAAAAAAAGAACAGAACCCTAAGTCTGCTAAATGAAAACGTTTCAGTTGGATGGCGATTGGATCTCAGTTGAATGATTTCGGTCATTTCGTAGTCTGCTAACAGTTTGAAGTATAGGAAAATCACAATGGCTATTGAATGACAGTTGAGTTTCGATGGTGTTACAATGACAAAAAATAGCAGACTAGTGGCCCAGGCAGGGCTGACTTGGACCAGAATCACCACTAATAGTATAGAGAGTGGAGAAAGCATTAAGAGGCATACGTTCAACAGTGGACACAATTATGCTGAAAAGAAAGAAATAAGGCCACCAAACTTGACTGGAAAAAATGTTTACTGGTTTTACAAAATATAAAACCATAAATTAATAAATAGGTACATACTCGACAGGATAACTTATTCATATTTATGTGTACTAGGTATTTACAATCAGTCGGACACAGACACACGTGTGTCAGATGTTCAGGTTTACGTCTAGAATACGTCCTAAAAATATTTACACTCTTCTACCGAATACACTGTGTGGAGGTACCAATTTGAGAGACGCAAATACGAAACATTTTGACTTGCACCTTTTAACATACATCAGGGTTGAAACTCTAAGGCAGTGGTTCTTAATTGGTGGTCCCCGGACCACTAGCGGTCCCTGGAAGTATCTCATTTGTTCCGCGGACTTAAGCCATGTCAATAAATAAGTCTTCTTCTTCTTCTCCTCTTTACGCTATAATTGTGAACAAAAAATATTAAATTAGTGACTGCCAGCCAGTGCTTGGCTACAGCTACTGCTGCTGGATTCTTCTCTCTTCTTCCATTGTGGTGAAAGAATTGGCCAGCCTAGACACTGCGTTACCGTGTCTAGCTATTTCCAAGGTGCCCCTAGGGGAGGTCTCTTCTGTGTACCCCATAAATAAATTAGTGACAAGAGTCGACAAAATAAGCTGTGTGGCTCCTCTCTTCCTTTTTAACGTGAAAAGTCGTGCTCGCTGTGCTCGCATCCTTCTTTTCTTTGAATTAAATTATTGTATATAGGGTGTTAGGAAAAGTACTGAGGTCCTCTCAAGGGACGAACCAGCCCATGAAACTGAACAACTCTCCCTAAGTAACATAGGTCGAAATGAAAATAAAAATAGATCATACAAATTATTTAAAAAAATATTATGGAAACAAAGTACGTATATAAGTGAGGTCGATAATTTTTTTCCATATTTAACCTATGTTCCTTGGGAATAGTTGTTCAGTTTCATGGGCTGGTTCATCCCTTGAAAGGAACTCAGTACTCCTCCTATCACCTGTGTATATTTACGTAGATAACAATAGTTACGGGTGGTCCGTGGCATGTACGAAAATTTGTCAAATGGCCCCCGAGTTCTAAAAGCTTAAGAACCACTGCTCTAAGGGGATGAAAATCAAAGTCTTGTAGAAGGCGTGGACGTGTCCCGCGGCTCCCGGTCCCAAGTAATTGATGACCCTGGATGGCGCCTGGTGTTACCAATTTGAATATAATGTGGTCCTCACACTTGACACACAACGGAGCGCTATTTCAACGCATTCGTCTGTCAGGTGCAAGGAAATTTCCCCATAATAAAAACCGATAACCTGCCACTATAGTGATACACGACGTATCTGAAACGACCCTCAAACATTTGTCAGACGTTGCGATATCAACCGTAATTATGTGGTCGTTAACGCTCTGCCTACCCCTGCCTACGCCTGTATCCCTGACCATGGCCGTGGCCGGGGGATACAGGCGTGATAAGTATAAAAACCTATGTTGACGCAAGTCCAACGCATGAACGACAGTCCAACAACGCAAGTTCTACCGTTGGTGCGGCATTGCAGTGCGTTTTGTAGTATGGGAAATTTAAAATTTCCTTACATCTGACAGACGCATGTACAAAGAGTGCGGAGCGTCGTGCGTTAGCTGTGGGATTCGCCTACAAGCTTGCGCTGAGAAATCTCGCGGTCGTTAGTGAAGATGTATGGGATCAGAGGTGTTTCTGTGCTTTAGAAGGTACGGTACAAATGGTATGGGGAATGGATGAGCCGAGATGTCTTCTGGTTTCTCCAATTTGAATATACAAGCTGGAGGAGTAAGAAACTCGCGGTCGTTAGAGAAGATGTATGGGGTCTGAGGTGTTTCTGTGCTTCAGAAGGTACGGTACAAATTGATATGGGGAAGGTTTTTGGTTAAGTGATTCTTCGTCTTGTATATTATGCCCGTGCCACGCCTGTATCCCTTGCGGGGTAGGCAGAGCGTTGACCTTAAAATGACGATCGTTATCGCCACGTCTGACAAATATGTTTGAGGGTTGTTTTAGATAGTCGTGTCGTGTATCACCATAGTGACAGGTTGTCAGCCTGTCGCCTAAAATTGCAATACACATGAAATCCTTGAGTCCCTTAGTCGGCTCCTACGACACCCAAGGGAAAGAAATGGGGTGATGCTATTCTAAGCCGGCATCACACGGCAATGAAAAAAGAATTACCAATAGGGTTCGTAAACCACCTATTATGAAAATTGGTTACTAAATAATAAATAATAAAATAAATAAATATCCTGGACAATTCACACAGCGCCATCTAGCACCAAACTAAGCAAAGCTTGTACTATGGGAACTAGGTAGCTGATACTAATACATATATACTTACTTTTTTTTTTTGTAAATATATACATATTATACATAGAAAACACCCAGACTCAAAACAAATATTTGAAAATTGACTTAACCAATATTTGTGTTCGGTGGGGATCGAACCTACGACCCTCGGCGTAGAAAGCAGGCATACTATCCGCTACGCCATCGGGACAGTCTAATCTACTATGAAAATTATTTTAATTTCAAAATAACAAAAGCGTCACCAGATATCGTGCCGTCTGATTGTTTTTGCATTATTTAAACTATTTACCCTTCACGAACTTCTGCGAAATCGCATGTAAACAGAAAGCGGTTGCAATTTCCCGATGACAGCGTTTAATAAACTTATTTCATTCGTTTCCGTGAAAATTTGTGACTTGCTTCATTTGCTAGTCAAAACAGTACAAAAACTAAATCCTGGGCTGCTTGCGGTGTGTACAGACCGAGCGAGAACACTTCTAATAAAAAGTTTTCTTTAGGAGAATTATAAAGAAACTAGTATTCTAAGAACTCGGTAGATGGCGTTGAACTGACTATGTTACTTGATTCCAAAGCCAAAAGACTAAAAAAAACAATGCAACACTGACTGACAGTCTGGCACCTCTCTGGCACGTACTGACACTTTCGTTCCAAGTTTCAAAAAAACAATTAATAAATATTACGTTCCGTTCTTTGCGGTAATATACCAAGCACACAAATAAATTTAAAATTAATTAAATTAAATTATTTAAAATTAAATTTAATTAAATTAAATTAAAAAAAAACCCTATTCCTATAGAAATACGCGGGTAGCTCAGTTTCTGAATTGCTCGTTTTCGGTTCCGTACACGAGACTCCAAACGATTGGTCTAACCACACGTTTTTAAATTTCTTTTACTTGATGTTTTTATACTCAAAAATATGTATGAATTTTTGAGCGTATGTGGGAATCGATAAGTGGACTGTGAGATACAAGCATAATAAGTACGTAGCAGATTTTCGCATGAAACACGAAAACGAACATTTCAGAAATTGGATTCCAGGTGCTCAATATCTGAATTTTTCGTTTTCGATTGATTGCTACGAAAGTGCTATTCCTTAAGCGAAATACTAAAATCGTCCACGGAATTCGAAAATAAGTGGTCTAACCGCTTGTTTCCATTCTCTACTTATCGCCAAAACAGCTGATTGAGACAACCAATCTCGAGATAACAATGCAATTCTTCTTACCTTCACGGACTTACCCTTTTACGACTAAGTAATTTTCCTTCGACAACATTGAAATTAACCGATAGCATAAAATAGCTACTCACGAAAACTCACGATTTTCACTTTTTTCTCTGACAAAATATTCCTATCCAAATTCGCGACAGCCCCCCACATCCTGACACGCCACGGGACCGCATTCAAACATTTCCTGAGTCACGAGTGAGATGTCAAACGCCATGACAGGAGGAAAATTGGGCGCGAAATTTCGTGACCAAAAACGCTCGAGACATGCCGCGCGACCGACAAAGGCATACGGCTTGCGGTTCCGCGTTCTCACCGATGTCTAAAAGTTAAAAAGTCAACTGAAATTGTTATAAGAATACGAAAAACTTAATTCCGTTAGCACTTTAGATATGTCATAATTAAGTGTAGGAACAAACAGTTTGTATTGACATTTTAGTATCAAGTCAAGTCTATAGCAGTACAGTATTAAGTAAATAGTACACGTAGAAGACTTATAGGTAGTCCATTTGTTAATGAGGACACTGAAAAGGCATTCCTTTCAGCATATGCTTCAACAGTAGTATTTACCTACTGCGTAGCGCTAGTCTACCATGAAGCGTAGTTGTTTTCTTGGCTGTGACGGGATTATTTCTTTGCCTGCTTATGGCAAGGAAGGTTGTGGTAGATTATCCATGTTCCAAGTAAGGTCTACAAGTACTGCTCATCATCATTTTCCTCGCCTTATCCCGTTCTGTCATGTCGGCTATCTACCTATTTTGGACCTCCTATACAAAATTACCATTACCAAGCGCCCAGGTCAATTTCTATGGGAGGTCCAAAAATGTTTTTCATATTTCGACCTATGTTCCTCGGGGAAAGTTCTTCAGGTTAATGGCCTGGTTCACCCTTAAAATATTTTCAGGTAATGTAATTGTTTTTACACCTATTATAGTACAAAACTTCGCACCATTCCATCTCGGCTAGATTCCCCTATCTGCATTTTCGCCCTTGCTTCTTTCCGCGAGACTGGCAACCCTTTACTTAGAGCAGATAGTTCTAAAAAGACACAAAAGGGTGTGTCACACAGGGGTGCCACAAGTCTTTTTGATTCTAGGGACGTGATGGTGGTTACGTTAAGTTAAATTGAATTAGGATGTGTCGGTGCCAGGGTCTGGTGGTGAATTTTTATAGACTCTGTTCAGTTTCCTATGTGAAAGTATTTTTCTGTATCAACTCTCTCTTTTCTTTTAACTTTTTGTTACAAAGTTAAAACAAACGAAACAAGTGGAAAAAATTGGGATGACCAGCGATGGGATTCGAACCCATGTCTTCTGACTAACCGGGTCAGACGTGTTGACCACTACATCACGGTCGGCTCTATCCCAGGCTCTATCTCTCTTCTGTTTTCGCGTGGAAGACCAAGCCAAATTAAAGGTTTTTAACCGCCTACAGTTGGAGGCAGTACTAGTAAGTAGTAGGCATCTTTCATGATTGTCTAAATAATCTTAGACAGCAATAATAACAACGTGATAAATTGTTATATTACATATTGATGTATCTGCACAAGAATAACATACAACAGCAAAATGAACTTTTCATTGCGAAAACGCTTTCGAAACTAAATGAATCTTCAAAATCGACCACCAAGATCGTCAAATCAATTAGTCGACCTATTTTACAACAGTTGCATACTGTTGTAACTTGTTTTATCGATATTTCCTTATGTTTCTGTGAAGTAAAAACGTAATGAAATGAACACAATTTGAAATTAATTAGCTAATTTAACGAAATAAATACGACAATTAGGATATGACTGGTAGGACGCACTGATCGAACACATTGGACTTGAGGTATTGTGGTAAAGGTGACTTTATAATATTTATTTATTTATTTATTTTATTTATTTGTATTTGGAAGATTTACAGACAAATTTCTACTGTAAAACAAAGAGGATAGAATATTACAATGCTATTAACAAATCTCCGCAGATAGATATGACGAATTATTCAACCACCTTCTACATCTAGCAGGCTTCTGACATGATTGACCGCCGTCTAGGTAATCACAGACGAAAACCGGGACCTACGGCTTAACGTGCCACCCGAAACACGGAACCATCTTTCTTACGGACAATAGGGTGGTTCAGCCCGCAATGTCCTAACCAGACTGGGAACAAATTCACAAAGAGATACATGTCAACTTTGTGAGTGACCCACCGAGAATCGAAAGCGAAGATGTATGAGGTATTCACCGTTGACATTGATGCTCATTCCATTCCACTTTGAAGATACCCGCTATTGCATTGGTGAAAAGTTTGGGGGATGATGATGATGATGATCTTTCGACCGATTTCAGCCATGGCGACCACTTCGACTCCTAATCAGATATCAGATTTGGGGGATATGACGTCACCTTGGAGTAGTTGGCTGGGTCTTGTTTTGTGGCTTTGTACTTGATCGGCCATCATCGCCATCCTGTCTACATTTATCGATATTCCGACAGCACTAGTTTAACATGCGATGCAAAATATAATTAAAACGCAATCATCTGTATAGGCAGTGTTAGTGTATCTGAATAATGAATAGTTATGATGACATGAATTTGTAGAGGACAGGATATCGTTAGCGACCACCTAGCCAGTGGACCAGCAGCTTTATATCTATTAGTCATTCATGACGCTTGCATACATACATATAGCACTCCTTTATCCCTTACGGGGTAGGCAGAGCGTTAACAGCCGTAAAAATACGTTCGCTGTCGCCACGTCTGACAAATATAAGGTGTAAAAACATTAACTGCAAATACCCCTTAATAAGGGGTTAATCGGCCCATGAAACTGAACAACTTTCCCCACTTTCCGTTTTTTAAGGCTGTAAGCTACCCAAATAAAATAAAATAAATAAATAAATCCATACTTCCATATCCATACTAATATTATAAATTCGAAAGTAACTCTGTCTGTCTGCTACGCTTTCACGGCCAAACCACTAAACCAATCATCATGAAATTTCACACAGAGATTAGTAAGATACCGAGAACGGACATAGGCTACTTTTTTTCACCACTCGAGGGTCTGAAGTACCTTCAGTAGACCACTAGGTACACCACCAGGAGCCCGCCTGAACTATAGGAGATACAGACATGGCACCAAGCAAAAAATGTTTAACTTGATGGGTAGCTTCTGGTGGCATATAGACTTTGAAGGTTTGGAGTACCTGATGTAGACCACCAGGTGCACAACCAGGAGCCCACCTAAACTATACGAGATAAAGATATGGCACGAAAGCAAAAGTTGTTCTGCTTGATGGGTAGTTTCTGCTGGCATATAGACTTCGAAGGTTTGGTGTTCTTGACGTAGTCCACAAGGAGCACTAATAGGGGCCCAGATTAGAATGTATAATTTAGGACGTTAGTGAAGGAAACAAGGTTATTTTATCATCTAAAATACTAAGTCAGCGAAACGAAGTCGCGGGTACCAGCTAGTAAATAAATATAGGTCGAAATATGAGGAATTTTTTGGACCTCCCATACAAGTTACCGACCGACCAAGTCAATTTGTATGGGAGGTCCAAAATTGACTCTGTCGGAATTCAATTTTGTATGAGAAGTCCAAATTTTTTTTATTATATATCTCGGGCCTATATATATAATAAAATATAAAGTTTTTCAGTTTCATGGACTGATGCACCACTTAAAATATTTGCAGCTAATTTTTTATAGCCTGTATAGAAAGCCGTTTGAGATCATTTGTGTATCGCTATAGTGACAGGTTGTCAGCCTGTCGCCGAAAAGTTTAGTACTACTGATCCAGAGGGGCTTTTTTATAGCTGGAAGTATCAGAAACATTTCACGTACCCCTATCGGTCGAAGATTCCCTGCGACACCACCACCGTATCAAATTTAACTGGTTATTAATAGTAACTCTTTAGGAAACCAGCATAATCTCAACCTCTTAAATGGGGAAGCTTTGCCACTAAAGCGTGTACCGAAACGTATAAATTTGTATGCAAATGAGCCGACAAATAAACGGAGACTAGAGCTATGCCGAATATTCGGTTCATGTTCGGCAGATTTTTCGGATATTCGGATTCGACAATATATTCGATGAATTTGCCGAATAATCAGTTGAATAAAACGAATTGTTTTTAATGTATTCAATTGAAAATAGTAATGTCAGGACACGTAATGAAATGAAGCAGCTTTTTTGCTTGAAGTCAACGTCTCTAATTTAAAAAGTTGATGATGATGATCTCTCCGACCGATTTCGGCCATGGCGGCCACTTTGACTCCTAATCAGATCGGTGCTGATGCGCCCGGAGATGGCTATTGTAGCCAATTTTGTGAGTAAACTCCCGTGCACAGAGTGGACACGTGAGTTTGCCATTTACATAATAAAAGTTAATGGCGACGGGCCCTTAACTCGTCGCGCTTAGTGTCGAGGTCTGCTTTAAAAAGTTAGAGGGCTTGCAAACGAAGAGGTCCGGTGCTAATCCGCGAGCTATGCGTATACAAAATAAAATTATGATCCCTGTTTTATATGGATAGATAATTGTCAATTCTTGAAGAATAATGAGGATTTTTTGGACACTATTCCGAACGAAAAGCCGAAGACCGGGTTCAGTGGCGTGCTTTAGGAGAGGCCTATGTCCAGCAGTGGACTACAATAGGCTGTTAATGATGATGATGATGATGATTCCGAACTAGGTGGCGCTATTGGCGCTTTTTCAGTTTGAGGGATCATCTGTCTACGAGAGTATTTCAACCGTCTCCACCAGTAGCAAGCCTCTGGCATGGGTGTGTAACGACTGCCAGTCTGCGTAATCATAGACAGCAGCCGGAACCTATAGCTCAATGTGCCCTCCGAAACACGGAACCATCTTTCCTACGAACAATCAGGTGGTTCAGCCTGCTATGTCCTAACCAGGCTAGCAACAAAATCACGTAGAGATAAATATCAACTTTGTGGGTGCCCCACCGAGAATCGTACCCGGCACCTTTGCGTGGCAAAAAAATTTTGCCGTGTGGTGCCGGCTTAGAGTAACATCACCCCACATCCTTCCCGCGGGTGTCGTTAGAGGCGACTAAGGGACTTGAGAGTATTTGTGTATTACAATTTTTATGCGACAGGCTGTCAACCTGTCACTATAGTGATACACATATTTTCTGAAACAACCTAGGAAAACAATCCTCAAAAATGTCAGACGTGGCGATAGCGACCGTATTCTTACGGCTGTTAACGCTCTGCCTACCTCGCAAGGGAGAAAGGCGTGATATATGTATGTATGCATGCAGTCACACTACCACTGCGCCACATTGGTCGTCTACGCTTCGTATTCGGTGAACCTATGTCGGCCCATCTCTAGCGCAGACTTCGTCGCGGCAATAATCGCGGTCGGTCGTAAATAACTTTAACGATGCGACACCGAAAGGGTAACTATAGGGAAATTAGAAGGAACTATAAAGGAGAAATACTTACTAATATTGGTACTAGCCGTGTGATGCCGGCTTAGAATAGCATCATCCCATTTCTTCCCCCGGTGGTCGACTAAGGGGCTCGAGGGTTTCATGTGTATTCTAGCTTTCGGCGACAGGCTGACAACCTGTCACTACAGAGATACACGAATCATCTTAATAAAATAAATATCCTGGACTATTTACATAACGCCATCTAGCCACAAACTAAGCAAAGCTTGTACTATGGGAATTAGATAGCTGATACTAATACTGAAATACTTACTTTTTTTTCTTGTAAGTAATTACATATTATACATAAAAAATACACAGACTCGACAGAAATATGTATTTAAAAATAAACTTAACAAATATTTGTGTCCGGTGGGGATCGAACCTACGACCCTCGGCTTAGAAGGTCTGCTATAAAAGTTTACAACTTCAATTTCAATCCTCTTTTTCAAATAAGCTTTTACACTGACGCATTTCTCAAAGAATTTACCCATTTCCCACTAGATCCGACGCTTGGTCGTTTGAAGTGTCTGACACACTTCTGCGCCAATCCCAAGCGGGTTGACTGATCAAAGAAACAACAGAAAGAAACTGTATCTATCTATTGGGATTTACCGCACTCACAGTGATATATATTCTCACGAATGAAAATATGAAATCGAAAAATTTACAAGCGTCGACTGGGAATCGAACCCGGCGCGTAGGGTACCGGCCCACTGCTTTTCCACTGAGCTATCGACGCACCGGTTGACCTTCGTCAATTTCTCGTTCTCTTTCTACTTAAAAAACTGAACTTTCTCGCCGCGATCACGCCGGCAAAAATCGCTCGCTCAAGGACTCTTTAGTTATTAGCGATCGCTTGACTACATAAATACATAGTCACACACACATATATCACGCCCATATCAGGTGGGGTAGGCAGAGCGTCAACAACTATAAAATTACGATCATTATCGCCACTTCTGACATATATTGAGTGCCGTTTAAGATAATTCGTGTATCCACTATAGTGACAGGTTGTCAGCCTGTCCCCTAAAAGTTGTACTACACCTGAAACCCGAAGTCCTTCAGTCGCATCTTACGACACCCATGGGTAAGGAATGGGGTGATGCTATTCTAAGCCAGCATTACACGGCAATCGCTTGACTACAATACACAAATCACGCCTTTATCCCTTGTGACTAAATGTCTGATAAATATTCAGAATCACCCCTTTTGCTGTCGCAAGCAGTGACCTGAAGTTAGCTGTAGACTGGTTGTTGCCGCAATATTGGTGGCACTCATTAAAAATCGCTATTTTGGCGCTAGCAGTCAAGGAAAGCAAATACGAAAGTACAGACCTTTCCACACGAAAAGAGAGAAAGAGAGAGATCTCACGAGTGAGCGTTAGCTACTACTTGTGTACTTGTGTGTGTTATCTCTCTCTCTTTTCGTTGCACGACACGGTGTCCCAAACGAAAAGGAGAGAAATAACACACACTAGTATGACTAAAGCGCACTCGTGAGATAAAAATACTTGTACCCGGAACTAAATTATTTACTTAGTTCCGAAGTCACCTTTGTGGCGCTGACAGTCATGGAAAACAAATACAAAAGTACGCAGTACTCTCGTAGGCGGCGCTTCAATTAGGGCCGCAAAACTTCCTGTCATTTGTATGGGACAACCTATCCAGTGCGTAGATAACTTCATATCAATGGTTGAAAGGCTTCCGTGCTTCGTTACAATGCGAATCGAACGGAAACAGCCTATAATCGTATTTTCTATACTTAATGGCTCTCATTTGATTATGCTTTATAGGAGGCTACAGATTAAACTTTCTTATAAATGTCTGTGCTTTGTGATGCCGGCCTAGTATAACATCACCCCATTGGATTGCTCTATGCATTTTACCGCAAACAGTCCATCAGTACTTTACATTTTAACAAAAACCAGGTTTATACAGGGTTACATTTATTTAATTAAAAACCTACAAATACACTTCTCATCAGAGAAATCGGGACAAATTTTTGCACCTCCGTACAGAATGTACCAGCCGACTGGGTAGGTTGTATGTGAGGTACATTTTTTTTACATATTACATAATTCGACCTATGTTCCTTGGGGAAAGTTGTTCAGTTTCGTGGGCTGGTTCACCCCTTGAAAGGAAGTCATTACTTTTCCTAACACCCTGTATAATTTTGTTCCCCATAGATCAATATCTTCAAGTTTATGTATGACGACAAAAACTAAACGTTTTGCTGCAAAATTTGCATTTTTCACCGGACATGCATCGTTTCATTCGTAATTGAAAAATTGATGTTTAATACGAGACCACCTGTATTGGAGCTGGAGCTCAATTTCTACATACATGCACAAATCACGCCTTTATCCCTTGCGGGGTAGGCAGAGCGTTAACGATCTTAAAATTACGGTCGTTATCGCCACGTCTGAGAAGTATTGAGGGCCCTTTCAGATGATTCGTGTATCACTGTAGTGAAAGGTTGTCAGCCTGTCGTCTAAAGTTGTAATACACATGTAACCCTCGAGTCCCATAGTTGCCTCTTACAACACCCGCGGGAAGAATTGGGGTGATGCTATTCTATGCCGGCATAACACGGCAATTCGAAATCAGTTTCTGAGGAGGTAAATTTCTGAAACGTCGTAATTCGATTCCGTGCACGGAAGTCCGCAACGACTGGTCTAACCACACGTATTTAAATTTCTACTACTCGATATTTTTATAGTCAAGGTAAGTCTGAATTTACTAAGGTATGTGGGAATCAATAAGTATACAGTGTTTTTAGAGGTCATCACTATTTATGACTTGCAACGAAATGACTACCTAAAATGTCATTTTACTATTTCTAGGATTCATCGGGTCGTTGGACGACTCGGTGTCCCACACTAAAAGAGAGAGAGTGCAAGTGATATACAGGGTGTAAAAAATAAGCTGCAAATATTTTAAAAGGTAAACCAGCCCATGGAACTGAACAACTTTCCCCAAGGAACATAGGTCGAAATATGAAAAAAATTTTTGGACCTCCCGTACAAAGTTACCGACCGACCAAGTCAATTTGTATGGGAGGTCCAAAAAATTTTCTGATATTTCAACCTATTTTTGGGGAAGTTGTTCAGTCTCATGGGCTGATTCACCCCTTAAATTATTTACAGCAAATTTGTTTACACCCTGTAAAATCTACCCCATAAGAATTACAGGCGTGATGTGGTCCCCTTTGTCTTACCGGCTCTTGTATTATTGCCGGTATGGGTGCTCCATCACGCGGTTTCCGGTATAAATTTGCTTCGGGCCCAACGAGACTCGAGTATTGATGGCTGCGTAAAACCAAACAAAGGTTATTAATAGCTCAGTGGCGCTGAAATCTCTATAAAATAATACATACATACATACATATATCACCCTGGGGTTTCTTCGACATAATTATAGATACAAGTGGAGACAATTGTTTTTAATATGTTGGGAACGCTAGTGAATAGTCATTGTCATTTCATTACAGTAAAAATCATTTGTTTGGTCACTTTTTAAACTTTTCTATACCTGCTTATTTGCCGCATAATATTATGTATTTACCTTCCTTTAATACATACATACATACATATATCACGCCTTTATCCCTTGCGGGGTAGGCAGAGCGTTAACGGCCGTAAGAATACGGTCGCTATCGCCACTTCTGACATTTTTGAGGATTGTTTTCCAAGGTTGTTTCAGAAAACATGTGTATTACTACAGTGACAGGTTGTCAGCCTGTCGCTTAAAAATTGTAATACACCAATATCCTCGAGTCCCTTAGTCGCCTCTTACGACACCCGCGGGAAGGATGTGGGGTGATGCTATTCTAAGCCGGCATCACACGGCATAAAATAATAATGATCCATAGAAATCGTATGTTAATAGATAGGGCTATTCACTTGCATCAGATTGGGTAGTTCTGATTTTTTTATATGTGGTATGTAATGAAGTGGTAATGACAAATATAATTTTTCGACCTCAAAATCCTCCCTGGACATTGTAAAATTCATGAAAAACCATGAAATTTTCGATCGTTTTTCATTTCATACCACAAATAAAAAAATCAGAACTCCCCTTTGATGCAAATGAAAATGTACCAACCTATAGACCATAAACTGCTTAGGGGAGCAAGTTTCGATCTTAGTCTCGTCATCATTGGCCTCATACGTCTGTGTCCTAAGACAAGACTTTTCATGGCTAGGTATATAAGCCGATGCGGGAGCGGCATGACTTTCCGCACGCTCTACAGGTGAAGGTGGAATAAGAGACCGGCAGTCAGCACATGCATGTCTAGGTGTCATTTTTGCCTTTTGAGCCAGCCACTACTACGTCTTTTCCTTGGAGAGACGTGGTAGAGGCTGACCTGCGCGGTTTTCGAATCAGCAATCGCGCAGGACAGATATCAATAGAGAGAGCTCATTTCGGAGGCGAAGATCCTCTTTGGGGCGCTGAGTCAGCTGAGTAGTGTGTTCCAGTCCCCAAGATCTGTGTCCCCGAAAAAAATTGGGCTGGGTTTGGCAGGGTGGGGCAAGGTGTGACAAGGCAGGGCAGGTGGAGCAGGTGGGTTAAGTTGTGGCAGGTATCGAGCAATGTCTTATCATTCTATGCCTTGTCTTACCCTGCCAAACCTTCTTCGGGGGCACGGATCTCGGAAACACACTATCTATGTATTTTAATGTATTTTTGCAAATAAATTATTTATCATTATCATTATCATTATCGGAGTTAGTTTATTTAGTGGCGCCAGTGAGCGCCTGGTAGCCGTATAACCCATTTCAAAGAGGTAGTGATTCCAGACGATTGTGATCTTTCCTTGCTAATTGGTGATCTAGATTTTAATCGACTGTTTTTTTTCGCCGTGTGATGCCGGCATAGAATAGCACCACCCCAATTCTTCCCGGGGGTGTTGTAAGAGACAACTAAGGAACTCGAGGGTTTCATGTGTATTGCCACGTGTTACAACTTTAGGCGAAACAAACGTTATACAATTATCTAAATATTTGAGATATACAGGCTGACCGGTAAATTGATGCATTCCTTTGAAAGGATGAACCAGCTCATGAAACTGAACAACTTTCCCCATGGAACATAGGTCGAAAAATGAAAAAAAAATTTGGCCCTCCCATACAAAATTACCGACCGACTAAGTCAATTTGTATGGGAGGACCAAAATTTTTTTTCATATTTCGACCTATGCTCCATGGGGAAAGTTGTTCAGTTTCATGAGCTGTCTCATCCCTTGAAAGGAATGCATCAATTTACCGGTCACCCTATATATATACCTTAAATACAAATACAAGTCAATTTTATAACCTCTTTTTCGGAAGTCAGTTAAAAACAAAATGGGGCTACAATTTTCCATCGTTCGATTAGTTTTATTGGCGACGAATCGTCCCCAATTTTTAAACCTTTTTTCTTTTCCATTCAGTATGGTAATTTTACAGTTTTGAGCACGTCAATCGATTAATGCGATTGTCATTTGACATCGCCCCTTCCGTGACTCTTTGTGAACGTTTGTTTACGATTTTAACTTTTTGATAGAAAGCTAATACAAACGAAATAAGCGGAAAAAAATCATGCCACCGATGGGACTCGAATCCACATCTTCTGACTAGCCGGGTCAGATGCGGTAACCGTTACACCACGGTCGGCTCTAACCCAGGCGACGAAATTGTGATCCACTTGTTTCGTTCATATATGTTTTCTTTTATACGTTTGTTTACGAAATAGTATTTTGTCTTTTATTTTTGAGTTAGGCTGAAAGATAAGTGCCGTGTGGTGCCGGCTTAGAATAGCATCATCCCACATCCTTCCCGCAAAGGAGGCGACTAAGGGATTCGAGAGTATTGGTGTATTACAATTTTTAGGCGACAGGCTGACAACCTGTCATTATA
Organism: Keiferia lycopersicella; assembly: GCA_029255805.1. Classification (NCBI taxonomy): domain Eukaryota; kingdom Metazoa; phylum Arthropoda; class Insecta; order Lepidoptera; family Gelechiidae; genus Keiferia; species Keiferia lycopersicella. Next base: position 1,151,702 of record JARACZ010000015.1, on the reverse strand, counting down.
GTGATACACATGTTTAATGAAACAACCTTGGAAAACAATCCTCAAAAATGTCAGATTTAACCCCTTGCAGGGTAGGCAGAGCGTTAACGTCCATAAGAATACGGTCGATATCGCCACGTCTGACATTTTTGAGAATAGTTTTCCAAGGTACTTTAGAAAACATGTGTATTACTATAGTGACAGGTTGTCAGGCTGTCGCCTAAAAATTGTAATACACCAATACTCTGGAGTCCCTTAGTCACCTCGTACGACACCCGCGGGAAGGATGTGGGGTGATGCTATTCTAAGCCGGCATGACACGGCATTCAAAAAGAACCTTTTTACTTAAACTACTTTACCGTTTACCCCTTTTAACGAAAACAGCTAAAATTGTCGAACGGTTGATTTATGTTACGATTGCTTATCGAAGGCGATATGCCACTCCACGAAAACATCACCCTCTTTCTGTGGCCGGGTAAACAACGGGTACTGTCAAAATTCATGTTCCGATGTTTATAACTTATTGACATGACATGTGCCGTGTCACAGCGTCGGTGGTTAGGACACCGGTTTCAAAATCGTGAGACCCGAGTTCGATCCCCGCCATTTACCAATGTGTTTATACTCACACACATTCAGATGATAGTTGAATGTGACTTAACCTAGGATTCGGGCCAGGTTACCTTCAGGTTGCAGAGATCAGATGACAGTTGCTCAAATCAGATGACAGTCAAATAGCCTAGGTAGCCGACCCCGACAGAGAACGGGATAAGGCAAGGAGAATGATGAATAATGACATGATGTGTTCTATGGTTCAAAGATAATGTCTCTCAATCGATTTGGGTACACTATTGTCACATTTTTCGACACTCACCAGTAGAAACGTGGTGATGCTATACTCATCTAGCACCACACGGTGTACACTTCTAGATCTGCAAATCTCTACATAGTGTAAAGCAAAGTCGCTTTTCGCGTCTGTTCCTGTCTGTATTTATATATGCTTATGTATGTATGCTTAAATCTTTAAAGGTAAACAACAGATTTTCATGCAGTTTTTTAAATAAATAGAGTGATTCAAGAGGCATGTTCATATATATAATAATTGCCGGTAAAACATCTCATTCCCACGGGAAAATGAGTTACAGGAGGCGCAGGCGCTGCGTAAGCCGCTATTCCAAAGTAAGATGCTTCTTGTTGTATTTTGTGCCTACTAGCGCCATCTTACGTTCAGTAGCGGAACTAATTATATCTTCCTGCCAATTCTTTTTCTAACGCTGAGAGTGATTTAAATATAATATTATGTAATAACCGTGTGCCGTGTGATGCCGGCTTAGAATAGCATCACCCCATTTCTTCCCGCGGGTGTTGTAAAAGGCAACTAAGGGACTCGAGGGTTTCATGTGTATAACAATTTTAGGCGACAGGCTGACAACCTGTCACTACAGTGATACACGAATCATCTGGAAAGGCCCTCAATACTTGTCAGACGTGGCGATAACGACCGTAATTTTGCGACCGTTAACGCTCTGCCTACCCCGCTAGGGATAAAGGCGTGATTTGTGTATGGTGTATGTAATAACCCTTTAATTTAAAGTTTTGCCGTGTGATGCCGGCTTAGAAATGCCGTGTGATGCCGGCTTAGGATAGCATCACCCCACCCCACATCCTTCTCATGGGTGCCGTAAGAGGCGACTAAGGGACTCGAGAGTGTGTATTACAATTTTTAGGCGACAGGCTGACAACTTGTCACTAAAGTGATACACATGTTTTCTGATACAACCTTGGAAAACAATCCTCAAAAAATGACAGACGTGGCGATAGCGACCGTATTCTTACGGCCGTTAATGCTCTGCCTACCCCGCAAGGGATAAAGACATGATATACTTATGTATGTTTGTATAATAATTCTCAAATAAAAATTATGTTTGATATAAACTAAACTAAGCTTATGAGCGATATTATTCATTAATCAGATTTGCAACATTCCATATTTTGTATGAGAGGTCCAAAATAGCATTTTGACCTAATGTTCTTGAGGGAAAGTTGTTCAGTTTCTTGAGCTGATACACACACCCCTTAAAATATTTGCAGCAAATATTTTACTGTGTTTTTTTTATGAGAGATAGTAAATTAACATCGTGGACTGCCATTTGTATTCCAAATCTTAAAAAGTGATGTGCTAGTACCGGCAATTGTTGTTATCAAAATGGCATTTTTTTAATCTGTTTCTTTTAGTTCCTAGTAGATGACGCTCGTGCGAATGATGTAAAAGCTCAGCAGTGATTTTGTATAGAGCGACGTAATAGTTATTTTTTATTATGCACTGAACTTGATAGATAATTGGCACATCACTATTTAAGATTCGCAAAACAAAAATATGCCGTGTGATGCCGGCTTAGAATAGCATCACCCCACATCCTTCCCGCGGGTGTCGTAAGAGGCGACTAAGGGACTCGAGAGTTGGTGTATTACAATTTTTAGGCGACAGGCTGACAACCTGCCACTATAGTGATACACATGTTTTCTGAAACTACCTTGGAAAATAATCCTCAAAAATGTCAGACGTGGCGATAGTGGCCGTATTCTTACGCCCGTTAACGCTCTGCCTACCCCGCAAGGGATAAAGGCGTGATATATGTATGTACGTAGTCGGTCCCAAAGTTCTGTCACTGGCATATTATTTTTGAATTTAGAACACGGATTTGGAAAAGTTTTATTGCATTCCGTTTTTGAATGTTTAACAATTATTTTAAAACAATAAATAATCATTTGGCGCGATTTTTCACGATGGAGTGGACTTTGAAAGAAAACCGAATAGCAGTTTTGGCGTTGCATCGCTGTGGGCACTCGCCGAGTACCATTTTCAAGTTGCTCAAAAAATTGAAAATAACGCTTAGGTTTGGGTATCGTACTATAACTAGGTACACTGAAGTCTCTAGTGTTGAGGACAAGAAAAGAACTGGCCGGCCTCGCTCCGCCAGAACACCAGCAGTGATCAAAGCGATCAAGGAGCGCATACGAAGAAATCCTGTCCGAAAACAGAAACTTATGGCTTTGCAGATGAAGGTTAGTAGAAAAACAGTCAAAAAGGTTTTAAACGAAGACCTTAAGCTGCGAGCATACAAAAAAAAGAGTGGGCACTTACTTAATGCCCGTTTAAAAGAAATTAGACTCAAAAGATCTCGGGTGTTGTTAAAACGGTACGCGAAAAACCGGCACCGCGATATACTTTTTACAGACGAAAAAATTTTTGATATAGAAGAAAAGTATAATAAACAAAACGATAGAGTGTACGCTACCAGCTCTGAAGAAGCAGGAAACAAAGTTCCGCGGGTGCAACATGGGCATCATCCCTCTTCAGTCATGGTCTGGTTAGGAGTCTCCTACTATGGGCCAACTGAGGTTCATTTTTGCGAAAAGGGGGTCAAAACCAGCGCAAAAGTGTACCAAGAGACGGTTTTGGATCGGTACGTCAAAGACCTGCCCAACACACTATTTTCTGGACATCACTTTGTATTCCAGCAGGATTCTGCGCCCGCTCACAAAGCCAGGACCACTCAAGCCTGGTTTGAACGTCAAAACATTGAGTTTATAAGACACGAAGATTGGCCTTCCTCCAGTCCGGACCTTAATCCTCTGGACTATAAAATTTGGCAGGTCTTAGAGAGCAAGGTCTGTGCTAAGCCCCATAAAAATTTGGAGAGTCTGAAGTCAGCCATAGTTAAAGCAGTCGCTGAAATCGACATGGATATGGTGCGTGCTGCGATAGACGACTGGCCGCCGCGGTTGAAGGCCGTTGTTAAAAGCAAGGGAGGTCATTTCGAATAGTTTTATGTTATTTTGATTCTTCGATGATTGTATTTTTAATTGATATATAAATTTTTAAAAACGGATTGGTACTTTTTATTTTATCAGTATTTTCATATATGACAGAACTTTGGGACCGACTACGTATGTATGCAAAACAAAAATGGCACCCCACGATATCAATTTACTATCTCTAAAAAAACACAGTTAAAGAGAACTTACAGCATTCTTCGACAGATTGACAACCTGTCACTACAGTAATACAGTGAAAATCTGAAAAAGCCATCAATATTTGTCAGACTTGACGATTGTGACCGAATTTTTACGGCCGTTAACGCTCTGCCTGCCCCGTAAGGGATCGGTAACACAGCGTGAAATGTGTGTGTAGTGTGACGATATAAATTATTTTCAAAAGCGCCATCTCACCGTTTAGCTAAGAACTATCACGAGTTCGGTTTGCGTTACCAGTGCTTGGGTTTGGGTTCTCGTTACACTGACATCTATCGGAGGGCGCGAGCAATACGTGTACTGTTGTCGAGATGAGACAGCGTCATAGGGAGACCGGAAAAATTAGCAGGCTGAAAAATAAACTGACGAATACATAGTTGTATCGGTTATATGTAAATAAATAATGATTACTTTGAATGATTTTGATGACAATTCAAATATTCACCGTGTTTCGGAGTAAATGCATTAAATTGGAGGTTTTTATAAATAGGTTTGTATATAGGTTATAATACTCCGTAAATTTAGCTTGATACCTGTGACATTTGTTTGACAGATCCATACTAATAGAGATCTAAACAAAGAAAAATGGACCTTATGTCATAGCATTTGCCCGAAACCTACCTTAAGGCGGAGACTATGTTTATATAAATTGTTCACATTTTTATATATTTAGCTGTTAGTCTTCCTAAAAATAAAAAAATAAAAATAAGCTGACAAACGTCATAGGTATCAAGCTATATTTTAAGCACTATAAAACACATGGCGTACCGATTTTTAACGATTTCTACGTACGATTTCTAAGTACTACTGTCTAACTATCAACTTAGCGTCACTTTTTATTTTATTATTTAGAACGACTAAACACCCCGATAATCCAAAATTAAATCGTAAAATTTTCGTTACCAAAGGGTGCTTAAAATGAGGAAATTACCAACTAAAAGTCCTTTGTTGTCAGCGAGCGGTATCAATGGCGGTATCGTATGTGTGATTCATATTAATTCTTATATTTCGCAACCCTACTCAACACTGCTTCAAACACACCCCTTATTTTAGTACTTTGTACAACGCAAAATCAACCATAACTTATGGTAACTACAGTTCTTTTTACAACAGCAAATTTTGCCTAATTTACATGTCAAAGCGAGCTGATAGTATTCATCTGTCGTTCAACTTTTATCTCCAAACACTTCGAACGAGAGTTGATTTTTGGTTGCAGCGAATATGACCCCAGGGTGTGAATTAAAATCGTAAGGGACGCAGCTCAACAAAGGGGGTTTGACGTCACGGCTTAGTGTCAGAAGTGTATGTTGTATGTAGAGGCTATTTATTTGGAAAATGGCGGTTCTGACGTGCTGGTGACATAAAGTAGATGAAGAGAGGGTCGTGTGTCGCTAGGATTTGATTAAAAGCTGTTGTGGACAAGTTTTAATTGTGTATTTTTTTAGTATTTTTGTAGATAATGAGAAATGTCCCACTGGGACATCGAACAGGCTACGTAAAAAAAAGAGAAATGTGGCGTCGGTGGCAAAGTGGTAAGGACACCGGTCTTACAATCGTGAGACCCGAGATCGATCCTCGCTATGTACTAATGTGTTTTTACTCACGCACATTTAGCGACTGCTCTTACGGTGAACGAAAAACATCGTCATGAACCCTACACTTAAATTGAAATCAGATGATATTGGAATGTGAGTTGACTTGACTCGGGATTCGGGCCAGGTTAGGTTAGTGTGCAGAGGTCAGATGGCAGTCGCTCTGTGTAAAAACTTGGTTCCACGTCAAATCCCATATAGGTTAGGAGCCGACCCCGACAGAGAACGGGATAAGGCCAGGAGAATAATGATAACATGAATGTATTAGGTAGATACTTATCTACTTATTTGGTGTATTAAATCGAACGCGAAATAATTTTCCAAAAAGCTTTAAAAAATAAACACATTGTTACGTATGCCAAGTCAAAGTTTTTGCTCAAGTAGTTTTTCTGTCTACATTTGCGAATGGTTGTTCGCAATCCGTTTTAAAGTTTATTGTATCGTCGAAGCCCTACAAAATCTTTCTGTTTAATTGAAAAAAATCCTCACTGCTCAATCTAACATCCTTTTTAAACCTGCAAAGATATAAAATAGAATAAACTACCGGCTAACCTGCGGCAAGACGATTACGTCGCACAATCGCCCGCAAAAAACGCAACGATTGTCGCATCAATACGACCGATTAGCCCCGAGCATTGTCAATTGTACAAAACGGGATGAAAATGACAAAATACTATCTATGTCGACGATCTTTTGCGTTGCCAACTTGACAATGCAGTTGGAAACGTAGATAATGTACTGAGTAACAACTCAAAGGATCGATATATTCTGGTGTTCTGATCTATTTTCAAGAATAACGAGTATAAACTGACTCCTACAAAACCGTAGTTTTTTTTAAGAGACAATAATAAGTTTGCAAAGTAAACGATACGGAAGGTAACACTAGAACTTGTGCGAATATTTTTGTCATTTTTGGGACAAATCTCATTTAATTGTACCGGGTTTTGTAAGAATGACAATGATGTGAGCCACTAGATGGTGCTTGTTGGCATTGTTGGTAAGATACTCTGTTTGGCACAAGTTGATGTTGACGGGACTACGGGAATCAATGGAGACGAATGCGAACAAAATTAGATGGAAAAAATCACCTTTGTCTAAGTCATCTGTATCAGTTAGGACTTTTTCGGTAAGCGTAGAAGATCTAAATACAAATTGTTTTAGAATGTGGGAAGCTCTCCAAGAACAAACGGTGCAGTGGGCTGTAGAGCGTGCCACCCACAAGTAATTGACCTAGACCTATGCTTCACGGGATTTTCAAGTTAAACTCAATAGATGTCATTATAGGGTTAAACTTTATAGATGACCTTCTTTATTGAAATCGGTTAAAACTCTTTTCTATAAGCATAGAAGACCTATATACAAATTGTTTTCGAAAGTGGGAAGTTCCATAGCGCCTGAAACACGACAGAGTGGCCTGTAGAGCCTCCACCCACGGGTATTTGGCCCTCTTCTCTGTAAGCATAGAAGATCTATACAATTTTTTAAATTGTTTATATTTAAGTGAGTCATGACTGTAAATAAAGAATGTTCCGGATCACTTGTCATGTTTGTGTGTTTCCGTCGAAAGCGCGGCGACCGCGGCGTGGACGCATAGGCACGCACGACTCTCCGCCCGAAGAAGAACCACCGATTGGTTTCGAAAATGACAAGTGAGTGTTCCGGAACATAAATTATTTACAGAAAATTGTTTTCGAAAGTGGTAGGCTCCATAGCGTCTAAAACACACGACGGAGTGGGCTGTAGAGCGTCCCACCCACAAGTAATTGGCCTCGACCCACGCTTCGAGGGATTTTCGGATCAAACTTTATTACGACCAGAAAAACATGGCTCGAGTGTCTTTTGTACTGCTGCCGTATCCTCACTCCAGCATTGTGATATAAATGTCAGATTGTACAACTCAACAATTTCAAGGATATCTTCGTGTGCAGTTTTTTGTATTGGGGATTATTTCGCTCTATTGAAAGTTGATGAGTTGTTTCCGTTGAATTCTGCATTAAGTTGATAGGATTTGTCAAAGAGTTGATCTAGTGAAGTTGTTTGGCTGTCACATTAGAGTTGTGATATTTTTTTGCCGTGTGTGGTCGGTTTGGATTGGAATAATTCACAGAGCAAAAATGTAATTTGCTAGGGGGGGCGCACGCATGACATTTCTTGTCTGTGACCAAGCTATCCATAAATATGAAATTAATAAAAGTTTTCAACATAAACTCACGTAAACCCACCCGGACACTCATCAAAATAATAATCGACGACCGAAGTAGCGCAGTGGTGGTGCGACTGCCTTTGACGCAGAAGGTTCCGGGTTCGATTCTCGGTGGATCACTCACAAAGTTGATATTTTTCACTTTGTGAATTTGTTCCCAGTCTGGTTAGGACATTGCGGACTGAACCACCTGATTGTACGTAAGAAAGGTGGTTCCCTGTTTCTGAGGGCTCATTAAACCGTAAGTCCCAGTTGCTGTCTTGGTCGTTACACAACCATGTCAGAAGCCTGCTAATTGTAGAAGGCAGTTGAAAAAATCTGACACTAGGGTTCATTGAGTCGTTGGACGATTCGGTGTCCCTCGAAATGAGAGAGAGTGATCAAAATAATTGCAACATGTATGGCCACCATAGAGTACTTTATATACAGGGTGTAAGCAACGGTGTAACGAAAACTTTGCAGGTGTGATCAGACCATGAAACTGAACAACTTTTTCTATAGGAGCTATGTTGGGAAACGAAAAAATTTTTTCGAGCTTTCATACAAAGTCAGTCAGCTGATCGGAAATTTTGTATGGAAAGTCGTTTTTTTTTTATGTTTGCCAACATAGCCCCCTAGAAAAAGTTGTTCAGTTTCATGGTCTGATCACGCCTGCTAAGTTTTCGTTACACCGTCCCTTGCACCCTGTATTATATAATGGCCACTATGGCCATGTTAGTGATGTGCCGTGGGGAATATTCCTATTTCCAGTATTTTACTACCGGGAATATTCCCAGTATTTTCCCAATGTGCCCGGGAATATTCCCTTAGCGGGAACATTCAGTATGTATGATTGTTTTGTTTAAACTTTGAAAAAAGACATCATTTCTATGTCTGTAAGTACTCTATTATATTACTAGCTGTCCGCCCCGCGGTTTCACCCGCGACTTAGTGAAACTTCTAATAAATAAAGTAATACTTTATTGGTAAAAAATGAGATTCACCAAACGAATATGATAAATAAAAGGATTTAAATAGAAACGTCGGTACGAAAAAAATTCTTGTCATTGTGGTGTTTGTTAGATTTTGACGATGGCTTGACAAAATAAAACAGGTCAAAACTTATAACACTTCCACAACAGATGAAATTTATTGGACCTTTTCTAGGATTCCTATTATTTTTATATTCCGTCGATGCTAGCTGCTGGTTTCACTTTTTCTCTGAGGGGGCCAAGCCACACTCAACCCCCGTGTCGGCACCGGGTAAGCTTCCGTAAATTCCTGTGTCGCGGGTTGCAGCTGGTGTCGATTTGCAATCAAATGTTTGCTTTCTCTTTTTCTCTGAGGAGGGCAAGCCCCCCTCAACCCCCCATGTCGACGCTGGGTAAGCTTCTTTAAACCCTCGTGTCGCAGCTAAATAAATCTGAACACGTGGGACACGCAAATTTTCAGCGGACAACGTTAGAAAAATCCGCCCATAAACCATAGAATAACCTCATTCATGTTCATAATACATTTTCGTCCAGTATTTTACTTATATTTATTTTGTGACCGGAAATGGCTCGCTGGTTGTCAAAATTTTACGTGTCTCAATTTTGGATAGATCGTGTTAAAACATCTTAACTTGCATGTCGTATTTATAATGCAAAAGATATTAAATCTTTGTAAAATCAATTAAATCAACATCTTGTTGAAACACATTTTATACGGAGTATGTATTGTGACGCTGGTTGTCAAAATATTACGTGTATAAATTTTTGATGATCTTGTTAAAACATCTTAACTGGGATATCATATTTATATGTAAAAGGTTTTAATTCAACATCTTGTTCAAACATATTTTTTATGGATTGTGTCTTGTGACTTAAACTTAAATCTTGGTGAAGCTACTCAATCGAGTAAGTCAAATGTCTCGAGCAACAGATGTCACTGTTAAAAAAATTGTTTCCTAAAACGCGAATTGGCTCAATGGCGCCGTCATTTCAAAAATATTGGAAAATGCGTGTTCCCGTGGGAATGAGACATTTTACCGCGGTAAAGAGTAGTCTATGTATGTCCTATTCTGGGCATTTTCTCATCTTTGTATGTACAAAGTATCATTTGAATCGATTCAGCTGTTTCAGCGCCAAGTCCTAACAAATACACACACAAACATCCGCCTTTATAATACTATTAGGATTAGGATTATTATGGCTCTTTAAACAGGTAACCGTCACAAAACGAAGGGCAGAAAAGCTTAGTTTTCACGTAAACAGCTTCAATTTTAATCGATTTAGTTTCAAAACGGATGGAGTTTCATAGGAACTTACCCCCCCTTTTTCACCCCCTCTAAGCGTCATTTTTAATTTCTAACCAAATAGAAATTTTAATCGAATTAGCTTTAAAACTCACGGAGTTTCATACATACTTATCCCCCCTTAAAAAAATAGCCTATATTATTATGTTAGCGAGGACCAATACCTATCTATATAACAAAAAAAGTTTCATCAAAATCAGTCCAGTAGTTTTTGCGTGAAAAGCGGACAACAAACAGACAGACAGACAAAATTTTTTTGAATCAAATTTTTGGCTTTTATTGGTTGTATGAAGATCCTCCAGCTTAGTTTTTCTTTAATATCTTTAATGTACAGACATGAGGTTGTTATAATTTTATTATACGTATAGATTATTAAACTAAAATAATTCCATTTACATTGATTTTTATTATTCTTTAAATTTTTTATTCAATACTAGGTAGATACCCATTAGAAATATTGGAATCAAAGAATTAAAAAATCATTTTAACATTACCGGTAATATTCCTGGGAAAGTAAATGGGAATATTCCCGGTAAGTTTCCAGTAACTTTGGGAATTTATAAATCGCGTTAATTATTAACTGTGTTTATATAGTAGACTTGTTTTATAGGCAAAAGTAATAAATTTAACAAAATATCATTTCTTTTTACAAAATTTTTGAGCAACTTTCCCAAATATTTCCACTTTTGGGAATGTGCCCGGAAACGCTACTGGGAATATTCCCACGCTAGGGAAACTTACCGGGAACGGCACATCAGTAGCCATGGTTAAGGCACGTAAACAAATTATAAGTCTATCAAAAACTGACAATCAGGACACAATTCAATTTGAAAACCCATCACACCACTCCCCGACTTCAAAGAGAACAATTTTACCTTAGGGGCGGTCCATTAATCACGTGTTGTTCAAAAGGGGGGTAGTGGTTAAAATCACAAAATATAACAGGGGGAGGGTTGTAGTAATGTATCGACAGGCTGACAAACTGCCACTACAGTAAAACACGAATCATCTAAAAAGGTCCTCAATACGACTGTTATTTTATCATCGTTATCGCTCTGCCTACCCCGCAAGGGATGACGACGTGATTTTTGCATATGTGTTGTATCGCGTGTATTATTTTTTTCGTCTTTTTTACGTAGGAAAAGGTTTTATAACTACAATAATAAAATTGGTCACGTTTTTTCGCCACAAGCTAACTGAAAAAGCTGTCGCGTTATAGCGTGACTTTGATTCGCTATCGACTATTTTTTTTATTTTCTAAAGTACCTAGTGACATATTTTTTTGGTACTAAAATACACGTGATGTAGGATAGGTAGGGTATATAAGGGGATTGTCAAACCTCACCACGCATCCTCAAGAGGGAGGCGGATTAAAAAAAGAGCCGAAAAAAACATCACGTGAATATTGGCGGGCCCCTTATTTCTGTATAGAGTATGTAGGTAATGTGGTTAGGGCTATAGTTTAGTTACAAAAGGAGGGTTTATACAGGGTGTAGGAGACGGTGTAACGATAACTTTGAAGGCGTGATCGGACCATGAAGCTGAACAACTTTTTCTATGTTGGGAAACGAAATTTTTTTTTACCTTCCATACAAAATTCTTGATCAGCTGACTGACTTTGTATGGAAACCCGAAAAAAACTTTTCTTTTCCCAACATAGCCCCCATAGAGAAAGTTGTTCAGTTTCATGGTCTGATCACGCCTTCAAAGTTTTTGTTACACCGCCCCTTACACCCTGTATATTGCGGCCTAAATGACCGTGCTAAATCAATACTACATCATCATTCTCGTTGCCTTATCCCGTTCTCTGTCGGGGTCGGCTACCTAACCTAGGGGTTTGCCGTGGAACCAATGTTTTTACACAGAGCAACTGCCATCTGACCTCTGCGATTCAAGAGGAAGGTTTTAGTGTATAACACTTGCCGGGAAAACACCTCATTTCCACGGGAAAACGAGTTGCAGCGGGCGCAGCCGCTGGGCGGGCCGCTAGTCCTACTACTATTATAAAGGCGAAAGTTTGTAAGTATGGATGTATGGATGTTTGTTACTCTTTCACGTAAAAACTACTGAATGGATTTGAATGAAACTTTACCACAATATAGCTTATACATCAGAATAACACATAGGCTATAGCTTATACGAAGACGGGACGAACCTGAAGTCCACGCGAACGAAGTCGCGGGCAAAAGCTAGTATAAAATAAAATGAAGTCGCTTTTTGAATTCCTCTGTCTTGTGCTGTATAGCAGAATTTGGTGCGGTTTATTATTTTAAGAATGATTTAAGAGAAAACTTTCTGTGTATGATACGAGCCGGTAAAATGCCTTATTCCCACGGGAAAATTATTAACACCGGGTAGAACCGCTGAGCATGCAGTAGTTATGAATATGCTGTGCGGTCAGCCTGGCCAGCCCCGAGGCAGTCCTTAATTTTTTATTTTTTTATCCCACTCGTTCCGCGTTTCTACTAGGAAAAAAAAAATGTTTGACACTATTTCAGTGACAGTATTGTATTGTAACCTACTGACTTTCATAGGATCTACTTGGAAATACACACACACACAAATCACGCCTTTATCCCTTGCGGGGTTAGCAGAGCGTTAACGATCGTAAAATTACGGTCGTTTTCGCCACGTCTGACAAGTATTGAGGGTCCTTTCAGATGTTTCATGTATCACTCTATTGACAGGTTGTCAGCCTGTCGCCTAAAATTGTAATACACATGAAACCCTCGAGTCCCTTTGTTGCCTTTTACAACACCCGCGGGAAGAAATGGGGTGATGCTATTCTAAGCCGGCATCACACTTGGAAATAAACGATTGGTATCTTGAAATATTAAAGACGTGTCCTGATGTTACTAAGGGAGTTACATTTGTATCTATCTATGTACTCGTATAGATGTTAATGCCGGCTTAGAATAGCATCACACAATTTTTTTCCCGTGGGTGTCGTAGAAGCCGACTAAGGGACTTTAGGGTTTCATGTGCATTGCAATCTGACAACCTGTCACTACATACATGACTTATCTAAAACGATGCTCAAATATTGTCAGACGTGGCGATAAAGATCGTAATTTTGCGGTCGTTATCGCTCTGCCTACCCAGCCAGGGATATGGGCGTGATTTATGTATGTATGTACTATGGATGGTAGTCCCTTGTCGTGATATAGCTTAGTCAGACCTCTCGGTCCTATATTGACGCCGTGGGCGTTGGGCATTGGGACCCACCCCTAGGGTGGCAGATCAGAAGCGTTGCCGTATCTAGCGCAAAATCGGTAGGTACATCAGCCCTTCTAACATGCTTGCCACGACATATTTTGTCGTTTCATATGCGCACAATGTCACTACGGAAGTTCAAGAATACAATACAATACTATACAATAATAGATTGTACGGAATGTTCAAGAATGTTCAAGAATGTTGTTCCAAAAAACTTAAAAGGACGCGATACAGTAATAACAAAAATATAGTATATAAAAACACAGGAAAACGGAATACTTACAAGTTGTAAAAATTATACTCAAAATGAAAACAACAATTTCAAAATCATTCACCAAAACGTTAGATCCGTAACCAGCAAAACGGCACTCTTGAACATCCTAACCGATAAAAATGAGCCCCATGTACTGGCTCTATCAGAGACATGGTGTAAGCCTGGTGAGATCGAGCGAGTTCGTCTGACTGGTTATGAATTAGCAGCAAGCTACTGTCGCCCGAACATAGTACATGGTGGCACTGCACTATATGTACGTGATGGGGTGATGTATAAGCATAGACCAGACCTGCAGGCGTACGCGGTTGAATATGACTGTGACCTTGCCGCAATAGAAATTATCAAAATAAAATTGATAGTTGTTGTCATATACAGAACTGGGGCAGGAAATTTAGAAACATTTATGAAAGCTATAGATTTATTGCTTAGAAAAATCACTGACGAAAACAGGAAGTTTTTATTGGTGGGTGACATAAATATTCACTATGAAACTGATAATCCTATACGATCAAAGTTTGATTGTATCCTACTTAATTATAATGCGAAAAATATAGTACACTTCCTTACCCGTATAACAGAAGAAACTCAATCATCCATAGATTGCGGTATTGTATCTTGTTCTGACGAAAGTATTGTCAAAGTAGAATCTATGGACATTGGTATAAGTGACCATAAAGCACAATGCTACAAGATATCTTTATCTGAAAGTTATCAAAGTTCTTCGACAGAACGTCGCTTGTACAAGGAAGAAGGTATTCGTGCCTTTTATCTAGATTTAATTAATTACGACTGGACATTTATTAATAACCCATTACTCGACATCAATTCAAAATTTAAAAAACTGATAAATATTTTGACAGAATACATTAACATACATTTCCCATTGAAAAAAGTTAATAACACAAAAACTGATTATGTTCCGTGGATGACTGATGAAATAAAAAATTATATACAAAAATTAAATGATTTGAACTGCTTTAGGCAACAGTATAGTAACAATGATAGTATACTAAACTCTATTAAGTACTATGGTTGCCTAATAAAAAGTAAAAGTTTGATTGCACGTAGAGAATATATACAAAGTCGACTTAGTAAAGCAAAGAATAAATCAAGAGAAGTATGGAATATTGTGAATGATGAAATCTCAACCAAACCAAGATCTCAGACTATAATTCTACTAGATGAAAATGCTGTTGAGTTACCCCCAAACGTTGTTCCTAATAAATTTAATAAACATTTTTCAACATTAGCATCCAAGCTTAAAATCCAAACGGACCGCGACATTGCCATTAAAAATCTAGACAATTATATAGCTAAAAGACATATCCCTCTACTTATCCTTCCAGTTGTAACAAAAAGAACTCTAGATCTGAAACTAAAAGAAATGACTAAAACATCTAAAACCCTTGACATATATGACATATCAGTGAATATATTGTTGGCCGCATGGCCGGCAATAGCAGAATCTTTAGTCGTCCTAATAAATGATGTATTTAAAACGGGTACTTACCCCGACGTTCTCAAAAGCACACGTGTTTGCCCTGTCTTCAAGAACAAAGGAGACAAAACAAGTGCTGATAATTATCGCCCAATTACAATTGTACCCATTTTGTCAAAAATTATCGAGAGTATAGTATCTTGTTCAGTAATGACACACCTAGAAGACAACAAATTGTTGACTGATAAACAATATGCATACAGAAAGGATAGATCAACAATATCGGCAGCACATGAGCTAGTTGATATTATACTTACGGGTATTGATGATAAAATCAAAACAGCTGGTATAATGTGTGATTTATCAAAGGCATTTGATGTCATTGATCACAGCCTTCTCGTATCTAAATTATCCTGCTATGGAATTGACAGCACCCCTTTAAAATTATTATCGTCTTTTCTAACTGAACGGAAACAAACTGTGGAAGTTCCGTTACATGGGAAAAAATACCGATCAGACGTTGGCATTGTAAATATAGGAATCCCACAGGGGTCGGCACTGGGCAATACACTTTTTTTGGTATTCATTAATGACCTCGCCCACTATATGAATAACCATAATATTGTACTTTTTGCTGATGACACTACAGTCATAGTGAAGGGTTCTTCATATGAAGAACTTAATACTAAACTCAATGTAACCTTCAATCAGCTGAGTGAATGGTTTAGAGTAAATGGCCTCATCTTGAATAGCACTAAGTCTAACACAATACTGTTTTCTGGAAAGGCGCTACAACATCGACCGATTATCGATTGCCCAGCACCCATGTGTAGTACTAGCAAATTTTTGGGCCTCCACATAGATTCTACTCTGTGTTGGAAAATACACATTGACAAACTGTGTGCACGACTGGCCAGTGCTACATATGCAATAAAAAAGATAAAACCAATTGTCAGTAAAAAGACTCTCCGTATGACATACTTTGCTTACTTTCATTCACTGCTGTCCTATGGCATCATATTATGGGGAGATAGCACTGATTGTGATCGCGTACTCATAGCTCAGAAACGAGTTCTAAGAGCCATGGTGGGAGCAGATAAGCTAAAGTCCTGTAGGTCAATTTTCAAGGACAATAAAATAATGACGCAGTGCTCTCTGTACATATACGAAGTGATAGCTTTTACAAGGCGAAACATCTCATCTTTCTCGCGCTATGAGGGCCGCACTCGTCAAAATGGTAAGCTTAGACCTGTTCCCCACCGCTCCGCACAAGCTACAAAGAATCCTCGCGTGATAGGACCTGTGTACTATGAACACCTTCCGGATGCAATTAAAAACGTAAAATGTGACAAGATATTTATGCATAAACTGAAAAACTTCCTGTTGGATAAACCTTACTATTCTGTAACTGAATATTTAAATGATAGTTTTAAGCTATAGAATATTGACTTAATCATTATTATAAATTATATCATATTCAATGTTTATTGACATTAGAGCTTCTTATATTATATTCTCATTTTAATCTTATTGAAATGCTCTAGGTACTACTTATATTTGTAATACCAAATTGACTTTCTCGGTACATACCTTATATTATAAGTACAATTATTTGTAATATGTAGATTGTATTTTGAGAAAATAAATGAAATGAAATGAAATGGAAGAATGCGTAACTTATTCGCAGTGAAGTTAGCCGCAGAAGACATAATTGCGGTGACATAATTTTATCGTGGCACGCATGTTAGCTATGCAGGGCCCCAAATCTGCTATTTTTAGTCATTATAACGCCATCGAAACTCAACTGTCATTTAATTGCCATTGTGATTTTTCTAACTGTTAGCAGTCTACGAAATGAACGAAATCATCCAACTGAGATCTAATCGACATCCAACTGAAACGATTTTCATTAACAAACTTAGGGCCCTGATCTAATGCCGTGTGATGCCGGCTAAAGCATCACCCCATTTCTTACCTGTGGGTGTCGTAAGAGCCGACTGAGGATTTTGGGTGTATTAAAATGTCAGACGTGGCGATAATGACCGTGATTTTACGGTCGTACATGCTCAGCCTACCCCTCCAGGGATACAGGCCTGATTTGTGTGTGTTTGTGTGTTCTCCTTTGCGGAAGAATACGTATGCAATATTTTTATTTATATAAAATAAAGAACTGGATGGAAAGAGAAGAGGGAGGCCTTTGCCCAGCAGTGGAATGATGTAGGCTAATTAAGAAGAAGAAGAAAATAAAGTCGGACTAATTCGACTTTTTTAGTTCTAGCCCATTCAATCCAGTGTGTACTGTACTTATCTGTAAAAATAAGTTTATTTAATATCAGTAATTTAAAAAAAATGAAATAGTAGTAGTAATGAGTAGTATTTTATATAAAAAAGTTTATAGTCTACCGAATCCTAATTTCTACCGATTTTTGTTTTGTTCTGCACTAGAGAGGGAGGCATACAAAGGACGAACTGTCTGTATCTAGTGTACAGGGAATTATACAAGTTTCAGTGGTCGTGTATTTGGAAATTTGGACTACTATGTTATGTTTTTTTTTTTTTTTTTCATTCAATTCATTTATTAGATACGAAACATATGGCTTACAGTTTAAAAAACCAAGCGCACACAATGTTGAGTCAATTTCAAATCATATTCAATCATAAATCATAATCAATTTCATATTTCAAATCAAGTTGAATTTACATACAAAAGGTCAATAATAAGAATTCGAATAAATTAATGTCAGTAAAATAATTTAAACATAATAAACATAATAAACACAGACATATTTGAACAGCGAAATTTAGTTCTGAGAGAGTCTTATGATTTAAACTAATTGTTTACTCTTACAAAGTTTCTACAGCGCTGCTCGCTTTGGTCAACGATTCTAGATAACGACTGCTTGACGCTAGGAACAGATTTTGTGAGCACATGAAAATATCAAGCTCTGGATCCGTCAGAGATACATCATTTATCAGTTTCAGAGCTCTAGGTAGAGGAGCAAATCTCGATGAAACACAACGCATGGTAGGCATAGAAAATACTTCTCGCCTACACGGTCGGACTGCAAACGATCTTGGCACGCTAAAACCTATTCTATCTAGTAAGGATGGGTTGTAGACCTTACCACGTACCAGCTCAAATATTGATTCGAAGCTTATACCTACTAGACCGTAGATCCCGGTTGCTGTCTATGATCACATAGTGAATTTGTTCCCGGTCTGGTTTGGACATTGCAGGCTGAACCACCCGATTGTCCGTAAGAAAGATGGTTCCGTGTTTCGGATAGCACGTTGAGCCGTAGGTCCCGGTTGCTGTCTATGATCACTTAGACGGCGGTCGTTACACAACCATGTCAGAAGCCTGCTACTTGTAGAAGGCGTTTAAAAAATTCTGACACTAGGGTTCATCGTCTCGTTGGACGACTCGGTATCCCACATGAAGACCTACTGTACCTAGGCTAAGGATGAGTAAGATCTTACTTAGCGAAGCGTAGATAAAAATGAATAAGTATTAAAGTAATGCCGTGTGATGCCGGCTTAGAATAGCAGCACCCCATTTCTTTCCCGTGGGTGTCGTAGAAGCCGACTAAGGGATTTGAGGGTTTCATGTGTATTGCAATTTTCGGCTGACAACCTGTCACTATATTGCTACACGACTTATCTGAAACGACCCTCAAACATTTGTCCAACGTGGCGATAACGACCGTAATTTTACTGTCTTTAACGCTCTGCCTACGCCGCTAGGTATCCGCATGCCAAACATGGTGAGTATAGTAATGCCCCCTCCATTTAGGGGAGGCTTATGTCCAGCAGTGGACTGTTGTGGCTGTAGAAGTAATAGAAGTAGAAGGCCTAATAATAAAAATGTTACAGCCCGTTGATCAAAAATTCGAGACGCCCTCTATAACATTATTGTGTTACCACCCTAAAATGCTATTAACAAAAACCAACTTATCAAAACGGATGAAGACGCTTAAATTCAATGTTGGACCATTCACCAAAAGCTTTAAAAAAATATTATCCTTAGACCCATACGCTCAAATGAATTACTAGATACAAGAGACCAAATTATTTTGGTAGTACAATAAAGAGTGTTTTTAAAAGAGCATTCGTAAAGAAAAGGTTATTAAATCTCGTTTAGCGAAGATAGAAATATCTCTCGGTTCAATGGGTCCTTTGTGTGAATTTGTTTGGGTTCTTAAAACAGCTCCGGCTTTGAGTATAGTTTCACAGGGTGTAAGAGACGGTGTGAAGAAAACTTTGTAAGCGTGATCAGACCATGAAACTGAACAACTTTTTCTATAGTGGCTGTGTTGGGAAATGAAGAAAATTTTTCGAGTTTCCATAGAAAGTCAGCCGGCTGTTCGGGAATTTTGTATGGAAGGTCGAAAAAATTTCTGTGTTGTATGCTATGATGTTGCATTGACAAGGAACGCTCCTTCATGATCATCTCTTAGTCGCTTTTTGCGACACCCGCGGGTATAATTCTTGTGGTGCTATTTCAACTCGGCACAACACGGCACTGGATGTTTCCCTGTTCTTCAAATATTTTTTTTTCATTTTAAATTATTCCAATATTTATCACGTTGATGGCGTCAATCAATCCTACTAATGTTATAAATGCGAAAGTTTGTTTGTTACTTCTTCACGCTAAAACTACTGAACCGATTTTCATAAAATTTTGCACATAGATGGTAACTTTGATTAACACGCAGGACAGTTGTTATCCCGAAAAAAATATCCTGTGGGCGGGGCCGCGGGCGCCCACTAGTTACATCATAAGTATCAGAAAGTTTTTCAGAAGCCGTACCTATACACTTGTTATTTATGACTTTTGAAGGAACTTGATTTGATCTGAAACGAGTGAAAACTTGTATCGAAACCGTACAAAACTTCATAAGGAAGTGACCTTTGAAAGTTCGTAACAGGTCAAAATGAGCTGCTTTTTAAAACTATATTTTGTATTTTAACACCACGGACGTGAAAAATGCGAACCTCAATTTTTTTTAACCTCAGTTTAATATGCCTAAAACCTTCTCCTAAGTCTGACAAATACTTTTATGAAAACCGATCAAAATCGGGTCATCCGAAGCGAGATAATCGCGGACAAACATACATTACATACATACAGGTCAAACTGATAACCTCGTTTTTTTTAAAGTCGGTTAAAAATACGAATATATGACGCCATGTCTCTCTTTTTTGGATGGCTTCAAAACAAAACACTTACTATTACTCTATTTTTTTGTTCATTAATTGAAGCTTTGAATATTTCGAAAAACTATAAATGGAGTTATAGTATTTTTGGACAATAGTTTTAAGCGTACAACTTTTGTATTTCTTGTACATACATATATCACGCCTTTATCCCTTGCGGGGTAGGCAGAGCGTTAACAGTCGTAAGAATACGGCCGCTATCGCCACGTCTGACATTTTTGAGAATGGTTTTCCAAGGATGTTTGAGAAAACATGTGTATCACTATAGTGACAGGTTGTCAGCCTGTCGCCTAAAAATTGTAATTGTATTTCTTGTATATTAAGTATTATATATCTAACCTCTGCAACCCGAAGGATAACCTAGCCCGAATCCTAGGTTAAGTCACATTCAAATATCATCTGAATTCAAATTTTATTCGGATGTGGGGTTCATCACGATGTTATTCCTTCACCGTAAGAGCAGTCGGTAAATGTACGTGTTAAAAATCCATTGGTTCATGACTGGGATCAAACTCTGGTCTCACTTGAACACTTGGCCACCGACACTCTACTTTTTTTCTTATAACACCTTACTTCATATCGTAGTAATATTTGTACTTTCTTAAAATATCGTCCAAAAATTCTGAAACCTTTGCCAACAGTACCAATTGGAAAGTTCTAGAAGCTTTATTGGAAGCTTCGGACCGGAGATCTAGAGTAGATACTTACAGCTTCAATGTCTAACTTTGTCCGATACACAAAGATTTGGATTGCATACAATCGGATTCTTTGTGGAATAGTTTTGTTAGTAAGATAATTGGTGCTTCAAGAAGAGCCACTTGTATTATTACCAATCATTCTCCTTGCCTTATTCCATTCTCTGTCGGGGTCGGCTACCTAACCTAGAGGATTTGAAGAGGAACCAAGTTTTTACACAGAGCGACAGCCATCTAACCTCTGCAACCCGAACCCTAACCTGGCCCGAATCCTAGGTTAAGTCACATTTAAATATCATATCAAATGTGGGTTTCATCACGATGTTTTTCCTTCACCGTAAGAACTGTCTGTAAATATACGTGAGTAAAAAAACATTTGTACATGGCGGGGATCGAACTCGGGCCACTTGTATTTTTACCATAAGTAGAATAAATAATAGCACTCCTTAAAAAATAAGTAAGTCTCTTTCTCTTTTCGTGTGGGACACCAAGCGTTCAACGAACCAATGAACCCTAGTGTCAGAATTTTCCAACCGCCTACTACAAGTAGCAAGCTTCTGTCATGGGCTTGTAACAACCGCCGTCTAAGTAATCATAGACAGCAACCCGGACCTACGGCTTAACTTATCTTTCTTACGGACAATCGTGTGGTTCAGCCCGCAATGTCCTAACCAGACCGGGAACAAATTAACAACGATAAATATCAACTTTTTTGAGTGACCCACCGAGAATCAAACCTGGGACCTTCTGCGTCAAAAGCAATAGCAGACACCGAGGTTCACTAGGTCGTTGAACGACACGGTGTCCCCCACGAAAAGAGAGAAATAGAGTGATTTCTGGCAACGCAACAACACTTTGATACCGCATCTTGTAGCCTGTACCTGTCAAATTGGTCCTATTACCTTCCACTACAGCTTCATAAACACAGCGTCCAAATTAGGCGCGAAATCGTTCACAAGAGCTACGCAAAAACCTCGTTAGCCGCCGCCATGTTTGCTGAGCGACAGCCGAGGGCGCGCCCCTCTATGTACACATTGACCATCTTAAACACCACTCACAGAAACCCCCTGTAGCTCCTAATCCAAGCGGATACGGTCGAGAATTCAGCTGTGGAGTGTTACTCAGCAGTATAGGTAAGTTTGTGCCCAGTATATGCTGGCAGTAGGGTGTGCAACCCCACACCCTGCCGTGTCGCGATTGTGCGACGCAATAGCGAGCGGGCGAGCACGGGAAATTGATATGCAACGCGATACGAAAGTGATACGCGTTTGTTTTTGCTCAATGCGAACTGTGTGGTTTTGCTTTGAGAGATATGGGATGACCTATTTCGTAGCTATGTTTATTTTGGCACTTTCTATGTCATCATCATCATTTATTTAAGGGCGTTGTTTTTGTCGGTGGAGTATCCGCCAGCCTTCTCCTTGACTTCTCTGTATAACGTGACCATTATTTTCTCCTTTATCTGATCCATATAACTCCTTCTTGGTCTTCTTGGTTTTAAAACTTTCTATGTAGGAGTACTAAAAAGTTTATACCTTGCTTCTGAAACGCGCCATCTTTATTGACTTCCTAGAGCCACAATCACTTGATTTGTTCTGAAGTATACGTCAAGGGCCACGTTATTTAAGAAAATACAAATGGCGCGTAACTGGTTACTGGGTATTATGCTATAATGTTCTTTTTGATCGATCCTTAGTATGCACTAAAAAGTTTATACCTAGCTCCTGAACCGCGTCATCTATATTGATTTGTGCGCTATTTGTATTTTTTTTTTAATAACGTGGACCTTGACGTATACTTTAGAACAAATATATAACTGATCTGTGGCCCTACAAAGTCCATAATTTACACCTAAATAAAAACTTCCTCCAACTTCCATCTTGTGTAATGACGATCGATGATGTGGCGCAGTGGTAGTGCGACAACGACTGCCAGTGTCGCAGAAAGTCCCGGGTTAGATTCTCGGTGGGTCACTCACAAAAGTTGGTATTTATCAATTTGTATAATTGGTTCAGAGTCAGGTTAAGACATTGCGGGCTGAATCGATAAATAACTTTCCCATTAAACAGGTTGTTATATGGCAGAATATATCCTCTACTTTTCTCAATTTTTTTTCAAAATACCGTGGCAAGAATATTACGTTTTGGTATCATAGAAATATGACGTCGCAATATGAAAGATTCTTGACTAGATGAAATACTTGGGATAAGCAAGGGAATAGGTATGAAGGTACAAGGCAAATCAGACATCGTACACCGTATCGATTGCAAGTGTATAGGGTCCCACCGAGGACCCTTTTTGAGGGCTACACATAGCGACATAGCTTCTTCTTCTTCATCGAGTCGATAGTAACAACTAAAATAACTTTTTTCCAGTGCTTGGTCACGGAAATGCCTCTAGAGTTTGCTTCCTGGAGGTCTTGAAGCGCGCATGAGTTTGGACAGTTAGCGACATAGCTGAAATCGAGGGATACTTAAGAGTACTTTCACACATCATCATTCATCATTCTCCTTGCCTTATCCCGTTTCTCTGTCGGGGTCGATACCTAACTTAGGGGATTTGACGTGGAACCAACTTTATACACAGACAGAGACTGCCATCAGACCTCTGCAACCCGAAGGCTAACCTGGCCCGAATCCTAGGTCAAGTCACATTTAAATTTTTATTTGAATGTGGGTTTCATCACGATGTTTTTCCTTCACCGTAAGAGCATATGCCATAAAAACATATGAACAGAAACACTAGGCTTTTTAAATACTTCAGCTCTCGCAAATGCTGTACAGAAGTTCTCAATAAACCTGAAAAGCCCTTCAATGATAAGCGTAGACGACTTCCCTCTCACATAACATCGCATTCTGCACGCCTTTATCCCTTGCGGGGTAGGCAGAACGTAAAAACTGTCATTTACGCCATGTCCGACAAAATTTTGAGGGTCATTTCAGAAGACTGTGTATTACCACAGGTTGTCAGCCTGTCGCCTAAAATTGCAATACATACCAAGTGCGATGAGGGCATTCGGAGCGACAGTCAAAGAGACAACCGTTTGTTAAGACGTAGCTTTATTGACTAAAGAATAAATGGAATTACATGCTATATCAGATATAATACTATAACTAAGTGAGTGAGGTGCGTTGCACACTACACCTCCCTCCTTGAAGAAAAAAAAAAACATTAACAATCTTGTTTTTTTTTGTATTAATAAGTAGTAATTATCTAAAGTTAATGCTGTGAAACACGCAAAATTTATTACTTTTTTTTTATATGTATACTTTTGACGATAACAGTAGTTAACAGTTACTTATACTTTGTTAGAAATTCTATGGAAACATACATTTAATTTTGTTTTGATAAACTTTGTAATATAACCATCCTGATATAAAATAAAAATACCTGTATGTTTATCTGAAACATTGCTATGAAAATTTTAATCTGGAGTAATTAAATAGTGTTAGCAAAGGTATTCAAAGTACTTCGATCTTTCAAATAATTTCTAGTTAATACTTACAGTTTTAATAAATTGACAATAACATTGTAAAGAATCAAATGTCGTTTCGAAAGCTTCAAAAATAATTTTCACAAAAATTTTGCTTGAGTATACATATGCAATTATTAAAATTACTTTTTTTTTATTTACTGCCTTATATGGGTACTGAATGTACCTAAAATTATCATAATATACATACTTAACAATTTAAAATATATTTAATACTTATTCTATTTAATATACCTAAGGTTGACGGGTCTACTTTTACATTACATCTCAATTTATTTTATCTAAATATTTTTTTATTTAATTTATAATCAAATATCATGAAAATTAAATTTTTTGCTAGTGTACTTGAACTTAATAACTTGTCTCTACACAATTATTTATTCTGATCTTTAAATATATATTTTTTTAAAGGTAATATTCATTGATAAAACAATGTCATAAGAAATTAGTCACAATAATCAAAAGATATTTCTTATACATAACATTTCCACTTCAATAATTTGTAAACAACAATCTTACATAACAATAATTTTTCTCCTTAATAACGTCATTTTATTTTATCGGTAAATATACTCTAGGTATTTAACCACTTGGGATGGCCAGTCCCACAACATTAGTACACATTCTTATTATTTTTATTAATTAATTAAGGTACATTATACATGAGTCGACTCTACACGTACTTTGCGTGTTATTTTTTTTATTATTATTTATTTAATATAGACATCTTAGTGCCTATCATTGTTGTTGTGCGCACAACTTTATTTAAATAGGACCAAGGTTTAAGACTAACTTTGTCTCCAACAGTTTAAAACATTGGCTGAAGGATCGGTCTCTATTAGGGTCTCGATTAAAGACTACCAATATCCCTAACTATCTTCACAGAGGAAAACTCGTTCGCACCATGATCAGATGAAGGGCCGGATCCCTTATGTACCTTGTCATGTGTACCGATATTATATTTATTTCTTCCTCTCTCATCTCTCGTAATATAAATCTTTTCTATAACATAATTTAAACAATATCTACGCATTCGGCTTGAATTCTTTAGTTCAAATAATCTAATTTTACTCTTGGGTGATCAGTCCAGAGTATATCAGTATTATCATAACCAAATAATCCCATTCAATATTAACTTTTCTGACAAACCATACATAAACGGTTTACTTTAGATCATGCTAAATAAACTAGCTTTAAGCTCAATTTCTAACCTGTAGCCATCAAATCTATAGTAAATGTAACTAATTGCACTCATGTTAAGCAACAAAAAGAAATTTAATACATTTACGTACAGTACTATAACAACAATTCCTGGATCCTACAGACACGTAACTAATTGAATTCTGGCGATTACAAAAAGATATTTAATACGCGCCGAAAACCCTTCATTTTCAAAATTCCCATACATTATCTGTCCTATACATACTGTATAAACACTTTATTCAATATCCAGTGTTAATATTTTGTTTTATCAACAATATTCGTACAAAATTTTATTTAGGACTGTACAAGAAGCAAAACAAAATCAATTTCATAAAACTAAACGTTAATTTTACAATAAAACAGTTATTTTGGATAGTTTCTGGTTCATTCTCTAAATTTTCTTAACTACAGATTTTATTTTACTAGTACGAAGCTTTACAGTCTACTTTTGTTTTTAGTACACCCTTAGAAAAAAAATTACATGACTGCACAAATAAAAGTATTTTACATAAGAACACAAAGAACATAAGAACATAATATATGTTCCAATCTGTAAAAAAAAATTGCTAGTTTGAAGTTATGATACTCACTAGTTCGCTAAATCCAAATATAACTCTACAATACTATTGACCACAAATAAAATAAAAGTTAAGACAGCTCAGTAATCGGTTGATACGTTATACCTTATGCCGTATCTATGTGCATTACCTACATTTATGCATACATTGCACAAAGTTTATTACATGACATCACACCTGTATCACATGTGGGGTATACACACTGGAAGTGTGCACAGAAACATGGTATCAAACTTCACGTAAAAATTTAATAATCTGTAATAAAATGAGTAATGTATGTATATGGACAAAATATGAACAAATATATTTGCTTAGTTTCAAAAGACACTGTCTACCAAGGAATACTATACTCCCCTACGTGGCTGTCTACACAACAAAAACTATGAACTATGACATCCTATTCGAACTTGACTTGAAATCAATCTTGAAATATTATTTAGCTACGAACGTAAAACAATCAGTGTAAGTACTTTATTCAGGTCAGAAGGCTATATGAATAAGCATACATTCCTTGCAATATGATACGAAGATTCATTCTATGAATACTGAAACTATAAACCTTGTTGCTCTGCAGTTCTATCTTGAATTTAAACTTTTGATTAACTACCAAGATCAATATATTAAATAGTTACAAATAAAAGATATGTAACGAACAAAACAATTTGAAGTTTTATAAAAGTAATCAGCTCTACCTTTCCAAAAATATGGACTGAAAATACAATTAAGAACACCAAGTAGTATCCTGCTGTTAGAAACTAAATATATTTTTCTAATAACATTTATCTACTGACTGAACACAGATACAAAACATTTTGCACTTTGCATACATCTATTTTTATCAAATTGGTGCGGTGACTATGTAAGTTTAGAAAAGTTAAAATATGTAATATTCTTTTTCTATTTAGCTTTCTATTATGATACGACACACATAGGTAACTTCAACAAATACCAAATAAAAACTAATGAAATGAATGTACAGATAACAAGATTATTGTAATGAATTTTTACTACGTTTAAAAGAGTACATAATGAACAAAAGTGTGGGAATCATGTTTCTATTGAAAATTTATTAGGTATCCATTTCGTCATCCATCAACCCTGTATGTACTTACTTAGGTAGATGCATTTATTTTGCGCAAGCGTAAACTGCTGACCATGCAACTGTCGACACCAGCATGACATCAGCGCATCAAATGAGGTGACACGAGGCATGATAGAGACAATAATACTAATAAGAAAGAGAAAACAAATCAATTATGTATTCAATGCATGTTAAATCTCCGACAAATTTTGAAAAATAGTATCTACTTATTCTTAGACTCATCAAATCGTAATTATTATAGTACCTAATGAATATATATTTCATAAAAATATTTTATGCGAATTTTTCTTATAAACAGTAGTATTAAGTGAATTTATAAATAATTCAAACAGCTAAGTATTGTTTTTTTTTAACATTGCAACCTATTTTTTATTTCCTTCACAGTTTTTCTACTCATAAGTATAGGCATTTTACGATCGGCTTATCTTTTTTTTAACATTTTTTTTTTCTATCTTTAGGTACTTATTTGTTTTTTTTTTTTTGTTAAACATATGAACAAAACCGCAAAAGTTTCTGTATGAATATAATAAATTAAAACAAACGTCGATGTAAAATATTGTTACCTTAACTTCTTAAATTAGTAACTTTTTGTAGTTCTGAATTACATTCGTATTTGTGCAGTCATTTTCTTTTTGTCATTTAAATGTTATAAATAAACCCGTTCAACCTTACTTACTTTCTACTTATATCTACTGCAATAGAGCAAAACTGCTACTTTGTTACGTAACCACGTAACTGGTTATTATTTCTTAGAAAGACATATAGGTAGGTCTTTAATATTGGTAAAGAAAAAGTATTGAAAGTACATTATAAAAATTAATTTTTATAAGACTGACGCCGAGACGATAAAAAAAAAAATTGCTGCCATGATTACTGGAGCTGTAAAAATATAAACATACGAATAATTTTGTAATATTTTTCAAAGTATTTTAATTTAATTTAACTATCCCGTGGCCTCTGTCTTATAAAATGTACTTATTAAAAAAAAACTTACTTAAACGTACTTATACAAAAAAATATACCGAAATTTATAGAAGACGCGCTGCAGTCGCGTAATCTGTTTTAGCCAATCAAACATGATAAAAAAAGAAAACGAAGATAATAAACGCAAAAATACCTTAATTAAAATCTTCCAGGTGCCATCTCTTCAGCGGGGTGGAGCTCACGTCGTAACCGATATTTTTTATTGTCCATTCTTGTTGTAAACCATCTCAATGTCCTCCTGGAAAACCAATCTGCCACTTCGCCGTAACTCCGCATACCTATCTAAAACCGTACCGTTCGTCGACCGCGATGTTTACCGTATTTACTCATTACGCAATGCTTTCCCTAACAAACTATCATCGCCCATCCACGCATCTTTATCTGGACACCAACATTTCGCCCAGCGCCCTGCGACTCATCCTTCCATCCAGGACTCCAACAACCCCCGGCTCCTGGCAACTGTACTCATCCTTCTTTGCAAGATAGTAATATAGACTCCATCACTCCCGGCTCCTCTACTTCCATGTTATCAATCGAAACTCCTTGTTATTTTTTTTTTCATAGTGACTGTTGTTCCATCTGTTTTTTTTTCTCCCTCTGAGTACTCCTCTTCTTTCCTTTTCTGCAGCTAGCTACATTTTTCTATGGTAGATCACTCACAAGTCCGATAAAAATATTTCATTTATTAGTCCAATAAAATCGCAAAACGTATCTCAGATTTCACTCGCGTTGCTCAAAGCTGCCAACTAAGGCAGCCCTGGCAGTGTCGCCATGCGATGAGGGCATTCGGAGCGACAGTCAAAGAGACAACCGTTTGTTAAGACGTAGCTTTATTGACTAAAGAATAAATGGAATTACATGCTATATCAGATATAATACTATAACTAAGTGAGTGAGGTGCGTTGCACACTACAAATCCCTTACTCGCGTCTTACGACACCCACGGGAAAGATATAGGATAATGTTATTCGAAGCCGGCAAAACACGGCAACCGTATTCTTCAGGTATTCTAAAACTGAAATTATCAAAGCCAAACAAACCCCATCAGATTGAAACGCCATCATAACTTTTGCAAAACAACAACAGATGCACAATAACGCAACAAATCAGCGAAACTGATGCACACACGAGATAAGCACCTCTATGCACCGTTACAATAAAAAAAACACCCATCAAAATAAACATACTCGTACGTATATCATGCATTTATCCCTTGCTTGCGGGGTAGGCAGAGAGTTAACGGCCATAAGAATACGGCCACTGTCGCCACGTCTGACATTTTTGAGGATTGTTTTCTAAGGTTGTTTCAGAAAACATGTGTATCACTATAGTGACTGGTTGTCAGCCTGTCGCCTAATAACGCCAATGCTATTCTAAGCCGGCATCACCCGGCATAATATTGCTACTAGAAAAGAAACCTAATCTGGTGACAGCTAACAATTTTCCCCCCACTTCGAAACTTCGTGCCTACCTGCCATGTATTTACACCCTCAAGTAAAGTACCTATACCTACCCACCAGGCTACCTACATACCTAAACCACTCTTGGGGCTCTAATTGAAATCTTGTGCGTCGCGACGAGTGCCCTTTCCGTACTCGTGCAGCCCACTTGAATAAAAGCCCGTGCCATGCCAGTCAAGCTACAGAAAAAGAAAAAAGTTGACGAACTAGCTGAAAATAAATTTTGAAAAAAGAACGCGTATTATACAGCCTTGTTGAAGTCTGTAGGTAGAGGGGCATTACTCTATGGTGGAGTTAATCGTCCCCTACAAAACGTATGGACGTAACTTGATTTTTTGCGAAAATGAGTTATATACACTAAATGATTTAGAAATTTTTAAACTTTTTTTATATCTAATGGATGTATCTCTATGTACCTTAGTTTCCGTAATAAGGTAAGTTGTATCTTATATCACAAAATATTGGTTTGTCACTTAGGGACGTAAGTTAAATTTACCTCTTTACGTCACAGATTTTTATTTAATTTTTTTTGGGGGTATCTTAAGTTACGTCTAAATATTACAAATCACATTAATAAATTTCCTCGCACGGAATCTCATTATTGCCGCGCTAAAACTTCATAAAAATATCTTTACGAAGACTTGAGTTTGACAAAAATGTTTTCACTATATTTCAAAACGAATTGACGTAACATAGATTCAAATAGACGTAACATAAAATTGCATACATTTTTTATTTTGCATAAAGACGTAAGTCGAATATATATACATTTTTTTTTAAAACCTGTTGCGTTTTCCAAATATCATACACATATTCACAATTGAAGCAAGTTTACACCCTTGTATAAAAAAAATTGTGGACGTAAGTCTAATCACAAATATGTGACGCAATTTTAAACTTTTCGCCAACCTTCAATCGCTTCTCCTGTAAAATTCAGTTTTTGTAGTTACGTCCATACGTTTTGTAGGGGACGTAATATGGCGTCTTGTATGTACATATTACGAGTTTAAAATGTGTGTAGGTATATTATGGCTATAAAAAAAATTCTCTGCAAAAGCTGAGCAGGCTATTTCAGAATTAGATATTTCTTTACGATATCGTTCGTTTATCCTAATACACCACTTAGTGTCCCTCTTTTAAGTGGTCCAAAGAAAAATCAAAATTTTGGACACCCTCAGCTACCAATCTGAAAATAGAAAAAAATTGAAAAGAAAAAAAATCGCAAATTTCATGGAAAATGCTTTTTCTTATATTTCGACCTATGTTTCTTCGGGAAAGTTGTTCAGTTTCATATGCTGATTCACCCCTAAATATATTTGAAGCTAATTTACACCACGTGTAGAATGATCCATATGCAACCTACATCAGAAATACCTAGAACGGCACAGCTTAACATACACATTCGCAAAACGAGACGAGAAACAAAAAACTCCGCTAACTCCCCAACAATTTACAACAACACGCTAAAATCATAACCATCCCAAAACACGGCCGCATTCGTGCCTCTCGTGCATAATGGATGCGACAAACTACCCTCCATTTGCCGAGCGTATCATTACTCGCCTCTTGTGCGTAATTAATCGCTGGCCTATCCCCGACTTTATTAAATTTTAGCGCTTTACGGGGGGATGTGCCCCCTCCGCCCGCTATCCCACTTCTGATTTCGAATAATCTCTCCCTGCGGGAGTGGTGAATAGAACCCAGACCCTTTGTAGGGTTGGTAGAAGGCAGAACTGCCCCGAAACCGATGATAGTCAATACTGGTATTATTTGATTTGTGGTTGAATATTGAAAGCCTGTGGAATTAGGCCAGAATTGAAACGTGGTTGGTTTTAAAGGACTTACGATGAAATTATAATGAACAAAGTTTGATGATCACGCTACGAATGATGAGTTTGTTTTTAATACATAGAAAGACTCAAGAGACAAACATCGGGTCGTTGGACGACTGGGTATCCCACACGAAATGAGAGAGAGACTCAGGAAAAAGTTTATATTCCAAGAATTATTTCAGGTTTAGCGGATGTGGTTGTTTAAAAATAAAACGAATCCGTGTTTTCCACCCAAGGCCAAATGATGTGATTTCTATGGGTTTAAAATACTTCCTTCATGTTCTTCCATGAATGTGGATGGACGCAGAAGGAGAGGAAGGCCTAAAAAAGTTTGGAAAGATTGTATAAAAGATGATGACTCAAAAAGGTGTAAACGAAGATTTGACTGCGGATAGAGATGAATGAAAGAGGAAAACATGCCGACCTCAAATAAACTGGGATAAGGGTAGGCAGATGATCATGTTCTTCCTCTACCGTTTTATTTCTCTTCGCTCGCACCAAGCGCATTAAGTTAAGCACCAAGTAAACGAGCGACCAGATAAACCCTGGTCTCAGATAATTTTACCACTTATCAACTATGTACTATCGTTTTTATTTAAAAAAACTTCCCTGCAGCAACCCTACCATAGAGTGATGAATAGACGGCGTCCCATCACTTTTACTATTCACCCCGGTCGGATTAGCGAGATGAATTTCCAAGCCCATGGGGACCGGCATGTGGGGTGCTATTGAGTCTGTCGACGACTGTAGCACTACGGGGGTTTGTGTTGTTTATACACCTAGTGTACTGTTATGTGCTGGTGACAGTACTGTAAATAGAGTATACATTATTTAATACTTATCAGACGTGGTGACAACGACTGTAACTTTACGATCATTAACGCTCTGCCTACCCCGCGAGGGATAAAGGCGTGATTTGTGCATGTGTGTATTTAATACATGTGTCTCCGTGTGATGCCGGCTTAGAATCATCACCTCGTTTCTTTCCCGTGGGTGTCGTAGGAGCCGACTAAGGGACTCGAGGGTTTCATGTGTATTGCAATTTTAGGTGACAGGCTGAAACTTGTCACTATAGTGATACATGACTTATCTGAAACGACCCTCAAACATTAGTCAGACGTGGCGATAACGACCGTAAATTTACGGTATTTAGCTCTCTGCCTACACCGCCAGGGATATAGGCATGATTTTTGTGTGCGTTCGTAGATTGTGATGCCGTGTGGTTCAGGTAGAATAGCTTAACCCCGTTTAAACTCTTAGGAGTAGTGAAAAGCGCCTAAGCACGGTAAAGATACTATTCAAAGAGGTCTGTATAAATAATAAGTTAATCTTTGGCATTTCACGATGGGGTAATTGTTCAGAAAACTTTCATATAAAGTGAAAGAAATTACAAATAAATTTCAGTCAAAATTTCAAGATTTCAAACGTTTGTTTCCAAGTAGATTCACAACAAATACTTTTAGAATGTCAGTGAGTTACAATACGATACTGTCACTGAATAAATGAATTAGTCATTGTAAAAGTCATCAGACACAGTTTTCTCTTTTTCATGACAATTTTATGTTCCTAGGTCTACGCCACTTCTGATAAATATTGAGGGCCCTTTCAGATGAATCATTCAAAATTTTTCGAAATATTCTAAGTAAATTCGAATATTATTAAGTTTGAATTAATAAACAGAACAATGATATAAAAGTGTTTTGACGCCGTACTTTCAGTTTTTCATACAAAATATCGTCATAGATCGTTTTAAAAAGTAGGTAACTCATTGCCAGTCCATATCTCTATTATCATGAGGTGATTCTGAATGTGAAGTGTATCCAATCCAATATGGCGGCGTTGTTGCCGCATTCCCCGCGGACATCGCCTATCTGTCTATTCTGACAAAACGCCGAGCTATATAGGGTGTAAGAGACGGTGTAACGAAAACTTTGCAGGCGTGAATAGACCATGAAACTGAACAACTTCTTCTATGGGAAACTGAACAACTTCTTCTATGGTATGTTGGAAAACGACTCAATATGTATTGTAAATAATATCGTATTATAATTATAGCTGATCGGGAATTTTGTATACGAGGTCAAAAAAATTTATACGTTTTCCAACATAGCCCCATATAAAAAGTTGTTCAGTTTCATGGTCTGATCACGCCTGCAAAGTTTTCGTTACACCGTCCCTTACACCCTGTATATCACTCTATTTTTTCAATTTCCGCATCACACAATTCATAGTCACATTTCATCATCATTCATCAAGGTTTTTATCGGTGTCATGAACGAGACAGAAAAATACAAAAAGCTATTACATCTTATACTGTGATTGTGTGTTTTCCTATTGTAGCTGCAACCCTTGAGTTTAATTTTATTACTAAGTCTGTGTTGGAGGTACCTTTATCATTTATGTTGCGAACACAGATTGTGAATCAAAATCATCAAAATCCTTTCCCATTCCGTATTTTCCATAAACCCTGTTGTTAATAATGCCAATGAGCAATTCAAATTTGGAACGAAGCCCGCGGGTGTTACATTTTTCACCCGGCCGCGCAACAAAAACACGCTCCGGGATGTACATGGCCAGTATTTTCTATTGGCCCCTTTGTACGAGCACAATGTGCGTTTTCTTTTTTATTTTTTAAATAAAGAATTCTATAAAGCGCGCCATCGATGGCCGCCGGCAACGTTCCGAATCACACAGTTAATTATTGACACATCCGTTTTTGGGCTCAATAGGGGTGAAAAAAATATCCAACTATCGATATCGGTATAATATAAATCTAAGCTATAGTAATAAATATAGGGCCGCTTTTGCGCCTTATTAGTTTTAGTTTTCCTGATATGTGTTTGTGTTGTGAGTGTACAATGAAGTATTTTTACTTACTTACAATACTTGATAGGAAAACATCTTATTCCCACGGGAAAATGAGTTTCAGCGGGCCTGACGCTGGGAGGGCCGCTGGTAATGTAAGTAAATTCACAAAGTGATAAATATCAACACTGTGAGTGACCCATCGAAAATCGACCACGGAACCTTCTGCGTCAAAGGCAGTCGCACTAGCACTGCGCCGCATCGGTCGTCCTCGGTTCGATATGTTGAAATCTTTCGATACTTCGATATACCGATCGATATTTTTGGGTCTCTATCGATATTTATCGAAATTCAATATAATATCGTTGCTTCACTAGGCTCACCCTAGGCTCTCTACTAGGGCCGTATTATTCCTATTGTACAATTTGACGTACCTGGTTTCCTTGGCATTGTGTGAGGCCTTTGTACAAGTCCCGAGGTTGTTCTAATTATTGGTTATCAATTTTCTTGATGGAAAGATTTGGATGTTGATACCGAATATGGTTCTGGCTACACACACACACACACACCACTCACACACATAATGATCACGCCTATATCCCTGGCGTGGTAGGCAGAGCATTAACGAGAGTAAAATTACGGTCGTTACGCCACGTCTCACAAATGTTTGAGGGTCGTTTCACATCAGTCGTGTATCACTATAGTGACAAGTTGTCAGCCTGTCGCCTAAAATTGCAATACACATGAAACCCTCTAGTCCTTTAGTCGGTTTCTACGACACCCACGGGAAAGAAATGGGGTGATGCTATTCTAAGCCAAAATCACACTGCGTTCTTGCTACGATTGAGTGAAATAAGTAGAAAAAACTCAGTTATACTAATGATAGTTGAACGTGACAGCGTGATATGAAAATACTGATGGAATGGTTGCATTTTTCAAAAGGAAATTTTAACTTTATTTGTTCGACAGATATAAGCTGCCGAACGCGGAGGCCGATTGTGCCTCTTTGCTTACCAACTTATCAACCAAACCGAATTACCCACAGACCAAATCAATTTGTATGAGAGGGGGAGACCCACAAAAAATTCTCATATTTCTTCAACCTATATGTTTCTTGGGGAAAGTTGTTCAGTACACCTCTTTAAAAATGTATAGTACATTCACCTCTTTAAAAATGTATAGTTAATATTTATACACCTAATATTAAATAAAAGGACGTTTTAAAGAAAGGTCAGGTCAGAAGTACCCTAAACCGACGAGCGTGCATGAATAGACTGACCAATGTAGAAGAAGCAAAATAAGTATGCCAGGATCGTAGCAAGTGGAAGGAAATAGTCTCTGCCTACCCCAACGGTAAAGAGGCGTGATTGATGTATGTATATAGGTATGTTGAATGTGACTTAATCTAGCATTCGGGCCAGGTTAGCTCCTGGTTGCAGAGGTCAGATGGCAGTCGCTCTGTGTGAAAACTTGGTTCCACGTCCTATCCCCTAGGTTATGTAGTGTAAGTGGAAGTAAATAGTCTCTGCCTACCCCAACGAGAAAGAGGCGTGATTGATGTACATTAAACAATCGACTATGACGTCACAAGCTCGCATTACTGATGATTTGTTTCTTTTTATGACACGACGGCGGTCTTTTAATCGCAAGATCGTGCGATAGTAAAGCCGCCGCGGCGAGGCACCGCGGTGAATTATTGAATTTTTGGGGTTCCGCATCTTAAGACCAAATCAGCTCAAAAGCCGCGTTTCTACTTGGAACATAAAATAATAAATAAAAAATAAATAATAAATATCCTGGACAATTCACACAGCGCCATCTAGCCCCAAACTAAGCAAAGCTTGTATTATGGGAACTAGATAGCTGATACTAATACATATATATTATTTTTTTTGTAAATAAATACATATTATACATAGAACACACCCAGACTCAACACAAATATTTGAAAATTGACTTAACAAATATTTGTGTCCGGTGGGGATCGAACCCACGACCCTCGGCGTAGAAGGCAGGCATACTATCCGCTACGCCATCGGGACAGTCAAAGTCAAAATTGTTATAAAAAAGACAAAATTGTGTCTGACAATTTTCTCTTTTTAACAATGACTTATTTATTTATTTAGTGACAGTATTGTATTGTAAATTCCTGACTTTCTGAAAGCATTCGTCGTGAATCTACTTGGAAATAAACATTGAAATCTTGAAAACCTCCCCGATAAAGTGTAGTAGTGTCCGGAATTTTCGAAACCATTCCTCGAAACCTCCAAAAAGGAGACGTTATTATTTTTTAGTACTAACTACTGTAAGATATATGCTACAGAACTATGGAGCCCAAAACACGATTTGATAAAGTTACCTCGATAGAAAAAAACCGCAAAGTTTGCTCTAATTTCTCGTTATTCGACCCGATTTTAAGCTAACAATCTGAACTATTTGATTTTTATTCTATGTTTCACTTTTTATTTTGTACACTTCTTACTTATTAAATGTATAGTGAACTTATGGGTTTACTTTTTCAAATAATTCAATATATATCATTCAATTTTAAAGGAAACGTTCGTATTTCATGAACGCCATCGCCTGTTTCTCTCTAACACACCGAAAAGGAAAGAGACTTACTATTTGGAGCTGGTGTTAGTTTAATACAATCATGCTTTGGAAGGACTTGTGGACAGCGAAAACAATTTGATTCTAATCGCCAAGAGTAGATGCATCAAAACTCAAAACTTACATGAACCATGCTATTCTAGACCGGCATCACACTGCTTTCCTTCCGATTGAAGAACCCGTTTTTGTGTTTCCAACTCGCGCCTCGCCTGATCTTGTATAATTTTTGTGGTAATGATATGCCACGGGTTCGTATCACCAGATCGGTCGCGATGTCTCCCGCCACCCCGATCTGATAAAGGGTTGGCAATACCGCGATACTTACGGAATCCGTCACGACAACGATCGCTTTCCGATAACGCGCCTTAAGCACGAAAACGAAACCGATTTTTTTATAATCAACGCTTTTTTTGTCCTGCGGTTTCGCCCGTGCGAGATACATATTTTGACGCGGAAAAAGTTGCTCATTTCACTCTCCAGTCTCTCAAAGAAAACAAAAGAAAAAAAAAAAACACAAAAAAATCATGAATATATACATAGTATAAAGCATATAGTATAAAGTCGCTTTTCGCATCTGTCTGTATGTATGCTTAAATCTTTAAAACTACGCTACTGATTTTGATGCAGGTTTTTTTAATAGATAGAGTGATTCCAGAGGAAGGTTATAATGTATAATACTGGCCAGGAAAAAGCTTTATTCCCACGGGAAAATTAGTTGCAGCGGGCGCAGCCGCTGGGGCAGGCCGGTAGTTATAGAGTTCAGATGAACTCTAGAATGCAAATCTGCGAGGCATCGGTCTCACCGAGTGTCTTGCGACAACTCTTGTGAGTTTGGTCCTCTACGATAAGCCGCTTGTACCCAATTAGGGTAACCGTTCATTTCTTAGTCAGCATATAAGCTGAAACTATGAGTACCAAAATACCGAAGACAAAAGGTCCAGGTTGTT
The DNA here is from genome assembly GCA_029255805.1 of Keiferia lycopersicella. NCBI lineage: Eukaryota > Metazoa > Arthropoda > Insecta > Lepidoptera > Gelechiidae > Keiferia > Keiferia lycopersicella. Next base: position 1,113,764 of record JARACZ010000015.1, on the reverse strand, counting down.
TCATCTTCATTTCGAATCATCAGTCATGGAAGTGACCATACTACAACCATTGAAATGGATAAATAAAATAAAAACCGAGTTTTCTATAAAGAAAGCACAGACAGACATTTTCACATTTCGTGCACATAGATGGGTATCTACTTGATTTGGTTTTCAAATTAAAAGCGCTTTCGATTGTAAATCTTCTGTTTTTATTATTCGAGCGTGTATTTTTAAGTTTACCGTTTTTTACCCGACCGCCTTAAAAAGAGGGTTATTTCGTTCATTGTCTCTCTTTGTGTGGGACACCGAGTCATCCAATGACCCAATGAGCCCTACTGTCAGAATTTGTCAACCGCCTTGTACAAGTAGCAGGCTTCTGACATGGTTGTGTAACGACCGCCGACTAAGTTTTTATAGACAGCAACCGGGACCTACGGCTTAACGTGCCATCCGAAACAGGGAACCATCTTTCTTACGGGCAATCGGGTGGTTCACCCCGCAGTGCCCTAAACAGATTGGGAACACATTCACTAAGTGATAAATATCATCTTTGTGAGTGACCCACCGAGAAACGAACCCGTAACCTACTGCGTCACAGGCAGTCGCTCTACCACTGCGCCACATCGGTCGTCATTCGTTTATTGATGGATAGATTATGATTTTGAACGTTGTACGGTTTATGAAGAATCAATATTACGATGCATACTTACCTAATTCAGTCATCAGGATCCCACTGCTGGGCAAAGGCCTCCCTCTCCCTCTTCCACTGATCCCGATCCTGTGCTTTCCGCATGCCAATTTTCTAGACAACCTGTCTAATTCTTCTCGCCATCTGGGTCTGGGTCTTCCGCAACGGTCGACTCTTGGTTTCTAAGTGGTTGTAATCTTAGCCCGTTAACGACGATGCATACTACACGGTAAAAAAAATTACCTGAAAATATTTTTAGAGGTGAACCAGCTCATGAAACTAAACAACTTTCCCGAAGGAACCCAGGTCTAAATACGAAATGTTCCGGCCGAACGAGTCAGAAAAATCAGGAGACAAATTAGGAAGACGTTTCACAGTAGTTGTGATTTGTACAAAAGTTCTAGGGTAATTTCAGAGGACTATTACCGTAGTGACGTATTACTACCTACGTATAGTAAAAAGTTGTCAGCTTGACATTTTGTACGGAAATATGAAATAATGACGTCACAAGTCACTATTTTAGATGGCGTCAAAACATTAACATTTAAATTAATATTCTGTTTGAAAATTCTTATTGTCAAAATTATTAAAAACAATGAGTGGAGTTTGAAGTATCTTACAATACCTACACATCAAGCCTCAAATCCCTTAGTTGCCTCTTACGACACTCATAGGAAAGATATGGGGTGATGCTAGTCTAAGCCACCATCACACGGCACTCAACACTCGACCCTTTATCAACTACACTGTTTTTAAGCTCTGTGTTGATAAATAAAAATTTCTTACTTTGGTTGGAATCGTGGAATATAACAATTTTCATTGGTGAAAATAGTTCGGAGCATTCGCAATATAAATTTTTTATAAGTAAGTATTTCAAACGTTGCTCTAAGTATCTTTAACTATGTCTTGTGAATTTAACCATGTCTTTACCTAGTAGGTAACTAAATAGATACACGAAAGAATTTTCATTGACCCATACTTTTGTAATACCAATTTGATTTTTTTTAGACAGGGCCCCAGGTCTGCTATTTTTTGACATTGTAACGCTATCGAAACTCAACTATCATTCCACTGCCATTGTGGTTTTCTATACTTTAACTGTTAGCAGACTACGAAACTACTAAAATCAACCAACTGAGATCCAATCGACATCTAACTGAAACGATTTTCATTTAGCATACTTAGGGCCCTGTTTAATCAAAATGCGCGGAGATGTTTACAACAATAATTTTGAGTACCCTTTCTCTCCGCTCGTTCATATCAGCCAAAACTTGCTAAAGTGCTACAAAACATAAAGCGCAGTCATATCTCGTGCAGAATGTCATTCATCTCCCGTTCTCCGTAAAGCATTCCACGTCGGCTCAAAAGAACGCATAATGGCGCCAGCAAATCCCTCGTTTTGTGCTCGCAAGAATCATTAGCAAAAACCCCCCCGGCGTCTTCACTCGCCTTAATTGCCAACGCTGAATCAAAAACCAAAATTTCATATTTCCTAAAACAGCCGACGGAAACCGCTGACGCCCGGCGCCCCACCCCGGCGACACAAAGAACTCTGAAATCCGCGCAATTTGTACCCTGCTCTTACTACGTATATACTTATCGATTTATCGCAAACACGAGTTCGTGTTTTTTAAAGTCACTACTCGAATTACTACACGAATCCGGACTGTATTCCAAACGGAGCTGAGTCGATATTTCTGCGTAGCATTTTTGGTGTTTAAGATGTTGTAGGCACGAGCAGGCCGTGTAAAAATGCCGTCTTGTCGGTGGCACGCGGCCCCTCCCCGGGCGACATTTTTACAGAAGGGAGGTGGGGGCCACCCGCGGACGCTCCCGTCATTTCGTTGTCATCCAGGGGCTCCTTTTTGCGAGATCGCGGCGCGAGCTTCGGCGTCGACAATACTGTATTTTTAGATTTTTATTCTTCGGCGAAAAAACGTCGGAGAAAATGACGAACAAAGCGGCCCTTCGGACAGATTACGCCATCGGAAAATGAATGCTTTGTTAGTACGGCTGGCGTTTCTATTGTTACATTAGTCTTGTCGGTTCCATTGGGGCTCGGATGCTCATGAAAACCCTGATGTCTGCGTTTCAATTTGGAAAAGTGCTTTATAATCAACAGCCTTTGTGAGCAGTCTGTCTCCTGTAGCGTCCTTTGGCTGAATCTGTTTTGCTTTCCTTTCACATTCAACTCGATACAACGGACGCTGTGTTTTCATATTGGTGGGTCTTGCCTATTCTTAGTTTAGGTAGAAAATTGAAGAGAAACACAATCCAAAATCCTGGTTTATGTAGGAACGTATTTGTTCTTCAAATTAGAAATGTAGACAGGGACATAAAGCCTATACTGGGTTGGTTAGGTGCCCTCTGTAGGTAAGCACAAGCGGTGCCCTAAAAATAAGTAAGTACCGAATACACACCGGTTTTAAACGCATAGTAAATTTGTTTTGTTCTTCTATAAACTTTGATCACAAAGCTCCTAAATTGATTCAAGCAAAAAAAATATTTTTTCGGAAACGCTCTCAGCTGCGAAACTTAAACTTAAAAGCTTTTGCAGTTCTAAATAAAGCAAAAATTAAATACATGTTACATACATGAGGTTCTCCAAAAGAACCGAATTATTGTCCCTAAAATGCATACATATTAGTATCTTTCTCTCTTTTCGTGTGGGACACCGAGTGTCCAACGACCCAGTGGATCCTAGATTCAGGTCAGATTTTTTTTACCGCCTTCTACAAGTAGCAGGCTTCTGACATGTTTGTGTAACGACCGCCGTCTAAATAATCATAGACAGCAACCGGGACCTACGACTTACGTGCATCCGGCAGACGGAACCATCTTTCTTACGGACTATTGGGTGGTCCAGCCCGCAATGTCCCAACCAGACTAGAAACAAATTCACAAAGCGATAAATATAAACTTTGTAAGTGCCCCACCGAGAATCGAACCCGAAACTTTCTGCGTACCAGGCAGTTCAATCGTTTTCAAGTAGATTAACATAGAATGCTTTTACAATGTCAGAGAGTTACAATACAATACTGTCACTGAATAAATTAAATTGCCATTGTAAACAATAACAATTTTATGTTCCTAGTAGAATCGCGGCGCGAGTACGGCAATCGCACTACTATTGCGCCACATCGGTCGTCAGATTTATCATACCTACCCACAAATACCTCATTCATACTCATCACTCCATTCATTAACCTAACAAATAAAAACTGCTCAACTCGCGGCGTCTCAAACTTCTCAAAGCCTTATCTCAAGTCAGCTCTGAAAGGGATGGTGGCTGTAACGCGATGCCCTTATAAACTACCGACAAGGCTTTGTACTATACCGACTTCACCGCCAATCATATCAACTGAACAATAAGAGAACTGAGTCTGTGCACTGATTTTCTGTAGGGTTTGAATTGGAATTTGTAGGTCGGCTTCAAAGGTGAACTGGCTAAACTGGTGACTGGAACTGGCTGTTACAGGATATGTATGAAATCCGTCATTGCATACAATTCGCTAGATGACCGATTTTCCGCGGCCTGAGATAGAGCCGACCGTCGTGTAATGGTTAACACCGTCTGACCCTGCTAGTCAGAAGACGTGAATTCGAATCCCATCGGTGGCGTGAATTTTTTCGGCTTGTTTCGTTTGTATTAACCTTCTAACAATTAGTTGACTATTCTTATTGTTTCAGATAACATAGCCCAATCACAAGCCAAGCAGTACCTGAAAAGCTACCCTGAGCTGAACCGCTATGATGGAGCTGTGGAGTACTTATCCAGCCCCCAGAAGACAATATCACCAGAAAAAATATTCACTGCAAACAAAAATGGTAGGTCATGTTTTTTACTAGCAACGCCAACTATAACAAGTGTTTGGAAAAGAACTAACTTCCTTTCAAGGGGTGAATCAGTCCATGAATCTAAACAACTTTCCCCAAGCAACATAGGTCGAAATATAAAAAAATGCGCTTACTTAAATGCTGCCTAAGTAATCAAGGATTACCCTAATTGGGTACAAGCGGCTTATCGCAGAGTACGAAACTCACAAGAGTTGTCGCAAGACACTCGTGACACCGATGCCTCGCAGATTTGCATTCTAGAGTTCATCTGAACTCTATTATATCCTATCTATAGTTTGTACTTCGACTAAACAAGCTAAGCACTCCGCATAGCTACCCGAAAGTTTTATCTAAAGTCCCTGGTCACACAATCCAAGTTATTTTTTATAAAATTTTGAGTTACGAAATATACCGGTACCAAATTCGGGTATCTTTCTCCGTGCAATCGTTTCTTTTCAACACAAAATCTCACACCCAAATCAGCTCAGCGCAACATCTTCAATAGATGCGCGCACGCAGCCGCGGCACGGTCGGATGCGCTTCCATATTCAAATTATCTGAGCCGTCGATCAACGCGCCAATAGAATGCCTTCCCGCTTTTATGCGCTTCTTTTGTTAAATTAGACGTATTAGTACTACATATTATCGGCCAGTAGTGTTGCTGAAGGTTCGATAGTCGTGTTGTCGATAGTTAGAAATAAGATATCATCATCCGTAGGTCCCGGTTGCTGTCTATGATCACTTAGACGGGGCGGTCGTTACACAAACATGTCAGAAGCCTGCTATTTGTAGAAGGCGGTTGAAAAATTCTGACACTAGGTTTCATCGGATAGATGGACGACTCGGTGTCCCACATGAAACTACTACTATCATCAGCCTGCCTTAAGAATGCAACGCAAATTATATTACCTCCATCAACAGTTAATTTACTAACCATTATCAGTTGCCCGTTACATATCTCTCAAGAGATAGCCTTAAAACCCGATTGGTTTCTACAGGACGCGCAAGAGATTTTTGTAAAAAATGTTTTCCTAGCCCCTGTTCTTGGTGGTTGGCACGTATGAATTGCCCCCCTGTTTTCTATTCAGAAAGAAAGCTGAGAACCTAATTTGGCACCTTTTTCGACTGTGCCATTTTCTTTGATAGCTCGAGAATGCGTCAAAATGTGGAAGTCTTTATACTAATAAAGACGCACTAGCGCCTGGCATTATCTACAAAATTTGAGTTTTCCCCCCATTGTGTTATCACTATACATACCTACCTACCTATAGATATGTATTTAATGGCTAAATTCAGGACCCTGACTCTGCTAAATAAAAAACGTTTCAGTTGAATGTCGATTTAATCTCAATTGGAGGATTTCGGTCATTTGTAGGTTGCTAATAGTTTGCAGTATATGGCGATAGAATGACAGTTGAGTCTCGATGGCGAAAAAATAGCAGACTTGCGGCCCTGAGTGGTTACACAATGGATTTTTTTTTATATGTTCGTTTAGTACTTTAGTAGCGCTGGCTGCATATGAAAGCATAAAAGCTTTTCTTAAAAGCTCAGCAGCGATTTCCCATGGATAAGAGTCACTGAGCTGGACAGACAAATCCCTTAATCTACAAAAATGTCACTAGCGTTACCTAGTTAAGACAAGTGTTGCTATATTAGTCCAAAAACCCTCATTTGTATTATGACAAAAAATAGCAGACGTGGGGCCCAGGTTGTTCATAGTTTTTATCGATAATTCCACCACTGCACATCACTAGCAGTTAGTATTTCAAACGATTGCGTATTACATCTGTTTGGTATTGTTCTCGCGCATCTGCTTGCTTGTATGAAGTTGTATGAAAGAAATTGGATTTCGTTTGATTTTGATGAGTGTTTTTTTTTATTGTAACGGTGTAGATGTGCTTATCTCGTGTGTACATCAGTTTCGCTGACTCGTTCCGTTATTGTGCATCTGTTGTTGTTTTGCAATAGTTATGATGGCGTTTTAGTTGACTTTGTTTGGTGGGCTGAAGAATACGGTTGCCGTGTCTTGAGAGTAACATCACCCCATATCTTACCCACGAGTGTCGTAAGAGCTGAAGGGATTCGAGGGTTTCGTGTGTACTACAATTTTAGGCGACAGGCTGACAACCTGCCACTACAGTAATACACGAATATACTGATTTATCGTCCCCAAAACGTATTTTGTTAAGATATCCGCATAATGCCCTGTTTTGTCGGCTTCGAATAGCATCATCCTGTTTTTTTTCCGCGGGTGTCTTAAGAGGCGACTAAGGGACTCGAGGGTTTAATGTGTATTACATTACAACTTAAGGCGACCGGCTGACAACCTGTCACTACAGTGATACAGGACGCATCTGGAAAGGGTCCTCAATATATCTTGTCAGAAGTGGCGATGGCGGCCGTATTTTTGCGGTCGTTAACGCTCTGCCTACCCCGCAAGGGATAAAGACGTGATAATGTAAGTATGTAAGGTAGGTATCTTAGATTTCATACAAACCTTTAGAGGGCACGTTAAGCCGCCGGTCCTGGTTGCTGTTTATGATAACTTAGACTGAAGTCCTTACACAACCATTGCAAAAGCCTGTTACTTGTAGATCGCGCTTGAAACACTCTGACCCCAAGGTTCAAACCAAATCAGGTCAAATGGATAAAATATAATATTTAAAAAACAAGCCAGGTCCCTAAGTCAGCTAAATGAAAATCGTTTCAGTTGACTGTCGATTGGATCTCAGTTGGATGATTTTGGTAGTTTCGTAGTCTGCTAACAGTTTGAAGTATAGAAAATCAGAATGGCAATGGAATGACAGTTGAGTTTCGATTGCGTTACAATGACAAAAAAATAGCAGGCTCGGGGCCCAATTGTACCGAACAAAATTTTTGTCGGATTTAGAATAAAAAGGTGCCGTGTGATGCCGGCATAGAATAGCATCACCCCAATTCTTCCCGCGACTTTTGTAAAAGGCAACTAAGGGACTCGAGGGTTTCATGTGTATACCACGTATTACAACTTTAGGCGTCAGGCTGACAACCTGTCACTACAGTGATACACGAATCATCTGAACGAGCCCGCAATATTTTTCAGACGTGGCGATAACGACCGTAATTTTACGATCGTTAACGCTCTGCCTACCCCGCAAGGGACAAAGGCGTGATATATGTATGTATGTAAAAAAATTATCGGCCTTAGAATAAAAAAGTTGTCAATCCAGACAGGCCAGTTCCGCAACCTTGTCCTTCAGGCGGTTTACGCGTACCTACCAGCTGTATGTGGCCGCTCACTTAGCCGGCCAATCGTCACCTCGCGCGTCAAAAGTGGGCGGGGCCAACACCCCACTGTCGCACGATCGATCCGGCCTTTTGTTACCCATGCTTTTGTCACAGGTTGAAAATACTTTTTTTCCTATCTCTAGGGCAGCCATGTTTTTTTTTTCGTTACTATACCCTGTTCAAGATAACTCCGTTCCGATGACACTTGGATGACTTTTTGACAGGGTATTTTAATAAGCTTATATAACATCTCGTCGAAATGTTTTAATTCGAGGAGATGTTACATAAGCTTATTAGATGCCGGCTTAGAATAGCATCACCCCATTTCTTTCCCGTGTCGTAAGAGGCGACTGAGGGACTCGAGGGTTTTAAGTGTAGGTATAGCAATTTAAGGCGACAGGCTGACAACCTGTCACTATAGTGAAACACGAGTCACCTGAAACGACCCTCAAACATTTGTCAGACGTGGCGATAAGGACCGTAACTTTACGGTCGTCAGCGCTCTGTCTAACCCGTCAGGGATATAGGCGTGATTTGTGTATGTATGTATACCCTGTTTAAGATAGCTCCGTTCCGATGACACTCGAATGACACTTTGACAGGGTATAGGTAATAAATAAGCTTATGTAACATCTACTCGAATTGATTTAAATTTTGTCTGCCCTGAAACTATTTTATTTAATACGGCATAACAATGCCTCGTTCTTCTTTGATAGCTCGGTCTACAGTCATATTTTTTTTATTTCTACACAATAAATATAGTGTGTCCCACTGCAGGGCAAAAGCCTCCCCTCTTTTTCGCCTACAAGGGGCATTGATACTTAGGTAGGTACACGAAATCTTCAATTGTACATTCTGTTCTAGATTCTTTTAGATATAATAATTTCTGTATTTCCATATTCACTATAGTGAACTAACTATCAGAAATCTATCTGAATGGGCCCTCAATACTTTTCAGACGTGGCGATAACGACCGTAATTTTAGTATCATTAACGCTCGGCCGATTTGTGTATGTGTGTATGTATTTCCATATTCCAATACTTAGCGTATGACCGACCGTTGCAAATAAATCTCAAGATTTCGGACGTATACGCTTTATTTATTTTACCCGCTGAACAAACTTTTAAGCCGAAGACGACTTTTAATATCCAACTCTCGGTGCTAAAACAGCGTTTACTTGCCTCAACAAAAACTGCACCAAAAAAAAAAAAGAAAAATCCCTCCAAAAAGCACTCCAGCATTTCCATTGGAAACTCGAAATTCATCGCAGCCGAATTAAACGGGGCCAAAGCAAAAGCTTGGAGGGAAAAAAGTGAAAACGTGACATTACCGTCTACATTAAGGCATGTACTCGTAAACCATGGGCAAACAACATCGGGGGGGTGGGGGCTAAACAAAAGGTGCGATCCCCCCTCCCTTTTAGGGCCTCGGTCGACCTGGGGGCGGGCAGTGGGGACACCGTGATTTTAGTTTTAGCAGGACAGTATTTTTTTTTTCTGAAACAAGCTTGGAAAACAATCCTCATAATGTCAGACGTGGCGATAGCAACCGTATTCTTGCGGTCGTTAACGCTCTGCCTACCCCGCAAGGAATAAAGGCGTGATATACGTTTGCATGTATTTTTTATTTAGGTGAGTGTGTTTCTAAGGGACTGACACTATTCTGTCATGTTGGGCACTGATGCGACGAACAACCCGATGAACTCATGAGCTTATAGTTTATCAAATATAGCTTGACACCTGTGACGTTTCATTACAATTGACTTTTCTGACCTTTTGCTGTACCTAACTCAAAATGCACTTTGCGAAGCAATTAGATTCGACTGTAAAAAAACAGTTGTTCAAAGTTAAGGGCGGCGTCTGGCTCAAATGTCGTTTTTCAAAACAATATTACTTAGTAAATAATAGTCGAGAAATTCTGAAAAAAATATATGTTGCAGTTGAAGATCTAACAGAGGGAATAGGGCATTCAGTTACACGATTAGACTTACTTTGCTCGATAGAAAAAAATACCAAAGTTGCCTCTATTTAAAATTTATTTTCAATATTATGCCTGAGATATTAAACTTAAAAACCTAATTTTTATACCAATCTTTAGACAAATTTATACTCTAGGGGACTGTGCAAATTTGTATGTTGTAGGGTTATTTTCTAAATTATGATGTCTAAATACCTACAAAAAGCGCGAGCGGCGCGACTTGGCGAGCTCGTCAGTCGCGCGGAGACGCTTATGGACGACGGACCTGTGCCAGTGCCCTTCCCGAAGTGCGACGTGGAGATTTTTTTAGAAAATGAAGTAGTATATAGATCACGGAAGTTGAGTAGACTGAGATTCAGACGACGCAATGGGTAACAAACGAAATAAACATCACTTGTTATATCAAAAATATTGTACAAAACAATTATGTTTGTTTTTATTCATTGTTTAGGTAGGAACCATGAAATCTCCTATAACAATCGTTACCTCTCACTTTGCATATGCGCCACATCGACGACCGATGGGGATTCTCGGTGGGTTACTCACAAAGTTGATATTTAACTCTTTGTGAATTTGTTCCCAGTCTGGTTAGGACATTGCGGGCTGAACCACCCGATTGTCCGTAAGTAAAATGGTTCCGTGTTTCGGATGGCACGTTAAGCCGTAGGTCCCGGTTGCTGTCTATGATTACTGAGACGGCGGTCGTTACACAAACATGTCAGGAGCCTGCTACTTGTAGAAGGCGGTTAAAAAATTCTGACACTAGGGTTCATCGGGTCGTTGGACGACTCGGTGTTTCACAAATATTAGTACAAAGTTAAGTCTGCAACCATCGCGTTGCTTTTAGGCCCATCCAGCAATCTTGTGGCTCCATCCAGCATCATCGAGGCCTATACTTTTTATGAGTTTTGACCTTGTTTTGATGAGCTTCAAGTTACTTTAAAAATATTTTGACTGACTTTCGTAGTCAAAATGGATTTTGTCCAGTTATTTTATGAGTAATAGTTACATTTACAGTAAATAAATAGATCACATAACTTTCGTTTCAATAAAAAAATAAAAACAGTACCTAAATTAAATTAAGATTAATTTGCCTACTGCAATATTTTATACTGGGGCGCTCTCACGCGCCGGCAAAGGTCACCGGAGTTCAAATCAAAACGGCCCGCGCGTAATACGCCGGCAAGTCGCCTGGGCGCGCAAAATACCTAAACCTTCAGCAGAAGGGGCCCTTAATGTATCTTTGTACAACTCTAGACAGAATAGTAATGTTCTATTTGGAGATTTTGAATTTCGAATGGTCTGTTACGTTAGCACCCAACTTCCAACGATTGTCATAAATGAAGTTGACGGCATGCGGCATGCAATACTTACCTATTTATTATCTTATCTGTGCTCTTAGTCAACATAAATGTCATAAATCGATTATGAATGACAATCACAAATTAGGATTATTTTGTTTTGACTGTGATTAAATTAAGATAAGTACCTAGGTAATATTTGTTTCATAAATAATGATCGAATGGAGTAAATATATACTTCAGAATTATAAAAAAGTAATATATTACTTAATAGTTTGAGAAGATTTTTAAAAATACTATCAAGCTGAATTGGAGCGTTTAGATTCTTCTGAAACCCGTGAAACATGCGCACCCTAGTTGGGTGGTTGTGCTTTTTCGTTACGCGTGTCACTTGAGCGGCGGCTCAGGCGGCGGGGCGCGGGCGCGGCGGCCGACACTGCGGGCGTCGGAGCCCGGGCAATGCTGTGCACTGCCGGGTCGTGAGACAGATGGTCCGCTAGGTACAAACTTACATACATACATACACATAAGGTGTAAAAATATTAGCTGCAAATATTTTTGGGGGTGAACCAGTCCATGAAACTGAACAACTTTCCCCAAGAAACATAGCTCGAAATATGGAACACATTTTTGGACCTCCCATACTAAATGTAGCGTCCAAGTGAGTCAACTGTATGGGAGTACCAAATTATTTTTTCATATTTCGACTTATGTATCTTTGGGAACGTTGTCCAGTTTCATGGGCTGATTCACCCCATAAAACATTTGCAGCTAATATTTTTACACCCTTTATATCATGCCTTTATCATTTGCGGGGTAGGCAGAGCGTTAACGGCTGTAGAATACGGTCGCTATCGCTACATCTGACATTTTTGAGGATTGTTTTCCAAGGTTATTTCAGAAAACATGTGTATCACTATATTGACAGGTTGTCAGCCTGTCGCCTAAAATTGTAATACACCAATACTCTCGAGTCCCTTAGTCAAACTTACTTACTTGTTAGTAGAATACCTCCTCTCAGGCCGCGCGCTGGCCGACAGACAAAGAGAGAGATACTTAATTACTAATTTATTTATTCAGTGACAGTATTGTCCTCGTATTGTAACGTACTGGCTTTCTAAAAGCATTCATTGTGAATCTACTTAGAAACAAACGATTGAAATCTTGCGGTGAGACAGATGGTCCGCTAGGTACAAACTCGTTAGTAGAATACCTACTCTCAGGCCGCGCGCCGGCTGACACTGCGGGCGTCGCAATCCCGGGCAACGTTGTTTACCGCCGGGCGGCGAGACAGAGGGTCCACTAGGTACAAATCGTAGGTACCTAATTTCAGACGGCTGACACTAATATTACAACCACAACAGGCCAAATGGGGCACAAATGAGACTTGCGAGTAGTCCGGTGCCAAAAATGTTCGTAGCAACTCTATCAGTTTAGGTATCGATCATAGAAAAAATGGGAGCGATCCTTCTGTGAATAGTCTCTGCTTTGTGTCTCGGGTCCGCGCGCCGCGTTGCCATGGCGACGACACCGCGACACCCCGAACCGAACCCGCCCCCCCCGCGCCTCGGTACATACCCCGGGAAATTAGGGCTGCCGTTTTATTATATTTTCCTTCTAAACTCTACTTAGTTTCAGAATGTAGAATATCGAGATTTTAATCACACTACAATATTAACTGGTACCGTTTATGCGAGCTCTTTATTTTTAGAAGTCTAGAAATTGTACTGGATATTGCTCGTTAAGAATTTCATTAGCCCATTTATACACACACATACATATATCACGCTTTTATCCCTTGCGGGGTAGGCAGAGCGCTAATGACCGTAAAATTACGGTCGCCAACGCCACGTCTGACAAATTGAAGGCTGTATCAGACGATTCGTATATTGCTATAGTGACAGGTTGTCAGCCCCTTACGACACAAGTGATAAAGAAATGGGGTGATGCTATTCTAAGCCGGCATCACACGGCTCATTATACACGTGGATAACCAAACGACTTTCCCAAGTCGTCAAGAAATCGTGTGGTGGAGGAGGGAGAGAGAGGGGTTGAAATTGGTATTATTTTATGGAACTATCGTAAAAATTGCGTACGACATATCTTGAAATAGCTTCTTAAAGCCATTTCATTAAAATTTAACACCCTACTGGATAAGTTTAACAAAACAAAAGCATTCCGTCATTTTCTTTCTTTATTAATAATCAGTAGAAGATGTGTTCTTTCAACAAGCAAAATTACATATTGTTTGTGTAGTTCTTTTAAACGAAAACCGTCAAAATATCGTCATATCGTCATAATATATACGTATAATAATAAGTAGTCAAGCAAAGATAAAATATATGAACGAAACAAGTGGATCAAAATTTCGCCTCCTGGGTTAGATTAGAGCCGACCCCGTGGTGTAACGGTTAACACATCTGACCCGGCTAGTCAGAAGATATGGGTTCGAGTCCCATCGGTGGCGTGAGTTTTTTCCGCTTGTTTCGTTTGTTTTACTTTCTACTAGGAGCGGGGTGAACTATGGTGCCGCGTAGAAATATAAAATTGTTATAAAAAGGAGATTATTGTGTCTGACATTTTTTTCTGGTTTACAATAACTAATTGGTTCATATAGTAACAGCATTGTATTGTAAATTCCTGACTTTCTAAAAGCATTCGTTGTGAATCTACTTGGTAATATGTTATTGTTATGTTATGTTATGTTGGAAATAAACGATTGAAATCTTGAAATCTAACAAAAAGTTTACGTCAAAATCCCATATTGAAAACCGTTTTGCGAAACCAAGATAATCTCACAACTTCTGCCAGCCCTAACCGACGACCCACCCCACTGAGCCGGCCACGCAAAAACCACCCCAAAGCCGACCACATACGATCCACACGAGCTGACTGCTCACTTATATACTACGGTCGCCTGTACCCACATAAGGGTCTCACGGTGTTGCAAACGAGGGGGTAAATAAGGGGATTGGATATTTTTTTTCGAGTGGGACACCGTGTCGTCCAATGACCCGATGAATCCTAGTGTCAGGTTTTCAACCGCCTATTAGCAGGCCTCTGACGTGGTTAACGATTGACGTCTAAGTTATCACAGACAGCAAGCGGGACCTATGGCTTAACGTGCCCTCAGGAACATGGAACCATCTTTTTTACGGACAATCGGGTGGTTCAGCCCGCAATGTTCTAACCAGACTTGGAACAAATTCACAAACAGATGAATATCAACTTCGTGAGTTGAACCAAGAATCGAACCCGGAACTTTTGCGTGGCAGGCAGTCGCACTACCATTGCGCCACCTGGTTTGGGTTTATAAATACATATAAAATTATCTAATTTCGTGTATTTTCCAAATTTTGTGGTCTGCAAAAGTTTTGATTTATGTACCCACTTATTAAAATTATTGATTGTGTAGCCGTTCCGTTGTGTAGCCGAGCCGAGCTTTTCCTAGTACGGGTGTCAGATTCATTTTGTAATTAGTGCATGTTTAAATGAATGAATGATTTTTATTTTTAATAGAGATCGTTTAAAAGAACTTTCCTGTAGCGTAGAGGAGAGTGTTTTTTTTGTACTTAAGATAGGCATTTGTCTACTATCTTGGGTGATGCGATCAGATGGGTTTGTCAGGTAAAGTTCCATTTTTTAAATATAAATGGCAATAAGAAATCGAAAAATTTACAAGCGTCGACCGGAAATCGAATCCGTGGGGTACCGGCCCACTAATCTACCACTGAGCTGTCGACACGCCGGTTGGCCTTCGTCTGTTTCTCGATCTTGATGCTCGTCTTGAAGCGACGATCTTAGCGACATCTAGTAGTAATACTTTAGTACTAACTACCTGGATAGTCCACATTACAGTAAGAATTCAAACCATATGATATAGCTATGCTTATATAATTTTATTGGGGTATTTTTTACTTAAGATGGGCCCGCTTTGTCTACTATCCCACCTGATGGTAAGTGACAATGCAGACGATGATGAAACATGTTGCTTAGATAATGCCTATTCACTCTTGTCTTGAAAAAGGCCCAAATTATAATGTTCTGGAAACAGAACTGTATTACTCTTATTTGTAACATTATGTTTGATATATTTGATAATACATAAACTGAACTGAATAATAGCTTTGGTTGGCTGTATAATCATATTTTTTATTATTATGTAACTAGCGGCCTGCCCCAGCGGCTGCGCCCGCTGCAACTCATTATCCCGTGGGAATAAGGATTTTTCCCAGCAAGTATTATACATAAAAACCTTCCTCTAGAATCACTCTATCCGTTGTGTAGTTTTAAAGATTTAAGCATATATACAGACAGACGCAAAAAGCGACCTTGCTTTATACTATGTAGTGATATTATGCAATAAAGATATATGAATATGATATGAATTTACTCCGAACTGACTTTTATCGGGGTTTGCAGCCCCTCAACACATAAGGGCGTTGCACATAAGACGGTTCGGTCAGGCGACGGTATATAGCGCGAGATAACTCCAAGGGTCTAATGGAATAGGGAGTCGTGTTTTCCAAAGTGCCCCGGAGAGAATGTTCTGGGTTGTTAGGGCCCTTAAGGGTCCGGCTAAGTGAAAGTCGATACGGTACGGCTGGTGAAGGCGTATCTCCGGTTTTAGAGCGGTTTCGCGGTGATGCTTTTCGACGACCGATGTGGCGCAGTGGTAGTGCGACTGCCCTTGACGCAGAAGGTTCTGAGTTCGATTCTCGGTGGGTCACTCACATAGTTGATATTTATCTCTTTGTGAATTTGTTCCCAGTCTGGTTAGGACATTGCGGGCTGAACCGTAAAAGAAACCACCTTCACCACCCGGTTGTCCGGAAGTAAGATGGTTCCGTGTTTCGGATGACACGTTAAGCCGTAGGTCCCGGTTGCTGTCTGTGATCACTTAGACGGCGGTCGTTACACAACCATGTCAGAAGCCTGCTACTTGTAGAAAGCGGTTGAAAAATTCTGACACTAGGATTCATCGGGTCGCTGGACGACTCGGTATCCCACACTAAAAAGAAGAAGGTGACTTGTAGGCGGTGGATCATCTGTTGGGCCTTTTGTATATGTATACTCTAAAAAATTTGTAAAGTTTAAACCGTGCAAAACCCGAGATACAACGTTTGTTTTCAAGCAAATTCGGATTGCGGATTAGGGCTGCGAAATTTGATTAATTCAAACGTTCGTTTAGTTGCGGCTAATTGGCGTAGGCGGGACTTGAACCCGGGACCCGGTCATTAGAAATTCCATCAAAAACTTAGTTATGTAATCTATCTACAAGTTTCGGTTGAAGGGACAGGGGCTGAGGGAAAAGTTTGTGCCAATCCGGCGTAAACCGGTTATAACTAACCCTAGAGGATCGAAGATACAAGCAGATGCTTTATTATTTATAGTGTAGAAATGATATACAGGGTGTAAAAAAATTCTAAAAATATTTTAAGGGGTGAACAAGCTCACGAAACTAAACAACTTTCCCCAAGGAACCTAGGTCGAAACATGAAAAAAAAATTGACATACAAAATTATCAACCCACTAAGTCAATTTGTATAGTCAGAAAAATTATCTCATATTTCGACCTGTATTTCTTGGGGAAAGTTGTTTAGATTCATGCACTTAGAATATTTGCAGCTAATATTGTTACATCTTATACACTTCTCATAAAAAAATCCAGAAAAAATCAGTTTTCTTTGTTTTGGTTAGAAACCTATGGTTTAATTTGAATTCGGATTTGAAAACATCATCATTAAACTAAATAATATGAAACTGCATTTGTTTAATGGTGACGTCTTCTTGCAGTTTGCAACCCATGCTTAGGTAGTTATTAACTAGGTTTATTGTGTCTAAGCTTTTAAAGTAGTTTATGTTTGTCTTTATTTTGTCTTTTTTTTCCGTGTGATGCCGGCTTAGAATAGCATCTCCCCATATCCTTCCCGCGGGTGTCGTAAGAGGCGACTAAGGGACTCGAGAGTATTGGTGTATTACAATTTTTAGGCGACAGGCTGACAACCTGTCACTATAGTGATACACATGTTTTCTGATGCAACCTCGGAAAACAATCCTCAAAAATGTCAGACGTGGCGATAGCGACCGTATCCTTACGGCCGTTAACGCTCTGCCTACCCCGTAAGGGATAAAGGCGTGATTTGTGTGTGTGTGTGTGTGTGTGTGTTTATTTTGTATCTTACCTTGTATCTAATGAGGAATGTGCAGTGCCAACACAAACCTTTCTTAGGTATAACGGCACCAAGTATTGTGTGAAATATAGATTTAAGCAATAAAATAAATAAATAATGATAATATTTATTTCTAAATATACTTATTTTTCTGATAATACTTACATAACAGACTCTTACAAATACATTTATTTATCTTTACTCGCACACCGCGGTACAGCAAGCAAAAAGAATGTTTGTCAGATGTGACCCTAACGACCGGATTTTACGGTCGTTGACGCTCTGCTTACCCTGTAAAGTGTGTGTATGTTTTGTGTGTATGTGTGTGTGCCTAGTATGTTATCGCACTATCTCGTAGTATCTTATCACAGTTTTATCTAACCCGTCAACTGTCGTGATCTGAAACAAAAACAAAACATTTAACTTACGCAATGAACTTAATAGGAGAAAAAACATCAATTAACAGGTCTAGTTTCAATTCGACCTGTTTTTATGGTTAACCCGGGTCACTCGCGATGTGTTTTAATACATACATACATATATCACGCCTTTGTCCCTTGCGGGGTAGGCAGAGCGTCAACGGTCGTAAGAATACGGTCGTTATCGCCACGTCTGACATTTTGAAGATTGTTTTCCAAGGTTGTTACAGAAAACATGTGTATCACTATAGTGACAGGTTCTCAGGCTGTGGCCTAAAAATTATAACACACCGGAACTCTCGAGTCCCTTAGTCGCCTCTTACGACACCCGCGGGAGGGATGTGGGGTGATGCTATTCTAAGCCGGCATCACACGGCAAGAAGAAAGATTACTTACTGTAACCATTCTGTCGTGGAAGTACTCTCTGACGTGCGTCGCGACTTTTCCTTTCTCGTCCCTCTGTACGTGAATCATCTTGTTCTCATCAAATATTATCACTGATTTCATCTGGAATAATACATTCATTATATTTATTTTATTTCATTTTGACGATCGATGTGGCGCAGTGGTAGTGCGACTGCCTTTGACACAGAAGGTTCCGGGTTCGATTTTCGGTGGATCACTCACAAAGTCGATATTTATCAGTTTGTGATATTTATCAGTTTGGGGCTAGATGGCGCTGTGTGAATTGTCCAAAATATTTAAACGGCAAAGATATCGTAAACCTAGTTTCTACATAGATGATAGATTTTTAAGTTGAAAAGGCAATAAATAATATTTTAATTTTATTTTTAAATAAATTCTCCTTACTTTTCCATCTGGCCTGACTTCATCGAACTCCTCGCCAGGCACAAACTCCATGTGAAAGCTGGCCAGCAGGGAGCTGAAGGTGAACCGGTACCTGTCCTTACCCTGGGCATCTTCCACCTTCATCAGGCACACCTCCTGCTGCAGGCTCAGAGCCGCTTTGCGGGCCAATATGCCTTTGCCTGTTGCAAAAATAGTATAGCTAGACTAGGGCCCATATTTATGAACCGCACTTATCTCGGAGATCGATCTCAAGAGCGATTTTGACAAAATATGTCAGTCACTACTAACAGCATCTCAAAGTCGCACTCAAGATCGATCTGAAAGTTGAGTGCTGTTTATAAATACGGACCTAATTTTTAGACGGTTGTATATCCCCGCCGTGTACCAATGTGTTTTACTCACGTACATTTATCGACTGCTCTTACAGTGAAGGCAAAACATTGTGATGCAACCCACATTCAAATAAAATTTTAAATCAGATGATATTTGAATTTGACCTAACATAGGATTCGGTCCAGGCACGGAGGAGAGTAATATGGAATTATTTTTCATTAAAATGAAATTTGGAAAGAATCAAGCATAAAAATGTTTACCTATAAAATGTTATCCCGTCTTTTGCGGAACTTGATGTTGTACTACACTTTCCACAACATTTCACTGCACAGGAAGGCATTCTTGTTTACGTTTATACGCCAAAAAACGAAGCGCGGAACGTCCGTTCTTTCGCACAGTCTCAACCCGACTAATCAAAATTTTGATGCGTCAGCTTTATAAAGCATACATCAAGTGAGTGCGGTCGCCCCCGCATGCGTTCTCCACTGGTTACTGTCCTCCGTGGGTCCAGGTTAGCCTTGGGGTTGCAGAGGTCAGATGGCAGTCGCTCTGTAATAACTTGGTTCCACGTCAAATCCCCTGTGTTAGGTAGCCGACACCGACAGACAACGGGATAAGGCAATGAGAATGATAATGCTCTGTAATCTATATGGTTTAAAAAACCTTTTTTTTCTTACTTCATAAACAACTTAACAGAACAGTTCACACATACATACATACATATATCACGCCTCTATCCCTTGCGGGGTAGGCAGAGCGTTAACGGCCGTTTCGAATACGGCCGCTATCGCCACGTCCGACATTTTTGAGGATTGTTTTCCAAGGTGGTTTCAGAAAACATGTGTATCACTATAGTGACAGGTTGTCAGCCTGTTGCCTAAAAATTGTAATACACCAATACCCTCGAGTCCCTTAGTCGCCTCTTACGACACCCGCGGGAAGGATATGGGGTGATGCTATTCTAAGCCGGCATCACACGGCAACAGTTCACTCACCTAAAAATACAAGATAATCCTCAAAATTTTCTTGTTTTACCATCACATATCTTTTACCAAGATAACCGTCCATTTTCGTATAACTTTACAACTATATTTAAAAGACTAAATATAAATAATACTTAAACTGTATTTTGTATTAAAAATAACACTAAAATATACGTTTCATGGTAAAGACTGGTTCAATACTGCATCACTTATCACTACAATTCCCTACATCATAATTCATTTATACAGTATGAAGCAAAGTCGCTTTTCGTGTCTGTCCCTATGGCTGAATTTAAGTGTCATATACGGTGTAAAAATATTAGCTGCAAAGTTTTAAGGAGTGAATCAGCCCGTGAAACTGAACAACTTTCCCCAAGAAACATAGGTCAAAATATGAGAAAATTTTTTGGACCTCCCATATAAAATGTAGCAGCCAAGCGAGTTAACTGTGTGCGAGGTTCAATTTCTTTTTTTATATTTCGAGCTATGTTCCTTGGCGAAAGTAGTTCAGTTTCATGGTCTGGTTCACCCTTTAAAATATTTGCAGCAAATTTTGTATGTGTGCTTAAAATCTCAAGATACACAACGGATTTTGATACAGTTTTTTAATAGATAGAGTGATTCAAGAGGAAGGTTTATACAGACTATTTTTTAGCCAAAACACACTTTTTATAGGGTATTTCTACTCATTATTCTGACTTTTACCTGCTGGCTACCTGCGAAATCGCAGCAAAAAAATTAAATTGGGTGTTCCTACATTTTTTCCAAGTAGTTAGGAATTGTTGGATCACCTTAAAAATTACCATGTATTTATAATACTTAGCGGGCAAACAACATTTTCCCACGATATAATGAGTTACAGCGGGTGCAACCGCGGGTCGGGCCGCTAGTACATAATTTGCACGGGGTTTTTCGTTGAACTGATAAGATTATATATCAGCCGCCTTAGAGCATTCAACCTATGGAGGTGGTAAACAGTCAATTACCAATCAAAATTTGTCTGCCACTTTGCGGGAGGGGAGGTAAACACCTACCTGGATCAAATCGGGGACGTTTTAAGGAAAGGTCAGGTCAGAAGTATCCTAAACCGACAAGCGTGCATAAAAAGACTGATGAATGTAGAAGAAGCGAAAGAAGTATGCCAGGATCGTAGCAAGTGGAAGGAAATAGTCTCTGCCTACCCCAACGGGAAAGAGGCGTGATTTATGCATGTATGTATGTATGAGGTAAACACGTACAGCACACAACGATGATTTTACTACTACTTGACAACCACATACTAAACGGCAGCTGTCAGTTTCATATAACGTGCAATTAAGCAGTGAATTCAGGCAGAGGGGTAAGCCCAGCTTTGACATCTCCACGGACATAGACATATCTTTATTGGTAAAAGTCATTAGATTCAATATAATAATTTAAAAACACATTTCAAATGTAGGTAATGTCATAAAATTTAATAAATAAATAGTCTGCATTAGCATACAGTGAAAACACAGAAAAAAATATATATTCATCAGTAGTAGCCCTACCTACTATTACATAATGGCACTTATCTGTTTGTGAGCCAAAAGTTCAATATAACTGTAGAACGCTTGTTCTACAAGCCATATATTGAGTTTATTTTAAAAAAATTGCAGATTCTGAGCGCTTTTAATAGTCTCATGTAATTATTATATACACATACATTATATTATATACTGGAGCCCTAGGTTGAATGCTCTATGATCAGTCCCTAAATCTAAGTACGACGTTACGACCGATAACATTGATAAGAGAACTTTTATCACTACCAAGTACGTGAGCACTTACATTAACAATATCTACCTATCGTCGCTCGAACTCGCGAATTTTGCCAAATGTCAATTCAAGATTGCCATGTGACGGCTTAATCAATCCATCAATCAATAACATACATACACATATCACACCTTTATCCCTTGCGGGGTAGGCAGCGCGATAACGATCGCAAAATTACGGTACGTCTGACAATATTTGAGGGTCGTTGCAGATAAGTCGTATATCACTATGGTGACAGGTTGTCAGCCTGTCGCCTGAAATTGCAATACATTTAAAACCCTCAATTAATCAATCAAATATGTTTGTTATGGTACACAGGTTATATAAGTGTTACAATTTTTACAGCCCGCCAATAATAGGCATATAATAAATGAGATTCAGCCTCTAATCAAAATTAAAATAAAGTAATAAATTCAGAGTAAAAAATAACTCAAAATAATATAATGTTAGAAACAAACTTAATCCACCGATGGGATTCGAACCCACGTCTTCTGAATAGCCGGGTCAGACGTGTTAACCACTACACCACGGTCGGCTATATCCCAGGTGGCGGAATTGTGATCCAGTTGTTTCGTTCATATGTTTTTTACTTAGTTTGCTTGTTAGTTTATCGGGGTGAAATGCTGGACGCATAATTTGCGCCACTTTTCCATTTACGATTGATCTGGTAGCCAGGGTCTGATGATGGAGCCGGATGATGGTCATAGCATCTCAGAGATGAAACTACGTGCCCCTATCAAGTTTGGGTTCGTTAGAATCGTCTTGCCAAGGACTTTTTTTTCGGAGGATGGGCCGTTTTCATAACATCACAGAGTTGAGACAACTAACTAAACCTAACCTACCCCTATTTTTAGTCATCAAGCCTGCACTACCAAAAATGTGTAGACTGAGACATAACTAAAAAGGAAAAAATAAAACTATAATAAAAACAGGTTTTTAAAACAAGCTTGTAGAAGGCGATTGAAAAATTCTGACACTAGGGTTCATCGGGTCGTTGGACGACTCGGTGTCGCACACGAAAAAGAAGAAGAAAACAAGCTTTTTTAAATGATCTGTGTGATACCTTGGATTGGATCCCAATGACTAGCGGGTTCTGTTTGCGGTGCCACTATTCTGACGTTTATTTGTCGAAGCAGTAACAAATATGTAGTAAGTAACATAACAAACATAACAAAATTCTTTAATGCACAAAAAAGTAACAACATGTAGAAAACACAAATAAAGGAAACAGTACAATAAGGCGGCCTTAATGCTAGGTAGCATTCTCTACCAGGCAACCTTTGGGTGAAAGAGAGAGTGCGATTATGGAAGCGGGATAGTGCAAAAATTACCTAATAGTACATATTAAATAAATAACAATATAATACATAAACAATTTAACATAGCAATACACAACACAAATAATTCTGTAAACAAAGTACCAGTCAGTCAACAGACATTTTTTTGTTTTATTGCAGGCCAACGAAGTATTTACGACAAACCGGCAGTGAACGGCGACGGTGCGGCCACCAGCAAGCGAGCAGACCTTGACTGGTCTATAGACGAAAGTAAGTCTTCTTTATTGGTTTAAGGGCCTGAGTAGAGCTTAAAGTGAATTTTATAAGTTTATTTAGCGACTTCAATAAGAACATTATTGAAAAGAAAAAGAGGAAGAAGCCGACCTAGACGCAATCACTTCACCAAAATTAGGGGAAAAGTCAATGTCCTATCGTATCAAGAGGGAAAGAAAAAAAAATGTCGTGTAAAATCACTGGCGGAGAGAAGGATGGAAATCACTCCACCGACAAGAGTCCAACTTTTAAGTTTGAAGAAGACTATTTGTTGTAACTCCAGAAACCCCTCACGAGAACGAGGTGACGATCCACAAACGCCGCCGCATCGGCAGCCCAGGGGAATACTCCATCACTCCTGGCTGCTCAGCCACCAGTAGCCCACAAGGGAAGACGGCGGCACACAAGAGTGTCAGCCCTCAAGTCACTCCGGAGAAGAACTATGAAGAAGTTAGAGCTGAGACGCCTGAGGCTGTTCGGTGAGTACCCATAGTTTTTGACAGTGTATTTTTTTTTGTTATGGTTTGATTTGAACGTAACTAACTAATGTTCTTGGAGCTCTATATCTGAAACTTACGCTTCTGTTCCATGCTAAAATCTGCCACTTGCTATGCTTGTATCTCATGTTCTACTTTACTTATCGATTCCCGCATACCCTCAAAAATTCACCCATATTTTTGACTATCAAAACATCAAGTAAAAGCAATTTAAAAACGTGTGGTTAGCTAGTCGTTTTGGACTTTCGTTCACGGAATCGGAAACAGAATAATTCACGTGTGGTTAGACCAGTCGTTTTGGACTTTCGTCCACGGAATCGAGCTCCTGAAAGCGCGGCGACCGCGGCCTGGACGCATAGGCACGCACGACTCTCCGCCCGACGAAGAACCACTGCTTGTTTCGAAACGTCGCGAAAACACACAAACATGACAAGTGACTGATCTGGAACATTAGTTATTTACAGTCATGACTAACTTAAGTATAAACAAGGTTTAGGTTTGATTTGAGTTTGCAGTGTGTGTGTTTTTTTTCTGTTTTCGTATGCTTACAGAGGATCCTTGTTGGATTTGATACAAACGTACTCCCCTGATTTTGCTCACTAGTAACGCCTCTATCTAGAGCTATAGTTCCTTTTTTAGTATGTTAAGACCTATTCTCAAAAAATAATATAAAATTCTCTTAAAAA
Source organism: Keiferia lycopersicella (assembly GCA_029255805.1). Classification (NCBI taxonomy): domain Eukaryota; kingdom Metazoa; phylum Arthropoda; class Insecta; order Lepidoptera; family Gelechiidae; genus Keiferia; species Keiferia lycopersicella. The sequence goes on along the minus strand of JARACZ010000015.1, from coordinate 1,089,463 downwards.
ATAATTACGAGAAGAAAATATGAGCTTTATTCTTTTTCAGTTGGTAAATAAAAACGCTCATAAAATTTTAATTCAGATAATATTTGAATGTGACTTAACCTAGGATTCGGGCCAGGTTAGCCTTCGAGTTGCAGAGGTCAGATGGCAGTCGCTCTGTGTAAAAAACTTGGTCAAATCCCCTAGGCTAGGTAGCCAACCCCGACAGAGAACGGGATAAGGCAAGGAGAATGATGATTACTAATAATTGATTTATGATCATGAAACATTTACAAATATATGCCGTGTGTTGCCGGCTTAGAATAGCGTCACCCCACATCCTTCCCGCGGGTGTCGTAAGAGGCGACTAAGGGACTCTAGGGTATTGGTGTATTACAATTTTTAGGCGACAGGCTGACAACCTGTCACTATAGTGATACACATGTTTTCTGGAACAACCTTGAAAAACAATCCTTAAAAATGTCAGACGTGGCGATAGCGACCGTATTCTTACGGCCGTTAACGCTCTGCCTACCCCGCAAGGGATAAAGGTGTGATATATGTATGTATGTATTTTAATTATTTCTTTTTACTACGATATTTGTAATCATCATCCAATGGGCCTTTTTTGGAGAAAATTATGTGCTAATCCAGCAGAGTCTACGGTGGCGTACAACTCAATCTAGCAGATAGGTTTCTGCAAAAAACGCCTTATTATCATTTAGTTCAGTCATTAGTTGGGTGCGTACACATTGGCCGAGTAGCCTCAGATGCTCACTGCCGCGCGCAGCATGCGGCGTATTGTGTGGTCGGTGTGGACGTGTTTCGCCTGAGCAGCGCTATGCTAAATTTCTCATGCTCGTGTGAAAAACCGTCCACACCGACCGCGCATTGCGCCGCATGCTGCGCGCGGCAGTGAGCATCTAAAACTGTTCGGCTGGTGTGTACACAACTATTTATTTATTCCTTAGCAATCAATACTTGTGGTATATTGATCAATATAAATTCTATGAAATCTGCATGGTGTTATTTTAAGGGTATGATATTTTTATTTATTTTTGTGTTGTTTTTTTTTTGTTTTTGAGTTATTAAAATTACATAGTAGACTGAGGTCCAATATAGGCTGTTTGGATAAGTACTACGTTCTTTTTAAGTGGTGAACCTGCCCTTGAAACTGAACAACTTTCCCCAAGAAACAGGTCAAGTTATGAAAAAAAATTGGAGCGCTCATACAAAATGTACCAGCCGACATAGTCAGATCCAAAAACTTTTTTTCATGTTTCTTGGGTAAAGTTCTTCAGTGTCATGGGCTGGTTCACCCCTTGAAAGAAACGGAGAACTTTTCCTACCCACATCACGCCTTCATCCCTTGCGGGTTAGGCAGAGCATTCACGAACTTTCCTAACACCCCGGTTACATTTAATTAGGTACAAACACATTTTCAGGGCGTGTTCTACTCAAAAAAAATCGTCCGAAACATTTTATCGAAATATGAAAAATAAGCAAACCTAGAAAAAAAATTAAACTATTCACACTATATATTTGGAGTACAACAGTGCTCCAAAAATGGGTCACTTTGTATGGGAGGGAAGTCCAACTTACTTTTTTCATATTTAGAAAAAAATCCTTACGAACCTTGGTCAGCTTTAGGAGTAGAAAACACCAACAACATCCTACTTTAGGAGTAGAAAACACAAACAAGTATTTTATGGAGTGAACCGTGGCCATGAAACTGAAAAACTTTCCCCAGGGAACATAGGTCGGATACATATTTGGACTTGGTCGGTCGGTAATTTTTTATGGGAGGACCAAATTTTTTTTCATTTTTCGATTGTTCAGTTTCATGGGCTGATTCACTCCTTAAAATATTTACAGCGAATATTATTACACCTTATATTTAAATGCCGTGTGATGCCGGCTTAGAATAGCATCACCCCATTTCCTACCCGTGGGTGTCGTAAGAGGCGACTGAGAGACATGAGGGTTTTAGGTGTATTACAACTTTTAGGCGACAGGCTGACAACCTATCACTATAGTGATACACAAATTATCTCAAACGGCCCTCTATATTTGTCCAGACGTGGCGATAGCGATCGTATTTTTCCGGCCGTTAACGCTCTGCCTACCCCGTAAGGGATAAGGCGTGATTTATGTATGTATGTATATTTAAATGTAACATTACATGTAGTAGTTATGACAGCCGCATGCGACACCAGGGTGACACTTAACGGTGGTTGGTTCCAGTTCGCTCCGCAGTCTTGTGGAGAGCCTCCATCTCAGGACCACCATGTTCCTTCATTGCAGAACCCCCACCATCTACTACGGCGCCCGCACCCACAAACAGCTGCAGCAGGTCATCAAAGAGTTCGGCAGGACCGGCTACTGTCAGAACGCGAAAATGACTATTTTAGCCAGCAGGGATCATACCTGCATAAGAGAATTTGATAAGAACTTATGGGCGACTAAGAATGACATGTGCAGAGGATGTGTCAAGGTATAATATTTAAACAGTTTTTTGTAGTTTTAATGGCAATAAGTTATCAAATCTGCGAGATCGAATCAGAAATGAGGAAATTCGGAGAAGAACGAAAGTAACCGACACAGCTCTCAGGATAAGCAAGTTGAAATGGCAATGGGCAGGCGACATACCTCGATGAACCGATAATCGATGGGGAAGAAAGGTTCTCTTCTGGTGGCCACGGGTCGGAAGACGTAGTGTTGGACGACCTCCCACAAGGTGGACAGCTGATCTGGTGAAGATCTCTGGACGCCAGTGGATGCAAGTTGCGCAGGATCGTTCACTTTGGAAATATAGGGGAGCCCAGCAGTGGACGTCTTCCGGCTGAAATGATGATGATGATGAGGTTATCAAAGAGTTTGGCAGGACCGGCTACTGTCAGATGGCAAAAACTACGATTTGAAAATGATGTCAAGAGGTGGCGACGATTACATAATATTTACCCCTCTGACGACCGACGTGGTGCAGTGGTAGACCGACTGCCTTCGAAGCAGAAGGTCCCGGGTTCGATTATAGGTGGGTCAATCATAAAGTTGATATTTATCACTTAGTAAATTTGTTCCCAGTTTAGTTAGGACATTGCGGGCTGAACCACCCGATTGTCCGTAAGAAAGATGGTTCCGCGTTTCGGATGACACGGTTGCTGTCTATGATTATTTATACAGCGGTCGTTACACAACCATGTCAGAAGCCTGCTAATTGTAGAAAGCGGTTGAAAAATTCTGACATTAGGGTTCATTGGTTCGTTGGACGACTCGGTGTCCCATACTAAAAGAAGAAGAAGACCCCTAAACTTTACACCTGCATTTTCCAGAAGGAACTAACAGACAGCCAGCTTTCAGCCACCCAGAAACGGAAGACCGAGACCAATTGCAAGTACTACGACAATGTGAAGGCGCTGAACCACAGCGCGCTGCCACCTGCTTTCGACCTGGAAGACCTGGTGACCAAGGGCCAGGAGATCCTGGCCTGCCCGTACTATGCTGCCAGGAACATGGCGCAGGAAGCCCAGATCGTCTTCTGCCCCTACAACTATCTGATTGAACCTGGCATTAGAAATAGTGTGAGTATGTCAGGGGCTTATTCGACCGATGTAGCGCAGTGGTAGTGCGACTGCCTGTGACGCAGAAGGTTCCGGGTTCGATTCTCGGTGGGTCACTCGCAAAGTTGATATTTATCAGTTTGTGAATGTGTAGCCAGTCTGGTTAGGCTAGGTTAGGTTTATTTCCAAGTAGATTCACAATGAATGCTTTTAGAATGTCAGAGAGTTACAATACAATTACTGTCACTGGACAAATGAATTAGTCATTGTAAAAAAGAGAAAAGAGTGTGCCGTGTGATGCCGGCTTAGAATAGCATCACCCCATATCCTACCCGCGGGTGTCGTAAGAAGCGACTAAGGGACTCGAGGGTAATGGTGTATTACAATTTTTAGGCGACAGGCTGACAACCTGTCACTATAGTGATACACATGTTTTCTGAAACAACCTTGAAAACAATCCTCACAAGTGTCAGACGTGGCGATAGCGACCGTATTCTTACGGCCGTTGACGCTCTGCCTACCCCGCAAGGGATAAAGGCGTGATATATATAAAAAAGCATGTAAAAAAGAGAAAATTTTCAAACACATTTTTCTCTTTTTTATAACAATTTTATGCTCCTAGTAGAAACGCAGCACGAGTGGTACAAAAAAAAAAAAACAAAGGCACTGCCTCCGGGCTGGCCAGGCTGACCACACCGCATGTAACTTACGTCACTACCGTAAGACATTCGTCACTCTAAATATTTATCAATTTTTAAATCAAAATTGCATAACTATCTCTTGTTATTTAATTTTCCTATCGCTTGTGTATTTATATATATTTATATAAGTATATATCTTATCTATACATATAATAAGACAGTAACAAGTCAGTGTTCAGTGACCCTATATAGTTTTGAGAAAACACAACGATAGCGCGTTTTAAAAGACGTGTGGCGACATCTATGAATGAGTTTTGTACGATGTTTGTGTGTTTGTTTGTGTATATGCGGAAGCATCACGCGAAAACGACCGAACGGATTTTGAATCAAATTGTACCAAAATGTCAAGTAATTCACAGACCAGGTTATAGGCTAAAAAAAACATACCCCTAAAAGGGGGCTCGGCTGCTACACATAAAATAAGTTTGTAGGTCATGTGAATTTCATAGTGGCGCGTAGTAAAAGGATGTGTATGGGCTGATTGGACCTGAGATTGATTTCAAATTTCGAACTGGCCAGCACTTATTGTGTCGCTTTGAATAAGCGCACAGGAAAAAAAAAACATAAGGCCGTATTTATATTTTTAATCTGTATTTTTATAACCTCAACAAATGAGTTTGTCGAATTATTGCTCATGATTACGACAAAGAAACTAAAATCTATGAATATGTCGACGACTACAAAAATATCTCTTTAATATTGGAATAATTTTCACTGTTAATAATTCAATAATTATTACCCTCGAAAACAAAAGTTCCGTGGTGCAAGACGTGCAAGTTGCGTGGCCAGACGATACAAACTTCATATAGGAATCGTTTTCTTTGTGCGTAATCTACGCGGGAAAATTGCAATAACTTTTTTTGTTTTTTGTTTTAATTCGGTTAAGGCTATTTAGCCAATGTTTGTCTGGTACAGTCTCAAGCAGAGAAAACGGACCCCTCTCTTTATAAATGGAGCCAGACAACATCTCTGTTGCCTGGCGCCATCTGGCGTTAAGTTACTGCACCGCCGCCATCGTATCGTTTGTTTGTCACAAACTTGTTTTTCGAATTCATCCAAGCCTTGGGTATTGCTAGGATAAATAGATAGAATTCAAGAAACTTGGTGAAAAAACAATAAAATACGAAAAACACATTTTGGTCACAAGATTGGAACCTAGACTCTTACGTTCTCGAGCCTTACCGCTAAACCACTGCGCCACCGAGCTCTTGCAAAGAGTGGCGAAAATTCCCTTCTACTTCATATTGTGCATGACGTCACAGTAATCTTTCTTGATGTGTCGAACTCTTAGTAATTATATGAGGGTAGGCAAAATTTATAAAATGTTAAACTTAATGTCTGGTGTGACCAATCACCACTCACTGCTCGTGTTGTGATGTTTCCTACATGTTGCCATAGATGTCGTCACTGGGGGGGGTCCGTTTTCTCTGCATGCGACCGTACATGCAGTATGTTAAATTTTTTGCCGACAATACAGCTACATTATTTTCAGGGTGCGACAACTTTTTTCTGAAATATTCTTTGGAAATACTAATAAAAATTGGACTTCCCACACGAAGTGACTCAATCTGCTGGTACATTTTATATAGAAGATACATTTTTCCATATTTCTGTAAAATTTTCCTGACGAAAGTTATATTTTATACGTTTGTGCCAGACGATCAAATCAGTATCTGAGATAAGACTTTTCGTGGCTATAGGTATAAGCCGATTTTCCTCAGACACTGCTTTGTTTGGAGTGTAATTTTGGAAAACGCAGGGTTGCTCAAGACCTGCGCCACTCTCTCGGGCTCCCTGACTGACACCACAGGAACTTCGAGTCGATACGTGCGGAGCCAAATTGACTGCAGGATAGTCCTCTGTCACACGCGTCTAACAAAGACTCCGTTCCGGGTTTAAATGTAGATTCTGTTGTCCTCCTCCAGGGCCGCCGGTCTTGGTCAGGTTTCTCCCTCGGTTGATTCTTACGACTCCCACGGGAAGAGAGGTGCTATTCTACTTTGCCGGCAGCACACGACCTTAATTAAATAGCCTTAGGTACTTAAATAAACGTAACCCTAGCCGCGGCTCCGCCCGTGTGGAAATCGGTCATGGCATCACACAGGAACATTTTTTCGCGAAGAAAACTTTCCTATGCGTTAATCCAAGTTACCTCCTTTATGTCTGTGTTCAATTTCATGAATATCAGTTAAACAGTTTTTGCGTGAAGGAGTAAGAAACAAACATATAACCTTTTGTATTTATATTATTAGTAGGAAGTAGGATAGGATAGGATTAGTAGTATGATTACTTGCTTTTGTTTTTATTTATTCACACTCATGAACTCGGTCTTCAGTCTTCCATCACAATGTCAAGAAATGTGGCATCAGTCTACTTCACGGAATTAATACTCTTGGAAGTAAATATTGCACGGTTTTAAAAAATTTGCTAAAAATGGCATAAGAGGCGGAAAGTTGAAGATATAGGGAAGAGAACTGGAAAGCTAAAAAATCGTAGCACGGAAAGACGACTTCAAGAAACTGAACCTTTAGGGATTCTAAAAGACTAAACACTATAAACCAACCACCGTTTTCTTACTCTTTCTTGCATGTGGAAATTGAAATTTTACGACTTAACAGTTTTTTAAATTACTTACATATAGTCTGAGAAACCAAGTTTTCTGGTACCTACCTACCAACAATTTAATATTGGCTAATATTATTTTATTGTTCTTAGAGGCCTATGTTTAGCAGTGGTCGTCCTATAGCTGATAAATGATGGAAGATATATTATGGCGAAACGAAGTTCGCGGGCACCAGCTAGTTTGTTATATGTATGTATGTATACTATACAAATAAGTTTATTATAAAGATACTTGTAGATATATTAATATATTATTTGATTATTTATTATAATTATTGTAAAATTTAACTTTATTTTGCTTCTGCAGCTACTTGCAAAATTGTTAAGCTGTCTCTGTAAAGGTAGAGGTTGCCTGGAAGAGATCCCTACAAGCGATAAGGCCGCCTTTGCTTACTTTAAGTTATAGTTTTTTGTGCCGTTTTATGTTTGAATATTGTTTCTTGTAAGCAATAAAGAGTACCTATCTATCAATGTCAATTCGTATCCCAGATGAATATATGCCTGGAGGACAACATTGTGATCATCGACGAGGCTCACAACATTGAGGACATTTGCCGCGACGCAGCCACGTTCACGATTACACAAGGGAATGTACAGGCTTGCATATCGGTACGTATTTTATTTAAGAATCTGACACGAGCTTAAAACCGGTCCTTTTCTCACAAACGTCAAATTGCGCACGTGCGAACAGGACGGAATCTCGCAGATTCGAAGATTTTTGATGGTAACTCGGACAGAAATAAGTTATTTGAAAATCAAAAACAATATGCTGATAAAGTATTTGTAAGGCTCTCATTTTGATAATAAACACTATTCATACATTATGCGTTATAATGGTTTTTAGAGGTAACTTTACGATGTTTTTCTATCGAGCCAGATTATTTTTATCATGTTTTGGAAACAATAAGATTATAGCAAATATCTTGAAGATTACTACCCATTTTTTTGGGCAGGTTTTTCAAATTTTAATCTGGGGTAGAAATTCCTCATAAAAGTCGCTTTTAGGTCTACTTGCTCTTTAAATTATAATTATATTTTTTTTGTCAGCTTGGGGCTAACGCTATGACATATCTCCTATTTTCGCTTCTCTTTTATTATGGATCTGTCAAACGTCACAGGTCATCAAGCTAAATTCTACGGAGTGTACAGGGTGTTAGACACTAATGTTAGAAAAAGTACTACATTCCTTTCCAGCCCATCAAACTGAAGAAGTTTCCCCACGGAACATAGGTCGAACAATGAAAAAAACTACCTCCCCCACAAAATGTACCGAAGGAGGTACAAGAATTGTATGGGAGGTCTAAAAATTTTCTTGTAGAATGTTGTTCAGTCTCATGAGCATTTTCTCCCTTGGAAGGAAGTTAGTACATTCAATATATAGGTAAGTAATTTCAATATTTAATGTTGATATTGAATTGTTTCAGGAGTTAGAAACGTGTTGCAACTACAGATTTGCGAATCAAGACTGTCTACATTACTTGGACAGATTATTAGACATTCTTAGGAAATGGGAGCAATGGTATGTTTTATTATTATATATATATTTATTATTTTGAGACATGTCCCACTGCAGGACAAAGGCCTCCCTCTCTTTCCTCCACTCTTCCCTATCCTGGGCCGCCTCCATCCAGTCTCTCTCTTTTCGTGTGGGACACCGAGTCGTCCAATGACCCGATGAACCCTAGTGTCAGAGAGAATCGAACCCGGAACCTTCTGCATCAAAGGCAGTCGCACTACCACTGCGCCACATCGGTCATCCAGTTTTGGACGTAGCTCGCCTTTCCCCCTTTTTCTTGGACGACCACGTGCCCGTTTTGCGTTAGGAGGGACCCAAGTAGTAGTTCTTTTTGCCCATAGTGTAGTAGGCATTCTAACCACATGTCCAGCCCAATCCCACTTGAGATGTGGTGCCTTCTGGTATGACGACAGCAATGGTATGATTTTAACCTTTTGTTAGAAAGTTAATACAAACGAAACAAGCGGAAAAATTCACGCCGCCGATGGGATTCGAACCCACGTCTTCTGACTAGCCGGGTCAGACGTGTTAACCACTAGACCACCGTCGGCTCTATCCCAGGTAACGGAATGACAATTCACTTGTTTCGTTATTATAATTTTTTTGGTGTAACTAGTACGCACAATACGCGTCAAACATTATTCAAACGAAAATATGCAGCAAATTTCGTCTATGTCTTATATTGAAAATGTGTTTTAAATATGCATCATAACAAGATTTTAGTGAAAATATGCTATTTGCGATAAAAATAGCTTAAATATGCAAAATGCATATGGAAATGTATATAATCCGGTCTCTATTGATTACAACCGAAATAAACAACATTCCAGGTTCCACAATCAAGTCCCACTGGTGGGCAACAAACCACTAAACAACAACGAAGCTGTCCACGCGTGGGAAACGGACCACTTCTTACAGACCCTCAGCAACCATAATATTGGAGAAAAGCAATATGGCGGTGAGATTACTATTTAAATACATACACAAATCACGCCTTTATCCCTTGCGGGGTAGGCAGAGCGTTAACGATCGTGAAATTACAGTCGTTATCGCCACGTCTGACAAGTATTGAGGGCCCCTTCTGATGATTCGTGTATCACTGTAGTGACAGGTTGTCAGCCTGTCGCCTAAAGTTGTAATACGTTGTACACATGAAACCCTCGAGTCGCTTAGTTGCCTCTTACAACACCCGCGGGAAGAAATGGGGTGATGCTACTCTATGCCGGCATCGCACGGCAAAATAACCCCGTATTTATTTATTTAAAGCTGTAGTAATGCGAAAGTTGGTTATTTTGTTTGTAGAGTTCAGCGAAGCGGCCACAATTCTAGTCCAAAAGATGAGAGAAGGTACTGCAACACTTTATGGGGTAACGCAGGCGACGGCGACATTGGTGGAGTCCATAGACACAGTACTAGGTAAGTACTACAATAAAATAAACCTTTCGATTTAAGTATTTTTTTTGACATAATGACGCCATTTACCGCCGTGTGATGCCAGCTTAGAATAGCATCAACCCACTTCTTTCCCGCGGGTGTCGTAAGAAGCAACTAAGGGACTTCCGTCAAGGCTTAAGGCTTTTCGTTAAGGCTTCCGTCACTATACTGATATACCCTCAATATTTGTCAGATGTGGCGATAGCGGCCGTATTTTTACGGCTGTTATCCGCACGGGATATACTTATAAGGTGTAAAAATATTAGCTGCGAACATTTTAAGGGATGAATCGGCCCATGAAACTGAACAACTTGCCCCAAGGAAATATGAAAAAGAAATTTGGACCTCCAATACAAATTGATTTGGGCGGTCGGTACTTTTGATTAGGAGGTCCGAAAATTTTCTCATATTTTGACCTATGTTCCTAAGTTGTTCAGTTTCATGGGCTGGTTCACCCCTTAAAATATTTGCAGCTAATTTTTTTCACACCCTGTATAAGAATTTTCTTTGGACCGCTATAACAAATTGACTAGGTCGGTCAGTAATTTTGTGTGGGAGGTCCAAAAATTTCTTTCATATTTTGAACTAGGTGCAATTTTTTTACATCCTGTATTACGCCAATTACTTAATTTTGATTACAACCAAATGTAAGGAAAATCCTTATCGGCATACTGTTTTGTTTGACAGGCTACTTATTCCGTTACGACGGCAGATACAAGAGCGACTTCAAACCGCTGCTGATCCGCACCGTGTCCGGTAGCTCGGAGTTAGCGGAGAGTAGGGCCTGGAGAAACTCACAGTTCAATAATGTAAGTATCACATACACTCATACATATACAGGATGTAAGAGACGGTGTAACGAAAACTTTGCAGGCGTGATCAGATCATGAAAGTAAAGAATTTTTTCTATGGGGGCTATGTTGGGAAACGACAACATTTTTTCGAGTTTCCATACAAATTTCAGATCAGGAATTTTGTATAGAATGTTGATTTTTTTTTATGTTTACCTACATAGCCCCCATAGAAAAGTTGTTCAGTTTCATGGTCTGATCACGTCTGCAAAGTTTTCGTTACACCGTCTCTTAGACCCTATACACACACATATCACGCCTTTATCCCTAGCGGGGTAGGGAGAGCTATAACGACCGTAAAATAATGTCGTTATCTGACAAATAGCCCTTTGTCAGACGTGTCTCGTTTCGGCAATTCATATATCACTATGGTGATAGGTTGTCAGCCTGTCGCCTAAAATTGCAATGTTATCGTTGTACATCGTTTTAAAAAGTAGTTCATTTGATCTGTCAGGAATGGAGCGTATCATGTATTTTGATTTTAGTTTAAGAATAAATTTGACTATAAGAATAAATATTAGCTGCAAATATTTTAAGGGATGAACCAGCACAAGAAACTGAACAAGGAATATAGGTGGCTTTAAGAAAAAAAATTTGACCTCTCATACAAAATTACTGACCAATCAAGTCAACTTGTATAGGAGGTCCAAAAAATTTTCTCACATTTCGACCTATGTCCCTTGGGGAAAGTTGTTCAGTTTCAACAGCTGATTCACCCCATAAAATATTTGCAGCTAATATTTTTACACCTTATATTTTAATTGCCGTGTGATGCCGGCTTAGAATAGCATCACCCCACATCCTTCCCGTGGGTGTCGTAAGAGGCGACTAAGGGACTCGAGAGTAATTGGTGTATTACAATTTTTAGGCGAGAGGCTGACAACCTGTCACTATAGTGATACACATGTTTTCCGAAACATCCTTAGAAAACAATACTCAAAAATGTCAGACGTGGCGATAGCGACCGTATTCTTACGGCTGTTAACGCTCTGCCTACCCCGCAAGGGATAAAGGCGTGATATATGTATGTATGTATGTATAATTATAGAATTATGAAATGTGTAGGTAGTTTAAAGAATATTATGACGTAATGATTTAATTTTTATCACTTAAAGTAAACTGTTTATTACATCGACTTTATTATATAATATTTTATATACTTTGTAACCTAAATATAAGGTGTAAAAATATTAGCTGCAAATATTTTAAGGGGTGATTCAGCCCATGAAACTGAACAACTTTCCCCAAGAAACATAGGTCGAAAATTGAGATATTTTGTTGGTCCTCCCATACAAATCGACTTGGTCGGATGGCAATTTTGTATGGGAGGTAAAAATTTTTTTTTCATATTTCGCCCTATGTTCCTCAGGGAAAGTTGTTCAGTTTCAGCAACATATTTGCAGCAAATTTTGTAACACCCTGTTCGCAAAGGTAGAATTATTTGGTAGACAATTAAATAGGTATAGCGTAGAAACAAAATAAATCTTAACATTTTTGTTAATGAATACAAATCTAATAGTATATTTAAATCGTGTCAAACAATTTTAATTTTTTTATAATAATTGTATTTTTCTAGAATATACTGCTCTGGTGGGATAATTTTATAGATATGATATAATTATGATAATGTTATTTATTATAAATGTAGTATGTGATTTTTAAGCAATCGAATTAGATATATGCCTGTTATGATGGCATGTATTGTAAATTTTCAATAAATAATATTGAATTTAATTTAATTGAAAAATTAAGGCACTGGCTCAGGGCTAGCCAGGCTAACCACACATCATGTAACTTTACTTTCCTTTTTTCCAGTGGGTAGAAAAGGACACACTGTCACTCAAGCTACTCTGCCTCAACTCGGCAGTAGTGTTCACCCAACTCCAGTCCGCAAGATGCATCTTACTAGCATCGGGGACTCTGACTCCATTGGTCAGTCTACATTCGGAGCTAGGCACTGACTTTCCACTACAGATCAGTCCCAACCATGTCATACCCGCTGACAGGGTAAGTACCTAAAATGACATTAAAAAAACAAATACTTTCATTTACTCAAACAGACGATCTCACTTTAAAACACGCTCACTCAAAAAGGCTTCCAAAAACACAGTCTACTTAAAACACACTAAAACACTTTCACTTAAAAACACAATCAAAAATACTTTCACTCAAAAACACGGTCCTCTAAAAACACAATCACTTAATTGGAGCAAAAAAACTTACCTCCAAAATATACCCGAAAACATAACTTTCAGACACATTATTAAAAACACACTCGAGAGTATTGGTGTATTACAATTTTTAGGCGACAGGCTGACAACCTGTCACTATAGTGATACTCATATATTTTTTTCTGAAACAACCTTGGAAAACAATCCTCAAAAATGTCAGACGTGGCGATAGTGGCTGTATTCTCATCGGGTCGTTGGACGATTCGGTGTCCCACACGAAAAGAAGAAGAAGAACGCTCTGCCTATCCCGCAAGGGATAAAGACGTGATATATGTACGTATGTATATATGTATGTTTGTATTCGTACTTCACAGGTATGGATAGGCACCCTAACGACGTGTCCCAACGGGTACCCCCTCAAGTGTACCGCAGGTGAAGCAGACCAGGCTCTGATACAGGACAGCTTGGGTGATGCGATCAGATGGGTTTGTCAGGTAAAGTTAACATTTTTTTATATATATATGAAAATAAGTAATAGAAAAATTTACAAGCGTCGACCGGAAATCGAACCCGTGGGGTACCGGCCCACTAATCTACCACTGAGCTGTCGACACGCCGGTTGGCCTTCGTCTGTTTCTCGATCTTGATGCTCGTCTTGAAGCGACGATCTTAGCGACATCTAGTAGTAATACTTTAGTACTAACTACGTGGATAGTCCACTTTACAGTAATAATTCAAACAACGTGATGACGCTATGCTTATATCATTTCTTCTTGTTTTTTTTGCTTAAGATAGGCCCGCTTTGTCTACTATCTCACCTGATAAATTCTGACTGTCTGGTTTGTTTGATTGACTGACTACAGTATACGGGGTGTAAAAAAATTATCTGCAAATATTTTAAGGGGTGAACCAGCTCATGAAACTGAACAACTTTCCCCAAGGAACATAGGTCGATATACGAGAATTATTTGGACCTTTCATTCAAAGTGATACCGGTCGGTAATTTTGTATGGAAGGTCTAAATTTTTTTTCATATTTCGACCTAAGTTTCTTGACGTAAATTGTTCAGTTTCGTGAGCTGATTCACCACTCAAAATATTTTCAGCTATTATTTTTACACCTTATACAAAGTGAGCAACTGAACAACTTACCCAAAGAAACATAGGTCAAAATGTAAGAATTTTTTTTGACCTGTCGTCACTTTGTAGTGACTTGGTCGGTCGATAATTTTGTATAAGAGATCCAAGTTTTACTCCCCTTAAATTATTTGCAGCATTTTTTTTTTACACTGTGTATATTAATTTTTCTTTATTGTCAGGTAACACCGAATGGGGTGCTCGTGTTTTTGCCTTCGTACGCGCTGATGAATAAGCTGTCTAAGCGGTAAGAGCCACTATGTACAGGGTGTAAGAGACGGTGTAACGAAAACTTTGCAGGCGTGCTCAGACCATGAAACTGAACAACTTTTTCTATGGAGGCTATGTGGGGAAAAGAAAAATTTTTTTTTTGTATGGAAGGTCGAAAAAAATAACGTTTCAAAACATAGCCCCCATAGAAAAAGTTGTTCAGCTTCATGGTCTGATCACGCCTGCAAAGTTTTCGTTACACCGTCCCTTACACCCTGTATATTATTTATGTATACTTTTAACTGTACAATTAATTTCTTAATGTACGCCTATGTATCTAATATCTTATTTGAACGTTTTTGAAATAATGTTATTACAATGAGATTCTTTTTTTTATCGTTTTGTTCCTAGTAGATGGCGATCGGAGTGAATTATACTAATATTATGAAATAGTATATAATCGCATTTTTATTTATGAAAATGATAAAGTTCTGAACGCATTAAAATCCCATTAATTAGTCGCATCAAAATTTAATGTGATGCCGTGTGATGCCGGTTTATAATAGCATCTCCCCATATCCTTCTCGCGGGTGTCGTAAGAGGCGACTAAGCGACTCGAGAGTATTGGTGTATTACATTTTTTAGGCGACAGGCTGACAACCTGTCACTATAGTGATACACATGTTTTCTGAAACAACCTTGGAAAACAATTCTCAAAAATGTCAGACGTGGCGATATTGGCCGTATTCTTACTGCCGTTAACGCTCTGCCTACCCCGCAAGGGATAAAGGCGTGATATATGTATGTATGTATGTATCAAAATTTAAGATTTGCAAAACAAATGGCAACCCAAGGTGTCAATTCTCTATCTCTAAAAAAATAGGGTCTATACTATAGTCTGTAAAATATAGGATGATCCCTGTGATGTTTGTGACCTTGGAGCAAATGCAATGAAATAAGGTCCATTTACCTTTGTTTACTAGGAAAATAAACCTTATGCCATAGCTTTCGCTCCAAGGTCACAAACGTCACTGGGATTATCATATATTTTACAGACTATAGAATAATGTTTCTTTGGACAGTCTGTGTTAACTTGGAACGGTAATTATCATTTTAGATGGCAAGAAACTGGCATGTGGAGAAAACTGAACGATCTGAAACACGTGTTTATGGAGAGCAGAAACACTAGGGACCACAATGATATTATGGATGTAAGTAACACATACGGGGTGTAAAAAAAATCCTGCAAATATTCTAAAGGGAGAATCAGCCCATGAAACTGAACTACTTTCCCAAAGCAACATAGGTCGAAATATCAAAAAAAAATTTTGAACCTCCCATACAAAATGTAGCAGCCGAGCGAGTCAACCTGTAGGTCCAAACTTGAAGGAGGTAGAAATTGTATACAATTACGGATTTCATACATATCCTAGGAAATGTTTTTTCTGTTTATAAATTCGAACTTTGGACATTTCTAAACACTATAAATCAAGTATGTAGTATTTTTGGACCATAGTTTTAAGCGTACAACTTTTGTATTTTACTAATGACCCAGTCATCATGACTGTCCCTATGGCGTAAAGGATAGTACCCCTACCTTCTACGCCGAGGGACCTGGGTTCGATCCCCACCGGGCACATTTTATAAGTAAATTTTTTAATACTTGTGTTGAAGCTGGGTGTTTTCTACGCATACATACATCTACCTTAGGGCATGTGGAAATGTACGGCAGGTGCAAAAAACACAAAAACTTACTTAAATACTAATATTCATGAAAAAAATATTCATAAATCCTATACATACACTTAAATAATATATAAATATTACTTATACTGAATATAATACATAGAAATAATATAATATATAGAATAGAATATATATATATTTACCTCACATACGGCACTATTACATATATCTACATATATTTATCTAGCGAACTGGTTTCTTCCAGGAGTTCTACGAGCGCGTGGAGACCAGCCGAGGCGCCCTGCTGTTCGCAGTCTACAGGGGGAAGGTGTCGGAAGGCATGGATTTCAAAGATCATCAGGCGAGGGCGGTCGTTACTGTACGTACATAATAATAATATTCTTTATTGCACACATCGTCATTCTCCTTGTCTTATCCCGTTCTCTGTCGGGGTCAGCTACCTTATGGCGAGTGACAGGTGTCGGGAGGCGGGTAGCTACCCGTCTGGCCGGGTGTTGTGGCCAGGGGACGGACGGGTCCACCTGGATTGGATTAGAAGTTGTATATATGCGTTGCGCGGCGAACACTTTTGATACCGCGTTTCAGGCCCATTGTTCTGTCACGTGGCGCCATCTGTCCGATATATTGAGAACTCCTGTTGCGTCTTGTATGCTTGTGAACCACTTGAGTGAGCTTCATGTTGTAGCCACCAGAGGTCGCTACAACCTAACCTGGGGGCTTTGACGTGGAACCAAGTTTTTACACAGAGCGGCTGCCATCTGACCTCTGCAACCCGAAGGCTAACCTGGCCCGAATCCTAGGTTAAGTCACATTCAAATACCATCTGAACTCAAATCTTATTTGAATGTGGGTTTCATCACAATATTTTTCCTTCACCATAAGAGCAGTCGGTAAATGTACGTTAGTTGGCACAGGGAAAAACACATTGGGACATGGCGGGGATCGAACTCGGGTCTCACGATTGTGAGACCGGTATCCTAACCTCTTGGCCACCGACGCTCTGTGAACCTCTGTAGCTATTTTAATAAAAATCTAATTTCTGCACAATATTTTTTTAATTGATGCCGTGTGATGCCGGCTTAGAATAGCTTCACCCCACATCCTTCCCGCGGGTGCCGTAAAAGGCGACTAAAGGACTCGAGAGTATTTGTGTATTACAATTTTTGCGACAGTCTGACAACCTGTCACTATAGTGGTACACATATTTTCCGAAACAACCTTGTAAAACAATCCTCAAAAATGACAGACGTGGCGATAGATACCGTATTCTTGCGGCCATTAGCGCTCTGCCTACCCCGCAAGGGATAAAGGCGTGATATATGTATGTATGCATGTAATTTCCACTCCCCACAGATCGGTGTACCATTTCCGAATACATTTGACCAGGCTGTCAAAGAGAAGATGAACTACAATGACAAGTACGCGAAACAACGAAACCTGTTGACCAGCAGGGAGTGGCTGCGGGTCCAAGCTTACAGGTAAGACCTCGGAAGTATGACCAGAAAAAAAAAATCCTCGCCATATTGTGAAAAACTAATTTCTTCTAATGACAACAATAACTTTTGAACAGTGGCGTAACTACGAAGGGGTAAGGCGGGACAGTGCCCCGGGGCCTCGGCTCAGGGGCCCTGGGCCAAAAAGATCAATGTGTGATTGAAAAATTACCAATCATTGATAGTCGATATATTATTCATAGTAAAATCCCTCTATGAATCCATGGGTTTCTACATAGATAAGTTTGAAAAAAGCCTTCAAAAGTTTTTTAAGGAGCCTTTTACACTTTTCAGAGTATTTCTGCTATGAAGGTATGAGTAACTCTTTGATTTTGTAACACGTCGGCGTATACGAAGCGGAGGCCCTAGTTTTTTTTGCCCTAGAGCCTTTGGTCTCCTAGTTACGCCACTGCTTTTGAATCTCTAGTGGTTGTCATTATCAAATTCGAAGGGGTTTTCATGGTGTTGTTTATTGTGATTGTCACAATAAATGGTAGGTTTGTCTAACCACTAGATATTGATAAATATTACCTTTTTGTAAAATAGTCAATACAATATCATACATCGAATTAAAATTTGCTGTTAAATATCAGTCCGATCAGTTCTTCCCAGAACAACTCCTAAGCCCAGCCTCGCCCCAAGGGCGTGATGGGCTGGTTGTTTGAACAACCAATCAAATATTTCCGGGCACGCGCTCCCCACCAAGCCGACCGGCGTAGATTTCATAGCCCCGGGGCTAAAATTAAAGTGTCCAACAAGAAAAAAAACTGTTAAAAAGTCAATACAGTATCATACATCGAATTAAATTATAAAAACGTGTCTTCCAGAGCACTGAACCAAGCCGTGGGCCGCTGTGTGCGGCACAGGAACGACTGGGGAGCGGTCTTACTCATCGACAGCAGATTTCAACAACCATACTACACCGAACATCTGTCGAAGTGGGTGCGAAACTTTGTAAGTACCAAATAAGTCCACTTCTATATAGGATGTTAGGAAAAGTTCTAACTTCCTTTCAAAAGAGGAACCAGCCCATGAAACTGAACACATACATACATATATCACGCCTTTATTCCTTGCGGGGTAGGCAGAAAGTTAACGACCATAAGAATACGGTCGCTATCGCCACGTCTGACATTTTTGAGGATTGATTTCCAAGGTTGTTCCAGAAAACATGTGTATCACTATAGTGACAGGTTGTCAGCCTGTCGCCTAAAAATTGTAATACACCAATACCCTCGAGTCCCTTAGTCGCCTCTTACGACACCCGCGGGAAGGATATGGGGTGATGCTATTCTAAGCCGGCATCACACGGCATAACTTTTCCCAAGTAACATAGATCAAAATACAGGGTGTTTGGAAGAGTGATAAATTTCTTTCAAGGAATGAACAAGGTCATGAAACTACAACTTTGTTGCAGGGGGCTATGTTGGGAAACGTAAAATTTTTCTTTTTCGGAAATTTGGTATCGGAAGGTCACGTTTACCAACATAGTCCAAATAGAAAAAGCTGTTCACTTTCATGGTCTGAGTACGCCTGCAAAGTTTTCGTTACACCGTCCCTTACACCCCGTAGAAAGAGAAACAAAAACAATCCGCCTTTGTGCCTACACTTTCCATTAGTTTATTTAAGTGTTTTTTGTAACTATTTCTTGTTTGGTACAATAAAGTTATACATACAATGATAATGTAATTTTGCCCACAGCTGGGCAACAACCACCACACGTACGAGAGTTTAGTGAACAGCCCCACCAGCCTCGAGACCTTCGTGAGGGACATGGCCATACGCGAGAACGAGGACCACAAAGCGTGATAAATAGTCTTCAGGATAATTTCTATCATGTTGTTATTTCAAAAACATGACATTAATAATGTGTTAAAATACTATAGTCTGTAAAATATAGGTAGATCCCTGTGACGTTGGCGACCTTGGAGCAAATACATAAGGTCAATTTCCTAGTAAAGAAAGAAAAATGGACTTTGTGTCGTAGCGTTTGCTCTAAGGTCAGAAACGTCACAGGGATACAACATACTTACATATATCACGCCTTTATCCCTTACGGGGTAGGCAGAGCGTTAACAGCCGTAAAAATACGATCGCTATCGCCACGTTTGACAAGTATTGCGGGCTCTTTCAGATGATTCGTGTATCAGTATAGTGACAGGTTGTCAGCCTGTCGCCTAAAAGTTGTAATACACATGAAAGCCTCGAGTCCCTCAGTCGCCTCTTACGACACCCACGGGTAGGAAATGGGGTGATGCTATTCTAAGCCGGCATCACACGGCAATAAATAATCTTCAGGATAATTGCTATCATGTTATCGTTTCAAAAACATGACATTAATAATGTGTTATTATGTTAATAAATACTATAGTCTGTAAAATATAGGTTGATCCTTAAGATTTTCAGCCTTTTCATGCAAATATTTATTCGGGAACAAAACAGGGGAATACATTTGTATGAAAACTCAAAACATCTAGACTACGAGGGTTCTTAGACTTTGGATTCAGAAAAAAAAAATTTGGGACTGGTACATTAGACCCTACGCTATAATTATGTAATTCTAATTACCAATTGTGCCTTTCTTATTAATAGGTACCTATGTGTGAATATTGTACGTAAGAAAACATCAGGTAAAATAAAACTCGATGTTTCTAAATATCATATTAGTTTTATTTCATACATACACATACACAAATCACGCTTATATCCCTGGCGGGGTAGGCAGAGCGTTAACGAGAGTACGGTCGTCACGCCACGTCCGAAAAATGTTTGAGGGTCTTTTCAGATAAGTCGTGTATCACTATAGTGACAAATTGTCAGCCTGTCGCCTAAAATTGCAATACACATGAAACCCTTAGACACTTCTACGACACCCACGGGAATGTAATGGGGTGATGTTATTCTAAGCCGGCATTACAAGTTTTATTCCAAAAACATGATTTTTCGTCACTTATCATAAACAGAGTTTAGATACGAAGATTATCCAAGGATCTGAGATGATTGTCTTGAAGCGACGATCTTAGCATCAAGAGATCGAGAAATTGACGAAAGCCAACCGGTGCGTCGATAGCTCAGTGGCAAAGCAGTAGGCGGCCCAGGTTTGATTCCCGGTCGACGCTTGTCAATTTTTCGATTTCTTATTTTCATTTATGAGAATAATATACACAACACAAATCACGCCTTTATCCTTTGCGGGATATGCAGAGCGTTTACGATCGTAAAATTACGGTGGTTCTCGTCACGTGTGACAAGTATTGAGGGCCCCTTCAGATGATTCGTGTATCACCGTAGTGACAGGTTGTCAGCCTGTCGCCTGAAGCTGTAATACATGGTAATACACATGAAACCCTCAAAGTCCCTTAGTTGCTTCTTACAACACCCGCGGGTAGAATTGGGGTGATGCTATTCTTTGCCGGAATCACACGGCGACTGATAAATCCCAATTAATAAATCCAAATCTGAGAATAATAAATCCCAACAAGTCTATACAATATACACGGCTAATAATGCAGAAATAAATGTCTATAGTCTGAGGGTAGGTCTAGATCAGTGGTTCTTAACCGGTGGGTCGCGGACTAGTGGTCCCTGGAAGCATCTCAATTAGTGCTTAGTCGGCTTCTACGACAACCACGGGAAAAATACGGGGTGATGCTATTCTAAGCCGGCATCACACGGCACCAAAAAAAACTACCGAATCACTTAATTGTTTGAGTAATTTACGAAGTGTTATGAACTCATGAAACTAATAATGAGAAAAACCTCCCCAATATATGAAAAGTACTTTATGGAGAAAAAATGTGTATTTAACACAAGACTTAGAATATAGGTACTTAATTTTCGCGCTTCTAAACGTCATCATCAGCTGAGAAGCGGTACCTTGAAAACTCACCACATTATCATCTACCGGTTTTTAACCGGTAACTTTTTAATCTGTGTAAATGTCATGTGCGTTGCGCTTTTTTATGCAGTAGGTACATACCGCCACGAACAAAACAATCTAACTGCAAAGGTGCTGGTGGTGGTTGTAGTACAGTCTGGCAAAAAAGTGTTTGGAACGGAATAAAATGGAACTAAAAATTTCGTATGAAAAATTGTTGCCATACTTACGCGTTATCTGTCAGATTTGACAGATCGCGAATAAAGTGGCGCCCTCATTTTTTCTCTATTCTTTTTTGCCAAACTGTACGTATTCGACAATTTACAAATATTCAAGAATGGAGTACTCACTAAAGACGAGGCTGCATGGTCCTAAGATCTTTGCCTGTCCAGAATGGACGAATAAACACAAAAAAAAAGTACGTATTCGACAATGAATTGAGTGTAGAGAAGCTGCGAAAAAAACGCAGTGTCGCAGTGTGTGACTAAATCGACGAATTGATTTTTTCGATTGTGCGCTTGCTTCATAATTTCTCTAAAATCGCTGACTGAATTGGTCAGAAATTTGTGAATATGGAATCCAATTTATCATTCTTATTCGTCGATGACGACGTTTTGGCCCAGTTTCTGAATACAGATGGGCCCTTAGAAGAGCCCGATCTGACCGCATTTCCCACCACCTTATACTGCGAGATTTGTAAGAAACAGTTTGATAATGCTAAGAGATATTATGGTCATTTGAGAGTCCACTCCGAGGACAATCTCTGGACTTGTGGTAAGCGTTTTTATGCCTGATTATGTCCTTGAAATTGTCTTGTATTTGGGCAGGTAGTGTGTTGTCACTTTGGTTTACTTGAATCTATCGGGGCACTGTATAGGAACCCAACACAACACTGGGCGTTACAAAGACCTCATAAAACAAATTCATTGTTATTCATTAACCACTTCCAAAAAATAAAAGGTATGCTTTAAGGTGAACGCAAACTTATCGACACCAAAAGAATCGAATTGTAGAATTATGAAATCTTATGAAACCTCACGGATTTGACCAATTCAACTGATTCGGTCCATTCAAATGTGTGAGGTTTCATAGGTTTCATATAAAGATTTCTAAAATTCCATTAAAATTCGGTTTGTTTTGATCGTTCAGTGAGGATAAGAGTGCTTTCACCTTATAATGGCAAACTATGGAGGACTCAACCAACCTGCCATTATATTTTATACTTGTAGCCATGATTACAAAGTTATGAATTCACTAATCACTATGGCTAACTAACTTTTTGACAGATAAATGCCCGACGCTGAAGTTTTCCACTAAACAGAAATTGATGAAGCACAGTCTCACGCACAAACCTCTGCAGCGCATGTGGAAGTGTCCGCAATGCAGCTTGGAGTTCGAGGCACTGTGGAGGCTGCAGCAGCATTTGTTTGCCAAGCATTTAGATTATAGGTAAGAATATATGTAGCTGTGTGCCGTGTGATGCTAGTTTAGAATAGCATCACTCCGTTTCTTTCCCATGGGTGTCTAGGCGACTAAGGGACTCTAAGGTTTCATGTGTACTGCAATTTTAGGTGACAGGCTGAGAACCTGTCTCTATAATAATGCAATCGGATTTTCTTCTGAGTAGTACATAGTGCTTTATACTACACCTGCAAGAAAAAAATAAGAGAAATACTAGTACAAGAACAGTTCAATAAAGGGAGCTAAAAATTACAAGAATAATCCAAAGCTAATTTTATTATTATTATTATTAATCAGGCAGGCAGTTTTTCAGCTGATAACGCCTGTATCCTGCTCTTCGATTGTTCTAGTTGCCTTTTTGTGACGCTATGTGACTGTCTAGTTTATTCTTGAATGAGTTGATGGATGAAGCCAGTACAATTTCCTCGGGCAACTTATTCCATGCATCAACTACCCAGTTCGTCAGAAAGTGCTTATGGGGATTATTATTTGAGCGTCTTTTCTTTAGTTTCAATGTATGCCCTCTTAGACGGGTATTCAGGTCTCGCTGGAACATGTTCTGGAATCCATTAAGTTCGTAATAGCCACTTAGAATTTTGAAGGTTTCTATTAGGTAATTGTGTGGTATTTTTTTAAAATAATATCTTAGAAAGCAAAAGCTGTAAGTCCATTCAGCCAAGTCCATCCATTTTGCTTTCAAAATATATTAGATGTACGTTCTCTTTTACGTAACTTTGAAAGTTGCTACTTTTCTCCCCTGGCGAGGAACGTTGTATAATTTTTTGTCTCCCGCTAATTTAAAACGTGAACAATGAGTCAGGTTCCTCTCTACATTTCATTAGGTTATAGGTCATTTTCTAAGTAGGTATAGTATGAATAAATATTTACTATTTTTTCCAGGCCACACAAATGTGAGCGGTGCTCCCGGTCCTTCCACAAGCTGTCTGATCTGACTAAACACCAAAATATTCATGATAGTAAGTCTGGATTTTGTTCTTTTATTATAACATTCCAATTTTGTTACATGATTCAAAACCTTTCAACTAAGGATTATAACAACTTTTGTTTGGATGCTCGTCATGTTTTTCATCAGACTTGCGTCACATTTCAAAGTACGTTGCCCGAGGAAAAATAACTTTTATCCATGTTATACATACTACTTTTCATTCCCTTCTATAGTTCAGTTATTATTGTGATACATGACTTATCTGAAATGACCCTTAAACATTTGTCAGACATGGCGATCGTAATTTTACTGTCGTTAACGCTCTGCCTACCCCGCCAGGGATATATGTATTATTTATGTAATTCCAGATATAAAGAAGTTCAGTTGCCCGGTATGCAAGTATCAGTTCAGCGACAAATCCAACATGAAGCGGCACATGCTCAAACACAGCCACGTGAGGCCTTACTGCTGCCGCTGCGGGAGTCGATTCCAGCAGGTAATAAATAGCGCATTGCCCACGCGGGTGGAAAGAAACCGATTGTAACGAGGGTGCAGTTTGAGGCCCGAAGCGCAGCTGAGGCATCAATACACACAAGTTTGTAATCGGTCTTTCTTCCGAGTGATAGCATAGACACTATCACTCACTGTAATATGGCTTATTTTGCAAAAGAAAATTTTGCTGTGTGTTTGGATATTTAAAAAAATTCATTAATGCCTTATTTGCCTTTTTTAAAATTACCTACTGACTTAATTAATTTGTTTTAACATGATAGATCATTTTTAGGTTTCATTATCGTGTGGGAAAATTAATTTCAGACACCTTGGTTGGACTAGTATAAGTTTAACACCCAACTGCTCGAAGCTTGCTAATTCTAAAAGAGTAGGCAATTATAGCGCGGATTGGGCTGGAGTTAGCCTACTTCCTTCCTTCTTTATACTTTGCTATGATGTTATGTTTTTATTTCAGCTGGCATCATTGAACAGGCACAAGCGGACTTGCACGGTGGCAGGGGGTGCGGCCGGGGCCGACAGCGGCGCAGACACCACGAGGAAGAACCACTGCCGGGTCTGCGGCATGACCTTCCAGTACAAGAGCGCTCTGCTAGAACATTGCGTGAGGTGAGACACTACAGCTTTAAGGGGCTGAATAGAAGCGACTTTTATAAGGGATTTTTACCAAGATAAAACTCGAAAATATACCCCAAAAAAATTGGTAGTAATCTTCAGGATATTTACTGTCGTATTGTTCCCAAAACATGATTTGGATCGATAGAAAATCATTGTAGAGTTATCTCTAAAATACCATTATATCGCATACGGTATGAATAACACCCGTACAATAATTAAGTGACGACCGATGTGGCGCAGTGGTAGTGCGACTGCCTTTGACGCAGAAGGTTCCGGGTTCGATTCTCGGCGGGTCACTCACAAAGTCGATATTTATCACTTTGTGAATTTGTGCCCAGTCTGGTTAGGACATTGCGGGCTGAACTACCCGATTGTCCGTAAGTAAGATGGTTCCGTGTTTCGGATGGCACGTTAAGCTGTAGGTCGCGGTTGCTGTCTATGATCACTTAGACGGCGGTCGTTACACAACCATGTCAGAAGCCTGCTACTTGTAGAAGGCGGTTGAAAAATTCTGACACTAGGGTTCATCGGGTCGTTGGACGACTCGGTGTCCCACACGAAAAGAGAAAGAGATTAAGTGTTTATTGTCAAATTGAACGCCTTACAATAGTTTATCGATATATTGTTTTTCATTTTAAAATAACTTATCTCTGTCCGAGTTATCATCAAAACTACGAAAAAAATCTTTGAATCGACAAGACTCCGCCCTGTTTTAAGGTGAGCCCACTCTTATCCGCATCGAACGAACCGAATTTTAGAATTCTTTATATCAAATCCTATGAAACCACGCACATTTACCGGAATCGACCGTTTCATATTCATAGGATTTCATTTAAAGAATTCTTAAATTTGGTTTGTTCGATACGGATAAGTGTGGGTTCATCTTTTCGTGGGATAAATGTCTAAACATTGCACAATCATTATTCACCAAAAATTGTTCATCACATATGTTCTGTTTATTTGTTTCAGACAACACACTATTAAAAAAGAAGAAACAAATGACCAAAAAAAAGAAATAGAACCTACAGCAAATAATACTAATGACAATAATAGGACAGACGACAATACTAATATTGTAGACGACATTCTGTCAGCTGAAGACGACTATATGACCATTTCCAATCAAAACGAAATTCTCAATGTGTACAATCCCACTGAAAACACAAACCCAGACAACTTACACATAGAATTCCTTAAAGACATGAATCAGTTACACGCCTTGGACGATGAACTTTTTTACAACGACATCGACTTCGACACATTTCAACCAAGTCAGATTTTTAACACAAGCATTGATTATGGAAGAAGCGGCGAAATTTTCGACAACGCCATAGACCACGATATAATAAATGCATTATATCAGGACAAAACTAACTTGCCTGATGAACTACTTAATGTTTCTGAAACGAATGTTCCCAAACCCGCAGAAACACAAGAAACCTCATCAGTTTCCGTCAACGAATGCGCAACAATATTCGAAAGCGATGTCGACTTGGAAGCTAGTACGAATCTAGCAGCAAATTTGAACCAACTGATAGGAGAAAACAATGTCCAATACATTTCCACAGAAGACGATGATATGTTTATAATAAGTTTGAATAGCGAAATCGATGCGGAACAACTAACAGACATGTTGAATATCGGAGTGGAATTCGTTGAAGAAAACAATACAATATCTGTCACGTCTGAAGACGTTTCAGCAAAACCTCCAATCAACGAGAAAGATATAAACCAACCATTAGTTGTTACACTGGAACCTATTCAAGTTTTAGAAAAGGATGATAAAGTGAATAAAGCGGAAAAAGGCAAAAAGAAAATGCTGTTCTATTGTATGAAATGCAAAAAGGTATATCAGAGGAAAGACACGTACAATTCTCATAGAGGTAAGTATTGACAAACGCCAAAGTATTTCTGTTTTGGTGTGGGACATCGAGTCGTCCAACGACCCGATTTAATTTTTTTTTGGCGCTATTTATGGCAGATTGGCAGGCAAGCAATGGTCATCGACCATACAGCCTCCCAATTCGCTAGTTTCCTGGGTCATTAAAAAAATATAATAGTTGCATGCTTAAAACTATTGTCCCAAAAATACTACGGACTTCATACATAATTTTTCGAAATATTCAAAGTTTGAATCAATGAACAGAAAAATAATATAAAAGTAAGTGTTTTGACGCCATCCAAATACTTACGGCGTGACGTCATACTTGTAGTTCTTCAAACAAGATACCGTTATAGATCGTTTTAAAAAGTAGCTCATTTGACCTGTCAGGAAACGAATGATGGTGTTTTTGTAAATATTTGATATCCATAACGCAATTTATTAGGTGAAGTATAAAATTAGCCGTGTGATGCCGGTTTCGAATAGCATCACCCCATTTCTTCCCCGTGGGTGTCGTAAAAGGCGACTAAGGGACTCGAGGGTTTCATGTGCATTACAAGTTTTAGGCGACAGGCTGACAACCTGTCACTATAGTGATACATATCTCAACCGGCCCTCAATATTTGTCAGACGTGGCGATAGGGACCGTATTTTTCCGGTCGTTAATGCTCTGCCTACCCCGCAAGGGATAAAGGCGTGATATATGTATGTATGTATGTATGTATGTATAAAATAAACTGTGATTTGAAGAAACAGTAATTAATGGACAACAGCAAGGTATTTGTTGCTTTTAACACGCTTTTATTACCGACATGTATGTATGTAACTATGTAATAAAATTAAAGAAAACTAATTTAACCATCTTCTAAAGATCGTACCGTCATGAAAATTGGCAGTTGTATGTGACATTGATGACAATACAATAATATGGTACTGTCGAGCTGATCTGATGATGGAGCCGGAAGATATGAACTGGAACTTCATGATGGATGATCGTATCATAGCCGTGTTTGGACTTGTTAGAAAGTACTTGTAATGAAACTATTATTTTTTTCCCATTGAGGGGGATGAAAAGTAGTATGTGTAACTCGGGCCTATAAAAAATATTTCGAGTTTCCATGCAAAGTCAGTCAATCAGATCAAGAATTTTGTAAGGAAGCTCAAAAATTTTTTTATCTTTACCAACATAGCCCCCATAGTAAAAAGTTTTCAGTTTCATCGTCTGATCACGCCTGCAAAGTTTTCGTTACACCGTCTCTTACACCCTGTATATCATTAAGTCCCTTGCCATAAAAACTGCTATTATCTCCCCAGCATTCCACAACCCGGCGCTGAGCCGCTACAGATGCTCGGTCTGCCATGAGACGTTCAACTACAAGTCCACCCTCAACAAGCACTACAGGAGGCTGCACGTGCCAATAGTGCACAAAGCGTTCGCCTGCGATCAGTGCGAGCGGAAATTCAAGGCCAATTGGATGGTAAGTGTGATCCTCTCTTTTAGAATAGAATAGAAATCTTTATTTCAAAGTAAAAAAAAAAAGTAAAGTTTCATGCCGTGTGATGCCGGCTTAGAATAGCATCACCCCACATCCTTCCCGTGGGTGTCGTAAGAGGCGACTAAGGGACTCGAGAGTATTGGTGTATTACAATTTTTAGGCGACAGGCTGACAACCTGTCACTATAGTGATACACATGTTTTCCGAAACAACCTTAGAAAACAATACTCAAAAATGTCAGACGTGGCTAAAGCGACCGTATTCTTACGGCTGTTAACGCTCTGCCTACCCCGCAAGGGATAAAGGCGTGATATATGTATGTATGTATGTATATATGTATGTATTTCAAAGTACATGAAGCAATACAACATTAGTAACTTAAATACTTAGGCACAGGTTGTACATTGAAAAAGGTATCCCACTCAGCATATCCTTTTCGTGGGGGACACCGAGTCGTCCAATGACCCGATGAATCCTGAATGCTGGCTTAGAATAGCATCACCCCATCTCTCCGCGGGTGTCGTAAAAGACGACTAAGGGACTCGAGGGTTTCATGTATATTAAAATTTTAGGCAACAGGCTGACAACTTGTCACTATAATGATGCACATATTATCTCAAACGGTTCTCTAAATGTGTCAGACGTGGCGATAGCGAACGTTATTTACGGTCGTTAACGCTCTGTCTACCCCGCCAGGGATATAGGCGTGATATATGTACACGTCGGCGAAGACCACTGGCTGAATAGAATCTACTTGACAGTATAGCCATTGCCTTTCCCGTACGAAAAACAGATAAAAGTTAGATTTGTAAGAACTGTCAAACGAATAGCCACTTGTTAAAATTGTATAGAGTCGAATAACGTGAAAATATGTGGAAACAGTGTGATAATCCTACATACATATATGGGCGAATCTCTGTAAGCTTGTAAAACGGCTGTCCAGATGAGTTTTGATTAAGTATATTGATTTTTATTTATAACTATCCTTCTAATTTTAAGCAAAACATTCATACTTTATAGCACACTAGTATTTAGGATGGTAACACTTTTATATTTGTTTCTAAAAATTGTCAAAGCCCCAAAAAAACAGTCCCCTGGCTGTCCCATTTGCCGAATATTCATATTAAAGGTAATATATTTATAAAAAGATTCATTAACACTGCATATATTTTGCTATTATCTAAAAATACATTAGAGTAGTAACATTTTTTCATATAACATAGGCTTGTTACAAATTTCTTTTCATTAAATACTGTAATGTGAAAGTTGTCCAGAAAATTTTCAAACAGTCCCCTGCCAAAAATTCAAAGTTCCAAAAAAATAAGTATATTTTATTTGCAAAAGATTTTTGTTGTGCAACGGAACACAATCGTTGTGAAGTTAGTGACAGTCGCGGAAAAGGCGACGCTACACGATTTTGTTCAGTGCCAGAGCGTTATTAGTGGCGGGAGCGCGAGTCAGAACTGACAGTACAAACAGTCCTCTGGTAAGTGATTTTATTACCGTTTATTGGCTGAATTACATATTTTTATATTTATTACTTCTATGATCCTGGTCCCTATTCATTGGTAGCTTAGTAAGAATGTATGATCTAGTAGTTTTGTAAATAATCGACTATAACACAAAATAAAACAGTCCCCTGGCGACAGTCCCCTGCCTTATACCCAGGCAGGGGACTGTTCTACGTGCCAGGGGACTGTTCATTTTGCATATTGAAGTATTAACGGTGATTTGATTACTTGTTTATTATTAGAAAAGACTACGAATCATGATAGCTTATTAATCACAATGTATCGCGTTACCTAAGTGATGCATGTATTCGAAACAGTTTTGAGGAAATATTAATTTTTTGGTGCGTTTATGTCGGTAATGAACTAGCTCAAAAAATACTGAACCGTTTTTAAAAATCCTTGTACCGCTGCTTATTGAATGCTTTTAACTACAGGAAATATATAAATTACATTAAAAAGCTATTATCACTACTATACTATTACTATAGTCTATTATCAGTGGATGAAATATGGGCTGGCAGTTAGCTTACGTACATTTATCTTGCAGGTTCATCGCGAAAAGTTAAGATGCTAAGAAGAGCTATCGCGAGAAGAATTATTCCAGATAAAGAGAGAAACAGAGCGTTTAAGATACCAGCAAAGAAAAAATAATCCTCAAAAGAGAGAAGAGATGAAAGAGAAGGTCGTGGGAAGGTTAGCCGAGTAAGCAGACAGTCCACTACAATTGACCACAGCAAGAGAGACAGGACACCACCCTGAAGGCTGCCCCTGTTCACGCTGACGTCAATAGCTGCACCCATAAGGTCCATTGTGACTGTCCTTGTGGTCAGCATCGACCCGACCCAGTTAAGCGTCGTTTTGTGATTCATGCATCTGAGAATCACATCCGTGGATGTGTTGTCAAATGCTCTCTCAATGTCCAGAAAAGCACAGAGGGCTATCTCCTTGTCTTCCAGAGCCCTCTCCAGTCTATCCGTAGCTCCATGAGGGCCGTTTCAGTAGACATACCCTTCTAGTAAGCATACTGTCGGACTTGTTGGGGCCACACTCTTGTATAGGTTTCCCTAAAGGTCTTTAACAAGAACTAGGTAAGACTTATTGGTCTATAGGACTTGGGTTCTGCTTTATTTTTGTCTCCACCTTTGGGAATAATAGTGACACAAACCCTTGTCTATTGTAGTGGTAAGCATCCCCAGGCCAGGTTTGCCCTAAAGATCTTCACTACAACCGCTAGGGTGACTTCTTTACCATGTTGTAACCCTTCAGTTTTGTATGGCTGAAGCCTGGTTATAGCCCTTTAGGGTTTTATGACGGCAGAGGCTCTTCGCCAGTCCTTCGAGGAGGGCCAGGGGTTTCCCACTTCCCTGCAAGGTTGGGCTCCATTCAATGCCCAGTTCCTCAGATCCAGGAAAATGGACCCTAGCAAGGAGCTTAAGTGTCTCTTCTGCAGAAGTCCTCGGTCCTCTTAGTAGCCCCAGATGAGACGCAGGGGCTTTAGGTAGTATCTTGTGAATCTTGGCGATGTGAGGGGTGCTGTTGATTGTCTCACAGAACGAACTTCAAGATCTTCTTTTTGCCTTTCTTAGTTCTTTATTGAATCCTGTAAGGGCACTGCTGTAGGCATCCCTATCCCCGTTGTTCTTCACCCTGATGAAGAGACACCGGGAATTTTGCCTGAGCCTTATCAGTTTTTTATTCCACCATTGTACTGTGGCGATCGACGCACGTGTCGTCCGTCATGGTCAGAACCTTTTCGTAAACTGGCTGATAAGGCCTCGGGCCAGCCACCCTTGAAAACAACTTTGTGAGAGAACTTCAAGTTTTGATACGACAATCAGAGCAAATTTTCATGTTTTGGGTTTTGCATCGGTTTTTTACCTATTTTTACTACAAATATAACCGTTTTTGAGAATTTCAAGTTTATTTTAAGACCTCCACCAGAGCTACGTTCCCACAGTACCTTTCCGTTGGTTAGGTACAAAATATTTTAGTATACGGTTGTCATATGAAAAGTTTTTTCGATTTTGTAAGAAGTGTTAACTACTTCTTATGATTTTTTTTCTTTATACCTTAAGAAGTACAAATTACTGTGTGATCGTGCATATTAAAGCACAAAAACAATAAATGATTTATACAAAAAATATGACTTCTCTATTTAGAACAGTCCCCTGTCGCGCCCAACAGTCCCCTGTCAAGTTTTTTCAGAAAATCTCAATTATCTCAGAAATTTTACAACATTTCTGTCGGACCTCTTTTGTATCGAAAGTTACAGTAATTTTATAACTAATAAAATAAGTTTTTTTCAAAACAAGTAATAAAATTGGTCCGGACAGCATTTGTATGAGGCCATGACGAGTTTACAGAGAATCGCCCATATCACGCCTTTATCCCCTGCGGAGTAGGCAGAGCGATAGCGGCCGTAAGAATACAGCCACTATCGCCATGTCTGACAGAGGATTGTTTTCTAAGGTTGTTTCAGAAAACATGTGTATTACTATAGTAACTGTTTGTCAGCCTGTCGCCTAAAAAATTGAACAATTACGTAGTTTTCTTAACAAACCCCCGCAAAATATGTCTAATCTTGACACTTCCCTGTCATGTATGTATGTATGTTTGTGCCAGTTGAAGGAGCACATAGAGCGCGACCACGAGCAGAGCAAGCGGCACGAGTGCCAGCACGCCGGCTGCGGGCGCAGGTTCTACAAGAGGTCCGACCTCGTCGTGCACAACAGGTAACTAGCTAAGTTCCTGGCTCATTCAATATATATAAGAAAGAAAGAAAAAAGCGTCGGTGGCCAAGTGGTTAGGACACCGGTCTTACAATCGTGAGACCCGAGTTCGAATCCCGCCATGTACCAATGTGTTTTTACTCACGTACATTTACCGACTGCTCTTACGGTGAAGGAAAAACATCGTGATGAAACCCGCATTCAAATAAAATTTGAATTGAATTCAGATGACATTTGAATGTGACTTAACCTAGGATTCGGGCCAGGTTAGCCTTCGGGTTGCAGAGGTCAGATGGCAGTCGCTCTGTGTAAAAACTTGGTTCCACGTCAAATCCCCTAGGTAAGGTAGCCAACCCCGACAGAGAACGGGATAAGGCAAGGAGAATGATAAGAAAGAAAGAAAAAAGAAAAACGTTTTTTGTTACCAAATACATCGATACATTAATCATTAAAAAATAAACAAGAAGGTAACAAAAAAGTATCTGCTCAGCTAATGCTATAAGAGTACACACAGCACTCTCAAAGCGCTGGTGTTCCGCGGAACCAGATTCACAATAAAAATAGTACGTTTATAAAAGTTGTACGTGGTAGTACCGTCAAATGGGGGAAAAATGAGACTAGCGGGTAACGTGGGACATGGTCGACACCAGCATCTATGAACCAGCTATAACGTTGTAACTGGTTGAAAACTCTGGACTCTACATTTATAACTTTGCACGCCACGCTTTAGCCTCACTTTGAACGCCACGCAAAAATGGGCGGTACTTATTTGGTCCACACGGCGGGCCGCGTGGCGTTCAAAGGCTTAAAGGGTGAATCAGACTATAAAACTGAACAACTTTCTCCAAGAAACATAGGTCTAAATATGACAAAATTTTTTGGACCTCCCATATTGGTCAGTCTATAGTTTTATAAGGGAGGCCCAAATTTTTTTTTCTTATTTCGACCTATGTTCTTTGGGAAAAGTTGTTCAGTTTCATGGGCTGGTTCACCCCTTTAAATATTAGCAGATATTTTTTTTACACCGTGTATTTGTTTGCCGTGTGATGCCGGCTTAGAATAGCATCACCCCATTTCTTTCCAACGACAAAGGGACTCGAGGGTTTCATGTGTGTTGCATTTTTTAGACGACAGGCTGACAACCTGTCACTATAGTAATGCACGAATCATCTGAAATAGCCCTCCTCAATATATCAGACGTGGCGTTGGCCGTTTTTTTACGGCCGTTAGCGCTCTACCTACCCCGCAAGGGATAAATGCGTGATATATGTATGTATTTGTTTAAGAAACCCTAAATTCCTGTCATACATAGCCCCATAATGATGACGACTTAATTGGCAGGTACCACACTGGCGAACGACCGTTCAGATGCGAGCTATGTTCCCGCGGCTTCCCTCAGCTGTCGCACCTCAAGCGCCACGAGCGATCCGTCGACTGCACTAAGAAGTAAGCTTATACATTGAAAACAAAACGGTATCCGGAAGCCCTAATCCTAGGTTATTGCCTATGGTTTACTTACCATAGTCGTATCTCGTCAAAAACCAATCATAAGGCTTTTATAGCGCTATTTTAAAGTCTGGCAAAATTAATTTATCTATTTGTATTTGGAAGATTTACAGACAAATTTCAACTGTAAAACAAAGAGGATAGAATATTACAATGCTATTAACCAATCTCCGCAGATAGAATGTATGTGAATGAATGAAAGGTGACCAAAAGCTTATCAAACTACTATCTGTACTAAAAGGGCTCCCCTTTCGGCTTTCAAATTAAAAAAAAAAACAAAAAGTCGATTTTATCTAGCCCGCGTCAATCCATCATCAGAGAAAATTGGGCAATTTCATGGGTTGGGTTTTCAAGCTGTATGACTCTTTTTAACATATTTTACAAGATGAAATTTTATAAGATTTCAAAATAATTGTAACTTTTCCTTGTTTCAGGGCTCGGAAAATCTATGTATAATCTTTTGGCGGGAGAATGGACGTCGCAACTGTGATAGGAAAAATACAGACCTTATCTCACGAGTGCGCGTTTGCCATACTTGTGTGTTATCTCTCTCTCTTTTCGTTGCACGAGTCCGTGTCCAAGACGAAAAGAGAGAGAGATAACACAAGCAAGTATGCCAAACGCGCACTCGCGAGATAAAAGGTCTGTGTAATAGTGATGAACAATCATGTTCTTTTAATAAAATTATTTAGATATTCAAGTTGTAGTTTTATTTTGCTCGATGTTGTCATCAATATTCATATTCCTATTAATTAAAACAAAGGCACTATTGACTATTATAGCGTCGGGTCTACGAGTATGTATCCGTCTAGTTTTTTCTGAAGCTTTATGTCTAAGTAAGTCTGATAATAGGTCTGTATACTAAACAGGCCGGTACGTGGACCCTATTTTACACACAAATACTTTTACAAAATAAAAGTAATAACCTAAAACTTACTTAGCGGTAAGTATAACTCACATAGGTAAGTATAACCCAGTGTTGGGCACAATCAATTACTTTTGTAATTTGATTAATAATTTAACTACTTTTAATTCAATTTAATTCAATCGAAATTACATGTAATTGAAATTACCAGTAATCGCGATTATTTTTCCAATTATGTAATTATAATACGTAATTCAATTACTCAATTACATTTTGTACTATGATAGAATGGATCTTTGCTATAGTAATACGGAATGCATGGAACAGCCTTCCACATATTCATAGGGGACAACTTGACCCTAGGAACATATTATTATGTCAGGCAACAACAGAAAATATTCAATCTCCCATACAAAATGAAATATATTAAGTAGGTACTGGGGGAAATTTGTTCAGTTCATGGTCTGAATGCACCCTATCAATATTCAGAAGACTGGCCTGATGGCGTAGTGGACTGGATAGAAGCCCTGCCTGCTACGCCGAGGGTCGTGGGTTCGATTCCCACACAGCACAAGTATTTGAAAGTTAAAATTCAAACATTTGTGTTGAGTCTGGATGTTTTCTATGTACCTATTGTAAGTATTTACAAAAAAAGAGTATTTGTGTATTAATATCAGCTATCTAATTCCCATAGTACAAGTTTTGCCTAGTTTGGGGCTAGATGGCTGGCGCTGTGTGTGGGAGAATGTGAAATGTCCAGAGTCGTTATGAGGTCTAATTTGAAATAAATAGTAGTTTTTATGACAAAGGCCTTAACTAAGTGATATAATTACGCTATTTTGAATCATATTGTTTTGTTTGGCTCATTATTTAGTAATAAACACATGGTTGAAATATCCTGATAGTTGTTATTTATATGGCCCTTGTTCATATGTAATTGAGTAATTTAGTAATTTTAATTACAATTACATCAAAGTAATTGTTAATCTAAATTACTTTCAAGATTTATAATCAGTAATTCGTAATTTTAATTACATACAATAATTGTAATTTTGTAATTAGTAGTTAATTACAATTTGCCCAACACTGGTATAACCTATGGTGATGGGCATGATAAAGATTTCATAATCAAGATTCAAATAAAGATTTTAGGAGATCTGTTGTAGATGTATGTTCGTTTTATTAAAAATACTAGTACTATAAAAACCTGTGCAATATTACTACCTATTACTGCGATTACTGCATAATGCACATCACTAGCCTATTACTATGACTACAGAACACACTAACTAGTACATAACAACCGGTACGGCACTGAGACCACTGACCTATATAACTATGGACCTAATAATTTCGGATGATGATGACAAAATCACCCAAGCCGCCACTGCAGCCATTACGAGTAGATCACACTCCACAAGCTCTTCAAGCAACCGACGTCCCCGCCGGCGGGGTCGCGGAGGTCCCTCATTTACGCCTCATTTTGGCAATTAAGGGCACGTACCGGGTAGATTCAGTCCGATCAGTTCTTCCCAGAACAACTCCTAAGCCCAGCCTCGCCCCAAGGGTGTGATTGGGCTGGTTGTTTGAACAACCAATCAAATATTTCCGGGTGAGCACGTGCTCCCTACCAAGCCGACAGGCTTAGTTTTGATGGCCCCGGGGCCGAAAACGTAGAGTCCATTATATAAAAAAAAAAATGCACTGAGACAAGTGAAAGATCGTCAATAGTAGCGTTGCCGAACTATCGATAGTAAAACTATCGATAGTTTTCCTATCGAAACCCCTATACAATCGATAGGCCAATCGATACTATCGAAAAACTATCGATAGACTATCGATTGTCTATCGATAGTCCACTATCGAGCGGCAACGCTAGTCAATAGGTGGGTCTCCATTGAACGAGCAGTCTCAGATGCACACTGCCGCGCGCAGCATGCGGCGCATTGCGCGGTCGGTGTGGACGTGTTTCGCCTGACCAGCTAGTAAGATTTTAGCCGTCCTATAAAGCACTTTTGCACAGATAAAAAATAACAATCTACCGATTGAAAACCGGTTACCTATGATGTGGTGAGTTTTCATGGTACCGCGTCACATTACAACTTACTAATCAGCTGATGTTGACGTTTAGAAGCGCGAAAATAAAAATCTGTTCATCAGTTGCATCTCACACCCGCGCATTTTGTTAATTTCTCTACTAAATTGGTGATGAAGTAAAAAAAGCAGTAAGTTATTTGGTAAGTGCGTAATATCCGAGAAGAAATAACTTTCTAAATCAATACAAATGGTCCTTTTCAGGCAAGCGTGGACCAAAGTCAACAGCACGAAGGAGGCCTTTTTAATACCAATTAGCGACTGCGCCCGCTGTAACTTATTTCCCCGTGGGAATAAGATGTTTTCTCGGCAAGTATTATACATAAAGACCTTCTTCTTGAATCACTCTATCTATTAAAAAACCTGCATCAAATTCTCTTTTCTAGTGTTGCAGATTTAAGCAAACAAGACGCGAAAAGCGACTTTGCTTTATAATATGTAGTGATATAATCTAATCTAATGTTTATATGTATTATTTCATTACTAGCGGCCCGCCCAGCGGCTGCGCCCGCTGCAACTAATTTTCCCGTGGGAATAAGCTGTTATCCCGGCAAGTAGGTATTATACATAATCACCTTCCTCTTGAATCACTCTATCTATTAAAAGAACTGCATCAAAATCCGTTGTGTAGTTTTGAAGATATAAGCCTACAAACATACATATATACAGCAAAATAAGCAAACATACATACATACAGAAGCGATAAAGCGAGTTTTATACTATGTAGGAATATTATTATGTAGGTGTATTACAACTTTTAGGCGACAGGCTGACAACCTGTCACTATAGTGATACACAAATTATCTCAAACAGCCCTCTATATTTGTCAGACGTGGCGATAGCGACCATATTTTTACGGTTGTTAACGCTCTGCCTACCCCGTAAGGGATAAAGGCGTGATTTATGTATGTATGTATGTATGTAGGAATATTATCTAATCTAATGTTTATTATTATTATCTATTATTACATTATCGGGCTGGCAGTTGTAGCAACTGATAATGTCTGTGTCGCACTGTTCATAGTCTACTGCGCTTTATTTTTTAAATGTTTATCAAAATTGTTTTGAAATTTATTGGACATTGGTGTTCTATGCCGATATGACATCTTGAGGCAACTCATTCCAGTTATTATTTTTCGATTACCTACATCACTAGGTACATAGGCTAGCATAATATTTACTGAGACTTCCCATTATTATTCTGTCTTTTAATTTGTTATTTGTTTCACTTTTTATTCTACTATTGTAAAACTTTGGCATTGTTATATTTTATTTTTTGACGATCGCATTATCCTCTGATATTTTTATTTAGATTTAGCACTGTAACTATGAATTTGATAATGTGAAATAAAATGACTCTATCTATCTAGTAAAATCGCAATAATTCTAGATAAGCAATTATTTTTCATTATTTTTTGGATAGATGATTATATTTCTGACTAAACATTAAAAATAAAAGTATAAAGCAATGTCGCTTTTCGCATCTGTCTGTATGTATGTTTGCTTAAATCTTCAAAACTACACAACGCATTTAAATGCGGTTTTTTAAATAGATAAAATAATCCAAGATACCTAAACATTTTTATGTAAATATTATCACCGCAGGTAACAATGTGCATCACTTTTATCCACAATGGCAGCGACGTCCCCGCCAGTGACTACCTCTTGGTCATTGCGTCCAACCGAGACGAGTTGTACGACCGCCCGGCTTGCCACCTGGCGCCGTGGCAAGAAGATCCCACTGTCATTGGAGGTACCTATCTGTTCATTTTCTGAGCAGGTTTTTGGACCTCGCATATGAAATTACCATAGTCAATTTGTACGGGAGGTCCAAATAAAATCTCATATTTCGACCTATGTTTCTTAGGGAAATATGTTCAGTTTCATGGGCTGGTCCATCCCTTAAAATATTTGCAGCTAATTTTTTTACACCCTGTATAGAAATATTGTGTTATGTGGGCATAATTTGGAAGTTTGTAATTTACGACAGTGTATTTCTGCCAACAAATTGTTAAATGAGAATAGGATCACTTTTGAGCAGGTTTTTAGGTGGTTTTCCTGTTCAGGGGGTCCGGCTGATTAACATGTCAAATATTTTTTAAATAACTACTTCATTATTCATTGGTTGCCTTCATACATTGATGATGGTGGGTGGCGAAGGTTATATGCTGTGTGGTCAGCCTGGCCAGCTCCGAGGCAGTGCCTTTATTATTTTTGATTTTTTCATCCCACTCGTCCCGCGTTTCTACTAGAAATATAAAATTGTTTCTGTCAATGTACAAAATCACCGACCGAAGCAAGTCTTTTTGTATGGGAGGTCCAAAAAAAAATCTCATATCTCGACCTATGTTTCTTGGGGAAAGCTGATCAGTTCCATGTGCTCATTCACCCTTTAAAATACTTGCAGCTAATATTTTTACACCTTATATATTTTGTTTGACACCTACAGGGAGGGATTTAGAAGCGGGCTGTGGGGGAGGCACCTGGCTGGCCATTTCCCCACTGCGGAAGAAAATAGGATTCCTACTCAACCTGCCTACAGTTAAAAAACCTGATGCCAAAAGTAAGTTCTACTATAGATGTAATTTATTGGAATTTACCGCACTCACAGTGCTATATTATTCTCATAAATGAAAATAAGAAACCGAAAAATTTACAAGCGTCGACCAGAATCGAACCCGGGCCGCGTGGGGTACCGGCCCACTGTTCTTCCACTGAGCTATCGACGCACCGGTTGGCCTTCGTCAATATCTCTATATCTATTGATGCTCGTCTAAGCGACGATCTTAGCGACATCTAGTAGTAGTACTTTAGTACTTAGTCGATTTCCGGTCGACGCTTGTCAGATCTTCGTAAGTCTGTTCAGGAAAAAGAAACCACTGGTAAAAGAAAAGAAGGGAATACGTTTGTATGAAAATGCTTAGCTAGGGATCCCTCGTTTGCCGTGTGAATAGACGTGCCGACTTAGAATAGCATTATCCCATTTCTTTCCCGCGGGTGTCGAAAGAGGCGACTAAGGGACTTGACAGTTTCATGTATATTAAAACCTTTAAGCGACAGGCTGACAACTTGTCACTACAGTGATACACAAATCATTTGAAAGAGCCCTCGACATTTGTCAGACGTGGCGATAACGACCGTAATTATATGATCGTTGACGTTCTGACTACCCCTGGAGCGATAAAGGCGTGATTTACGTATGTACGTTTTGGTAGAATAAAGTACTTTTAATATTTTTTTAATTTACTACTCTCTCTCTCTCTCTCTTTTCGTGTGGACACCGAGTCGCCCAACGACCCGATGAACCCTAGAGTCAGAATTTTTCAACCGCCTTATACAAGTAGCAGGCTTCTGAGATGGTTGTGTAACGATGGCCATCTAAGTGATCATAGACAGCAACCGGGACGTACGGCTTAACGTGCTATCCGAAACACGGAACCATCTTACTTAAGTGTGGTTTAGCCCTACAATCGGGTGGTTTAGCCCGCAATGTCCTAACCAGACTGGGAACAAATTCACCGAGACCTTCTGCGTCACAGGCAGTCGCACTGCCACTGCGCCACATCGGTCGTCAATTTATTATTGATAATTATATTGTATTACAGACCTTTTTTCTCACGAGTGCGCGTTTGCCATACTAGTGTGTGTTATCTCTCTCTCTTTTCGTTTTAGACGCCGAGTCGTCCAGCGAAAAGAGAGAGAGTTAACACACACAAGTATGGCTAACGCACACTCGAGAGATAAAAAGACTGTAATATTGTTTTAGCGCGAGGAAAACTAGCTGCGGAGTTCGTGAAGAGCGACAAAACGGCGCGCGAGTACGTCGAGTCGGTGAAAGATTACGCTGCCGAATGCAATCATTTCAATTTCGTAGCCATTCATTTAGGGTAAGCTAAGTTCTTTTTAATCAGCTTCAAAAGAAAAAGGAGGTTCTCAGTTTGACCTGTATGTATGTTTATCCGCGATAATCTCGCGTTTGGATGACCCGATTTTGGTGCAGAAAAGTATTCATCAGATTTAGGAGAAGGTTTATGGCATATTAACCGACAAAGAATGGAGATTCGCACTTTTTACGTCCGTCAAAGTCGGTCCTCTTTTTAAAGGAGTTATTATGTATTTATGTTTCTTCAATTTATGTTTGAGTTTTCATATGTATGAGGTACTTACTAAAGGTATATGTCTGATAGGTATGCCGAGAAAAGAGTGGTAATATTTATCTGGTACTTAGTTTCTTCAAACAAACAAACACTCTGAGTAAAGATCCATTCGGTAGATGACTGGGTCTTTAATAAAATACAAAAGTTGTTAAAACTATAGTCCAAAAAAACAAAAACTTTACTTATAGTTTTTCGAAATATTCAAAGATTGAATTAGTGAACTGAAAAACATACATATAAGGTGTAAAAATATTAGCTGCAAATATTTTAAGGGGTGAATTAGCCCATGAAACTGAACAACTTTCTCCAAGAAACATATGTTGAAATATGAAAAAAAATTTGGACATCCCATAAAATATTAGGTACCGACCAAGTAATTTTGTATGGGAGGTCCAAATTTGTTTATACAAAATGACTTGGTCGGTAATTTTGTATGGGAGGGCCAAATGTTTTTTCATATTTCAACATATGTTTCCTGGGGAAAGTTGTTCAGTTTCATGGGCTGGCTCACCCCTTAAAGTAGTTGCGGCTACTTTTTTACACCCTGTTTAAAAGTAAGTGTTTTGGCGCCATCTAAACTATCTCTCGTATCTTCATACAAAATATCGTTTTGAAAAGTAGCTCATGCCACCTGCCAGTTATGCCTATTCGTGGCTATTAAGATCGATCTCAGAGTTGAGTGCGATTTATGAATACGGACCTACGTGGTTTATATTAACCAAAATTTTAATTACAGCGCTAAACCAAGAGTAGTTACATATAGCAACTTGACTGGTGCTTGCTACGAGCCATCATGGGAAGGCACAATGTTCGGCATCTCCAATAGTCTGCCCGACACACCGCTCAAAAAGGTGGATTTAATTTGTGCATTAGTATGTGAACGTACATATATCACGCCTTTATCCATTGCGGGGTAGGCAGAGCGTTAACGGCCATAAGAATACGGCCGCTATCGCCACGTCTGACATTCTTGAGGATTGTTTTCCAAGGTTGTTTCAGAAAACATGTGTATCACGTTATTATGTAAAACATGCCGTATGCCGTGTGATGCCGGCTTAGAATAGCATCACCCCATCTCTTTCCTGTGGGAGTCGTAGAAATCGACTAAGCGACTAGAGGATTTCATGTGTATTGCAATTTTAAGCGACGGGCTGACAACCTGTCACTAAAGTAATGCACGGCTTATCTGAAACGACCCTCAAACATTTGTCAGACGTGGCGATAACGACCGTAATTTTACGGTTGTTGACGCTTTGCCTACCCCACCAGGGATATAGGCGTGATATGTGTATGTAAAACAGTTTATTACTATATGAAGGTATATGTACATATTATGCACTATCCCGCTTGACTCTGCGTACTTTTCCTGTCAACAAAAAGTTGCCTAGTAGAAATTGCTACATAAGCAATAAGGCCGCCTATAAGGTGAAAAAATATTAGCTCAAATATTTTAAGGGGTGAATCAGTCCATGAAACTGAACAACTTTCCCCAAGGAACATAGGTCGAAATATGAAAAAAAAATTGGACCTCTCATAACAAATTACCAACCGACCAAGTCAATTTGTATGGTACTTAACTCCAAAAAAAATTCTCATATTTCGGCCTATGTTTCTTGCGGAAAGTTGTTCAGTTTCAATGGCTGATCCAACCCTCAAAGTAATTGCAGCAAATTTTTTTACATCCTGTATTTTACCGAATGTTCTTTTATTGTACTATTCTGTGTTATGTGTTTTGTACAAATAAAGCATTGTTTTGTATATTGTATAAAAAGCATGTTGTATTGTATTGGAAGGTGGAAGCTGGTAAGGAGATGATGAGGGAAATATGCCTACAGCATCACAAGGTCCACGAGAAGGCAACGCTGATTGATAAACTTGTGGCGCTATTGAGGTCTAAAGAACAGTGAGTTGCCGTGTGATGCTGGCTTAGAGTAGCATCACCTTATTCTTTTCATTATTATTATTACATACATACCTACATTACATCAGATGATATTTGAATGTGACTTAACCTAGGATTCGGGCCAGGTTAGCCTTCGGGTTGTAGAGGTCAGATGGCAGTCGCTCTGTGTAAAAACTTGGTTCCACGTCAAATCCCCTAGGTTAGGTAGCCGACCCCGACAGAGAGCGGGATAAGGCGAGGAGAATGATGATATTACTTGCATACATACATATATCACGCCTTTATCCCTTGCGGGGTACGTAGAGCGTTAACGGCCGCGAGAATACGACGGTTGCTATCGCCAGGTCTGACTTTTTTTGAGGATTGTTTTCCTAGTTTCAGAAAACATGTGTATCACTATAGTGACAGGTTGTCAAGGGTCAGCCCCTGTCGTCTAAAAATTGTAATACACCAATACTCTCGAGTCCCTTAGTCGCCTCTTACGACACCCGCGGGAAGGATGTGGGGTGATGCTATTCTAAGCTGGCATCACATTATTATTATTATGAACCATTTATTACGAAAAACATTAAATAACATTTTATCAGCATCATTGATTCCAGCGGGTATCGTAAGCGACTAAGGGACTCGAGGGTTTCATGTGTATTACAACGTTAGGCGGGCTACAGTGGTACACGAATCATCTAAAATGAATCTCAATATTTGTCAGACGTGGCGATAGCGACCGTGCTTTTACGGCCGTTACCGCTCTGCCTTCCCCGCAAGGCGTGATATGTGTATGTATGTATGAACAGCGGGTTTTGATTTATTTTTGTGTGGGACACCGAGTCGTCCTACAACACGATGAACCCAGAGTTTTTGCAACCGCCTGCTACTAGTAGACCACTGACTTGTTGGTGTAACGACCGCCTTCTAAGTTATCGTAGAACGCAAACGGGATCGACGGCTTAGAGTGTCCTCCGAAGCAAGGAACAATTTTTCAAATCCATTGAATGATTTTTTTTTCAGACTTGTAGAAGCCCGCAAATAGGCAAACGTAATTTTGTATTAAAGTATGAGAGAGTATCTCCAAGTTAACAGAGACTGTTAATTTAATTATTTTTCTTCCATTTGCTGGTAAATGGTGGCGTTATTAAAAAAAAGAATACCGAAATCAGCTCGTTTAAGTCGTCAGGTTGGCAGACACACGACAACAAGTGTGTACTTTAAGAACCTTTATTTTGGACCTACTATAAGTAAGGTCCGAAATAGGTCCAAAATAAAGGTTCTTAAAGTACACACTTCGTGAAGTGTTTTATGGTATGGTACACAGTTTTTATTGAAGTTTGAAGGCTGAATGTGACTTTGCACCGTATTTTTTTTTATTTATTCAATAGAACGTAAGCAAATCCATGCACGCTGCTTGCGTATTTCAAAATATATATTACGATTAAAATGTGGTATTATGCAAATGGAAGAAAAAACATTGTACTAGCCACAGCCAAAATGCC
Organism: Keiferia lycopersicella; assembly: GCA_029255805.1. Taxonomy (NCBI): domain Eukaryota; kingdom Metazoa; phylum Arthropoda; class Insecta; order Lepidoptera; family Gelechiidae; genus Keiferia; species Keiferia lycopersicella. Next base: position 1,045,041 of record JARACZ010000015.1, on the reverse strand, counting down.
AATTTCTGGTCTCGTGCTTCCAATATTACTCGACCAGAAATAGGTCCATTTTGGCTACTGCCATAATGTAGTATTTGTGTTTGTAACTCAGACATCTACCGGACCCGCTGTTGCAGGGGAGACCGCGGGAGTTTAGTTCAATATTCGTGGCTCTACCAGAGATCAGATACGGTACCAGGTAAAATATATTTTTTTTGACTTGAACTAGGTACATTTCCGTGTGATGCCGACTTAAAATAGCATCACCCCATGGTTCCTTCCCGTGGTTGTCGTAAGAGGCGACTAAGGGACTCGAGAGTTTCATGTGTATTACAATACAACTTTAGGCGACAGGCTGACAACCTGTCACTACCACGATCGGGTGGTTCAGCCCGCAATGTCTTAAGCAGACTGGGAACAAATGCACAAAGCGATAAATATCAACTTGTGAGTGACCCACCGAGAATCGAACCCGGAACCTTCTGCGTCAAAGGCAGTCGCACTACCACTGCGCCACATCGGCCGTCCGTCCGTCACCTTACTCACCTTAAACTCTAAATAACCTCTAAAACCTTTATAATAAAGGCCTTGTAACCTTCCTTTTTTTATAACCTTCTGCCGGAAAAAAATTCTTTAGAAATACGCAGTGCCTGTTGCACCATTTCTCCTTATGTGTTGTATTATCGTGAATTTTTCTTGTGTACAATAAATTATTAAATAAATAAATAAAAATCTATTAAATAAATCGTGTTCAATCTTTTTTCCAGAACGCACACAATGATCCTAATAACAAAAACCGGTCATGTAGACGTCATAGAGATGACCATGCAGCAGCCAGTAGACGCAGCCAGTCCCACGTGGGAGCGGACTGAGATGCAGTTCTCAATTGATAACATGGGTAACATGGGATTGATAGAAGCTGAGTTGTCCACCATGAAACAGTGATATTATATTATATACAGGGTGTAAAAAATATTAGCTGCAAATATTTAAAGAGGTGAATCAGCCCATGAAACTGAACAACTTTCCCCAAGGAACATAGGTCGAAATATGAAAAATGTTTTTGGACCTCCCATACAAAATTACCAACCATCCACGTCAATTCGTATGGGAGGTCCAAAAAAAACTTCTCATATTTCGACATATGTTTGTTGCGGAAAGTTGTTAAGTTTCATGGCCTGATTCGCCTCTTAAAATATTTGCAGCTAATATTTTTACACCTTATATTTTTAAAATAATGAGTTTTTTAAATGACCTTTTAACGAGATTGAAAGAAAAATAAAAGTGTCCCTACTCATAGGAAAACTATCATTGACATAAAATGTAATCATTTAGATAACTCCTCATACTGATTTGTTTTGTTATTTATTAATGTTTCAAAAAGCAAAATATATCTCAATATTTATTAAAAATATACCTCAATATTTATTAATAGTTTATTCAGATGAATAGTGAATTCCCGGACCCGGGAATTTTTTAAATTTTTATTACATTATTATTTATTTTATGCAATTTTTCTGTCCTTGTTTTTTATCATTATATATAACTGATAGATATTATGATGACTAAAGTGAGTATTATTTTATTTTGTTATGTTTTTTTGAATAAAACATTTTTATTTAAAACTTTATCTTTATTTTAATAATCTTAAGGTATGTTCAACTTTTACAAATAAAACTAGGAAATTTTGACTACACTTCTCATCAGAGAAATCGAGACACTTTCGTTTCTATGATTTAATAGAATAAGAAACTCATAAAAAACTATTTCGAATTTGGTATAAGTATTTTCATTAAGATTTTATTAAACTCATTATGACACAATATCAGATATCATATCATATATATATCAGATTATTTCAAAATAAACACACTTTTTTAATAAAGGGATTTGTACGAAACATAAATTTGCAAAGTGTCGAATTTTTGATGAGAAGTATATCTACTCAAATTTTGTAGATTTTGTCCACAAGATATAGTCTGTAAGTTTAGGTACTTATCTTTTCGTAAATACACTTTGTATAAAAGTGACACTTCATAGCTGTCAGTTTAATACAAAGTTTGTTTACAAAAAGATAAGTACCTAAACTTACAGACTATAGTAGTATCATTTTAACACCTGTTTTAATTAAACACTACATACTGATATTAACTTTTTGTTACAAATGGAATATAATCACGTCTCAGATGGGATTAGAATCCCAGGGTTCGAATCCCACTTTATAACAAAAAGTTATTAAAACGGATTCTACATTGTTATTGACCATTTGTCAGGATTAAATATTTCAGGAAGTTTGAAGTCAGAATCTTGTTCCAAAACACAACCAAGTAACTTAGGAACATTTAGAATAGTTCCAGATATTACATGCGGAAATTTAGTTTCTTTATTTTCAACAAATGCAAGCAGAAGACGTTTGCTGATGTAATCCCCACTGAGAGAAATGTTAGCCACTTCAACATAGCTGTTGAGAGAACTAGAATACATTTCAACTACCACTCTTAAAGACTCCCACGCATATAGCTTACTAGCTGGCAGAAGGCTGATACGGTAATGGTAACCTAGTTTACTGTATGCTGCCTTTAAGAACTCAATCATTTCCTCCAAATAAACATCAAGATTTACTGCAGTTTTTGTTGCTCCAAAGAATTGGACAACAGAAGACTGGCTGACATGAAACAGACTGTCTTCAACAGACGGTGAAGGGATGTACTGACGTCCCATTGAAAGATATTTCAACGGAAATGCCTTAGGAGGTAGGACATTCTTTGCTAAGTAGGCAAAGTATGATGGCAATGATGCTCCACCGGTTAAATGCAAGCGGTTGTCAGGATTGACTTTAGAATCCTCGTTATGGTGTAGGATGAATGTGGCATCAGGACTAGTGTGATTAGTTCCACACCCTTCAACGATTACAGATTTAACAAAGTCTGGGTTAGAAAATTGGACAAATCCATGTTTTCTTAGCAAGTCATTAAAAAAAAATTTGGCTCCTAGTTCAAAAATGGCTGCGTCTCCTGTTAGGTAGTAATTTTCATTCTTTTTGAATTTTATTAGTTTTAAATTGTTGCCAATCTGCAAGTGATCTTTCTTATTTTTGGGTTTGTCAAGATAAGTATGCAAAACTTTGTTTTCTGCATGTGGAGTTGCAGGATGGAGGGAATTAGGTAGTTTTAAAACTTCAACGATGGCGTTTTCTTCTACAGACCATAATGGACTCTTTAACTTCCTTATATTATCTTTTATGAGACCAATTTGCATTTTATATGTCTTAATATCATCACTTTCTGGTGCGGTTTTCATAAGTTTTCCTATTTCTTTAGATAATTTATCTTTAGTTTTATCTAATTCTGATTTACGGTGCTTAAGTTCATTGTAGGTAGCCCAGAGGTTTTCTACTTTATTCAGGTCAATATTACATTTTCTCTGGTTCAATTGTTCTCGGAGAATGTCTTTCTGTTTTAACTGCTCTTCAAAGTCAACATGTGGGGTGATGTAGGTAAAAACTTCAGTCGCTTTAGCACCATTTATGAACAATGCAGATCCTCTTGTAGGTTGGAAATCATGTAACTTAGCTATAACATTGTAGGGGAGTTTACGTAGCATTTTCTTCAACTTTTTTCTTCTTACTTGGACTGACTTCATCTAACACAGCATCGCCATCCTCATCAGTAGTATTTTTCTTAGTGTTTTGAGTTTCAATCTTTCGTTTGCTGGCAGATTTGAAACTGCCTAATCCAGCAGCTCGTTCAGACTCTTCTATCGTGTAGGGCTCAAGTTCTAAAGCCTTGAGACGTCGTTTATGAACTTTAGTCCTGAAATGTTCCTGTAATGACTGGTCGTTGATAAAATAGCGCGCGCAGTGCAAGCAGTAGTGTTGGGCCGCTCCAGGTAAGTCCAAATCTACGTCCTGATTGAGCAACTTCTCTGCTTTTTCTGTAAAAAAACCAGAGAAACAGTGTCAACGAAAATAACCTCAAAAGCATGTGGTTCTATGAATGTTCAGTGTGTATCGCGACGTACGCACCATCCTTCAAATCCTCGTCGATCTGGTCAAGATCCTTCTTCCGGTTTCTCACCCTCCAACGCCTGGCTAGATGTGTATCACCGCTATGATACTTTCTGCGTTTTGTAGGGCCTGGCATAATAAAATTGCGCAAAACAGAACGAAGAAAAGATAACAACACGCGATCGACAGCTGACAGTTGTCAAAAAATATAAACCATTCATTCATTCACTCAGTGGCATGTTCGTCTCATGCTAGTGTTATTATTATAAGTGTACATTCATCTTCTCATACTATGAAGTGGTACTATTGAACTTGAATCGAAATGCGTGAAGTGAACGCATGGTAAGTGTATTCTTGGTTTATGCTTTAGGTTCCGTAAAAGGAAGGCAAAAAGGGAGTAAGGGATAAATCCAATATATCTAAAATATCTTGCATTGCGCTCGCCAATCCGCCTGCCATTCGGTATTGGGTGCGTTCGATCTGTCCTCCTCCAGTAGGTGTGCGTTCACCTTAAGAATCTACCACCCTGCCACCTACCTTTTTACCAGTAAAATGATGGTATATCGTGCGTGATATATCGTTTCAACTTGTGCCGTGTGTTGCCGGCTTAGAGTAGCATCACCCCGTTTCTTTTCCGCGGATATCGTAAGAGGCGACTAAGGGACTCGAGGGCTTCATGTGTAAAAAATTTAGATAAGGCGACAGGCTGACAACCTGTCACTACAGTTATACATGAATCTGAAAGGGCCCTCAATATTTGTCGGTAGTAGTAGCGAATGCGACCGTATTTTTACGGCCGGTAACGGTCTGCCTACCCCGCAAAGGATAAAGGCATGATATATGCATATTCCAAGATTAACTAAAACCTACAATTTTATTATTAGTAATACCTATTAAGGGATTATATTGCTGTGCCCCGGGGTGTCACATGATCACTAATTATTTTATTACTCTGTATCTGTAATATTGCAATAAATGTTAAAATTTAAATAAAAAGCAAGTTTGATTTCATTTATTTATTCATTTAATATAATCTTACTATAATAAAATTCAGTGAAACAGTATCATACATGAATAAATACAATACTAATAGAACAATGAACTTCTGCCATTAAGTTAATAAGTATTCTTTTTTGTTACCAAAGAAGAAAAAAAAACTATCTAATTGTAATTATCGTTTATAAGTTGTTAATGATAGGAATGATCTGAATGAATTCGATTTTTTGCTACAAGAATGTAGCGATAAGATTTTATTAATAATTATTCTATTAACGGGGCGTATCCGGGGCGGTGATGGGTTGTGGTGGGGTGTAAAATAATCTCTATAAATAATGTAATGGGGTACATGCCCCGGACACGAACACACGACTTAATCTAGTGAAGGCATCAATAAAGGTGAAAAACGCAACAGACTCATCACGCGTGTACGTTTGCTGAGAACTGGCACGAGTTAGCTTAATATGAGAAACCATAATAATATGGTATTTCATATACAAGGTGTAACTTTACAAGGTGAAGTGTGCAAAACCTGAAAATTGTTTGTTCAGAATCACGAGCAGAATGGATAGAACCTCTTTCTATTATAGGTAATTTAAAAAAATATATTTAATAAGCGTTGACAGGTATATTACAAGAGCGTGTCGTCGCAGACATAAGAAACCGCAGGAATTGCCAGAAAAACTACATTAACTCAAAAACATGTAAAACAATAATTATTTTGATCTTTTCTTGATTTAGGTTTATTGAATTTTAATTATCAGTTGGGTCTGAATATTTCGCATTTAAAGTTACAACTTGTACAAGATGTTAAAATATTGGCTGCAAATATTAGCTTAAAAAAGGGGCGAATCAATTCCATAAAATTGAATTGATATATGAAAAAAAAATTTTGGGCTACCCATACCAACTAACTTGGTAGATGAGGGCCCTATTTTTTTCTTTCATATTTCGACCTGGGAACGATTTTCAGTTTCACGGGCTGGTTCACCCCTTAAAATATTTGCAGCTATTTTTTTTTGCACTCTGTAGTTATCAGCAATAACTATTATGTACCGACTACCGATGTTATACTATAATAATTTTCATAATTAAAATAATAATCATAACCAGCCCTCGCAAAGTCTACTTCTCACAGGCAAATACACAAATCAATAACATCATAAGACTACTTCTGCCTAAACTAATCCTAGACGTACTAGAAAATATTCATTTATCATCATCATCATAATATAATAATAATTAATCATAATTGTAAACCCTTTATTCCCATTTGTACCCACAGAATCAGTCACTAGTGACAGATGGAAATATAAATTTCCAATTTTCTCTAGAGACAAATGGGAATAATTTGTCCCCGCTCACATTTTATTTTTATTTCAATTTGCCACTAGTGACAGTTCTTGTGGGGAAAAATGGGAATGAACGGATAATTACTCAAAATTCCAGTATGGGTCTAAAAAACTGGCTCATGTTGTCTGCGCGTGAAAGCATTATATACATATAACAATAAAGTCAACTTCTGAAAGAAAAATAGGCAATGATCTGTTTTGTACATTACACTTGATATAGACGTGCTGAGTATTGCACTTTCAAATAATTAACACTGCTGGTATATCTTGCGAACCGTTAAGTTTTCTAAAATAAAATTAATAATACAATCCAGAACCACTTTTAAAAATATACTTTCTTTCTAATTTTCTTTTTAATAAAAGAAAGGGAAAATATAATTTTTCGCGGACGAAAAATTTACGGTGTAACATATATCTTGGTCACTGTTGTTGTATGCCATAACGATGCAACGAATATATTACAATTGTTGAATATAATTTATCTCTACCACTTATTAGGTAAACCAACGTTAAGGCCTGTGCACACTGCTACTGGACAGTGTGCAGTAAACTTTACGTCGGTATTTACGCCGCCTAACCGAACGAACCACTACAAGCAAATTGATGCAGTTTATTGTTCGAATAACGTTCAAAATACACTGTCGGTCGACGGTTAAAAGTTACGTTATTATTCTCTGTTTCACATGTGATATTTCATAATACTCGTTGCCTTATCCCGCTCTCTGTCGGGGTCGGCTACCTAACCAAGGGGATTTGACGTGGAACCAAGTTTTTACACAGAGCGACTGTCATCTGACCTCTGCAACCCGAAGGCTAACCTGGCCCGAATCCTAGGTTAAGTCACATTCATTTATCTGAATTCAATTTTTATTTGAATGTTGGTTTTATCACGATGTTTTTCTTCCACCGTAAGAGCAGGCGGAAAATGTACACATTGGTACGTAGCGGGGATCGAACTCGGGTCTCACGATTTTAAGACCGGTGCCATAACCATTTATTGGAACAATAATCTGTATCGCATCGCGCGAAGCCAGAACAACGCTTAATGATGTCATATATTTTTTCACTTTTTAAAAATAAAGCGCTTAATGACGAGAGCTACATTTACAATTTCAATATTTATTTTTTGTACAGGCCAACCGTGCTGACTCTAAGGCCCCGGTCTCGGGTTTTGCGGACAGCGGGGCGGCCGCAGGATCTTTTGCATACATTTACATGTACCGGTTCTCGGAGCGGGCAACGAGCGACGCACTCCGTAGAAAAAACGTCGCCCCGCTGCCCGCAAAACCCGTGACCGGGGCCTCAGTCGGCCCAAACTACAGAATGACAGAACCCGTCAATACACATTCGCAGATTCGTTTAGGCCACGGGAATTTTTATAAGAATTTTGTAAGACGGATTCAAGCTACCTATATCATATAACAAATCACTCACTGCATAGAGACTTACTACTTGTGTGCTTATATTTGCATTTAAAATTAGGGACTGGAGGGTCTCATGTGTATTGCATTTTTTTTGGCGACAGGCTGACAACCTATAGTAATACACGAATCGTCTGAAACAGCCGTGGCGTTTGGCGATCGTATTTTACGGCCGTTAGCGCTCTGCCTACCCCGCAAGGGATAAAGGCGTGATATATGTGTGTTTGTGTGTAACATTAGGAGTCTATATTAATGTGATACGGTGTCGATGGTGAAGTAGATGCGTTCATACAGTCTGTATGAGACTACCCTCATCTGTGCCGCGCGCATTAAGCTTATAAACATTCCCAACTGCCAACAATAATATCGTTCGTTTCAGAACTCAAAAACAATGTTTATTACTCCTAATTTACTACAGTTTCAACAATTACCGGTTTAGAATAGCATCACTCCAATTCTTTACCGCGGGTGTGGTAAGAGGCGACTATGGGAATCGAGGATTTTGTGTATATAATTTTAGGCGACAGGTCAACCTTGTCACTACAGTGATACACGAATCATCTGAAAGGGCCTTCAATACTTTTTAAATCATGAACTGGACTGAAATTTTCATTACGCAATATTGATTGGCATATTTTTATTATAATAAATAACTTTCTTCCATTATACAGCTCGGTGTTATGTTAGGCCAGTAGGCTCGTTGGTGACCCGCCATTTTCTTTATATAGGGTGTAAACATATTAGCTGCAAATATTTTAAGAGATGAACCAGCTCATGAAATTGAACAACTCTTTACGAAACATAGGTCTAAATATGAAAAAAAATTTTGGGCCTTCCATACAAAACCGACTATGTCAATTTGTATGGGGGTCCTAAACTTTTTTGAATTTTTTTTTGGAAAGTTGTACAGTTTTAAAGTCTGATCCATCCCTTAAAATATTTGCAGCTAATATTTTTACACCCTATATTTATTGGTATATTTTATTACATAATAAATAATTTTCGGTGCAGGGATCTTAGGCCCAAGTTGGTGACCCGGCATTTTGTTATATATTATTCCCTTGTGAAGGAAACATAAGCACGCAAGTGAGTCCCCTGCGCGTGTAGCGTGTGTGTCTAGAAGTGCGCGTGCGCGTGCGCGTAGGGCCCCCAGAGCGGGCTGGCGCGGCCCTACATGCCGTAGCCGTGGTAGGGCGCGGGCGAGGGCGCCTGCGCCGCGTACGCGTACGGGGACGCCGCGCCCGGCACCACCGGGTACGCCATCGACGGACCTGCAATTACAATTTTATAAATGTATAGCTTAGACAGGTAAATAAAATGGAACTAAAAATTTTGTATGAAAAATTGTTGCCATAGTTAAACTTATAGTGGGCGCGTCGTTCGGTAAAACGTGAATGGGCGCGTATAGAGCCTTTTGCCGCCCGTATCAAAAGTCCTTTTTTTAAAAATAATGTTTTTTTGTATATATTTTGCATTTACAGGTTAGGATAAAAGAAACTTTGAAAAAATTTAATATTTATTTTTAAGTTTTAATTTAAGGCTTAAAAAAAAAAATTGGTGGCGCGAAGTAACACACGACAAAATTTTTCATAATTGTTTTAAAATTGTTAATTTCCGTTTTATCGTCTTAAATACGAGTGTAGAAGTGAGTGCTTCATCTAAAATAGAACTGTGACTGTTATTTATGCTTCACAGTGAGCTTTTCGTGAAATAAAAACAGATCAACATCCCGCCTATATTGAACTTTACATCAAACGCTCTCCGCCAATGTTTTCATGAGAACATTCGATCACTTTCAGTGCAGAAACTAATATAAATATAAAATTGACTATTTACAAACCAATTACAAACAGTATTATGGGAAATATTTCCACTTTTTCTTTTTCAAAAATTCAAATCTGCAACTTGTAAACAAACAACTTAACGGACTTCTTCAGCAAACTTTCAGTGAACATTTTTATACTCTATATTAGTGACCAACAGGTGTTAAAAGCATATCACAAAGACTTCAAGCATCAGGTTTCAGGCGTATAGGCGTACAAATTAAATCTCAGAATTAAATACACAAAATAGACTGCAAAACAACCTAAAATTCCAGTGTTCATCACTCAACGCCATCTGTTGCCGAGTAGCCGAATTGTTTTTTTTTTTTTTTCTTTTTGGCGCTGAAATAGAAGGCTTCCTGCGGGCACCACAACAGTAGACGTCATGCATAAATTGCGAAAAATCCTTCACCTTCACCAGCCAAGTTTGTCATGCATCTGGCGGACAGGAATTCAGACACACAAACATTTACAACAGCCGTTTCAACATCAGACTGCAGCCCCGCACAACAACCATAATCTCTGCCAGTACTTCAATAAATCTACGACCACCGTTTTTATTTCACTCCTGCAACATCCATTTGTGTTTATTTTTATAATTCGATAGTATTTTTATGCTTTTTGTTAAGTTTTTCTTTTATTTGTAAATATTTTTTTTTTATTTAAATACAGTTTACTTTTAAATATTTATTTTTTACAATGAATAGCAGCAGCCAAGGCACCAACTCTGATTCAACTTTTTGTCCTCACTGCCCCCCTGGAACACATTAGCCGTAAACATAAAAGTTCAGAAATTCCTTTAGATCTACAACTATCAACCCCACTTGCGATTGACCTAGCCACAGATCAGTCCTCTATCAGTCTGGGTTTCGAGACTTTGGCTAATTTTAAAAAGAACATCCCCGTTTTGAAGCGTATACCAAAAGGCGCCAGAAGCCTAGCGGCTGGCAAACTGGCGGATCTGTTGCAAGAATGTCTCAAATCCAACACCAAAGAGGCTTGGTTTAGTCTTATGTCTTTTGCATTTACAGGTCTAAGAGTGCCCGAGAAACATGGAAACACCTCATTAACTTCCAAAGTAAAACGTAACTTAGATAACTCCTACCCTCAACCTGTAGATCATTCGGGTGCTCGTTCCTTTAATCTATACAGAAAGGTGGAGGCTAAGGTACACGAGGGTGATTTGGGTGGTGCAGCACGTCTTCTTCTTTCTGACTGCAAAATAGCACCTGCCAATGAGGAAACTCTTGATGCACTTAGGGAAAAGCATCCTACTCCAACGCGGCTGCTCACATTTGACTCACCTGACGTGTCCCTTCCCCCATTGACTGTTACTGCCGATGACGTGATCAGAGCACTGAACACGTTCCATAGCTCATCAGCTTCGGGACCCGATGGTCTCCGACCGCAACATCTAAAAGAGTGCATATCGTACTCCGCAGGAAATAATGGAACGCGATTGCTCGAACTTTTGACAGACCTATGTAATTTTCTATTATGTGGATCTCTTAACCCCGAAGTTTGTCCCTTCTTGTATGGTGCATCGTTGTGTGCACTTAGCAAAAAAGATGGTGGTATACGGCCCATAGCGGTGGGTAGCACTTTCTGACGACTCGTGGCCAAGCTAGGATGCCATGCTGTAAGAGATGAGATGGCTACTCATTTGCAACCCCACCAAGTAGGCTTCGGTACACCATTAGGATGCGAAGCAGCGATCCACGCGACAAGAAGTTTTGCTATGAACCCTGACAATGCGGATTGTGTCATCGTCAAGGTTGACTTAAAGAATGCATTTAACAGTGTTGAGAGGGATACGATGTTGACGGAAGCCAAGGAGTTAGTTCCTTCCTTGTATCCCTTTCTTCACCAATGCTACGCCATAACGAGTAACCTTTCCTTCAATGGGTCCCAAATCCCTTCTCAGGTTGGCGCTCAACAAGGAGACCCTCTAGGCCCACTTATCTTCAGTTTGGCGATACATAAAGTGGTTACCTCACTGAAGTCCAGGCTTAATGTATGGTATCTTGACGATGGCACAATCGGCGGAACTTGTGATTCTGTGGCGGAGGATTTAGGCACTCTTATAGCTGGCTTAACACAAATGGGGCTCCAGATGAACTCTTCAAAATGTGAAATTTTTCCCTGCGGCGAGGAGGCCAAAAACAAAATTACAACTTTTAACTCTTTACTTCCAGATATAAAAATTTTAACCGAAAATACTTTTTCCCTTCTCGGTGCACCACTCTTCCCTAGCGCCATTCCGACTGCCCTAGAAACCAAACATAAAATGATAACACAAGTAAGCGAACATCTAGGACACCTCTCAGCTCATGTTGCACTTATTCTCTTTCGAACTTGTTTTTCCCTCCCCAAATTGACGTACGTGATTCGTACAACTCCTACGTGGCTTTTCCCCGACGAGGTCTCTGTGGTGGATTGCGCAATCCGCAACACACTGGAGAGCGTCATTAACGTTTCGCTCGATGATAACCAGTGGCGACAAGCGGCGCTGCCTATCAGATACGGTGGATTGGGTATTCGGAGCATCGGGACCGTTGGTTTGCCGGCTTTCATTGCCTCGTCGAACGGGGTTGCTGATCTTGTAGCTAACATACTTAAATTACAAGGTGACAGACTCAGCATCCCCTTTCAAAGCGACGCAATGGAAGCTTGGGCGGCCACGCGCCCTGGCGTCGATCCTCCGTTGAAACCGGAATCACAGAGAGCCTGGGACGACATAAGCTGCAAATTTTTCTTATCAGAGTTGTCAGACGCACTTACAGGAAGCGACGTAGCTCGTATCAAGGCGGCAACCTGCCCAGAGTCTGGAGCCTGGCTCCAGGCTCTGCCTTCACCTCAGCTCGGTACACACCTTGATAATGACTCCTTGCGGGTAGCAGTTGCTCTGCGTCTGGGCTGTAGAGTCTGCGAAGCTCACAGTTGCCCATGTGGAGCTTCTGTTGACTCTACAGGTCACCACGGCCTAAGCTGTGCGAAATGCGCGGGAAGATTTCCGAGGCACCACGCATTGAACGAGATAATTCGTCGAGCTCTGGTGTCTGCAAACGTACCTTGCGTCCTAGAACCTCCAGGCCTCTGCCGGTCAGACGGGAAACGCCCTGATAGTCTAACTCTCGTCCCTTGGGATAAGGGCCGAAGTCTGCTCTGGGACGCCACTTGCGTAAGTACGTTTGCAGCATCACACTTGCCGAAAACAATGCGTGAGGCGGGATCTGCGGCAGAATTCGCAGCCGGGCAAAAGCATATAAAATATGCAGAGCTCGAGCGTAATTATTTATTCGTTCCATTTGCAGTCGAAACCGGTGGACCATGGGGCAGGGAGGCCAAAAAGTTCATTCGCGAAGTGGGCCGACGCTTACGCGACCGTGGCTGCGACCCCCGCTCCGGAGCGTACTTACACAACATATATCGGTTGCCATCCAGCGCGGAAACGCGGCTGGAGTGATGGGTACTTTTGAGCCAGGTACGCTGCGGGGCGGGCTTTTCGACTAGTTTTTAAGTCTATGTTATAGTTATACATTTCTTAGTTTTAATTTAGTATTAAGTTGTGTATATTTGTAAATTTACTGTAATTTCTTAATAAATAATAAATAAAAAAGGGATTGATATCATTTAAGGCTTATAATCAACTTTGCCAATAATTAAGCGTTATCGGTCAGATTTGACAGATCGCGAAGAAAGTGGCGCCCTCATTTTTTATGTACTCTTTATGGTCAAACTATACTTCGAACCAACGTCAAATCGGTGACGTTCTAAAGAAAGGTCAAGTGAAGAGTACCCTAAACCGACGAGCATGTATGAAAAGACTGATGAATATTTAGGAAACGAAAGAGATGTGTCAGAATCGTAGCAAGTGGAAGGATGTAGTCTCTGCTTACCAGCAGTGAGCATGAGTTGCGGCTCCATCATCATCTGCGGCTTGGTGTCGTTCTCGGCGCTCTCCGTGCTCCGCTTGGCGTCGGCCTCCTCCAATTTCTCCACTTTAGTCGTCAGCTCCCGCACCGTCTGCAATGTCACAACGTACAGTTCATCATTCTCTCTGCCTTATCCCGTTCTTTTGACGCAGAAGGTTCCCGGTTCGATTCTCGGTGGGCCACTCACAAAGTGATAAATACCGACTTTGTGAGTGACCCGCCGAGAATCGAACTTGTCACTCACAAAGTTTCACACTCACTTTGTGAATTTGTCGCAGTCCGGATAGGACATTGCAGCCTGAACTACCCGATTGTCTGTAAGAAAGATGGTTCCGTGTTTCGGATGGCACGTTAAGCCGTAGGTCCCGGTTGCTGTCTATGGAGGTCTGCTAATTGTAGGAGGCAGTTAAAAACTCTAACACCAGGGATCGGGTCGGACGACTCGTTGTCTCACACGAAAAGAGATAAAGAGAGAATGTGTTTTTTATGGAACAGCATGATAAACATGATTCATCATTCTCCTTGTCTTATCCCGTTCTCTGTCGGGGTCGGCTACCTAACCTAGGGGATTTGACGTGGATCCAAGTTTTTACACAGAGGGACTGCCATCTGACCTCTGCAACCCGAAGGCTAACCTGGCCCGAATCCTAGGTTAAGTCACATTGAAATATCATCTGAATTAAAATGTTATTTGAATGTGGGTTTCATCACGATGTTTTTCCTTCACCGTAAGAGCAGTCGGTAAATGTATGTGGTTAGACATCGGGGATCGAACTCGGGTCTCACGATTGTAAGACCGGTGCCCTAACCACTTGGCCACCGACGCTTTGACTAGATAGCTGATACTAATACTTGTATACATTTCCTATCAGTTTCACACATTTCCTGTAACACAGAGAAATGCCGGCTTGATCCCCTGCAGGGGGGGGTAGACGTACCTGTATGAGGAAGGGCATGGCGAAGTCCATGATGTTGTGTCGCCACGCCAGCTCGATCACCACGTCGGGCTTCAGCAGGTCGTAGCACTGCAATATACAAACGAACATGTTTACTTAACTGCTTGTTAGAAAGTTCATTAATACAAACGTAAAATAATAGTTGAAAATAACCTAATAATAAACACGCCTTACAAGACTTTTCTAACAAGTCCAAACACGGCTATGATACGATCATCCATCATGAAGTTCCAGTTCATATCTTCTGGAATATACGACCATGTTTACGATTATAATTTAGGCCAACTCTCATAGGGAAAATAAGAAACTGAAATATTAATACTTGCGATTGTTGGCTCTTGGGGAAAATGTTAGACATTTTTGTATTTAACACTTGTACGGGTTTTACTATTTTAATTTTTAATAACTAAGACCCGTTTTGTACTTAAAAATAATAATTTTAATGTAACATTTATATTTAATTTATATTGCTAATGTGTGTTGCTTATGTAAATGCTTATGTAAGTACCCCTGATGATGTTTAATGACCGAAACTGGTAGGGTTATACCCAATAAATATATAAATAGTGAAACCAGCAAAAGTGTTTTGAATTACAAAAATGTCTACGAAATTGAAAAATTAACAAGCGTCGACCGAGAATTGAAGGCCTACTGCTCTACAACTGAGCTATCACCGGTCGGCCTCCGTCAATTTCTTATTTTCATTTATGAGAATAATATAGCGTGAATGCTGTAAATCTCAATAATCTTTTTTAGTAGTTTATACTACTAGTTAACAATCGGTTTCTTTCTCACCACGAAATCAATGTACTATTATAGTTTAGTTTTTGCAGATTTAAAATTGTGCTTGCAGTCCTTGTTGGCAGCTTTAGTGCCCTACCCACCCCGCTAGAGTGGAGGTGTGAGTTTACCTGGTACAGGCAGGCGGAGAAGCACTCAAAGTTGTCCCTCTCGAGGAACCAGTTGAGGAGTTCTTCAGCCACCTCTGGCTGGCGGCTCTCTGACGCGTACTCCATGGCGTCGGCGTACAGCGCGTCCTTCTTGCACAGCTCCACGCTCTGCTTCCATCTGTTGTTGCCTGCGGAATATAAATACTTTATATAATTACAGGTCAAGATTATGGGTACATAACTTCTCGCCAGTGGAACAGCAGTGTCCGCCATTTTGGTTACCTGTGGTGCCAACCCAAGGCAAGCCCACAGTCAGGCATTTCAGACGCGTAGATTTTTTAAAATTGGGATTTTCTCAATTTATTTTAGGATTACTGTACGTCTATGATTAAAACAATACTAATAATAACCTATTTTTTATATTTCTCAACATATTTACCATATTAGTACTTATTTGCCGTAGTTTCACCGCAAAGGGCGCGAAAGTTTAAATAAGTTTAAACGAGTGGATAACCAATAATTATAAATTATACAGGGTGCAAATATTTTGAGGGGTGAATAAGCCCATGAAACTGAACAACAATCTCCAAGGAACCTAGGTCGAAATATGAGCAATTTTTTTGAACCGCCCATACAAATTGACTTTGTCGGGCGGTAGTTTTGTATGGGAGGTCCAAAAATTTCTTTGATATTTCGACCTATGTTTCTTAAGGAAAGTCGTTCAGTCTCATCGGCCTTAAAATATTTGCAGCTAATATTTTTACATCTTACATAAAAACTTTTTCTAATCATACTCTGGACCGTGTAGTTTTAAAGATTTAAGCATACATACAGACAGACGCGAAAAGCGACTTTGCTTTATACTATGTAGTGATATCTTTCTTTCATCAAACAGCTCAGTGATGGTCGTAGTATGGCGGGACCTTAGACCAATAGCTTACCTTTGTAGAGGTATGCGGCGATCCTCCTGAACTCGGTGAGCTCGTGTTTCTCCAGCTGCTGCGCGAGCGCGATCGTGTCGAAGTTGTCGAACGCGTCGATCGACGTCCTCAGACCCTGCAAACAAATCAAACCTCTTTTATGTGTTGGACTCTACAATTTTGAGGCCATCAAATCTACCGATTCAAACCACTTTTATGTGTTGGACTCTACAAATTTGAGGCCATCAAATCTACCGATTCAAACCTCTTTTATGTGTTGGACTCTACAAATTTGAGGCCATCAAATCTACCGATTCAAACCTCTTTTATGTGTTGGACTCTACAAATTTGAGGCCATCAAATCTACCGATTCAAACCTCTTTTATGTGTTGGACTCTACAAATTTGAGGCCATCAAATCTACCGATTCAAACCACTTTTATGTGTTGGACTCTACAAATTTGAGGCCATCAAATCTACCGATTCAAACCTCTTTTATGTGTTGGACTCTACAAATTTGAGGCCATCAAATCTACCGATTCAAACCTCTTTTATGTGTTGGACTCTACAAATTTGAGGCCATCAAATCTACCGATTCAAACCACTTTTATGTGTTGGACTCTACAAATTTGAGGCCATCAAATCTACCGATTCAAACCTCTTTTATGTGTTGGACTCTACTATTTCGAACCCGAGGCCATCAATTCTACGCCTGTCGGCTTGGTTGGGAGCTACAGCTCACCCGAAAGTAGTTGATTGGTTGTTCAAACAACCAGCCCAATCACGCCCTTGGGGCGAGGCTGGCATCTGAGGCTGCTCATTCAATGGAGACCCAGCTATTAAATTTTTCGAGATATTCAAAGTTTAAATGAATAAACTGACCTGGTAGTCCTCCTCGTCGATGAGGAGCGAGTTGAGCGCCTCGTTGACCGCCTTGTTGTTGAGCGACTGCACGGAGCGCAGGTACGCCTTCACCAGCTGCAGGTGGTGCGACTTGGTGAAGAAGCGGCTCTATACTGTACAGGGGGACTGACCTGGTAGTCCTCCTCGTCGATGAGGAGCGAGTTGAGCGCCTCGTTGACCGCCTTGTTGTTGAGCGACTGCACGGAGCGCAGGTACGCCTTCACCAGCTGCAGGTGGTGCGACTTGGTGAAGAAGCGGCTCTATACTGTACAGGGGGACTGACCTGGTAGTCCTCCTCGTCGATGAGGAGCGAGTTGAGCGCCTCGTTGACCGCCTTGTTGTTGAGCGACTGCACGGAGCGCAGGTACGCCTTCACCAGCTGCAGGTGGTGCGACTTGGTGAAGAAGCGGCTCTATACTGTACAGGGGGACTGACCTGGTAGTCCTCCTCGTCGATGAGGAGCGAGTTGAGCGCCTCGTTGACCGCCTTGTTGTTGAGCGACTGCACGGAGCGCAGGTACGCCTTCACCAGCTGCAGGTGGTGCGACTTGGTGAAGAAGCGGCTCTATACTGTACAGGGGGACTGACCTGGTAGTCCTCCTCGTCGATGAGGAGCGAGTTGAGCGCCTCGTTGACCGCCTTGTTGTTGAGCGACTGCACGGAGCGCAGGTACGCCTTCACCAGCTGCAGGTGGTGCGACTTGGTGAAGAAGCGGCTCTATACTGTACAGGGGGACTGACCTGGTAGTCCTCCTCGTCGATGAGGAGCGAGTTGAGCGCCTCGTTGACCGCCTTGTTGTTGAGCGACTGCACGGAGCGCAGGTACGCCTTCACCAGCTGCAGGTGGTGCGACTTGGTGAAGAAGCGGCTCTATACTGTACAGGGGGACTGACCTGGTAGTCCTCCTCGTCGATGAGGAGCGAGTTGAGCGCCTCGTTGACCGCCTTGTTGTTGAGCGACTGCACGGAGCGCAGGTACGCCTTCACCAGCTGCAGGTGGTGCGACTTGGTGAAGAAGCGGCTCTATACTGTACAGGGGGACTGACCTGGTAGTCCTCCTCGTCGATGAGGAGCGAGTTGAGCGCCTCGTTGACCGCCTTGTTGTTGAGCGACTGCACGGAGCGCAGGTACGCCTTCACCAGCTGCAGGTGGTGCGACTTGGTGAAGAAGCGGCTCTATACTGTACAGGGGGACTGACCTGGTAGTCCTCCTCGTCGATGAGGAGCGAGTTGAGCGCCTCGTTGACCGCCTTGTTGTTGAGCGACTGCACGGAGCGCAGGTACGCCTTCACCAGCTGCAGGTGGTGCGACTTGGTGAAGAAGCGGCTCTATACTGTACAGGGGGACTGACCTGGTAGTCCTCCTCGTCGATGAGGAGCGAGTTGAGCGCCTCGTTGACCGCCTTGTTGTTGAGCGACTGCACGGAGCGCAGGTACGCCTTCACCAGCTGCAGGTGGTGCGACTTGGTGAAGAAGCGGCTCTATACTGTACAGGGGGACTGACCTGGTAGTCCTCCTCGTCGATGAGGAGCGAGTTGAGCGCCTCGTTGACCGCCTTGTTGTTGAGCGACTGCACGGAGCGCAGGTACGCCTTC
Source organism: Keiferia lycopersicella (assembly GCA_029255805.1). Lineage (NCBI taxonomy): Eukaryota > Metazoa > Arthropoda > Insecta > Lepidoptera > Gelechiidae > Keiferia > Keiferia lycopersicella. The sequence continues at coordinate 1,026,271 of JARACZ010000015.1, read as the reverse complement.
ACCAGCTGCAGGTGGTGCGACTTGGTGAAGAAGCGGCTCTATACTGTACAGGGGGACTGACCTGGTAGTCCTCCTCGTCGATGAGGAGCGAGTTGAGCGCCTCGTTGACCGCCTTGTTGTTGAGCGACTGCACGGAGCGCAGGTACGCCTTCACCAGCTGCAGGTGGTGCGACTTGGTGAAGAAGCGGCTCTATACTGTACAGGGGGACTGACCTGGTAGTCCTCCTCGTCGATGAGGAGCGAGTTGAGCGCCTCGTTGACCGCCTTGTTGTTGAGCGACTGCACGGAGCGCAGGTACGCCTTCACCAGCTGCAGGTGGTGCGACTTGGTGAAGAAGCGGCTCTATACTGTACAGGGGGACTGACCTGGTAGTCCTCCTCGTCGATGAGGAGCGAGTTGAGCGCCTCGTTGACCGCCTTGTTGTTGAGCGACTGCACGGAGCGCAGGTACGCCTTCACCAGCTGCAGGTGGTGCGACTTGGTGAAGAAGGCGACGGCGCGCGAGTGGTCCATGCGCGGCGCCAGCACCAGCAGCAGGTCGTTCAGCAGCAGCGGCTTGTAGTCCAGGTAGAACTGGATCGCCTTGTAGTACAGCTCCATGTTCGCCACCTGCAAACACAACGTCATAGCTTTAAATTAGTATTTAAAAAACACGCTTCATTACAAGACTTTTTTAACAAGTCCAAACACGGCTATGATCATTCATTATGAAGTTCCGGTTCATATCTTCCGGCTCCATCATCAGATCAGCTCGACAGTACCATATTATTGTATTGTATTAAGTAAGAAATGGGAAATAAAAATAAGAATTAAAAAAATTTAAAACCCCCATACTGCGAATGACATATTATGGAGAAATATTATTTTGTAGAAAGATTTTTTTTTATTGGACCTCCTATCGACTTGGTCAGTCGGTAATTTTGTATGGAAAACCTAAATTATTTCCTAAGTTCTTTGGGGGAAGTTGCTCAGTTTCATGGGCTGATTAACCCCTTAAAAATATTTGCAGCTAATATTTTTACACCTTATACATCAGTCGCAGTTTGGGGATTTTCTATTTTTATTTATCGCCATGTCGTAAAGTCGTTTGAGGTAAGTCGTGTATCACTCGCTATAGATAGTGCTTAGAGCATTCACCCTAAGGAGATGGCAAAGGGAGTCGCACTCCCACTGCGCCACATCGGTCGTCGTAAACTCGATAACTTGCTAAATATAACCCACGGTTAGAAACGGGGGTGATGCTACAAGCGGGCTTACTTTAGTGATGATGTGGGGGTGATGCTATAAGGCGGCTTACTTTAGTGATGATGTCCTTGAAGTGTCCCTCGCGCCAGGCCTCGGTGGGGTGCTGCATCATGGTGAGCGCCGCGTTGTCGTACTCCTCGTACTTGTCGTACAGGAACACCAGCTCCGACCACAGGTGCGCTTGCTCTGCCGCGCGGAGCACCTGCAAATATTGTCGTTTATTACTCTTGAACAAGGGTAGTACTCGCTATCGTCACTATCAGGTGAGATAGTAGACGAATGTAAAAAAAGTAAAAAAAGGATTTCCTAATGTAATAAAAAAAAATAAGGCCGACTAGGGGCATGCCTTTATTATTTTCTTTTTTCGAAGAATAATTAGGGGAATAAAATATGAGCAATTTTCTTTTTTCGTACAAAGCGAGAAATATATTTTTTCTTTTTATAACTATTTTTTGGAATTCATTTTTTAAAAATCATGCTCTTTTTATTTATTCGATTTTTTTGGTTATTTATGTTAGAAAATGGTTTATACCTGATTCTGCCGAAAAAAAAGGATCTTTTTGGAAATATTTTGCATCACTTTAGTGACAGGTTGTCAGCCTGTCACAAGACTGATGAAAACAACAATAATAATTAAATTAAATACAGTCAAAACTGCACTATTTTGTATTAATTTTGTAATAAATATTAATGCTTTTCTTTCATTTGCGAAGAAACATCATAAATCCACATTTTAATCGTAATAAATTTTGCAAGCAACATGCGCTAGAATTGCTTGTCGAATTAATAAAAAAAAGAATGCGTGGCAAAATAAAATAAAATCACATACAGCCTTTAAACTTCAAACAAATTGTGTACCATAAAACACCTAATCACGAAGTGTGAAGTTCAAGAGCCTTTTTTTACATGCATACATACACATATCTCGCCTCTATCCCTTGCGGGGTAGGTACAGCTTTAACGGCCGTAAGAATACGGCCACTATCTCCGCGTCTCACATTTTTGAGGATTGTTTTCCAAGGTTGTTTCAGAAAACATGTGTATCACTATAGTGACAGGTTGTCAGCCTGTCGCCTAAAAAATTGTAATACACCAATACTCTCGAGTCCCTTAGTCGTCTCTTACGACACCCGCGGGAAGGATATGGGGTGATGCTATTTTAAGCCGGCATCACACGGCATTGTTTGTTGATGTTTTTCTATCGAGCCAAATTATTAGTATCATGTTTTGGAAATGTCAGACGTGGCGATAGTGACCGTATTCTTACGGCCGTTAACGCTCTGCCTAACCCGCAAGGGATAAAGGCCTGATATGTGTATGTCTGTATGTGTATGTTTTGGAAACAATAAGATTATAGCAAATATCCTGAAGATTACTACTTATTTTTTTGGGTAGGTTTTCCGAGTATTACTAGGGTAGAAATCCCCTTAATATACTCAGCCTCATAAGTTTTTATTGTTAAGTAGTGTTGGGGCGTACCTTGGGAATGTTGACGCGTGACCAGAAGAGCTCGAGGTGCTCGCGCATCTTGGCGGGCTTGTACTTGCTGTAGAGGATCGCCAGCTCGGTGAACATGCCCATGTGCGCGCGCTCCAGCCCCAGCGCCGCCTCCAGCAGCGCGATCAGCTCCTCGAAGAACCCGCGCTCCTGCCAATACATGGTCCATAAGTTAACATTTGAAAATAACAATGTAAATAAAGAAAAAATAAAGAATTTGTTATTATTATTCCGTCCACACCGACCGCGCATGGCGCCGCACGTTGCGCGCGGCAGTGAGCATCGAGACTGCTCGTTCAATGGAGACACAGCTATTGTGATTTTCTATATTTCAAACTTTTAGCAGACTACGAAATCAGCTGAGATCCAATCGACATCCAACTGAAAAGAATTTCATTTAGCAGACTTAGGGGACTCTTGACATTTCCTGGTTGGAAGTCCATGCACGCGAAGCAGACCTGCTTCCAGCAGCCAGGGTACCTGGTAGAAGTTGATCAGCTCCTCCAGCTCGTCGGCGTGCACCACGATGTGCAGCCCGCACATCTGCGCGAGCCGGAACTCGCCCGCCTCCACGCACGCGAAGCAGACCTGCTTCCAGCAGCCAGGGTACCTGGTAGAAGTTGATCAGCTCCTCCAGCTCGTCGGCGTGCACCACGATGTGCAGCCCGCACATCTGCGCGAGCCGGAACTCGCCCGCCTCCACGCACGCGAAGCAGACCTGCTTCCAGCAGCCAGGGTACCTGGTAGAAGTTGATCAGCTCCTCCAGCTCGTCGGCGTGCACCACGATGTGCAGCCCGCACATCTGCGCGAGCCGGAACTCGCCCGCCTCCACGCACGCGAAGCAGACCTGCTTCCAGCAGCCAGGGTACCTGGTAGAAGTTGATCAGCTCCTCCAGCTCGTCGGCGTGCACCACGATGTGCAGCCCGCACATCTGCGCGAGCCGGAACTCGCCCGCCTCCACGCACGCGAAGCAGACCTGCTTCCAGCAGCCAGGGTACCTGGTAGAAGTTGATCAGCTCCTCCAGCTCGTCGGCGTGCACCACGATGTGCAGCCCGCACATCTGCGCGAGCCGGAACTCGCCCGCCTCCACGCACGCGAAGCAGACCTGCTTCCAGCAGCCAGGGTACCTGGTAGAAGTTGATCAGCTCCTCCAGCTCGTCGGCGTGCACCACGATGTGCAGCCCGCACATCTGCGCGAGCCGGAACTCGCCCGCCTCCACGCACGCGAAGCAGACCTGCTTCCAGCAGCCAGGGTACCTGGTAGAAGTTGATCAGCTCCTCCAGCTCGTCGGCGTGCACCACGATGTGCAGCCCGCACATCTGCGCGAGCCGGAACTCGCCCGCCTCCACGCACGCGAAGCAGACCTGCTTCCAGCAGCCAGGGTACCTGGTAGAAGTTGATCAGCTCCTCCAGCTCGTCGGCGTGCACCACGATGTGCAGCCCGCACATCTGCGCGAGCCGGAACTCGCCCGCCTCCACGCACGCGAAGCAGACCTGCTTCCAGCAGCCAGGGTACCTGGTAGAAGTTGATCAGCTCCTCCAGCTCGTCGGCGTGCACCACGATGTGCAGCCCGCACATCTGCGCGAGCCGGAACTCGCCCGCCTCCACGCACGCGAAGCAGACCTCCTTCCAGGTGCGCGTCGAGTTGGCCTTGCGGGCGCCGTCCACCGCGCCTAAGGAAACACAAGATTAATTATAGTGCATGTATTGGTTTATCGGTACTTGACTAGGCAATTAATTATAGTATTCATTCATCATAGATCACGTGGTGGGAAAGGAACTGGTTGCTAACGAGGGTGTAGTTGTGGTGGTTATGTTGTAACATAAGCACTTTGGGTTCCATCATCAGACCCTGGCTACCATTTATTTGAAGGGTGCTTGATAAGACCATTCCAACAAACCCAAACTCGATCAAACTCGAACCTTGCGGTGTAGGCAGAGCGTTAACGATTCCAAAATTACGACCGTTATCGCCACGTCTAACCAGTATTGAGATGATTCGTGGATCACTGCAGTGACAAGTTATCAGCGTGTCGCCTAAAATTGTATTAAACATGAAACGCTCGAGTCCCTTAGTTGCCTTTTACAACACGAGTGGGAAGAAATGGGGTGATGCTATTCTAAGCATCACACGGTCAAATTGTAACAGATCAAATTCAAAATTTCACAGATAAAATTATAAATTTGTTGAATAGGTTTCAAGACTGAAAAATTAATATGCATGTTCTTTTGGAAATAATTTATGTGTATTTTCCGTCCAGTGTAAACCTAACCTCATAATGGTCTCAGAATACCAGCGCTGTAGATGGCTACTGCTGTCTGCCGCATACGCTGAGTGAGGTCCATGTTCGGTACATAACATGTTTCTAGTATAATTAATTGGTTTAAATTTTTCCTTTGTTGTTGTGTTGTGTTAACCGAAATAAATTTATTTTCTTTCTTTCTATCACGTAAAGTGACATGCAGATATTAGATAGGTGGTGTAAGAAACAAAATACGTTTTGGGGCGATATTAAAGTCAAGATTTAAAGAATATTCACATGTTACATGTTAATCAGCCGGACCCCCTGTGACTTTTAAAATGGAACCGTACCTTGGAACTCCTTAAGGTTGTACATCTACATCTTGTCGTCGAAGCAGCGGTCGCCGATCTCCTGTATGTGGCGTGGAGCTGGATGGACCCACCTTGGAACTCCTTGAGGTGCACCAGCGTGATGGCCAGCCTTGCGAAGTTGCTGACGTTGTTGTAGAGCAGCTTGGCCGCGTTGTACATCTTGTCGTCGAAGCAGCGGTCGCCGATCTCCTGTATGTGGCGTGGAGCTGGATGGACCCACCTTGGAACTCCTTGAGGTGCACCAGCGTGATGGCCAGCCTTGCGAAGTTGCTGACGTTGTTGTAGAGCAGCTTGGCCGCGTTGTACATCTTGTCGTCGAAGCAGCGGTCGCCGATCTCCTGTATGTGGCGTGGAGCTGGATGGACCCACCTTGGAACTCCTTGAGGTGCACCAGCGTGATGGCCAGCCTTGCGAAGTTGCTGACGTTGTTGTAGAGCAGCTTGGCCGCGTTGTACATCTTGTCGTCGAAGCAGCGGTCGCCGATCTCCTGTATGTGGCGTGGAGCTGGATGGACCCACCTTGGAACTCCTTGAGGTGCACCAGCGTGATGGCCAGCCTTGCGAAGTTGCTGACGTTGTTGTAGAGCAGCTTGGCCGCGTTGTACATCTTGTCGTCGAAGCAGCGGTCGCCGATCTCCTGTATGTGGCGTGGAGCTGGATGGACCCACCTTGGAACTCCTTGAGGTGCACCAGCGTGATGGCCAGCCTTGCGAAGTTGCTGACGTTGTTGTAGAGCAGCTTGGCCGCGTTGTACATCTTGTCGTCGAAGCAGCGGTCGCCGATCTCCTGTATGTGGCGTGGAGCTGGATGGACCCACCTTGGAACTCCTTGAGGTGCACCAGCGTGATGGCCAGCCTTGCGAAGTTGCTGACGTTGTTGTAGAGCAGCTTGGCCGCGTTGTACATCTTGTCGTCGAAGCAGCGGTCGCCGATCTCCTGTATGTGGCGTGGAGCTGGATGGACCCACCTTGGAACTCCTTGAGGTGCACCAGCGTGATGGCCAGCCTTGCGAAGTTGCTGACGTTGTTGTAGAGCAGCTTGGCCGCGTTGTACATCTTGTCGTCGAAGCAGCGGTCGCCGATCTCCTGTATGTGGCGTGGAGCTGGATGGACCCACCTTGGAACTCCTTGAGGTGCACCAGCGTGATGGCCAGCCTTGCGAAGTTGCTGACGTTGTTGTAGAGCAGCTTGGCCGCGTTGTACATCTTGTCGTCGAAGCAGCGGTCGCCGATCTCCTGTATGTGGCGTGGAGCTGGATGGACCCACCTTGGAACTCCTTGAGGTGCACCAGCGTGATGGCCAGCCTTGCGAAGTTGCTGACGTTGTTGTAGAGCAGCTTGGCCGCGTTGTACATCTTGTCGTCGAAGCAGCGGTCGCCGATCTCCTGTATGTGGCGTGGAGCTGGATGGACCCACCTTGGAACTCCTTGAGGTGCACCAGCGTGATGGCCAGCCTTGCGAAGTTGCTGACGTTGTTGTAGAGCAGCTTGGCCGCGTTGTACATCTTGTCGTCGAAGCAGCGGTCGCCGATCTTCTGTATGTCGGCGTGGTTGGGCCCCGAGATGAACTCCTCCAGGTCGGCGAGGCGACCGGTGCGCGCGTACGCGTAGATCAGCTCCGACTCGATGTAGGATTCGCGCGCCTTCTTGCGGGCCATCTGTCGTACAACAGTTTCAGATATCAGTCATCGGAGAACAATACTCTTCACATACATATATATCACGCCTTTATCCCTTGCGGGGTAGGCAGAGCGTTAACGGCCGTAAGAATACGGTCGCTATCGCCACGTCTGACATTTGTGATGACATTTGCCGTCTGATGCCGGCTTAGAATAGCATCACCCCATATCCTACCCGCGGGTGTCGTAAGAGGCGACTAAGGGACTCGAGGATATTGGTGTATTACAATTTTTAGGCGACAGGCTGACAACCTGTCACTATAGTGATACACATGTTTTCTGAAACAACCTTGGAAAACAATCCTCACAAATACTCTTCAATGGGGAGAAAATAGTACATTATGACAGTAGCCGTGTGATGCTGGCATAGGATAGCAACTGTTGTAACGAATGTTCGAATGAACGAAAGCTTGGTATCCTCTCAAAGGTTAGGCGCTACTTTGCACCAGAACAGCTTCTACAACTATATCAAGCTCAAGTTCGATCTTGCATGGATATTGCTGCCACCTTTGGGATGGATCTGCCAAATACCAACTGGCCGCCTTAGACTCCATTGAAAAACGCGCCAAGAAGCTCATAGCAGACGAAGCACTGGTTGAGACTAAGTTGCAGAGCCTTGAGCACCGTCGTAAAGTAGCATGCATGTCGGTATTCTATAGGATACATTTCGGAGAGTGTGCTCAATCACTCCACGACCTGATACCCCCTTCCCCATTCCATCTCCGGGGATCGAGGCGCCGACTGGGGTTCCACCCTTATGTTGTAGATATACCTCTGATCCGCACTAAGCGTTTCGCTTCAACTTTTATCATGCGTACGGCTAAAGAGTGGAATTCCCTGCCGGCGGATCTTTTTCCGGAACAATATAACTTGGGCCTTTTTAAGGCAAGAGTGAATAGGCATTATCTAGGCAAGCATGTACCATCTTCGTCTGCATCTCCACTTACCACCAGGTGAGATGGCAGACAAATGCGGGCCTATTACATATAAAAAAAAAAAAAAAAAAAAAAATGTTCAATTTTAAGCATCACGTGAAACCCATATTCGCGAATGCGAATACGAATGTTTAGTTTTTAAATTTAACGGCATTTATCTGTGGCTGAATGTCGTCGGTGATTGGCCGCGCGAGCCGGGTTCGTTTGTTTGTTGCTATACAATTGTAGAGCTTGGTCAGAAAAAGTAGAAATTAAATAAAAGGGAACTAAAAATTTTGTATGAAAAATTTTTTGTCCAACAAAAAAAAAAATGTATGAAAAATTGTTGCCATAGTTAAGCATTATCTGCCAGATTCGACAGATTGTGAAGAAAATGGCGCCCTCATTTTTTATCTACTCTTTATGCTCAAGTATATTTCACTCCGGAAATTGTCGTAATGATACGAATGATCAATTACGAACCCGTATTATGAACAACTGTTGTAGCTGAACCTTGTCTAATTGCGACCATATTCCAAACTCTATTTTAGTACATTAATACGACAACCGGTGTGGCGCAGTGGTTGTGCGACTACCTGTGACGCAGAAGGTTTCGAGTTCGATTCTCGGTAAGTCACTAACAAAGTTGATATTTATCACTTTGTGAATTTGTTCCCAGTATGGTTAGGACATTGCGCGCTGAACCACCCGATTGTCCCTAAGAAAGATGATTCCGTGTCTCGGATCGCAAGTTAAGCCGTAGGTCCCGGCTGCTGTCTATGATCACTTAGACGGCGGTCGTTACACAGCCATGACAGAAGAATGCTACTTGTAGAAGGCAGTTGAAAAATTCAGACACTAGGGTACATTGGGTCGTTGGACGACCCGGTGTTCCAAACAAAAAGAGAAAGTACATTAGTAGACTATCATTTACCTGCAAATATCTGACAAGGTCGTCCCAAGACTCTTGCTTGGAAGCCGTGGCCACTACATCCAAGTAGGCGGAGGGGTCGTCCGCCTTGATGTAGGAGTCGATGGCTTCCTTGACGAGCCCTTGCTGCAGCTGCGCCTTGGCGAGCTGCGACCACACGCCGGGCTCGTTGCAGCGCTCGGCGAACTCGTAAGCGCGCTCCAGGTCCTTCACTTGCTCGATCAACACCTGGAAAGTGAATTAATTTGGTTAAATTTATTCTTATTTACAAAGTAACATCAGTGATACACGAGTATCTGAGAGGACCCTCAATATTTGTCAAGTGCTGTGATATGGACAGTATTATAACGTACGGCCGTTAATGCTCAGCCTACCCGCAAGGGATAACATGTGTATTTACCACTAGCGGCCCGCCCAGCGACTGCGCTTGTTTTCTCGGCAGTTATTATACATGCAAACCTTCATCTTGAATCACTTTATCTATTAGAAAAACTTCATCAAAATTCGTTGTGTAGTTTTAAAACATTGTTTTTCAAAATACAAAAAAAGCCGTAAGCAATATTGCGAGATACCAAGAATGTAATCATGACATCACAGAGTCTTTCTAGAAAACGTCTCGTACGCCTTCTGTTCTATGTATCTGATTTGTGTATTATATATACACAAGATGTCCCTCTTTAAGTGGCCAAAGAAAAAAATATAGATTCTGGACACCCTTAGCTACCAATCTGGAATATAGTTTTTTTTAATAATCGCAAAAAAAAAATGATTTGTACCTCCCATACTAACATTGCTGTTTTTTTTCTTTGGACCACTTAAAGAGGGACACCCTGTATGAATCACTCTATCTATTAAAATAAAACTGCATCAAAATCCGGTGTGTAGTTTCTAAGTTAGTAATAACGACCTGTAACTTCTTTGTTATCAATAAATGTATTGTATTGTAAGATCTGATGTAAGAGTGTAGCGGTACTCGCCTGTATGGCGGAGGTGTTGACGTCGAACTTCTTGAAGATGGCGAAGGCCTCCTCGTAGAGCTCGTTGTTGATGGCGATGTTGGCGATGTCGGGCGCGTCGTAGTTGTCCAGCCGGTTGATGTACTCCATCACGCGCGTGCGGTCCGCCTTGATCGCTGGGGGAATGGTACACATAGATTAATGCCTTGTGATTCCGGCTTAGAATAGCATCACCCCATTTCCAAACCGTAGGTGTCGTAAGAGGCGACTAAGGGACTTGAGAGTATTGGTGTATTACAATTTTTAGGCGACAGGCTGACAACCTGTCACTATATATCTGAAGCACTACATATCTGAAACGACCCTCAATATTTGTCAGACGTGGTGATAGCGGCCCCATTTTTACGGCCGTTAACGCTCTGCCTACTTCGCAAGGGATAAAGCCGTATGTATGTATGCATGTGATAACGGATTTGTTCCCAGTCTGGTCAGGTTGAACTACACGATTGTCCGCAAGAAAGATGGTTCCGTATTTCGGATGGCACGTTAAGCCGTAGGTCCCGGTTGCTGTCTATGATTACTTAGACGGCGGTCGTTACACAACCATGTCAGAAGCCTGCTACTTGTAGAAGGCGGTCGAATAATACTGACACTAAGGTTCATCGGATCGTTGGAAGACTCGGTATCCCACATGATAAGAGAGAAGATGATCTGAAGGCAGTATGCTCACCAGTGAGGATAAGCAGGTTCTGCAGGTTCCTGTGCTCTGAGAAGACGGAGTTGTCCAGCACTATCTTCTCCAGCAGTTCGATCAGCTCGTTGGGCAGGTCGGCGGTCATGAACGCCTTCACCGTCACACTGATGTCTTCAGGGTCCTGCGTCTCGGAGAGGGCTGTTTGGACCACCTGGAAAATCAAAGTTTCAAAGTTATTTATTTGACAACCTACCGACCAGCGACCTCTGGTGGCTACAACATGAAGCTCACTTAAGTTCACAAGCATACAACACGCAACTGGAGTTCTCAACATATCGGAGAAATGGCGCCACGTGACAGAACAATGGGCCTGAAACGCGGTATCGAAGTGTTCATCGCGCAACGCGTATATACAACTTCCAATCAAAACCAGGTGGACCCGTCGGTCCCCTGGCCACAACACCCGGCCAGGCGGGTAGCTACCCGCCTCCCGACAAATTTTACAAATTTTATTTACAAATTGATAAAATGTGTATTAAAACCGTGTGATGCCGGTTTAGAATAGCATCACCCCAATTCTGCCCGTGGGTGTCGTAAAAGGCGACTAAGGAATGAGTCCAAACAACGGGCAGCAGCGTTTCCTGTAAATATCTACAAAATATTACGCTGCGCTCGCCAATCCGCCTGGCAAGCGTGGTGATTATGGCAATACCCCCCAATTGGGGGAGGCCCATGTCCAGCAGTGGACTGTTGAAGCTGTAGCAGTAGTGGAGAATGAAGACACGCACACACCCACACGCACATACACACTGCCTTCCGCTACCTACACAACATTTCTCACCCATCAACTTTCAGAGCAGGGAGAGGCTGAAAAAGTCTATAAATTCAGCACCTGTGTTTAATGTATGTTTTTTTTATTTTTCTTATCTAATGAATTGGTTCCCTGACCTGGTCAATGAGCTGTCTCTTGAAGGGGTTGCTCTCGGAGAGCACCTCCAGCCACAAGTCCTGGTCGCGGCGGCGCACCAGGTATCTGCAAACATTTATTCACACTTTAGTGAAGGAACAAAGTTATTTTTTTTTACCCCAACTGACTTGGGCGGTCGGTAATTTTGTATGGGAGGTCCAATTATTTTTCATATTTCGATCTATGTTCCTTGGGGGAAATGGTTCAGTTTCATAGGCTGATTCACCCCTTAAAAGTATTGCCAGCTTGGTATATTGTGGCGTGGGTATTGGCTTGTTTCCTGCCAGGTCAAATGAGCTACTTTTTAAAACAATCTAAAACGGAATTTTGTCTGAAGAACTAGAAGTATGACGTCACGCCGAAGTATTTCGATGGCGTCAAAACACTTACTTTTATATTATTTTTCTGCTTATTAATTCACACTTTGAATATTTCGAAAAATGATGACCGAAGTCCGTAGCATTTTTGGACAATAGCTTTAAGCGTACAACTGTTATATTTTTTAATGACCCAGGAAACTAGCGAATTATTTGGACCTCCCATACCAATTGACTTGGATGGTCGGTAATTTTGTATGGGAGATCGAAATTTATTTTATCATAATTCAACCTATGTTCCTTAGGGAAAGTTGTTCAGTTTCATAGGCTTATTTTTCCCTTAAAATATATGCAGCTAATATTTTCACTACTTATATAAACTTTTTTAATACAAAAATGACTCAGGAAACTAGCGAATTGGCTTACACACCTAGCCTGCGTTTTGAAGAGCGAGTTGTCGTTGCAGACGGCGATGAGCTCGCGGTCGCACTGGCCGCGCTCGTACGCGACGCACGCCAGGTGTGGGTCCCGCTTCTCGCAGTAGCGCCCCACGACGCGCGAGTCGTACCTATAAATCAAAACAATGGTAAAAATATTTATTTTATCCCAATAATTAAATTTCGTACAGTTCGTTTTCAGCAAAGATTTTTTTTAACATTTGTGGAAAGTTGCGGCATGTTTAATAGTTCAATAGCTGGGTCTCCATTGAACGAGTAGCCTCAGATCAGCCTCAGGAGCGCATGTTAAAATTCTCATGCTCGGGCGAAAAACCGTCCACACCGACCGCGCATTGCGCCGCATGCTGCGCGCCAGTGAGCATCTGAGGCTGCTCGTTCAATGGAGACCCAACTAATCAGATTTATATACTAATAAGAAACCAACAAGATTCGGAAAATAAACAAAAGATTGCAACAATGTTGCTTCCAGACCCCTGCCTGTCGCGTGACGGCTTCCAGTCCTCTCTGATGATAAGTATATAATAAAAATATTCTTATTCCTTACACTAAGACTAAATTTAAAGATAAATGGATTTTTAATAAATGAACTATAGTTTACCATTGGTTCTCCTTGAGGAATCTCTCGGGGTTGTTGTTGGAGTCGATGTATATCTTGGCGAGCGCGTTGTGCGTGGCGGGCTCGTGGCAGCCCTCGTGCACGCGCGTCTCCAGCCACGGCAGCAGCAGCTTTAGCCTGGAAACCACCACATCAAACAATTATACACAAAAATACAACTACGTATGTTACTAATTAATAAAATATGAAAGTTATATTGTGAAAACTATCGTGTATTTTTTTTTAAAAAGAAAACCGATTTCAACGGACATACAAAATGCGAACCTAAATTTTTTGTCAGTTAATATGCCTTCTCCTAAGTCTGACAAATACTTTTCTGAAAACCGCATAAAAACGCGCGTGTGTGAACAGGACGAAATCTTGCCGATTTTATTATTATTATTCGTTTATGATAATTACCGCCGTCTAAGTAATCATAGACAGCAACCGGGACCCTACGGCTTAACGTGCCATCCGAAAAGCAGAACAATTGTTTTTATTTTTGGGGACAATCTGTTGGATAAATTGGCGATTGAAGAAATCCGATACCAGGGGTCATCAGGTCGTTGAACGACTCAGTGTGATCTTGGGAATTAATTTACCTGTTGCGTTTCTCCACTTCAGCCACCAGCTCGTCAGTGGAGAACTGCCCTCGCACCACCAGGATCAGGTTCTTGATGATGTCCTCAGCGCAGTCCACGTCCAGAAGACCGCCGACCACCACCGGCAGGCGGCTCGGGTTCACCTGCAATTACCATGTACCATGTTCTCATCACCACATCAGCCTGTATCACTGCTGAACATAGGGCTACCCACATACGTGGACAGTACTCCTGCCTTCTGGAGCTCGAGTTCGAATCCGAACCTCGCCATGTCGTCTTCATTTTTATTTTTGCAATAATGTTAACATATTTTTTTTATACATACATACATACAGAAATCACGCCTTTATCCCTTGCGGGGTAGGCAGAGCGATAACGATCGCAAAATTACGGTCGTTATCGCCACGTCTGACAATATTTGAGGGTCGTTGCAGATAAGTCGTGTATCACTATAGCGACAGGTTGTTAGCCTGACGCCTAAAATTGCAATACACTTAAAACCCTGTAAATATTTTTATACAGTATTATATTACTTGTAAATATTTGTTTATTTTTTTGTGTTCTACTCGTCAAACTAAACGAATAAGGTAAAACCACGTTATCCAAAACATGGCCCTTATTATAGTAGTCTTTGCATTTTCCGACAGATGGTGTAACATATAATTATGGCATTATCTAGTTAATAACTAGGTGAACATTTTCATTTTCTTCCATTAACTAAACGCAGAGAAATTGCGGACTTTACCCTTCTCACTAAAATCCTAAACGGTAACATAGACTCGCCGGAGCTACTCGCACTGATCGGACTGCAGGTTCCCGCGCGCCGCTCTGCCAGGCGTAATTATTTATCACTGTATGTCCCTTCTACTAAATGTAATTACAAACGTAATTCTTTCATTTCCCGTGTTTGCAATTTATTTAACAAACAAATATCACAGCACACCGATATCTTTGCAAACAAGGCGTCACACTATAAAACTTTGGTTTTCAAAGATTTTTTTTTGACATCAACATCGGCTATAAATAATAAATGCGTACTGAGTTTGAAGGCATTACTCCTATCCTAGTGTATAGATTAGTTAGCTGTTTCTCAAAGTAGGCATAACAAACAAACGGATCTTGGGTGAATGGCTGGCGGGATTGATTGTTATTGATTGCGTGGGTAACTCGATGTACCTAGTTGGGTGCAAAATTATGTTTGTTCTTCTTTCTTTGTATTTATAGTGCGTTTCGATTTGAACGTTTTTCTTGTTGTTATTCTATATCATAAATCTTAAAGGTGAAAACTTGTTAATGGCCCAGTTCTGTCTATTTTTCGTGCTATTGTCAAATATGTTGGCTGTAAGTTTTCCTGTCAAAATAAAAATAAAATAAAAAATAAAAATATGTGGATATTAGATAGGTAGTGAAAGAAACAAAAGACGTTTTTAAGGCCGATAAACCCGAGCTTGGCTCGGTGAACCGGGTACTTATATAATGAATGTATTAGCTGACCTTCTGCACGTAGATCTCGATGTACTTCTGCAAGCTGTTCCTGTAGAGGTAGAGCACCAGGTCGTGCACGAAGTCGAACCGGTCGCACACGATGATCAGCGGCAGCTGGTCGGGCAGCTTGGCCTCCTTCAGGAAGTTCTTCACGCGCTCCGCGTTGTAGCAGTTCGATTCCCGGCAGATGCGTTCCACTTCCTTGATCTGCCCCGTCTTGCAGGCGGCCTGGAGGGAATATTGGATTAGAAATTTTGAATTACACATACAAATACATAGTTTAAAAGTAGCCTAGTAAAAATGAGAAGTCTTGAGGGTACAGTATAATGAAGCATACCGTATCCTCATGAAGTTGCCAAGATATTGTAGCGTATCGAATAGGTTCGCCGAATCGGGAATGCCTGACTTTTTGCTATTATTAGGGCGCATATTTCTTCCTTATGGGAACGATTACAAGTAATAGCATCTTACAATTAGTGACTGAGGACTTATCTAGCCCATTCATAAGACACTGAATTAACTCAACAAACAGGAAATAACTGCCCTCGTACAACCTTTTGTTGTGCTTGTTGGTTTTAGTTTTAATTTGTCATTGAATTGTATTTTACTTTATTTTAAGTACTATTTGTACAACGAGTTCTTAGCCTTTAATAAAAATCTTATTATTATATTACATAGGCATATCACGCCTATATCCCTAGCGGGGTAGACAGAGCGCTTACGACCATGTCGTGCCTTTGCAATCGCCACCTCTGACAATATTTGAGAGTAGTTTCAGATAAGTCATGTCACTACAATAATACACGAATCATCTGTTTAGGGCCCTCAATATTTGTCACACGTGGTGATATTTTTTACACACACAAATCACGTCTTTATCCCTTGCGGGGTAGGCAGAGCGTTAACAATCATAAAGTTACGGTCGTTATAGCCACGTCTACCAAGTATTATTATTATATTACGTGTATTTTTTTGGTTGATTGAAATTTTTCGAACGAAGATTTAACTGCCGTGTGATGCCGGCTTAGAATAGCATCACCCCACATCCTTCCCGCGGGTGTCGTAAGAGGCAACTAAGGGACTCGAGAGTATTGGTGTATTACAATTTTTAGGCGACAGGCTGACAACCTGTCACTATAGTGATACACATGTTTTCTGAAACGACCTTGGAAAACAATCCTCAAAAATGTCAGACGTGGCGATAGTGGCCGTATTTTTAGGGCCGTTATCGCTCTGCCTACCCCGCAAGGGATAAAGGCGTGATATATGTATGTATGTAAGATTTAACTTCTCGATTTAGATTTTAATTTTTACAACATACCTGAATATACTTGAAATGCACTTCAGGGTCCTGACTGAAGTTCACAATCGATCCCAGGAAGTAGAACAGGCCCTCATACGTCTTGAAGCTCTCGAACAGCTCTATCAGCGCCTTCGTGGTCAGCTGCTCGTGGTACTTGGTGGCTATTTGGACGCAGATCTGCAGGTTCTGCCGGATGTTGGCCTGCAGCATCGCCTTGAGGCACTCCAGCGAGTCTTCCACGGACAGCTGCCCGAAGTAGGTCACCAGCCACTCCGCGGATAGTAAGTGGGTGTGTACCTGAAGAAAAAAACCTTGTTACAGATGATATCACTATGTATGGAATTAACCTGTTTCATTCATCTGCGACTGTGGGGCCCCATCTCAATCTATGGCGCACCTTATTAGGTGTCCTCTTTTGCCCGTCTCTTGCAGCAGGGAGCTGATCCTAGCTACAGAGAACGACATTGCGGTCGCCAAATGCTGGCAATCAAAAATATAATGATGCATTGACACGACGAAGGAGAATATCTGTAAATGTATGTATTTATTACTTGTAGTTTATATAATACTGAATATGCAGCATTTTTTTATTGTTTGTTTTATAAGAATTTACTGCACTCGCAGTGCTATATTATTCTGATAAATGAAAATAATAAATTGAAGAATTTATAAGAGTCGAACGGGAATCGAATCCGGGCCGCGTGGAGTACCGGCCCACTGATCTGCCACTGAGCTATCGACGCACCGGTTGGCCTTTGTCAATTTCTCAATCTCTTGATGCTCATCTGGAAGCGACGATCTTTGCGACATCTAGTAGTAGTACTTAGTAATAAATGATGATTACCGGTCGACGCATGTAATTTTTTCATCAATTTCTTAATGCTCGTCTTGATGTCGTAGAGGTCGGTGTAGTGGTCGAGGGCGCGCTGCAGCAGGCCCGCCTTCTCGCAGAGCTGCGCGACGTGCGCTCTGAAGCACGGACTCACCACTGCGCGCTTGATGTCGTAGAGGTCGGTGTAGTGGTCGAGGGCGCGCTGCAGCAGGCCCGCCTTCTCGCAGAGCTGCGCGACGTGCGCTCTGAAGCACGGACTCACCACTGCGCGCTTGATGTCGTAGAGGTCGGTGTAGTGGTCGAGGGCGCGCTGCAGCAGGCCCGCCTTCTCGCAGAGCTGCGCGACGTGCGCTCTGAAGCACGGACTCACCACTGCGCGCTTGATGTCGTAGAGGTCGGTGTAGTGGTCGAGGGCGCGCTGCAGCAGGCCCGCCTTCTCGCAGAGCTGCGCGACGTGCGCTCTGAAGCACGGACTCACCACTGCGCGCTTGATGTCGTAGAGGTCGGTGTAGTGGTCGAGGGCGCGCTGCAGCAGGCCCGCCTTCTCGCAGAGCTGCGCGACGTGCGCTCTGAAGCACGGACTCACCACTGCGCGCTTGATGTCGTAGAGGTCGGTGTAGTGGTCGAGGGCGCGCTGCAGCAGGCCCGCCTTCTCGCAGAGCTGCGCGACGTGCGCGCGGTCGTAGTGCGTGAACATCGCGTTGCCAAGGATCGCGTCCGCCACCTGCGGCGCCGACATCAGGTTCATCTCCAGCAGCCTGCGGGGAACAGCACCAGTTAAAGAATGGCCGTTCCAATAGAAAGGCAGTACACTATACTATCTGCACTAAACTATCTGATGGTTGGTCTAATATTCCAAGCTAACCTAACATACTGTCTTAATACTTTACTGAAAATATCTAGAAGAACGACAAACATTCGAAAAGTGACCGCTCATAGGATTGAGCCGTCGACTCTCGGCGCGGTAGGCAAGCACACTACCCCTGCGCTACCGACGCAGTTAAGCGACACACTGAAATATCTCACCTAGTCTGCAGCGGTCCTTCCTCGGGACGGTTATTCTTCAGCGCGTCCAATAGGAAGGTGGTACTCTGCTGCTACTACCTGATGGCTGGTCTAACAAACTGTCTTAATACTTTACTGAAAATGTCTAGAAAAACTCAGCCGATACACAAACATTCGAAAAGTGACCCCATCAAGACGGGGATCGAGCCTGCGACTTTTGGCACGGTAGGCAGACGTGGTATCCCCTGCGCTATCGACGCAGTTAACCGACACACTGAAATATCTCACCTAGTCTGTAGCGGGCCTTCCTCGGGCCGGTTATTCTTCAGCGCGTCCAACAAGAAGGCGGTACACTACTACTAATTATACCAAGCTAACCTAACATACTTTACTGAAAATATCTAGACAAACGACAAACATTCGAAAAGTGACCGCTCATAGGATCGAGCCTGCGACTATCGGCGCGGTAGGCAAGCACACTACCCCTGCGCTATCGCCACAGTTAACCGACACACTGAAATATCTCACCTAGTCTGCAGCGGTCCTTCCTCGGGACGGTTATTCTTCAGCGCGTCCAATAGGAAGGTGGTACTCTGCTGCTACTACCTGATGGCTGGTCTAACAAACTGTCTTAATACTTTACTGAAAATGTCTAGAAAAACTCAGCCGATACACAAACATTCGAAAAGTGACCCCATCAAGACGGGGATCGAGCCTGCGACTCTTGGCACGGTAGGCAGACGTGGTATCCCCTGCGCTATCGACGCAGTTAACCGACACACTGAAATATCTCACCTAGTCTGCAGCGGTCCTTCCTCGGGCCGGTTATTCTTCAGCGCGTCCAGTAAGAAGGCGGTGCACTGCTGCACCATGTTCTGCTCCATGAACACGTCCACTATCTGGTTGATGTCGGCGAGGGGGGGGTCTTCGGCCACCAGCATTCCGGCGAACCCGGCGCCTTGTTCCGGGTTCGTGCGCATCACAGACCGCAGCAAGAATATGTAGTCCGGAGTGTAGCCCACCTACGTACAAAATACAGAGTGTAAAAAAAATATCTGCAATTTTAACACTAGAAATAAGGATAAACTTTCTGCGCATATAAGCAGGCTTAGTAAAGTAAGCAAATTTTTTTTAGGGCAATTGTTTACGTTTTTATAACAAGTTTCCTAAAGAGATCCAGAATTACCATTAAATACTAATACATTTAAGCGAGAAATAAAACAAAATTGTATGAGAAAAGTATAAAAAATTTGCGGCAAATATTTCAAGGGGCGAACCAGCCCATGAAACTGAACTTTCTCTAAGGAACATAGGTCGAAATTTGAAAAAAAAGTTATGAACTTCCCATACAAAATTACCTACCGACCGAGTCAATTTGTATGGGAGGTCCAAATAGTTTTCCCATATTTCGACTTATATTTCTTTACACACAAGGCGTCATTTGTGTATGTATGTATGTATGTATTTACCTTCTTGGCATAAAGTACAATTTTCTGGAACTGTCCGGTCTCGGCGAAGCACTGGATGACTTTGGCGGCGACATTGGCCCGCAGGTACACCGACAGGGCCAAGGTAGGGTCCACCTGTTTGACCAGGTCACCGAGCTCCTCGGAGCATTCGAGTTTCTCTTCTTTGAGCCATTTCTCGAGCAGTTGTTTGCGTCCTGTCAACAAATAGTAGTGTTAATAAAACATAATTTAAATATTTTAAATAAAAAGCTTAGGAACTCTAAAACTTTTGAAATTAAACTATATTTTTTTCTACCAACCCACTAAATTGACATTTGATGGGTTGCCACGTTATTGTATTAAAAAATATATAAAAAGGTTGTCTTGTACCCCAAATGATCAAGTTATATGATTCAAAGATTGTGATTGAATCTTTTTGAAAATAAATTTAGTTAATTTTAATTTGCATAAATAAATTGGCCTAAAGAAAAACATTCTACTTTGTTTGTAACAAATTCACTTCACATTTATTTCCTGTCTGACCAGATAAGAATACGTTTTTGTTGTTATCGTCAAAGGATTAGAATTTATTAACCAGGTTCACCACAGCAGCAAAGTAAGTTGTAAAAATTATTTACCATATGGGTTAATGTTACAGTATTCTATTTGACCTACCTACCCATTTTCAAAAATCTGGTGGAAAAGGTAAATGTAAAAAAAAAACAAACAAAAAATTCAATCAAAAATCTCACAAAAGTTTAATGAATAAAATGGATTCAGGCCAGGTTAGCCTTCGGGTTAGGTCAGATGGCAGACGCTCTGTGTAAAAACATGGTTCCACGTCAAATCCCCTAGGTGAGGTAACCGAGAAACGGCAACAGCCGAAAGATAAGGCAACGAGAATGATGATTTATTTCTTCTTTTTTCCTAGTTAGTGATAGACAGCTCACCTTGCAGCAAGACAGGGCGACAGAGCTCCAAGGACTCGAACTTGTTGAGCTGCGCCTGGTCCAGCAGGATGCCGAAGTACTGCAGCAGCGGCGAGGTCTGCCCGGGCTGCGTGGGCACCGCCTGGAACCGCTGGATGGTCTGCGGCGTGCGCAGGATGCCGCGCGGCGCCATCGCTGCCACCTACAAACATTGTCGTCAACGTCAATAAATCATGACGATGCCGTGTGATGCCGGCTTAGAATAGCATCACCCCACATCCTTCCCGCGGGTGTCGTAAGAGGCGACTAAGGGACTCGAGAGTATTGGTGTATTACAAGTTTTAGGCGACAGGCTGACAACCTGTCACTATAGTAATACACATGTTTTCTGAAACTACCTTGGAAAACAATCCTCAAAAATGTCAGACGTGGCGATAGTGGCTGTATGCTTACGGCCGCTATCGCTCTGCCTACCCCGCAAGGGATAAAGGCGTGATATATGTATGTATGTATGTCAATAAATCATATTTAGACTAATTCCACATACATACATACAGGGTGTAAGAGACTGTGTAACGAAAACTTTGCTGGCGTGCTCAGACCATGAAACTGAACACCTTTTTTTATGGGGGCTATGTTGGTCACTAAAGTGACCAGTCAGCCTGTCCCCTAAAAATTGTAATACACCAATACTCTCGAGTCCCTTAGTCGCCTCTTACGACACCCGCGGGAAGGATGTGGGGTGATGCTATTCTAAGCCGGCATCACACTGCACTAGTTCCACTATTATAATAATTAAATTGCTATTGCCGTGTGATGCCGGCTTAGAATAGCATCACCCTATTTTCTAGAAACCGACTTCTTTTTCGTTTGGGATACCGAGTCGACTAACGACAAGATGAACCCTAGTGTCAGAATTTTTCAACCGCCTTCTACAAGAAGCAGGCTTCTGACATGGTTGTGTAACGACCGCCTTCTAAGTAATCATAGACAGTAACAGGGATCTATGGCTTATAGTGCCATCCAAAACATAGAACCATCTTTCTTACGGACAATCGGGTGGTTCAATCTGCAATGTTCTAACCAGACTGGGAACAAATTCACAAAGTGAAAAATATCACCTTTGTGAGTGACCCACCGAGAATCGAACCCGGAACCTTCTGCGTTAAGGGCAGTCGCACTACCACTGCCACTACCACATCGGTCTTTAGAGAGTTTAAGGTCGGTAGATAGAAAACAATAATAAGTAACATATCCTGCCAAGTTGTTCCCGTCTGACGTGTTTGTTTAAACAATGTTTGAACGCCTCACTTTAGCATAATGTTTAAACAATGCTTGAACGCCTCACTTTAGCATCATGTTTGAACAATGTTTAAACTCCTCATCAAACAATGTTTGAACACCTCATTTTAGCATCATATTTGAACCATGTTTAAACAATGTTTGAACACCTCACTTTAGCATCATATTTGAACCATGTTTGAACACCTTACTTGAGCATCATGATTCAACAATGCTTGAACGCCTCACTTTAGCATCATGTTTAAACAATGTTTGAACTTTAGCATCATGTTTGGACCATGTTTGAACACCTCCCTTGGGCATCATGTTTAAACAATACTTGAACACCTCACTTTAGCATCATGTTTAAACAGTGTTTGAACGCCTGGCCTTGGAAATATATTTGAACCATGTTCATCTCACCTTGGAATTCTGTTTAAACAATGTTTGAACTCCCCACTTTAGCATTATGTTTAAACAATGCTTCGCCTCACTTTAGTATCATGCGTAAACAATGTTTGAACGCGGAACCATGTTCAACTCACCTTGGAATCATTTCTAAACCATGTTTATAGTCTAAACAAACGTCACAGGGATCATGCTATATTTTACACACTACAACTCACCTTAGCGGCCTCCCCGTACTGTCCATTAGTGAACAGCATGTTGAACTTCCTCACGAACAGCTCCTCGGCGCCGGCGAGGTTGTTCCTGACCGCCATGCGCAGCGCCAGCTCGGGGTTCTGCAGCACCGTGTTGATGTACGCCACTATCGACTCCTCCTCCACTGTCACTGACAGCACCTGCCCTTTGCGGTTCACACCTGCGACCAAAAAAGTCAAGGGTGTAAAAAAATTTACTGCAAATATTTTAAGGGGTGCACCAGCCCATGAAACTGAACAATTTTCCCCAAGAAACATAGGTCGAGATATGAAAAAAAATTTTGGACCTCCCAAACAAGTCGACTTGGTCGGTTGGTAATTTTGCATGAGAGGTCTAATAAATAAAAAAATATCTAAATAAATAAATATCGGAACACCTTGCAATTTTATGTTTCGTGCGAATCAAATTATTTAAAGTGTGTTTATTTTGGAATGAATGTCTGATATCGTGTCTAGTGAGTAAAATACATACACACGCCTTTATCCCTTGCAGGATAGGCAGAGCGTTAACGATCGTCAAATCGCGGTCGTTATCGCCACGTCTGACAAGTATTGAGGGCCCTTTCAGGTGCTTCGTGTATCACTGTAGTAACAGGTTGTTAGCCTATTGCCTAAAATTGTAATACACATGAAACCCTTGAGACCCCTAGTTGTCTCTTACAACTAACGCGGGAAGGGGTGGTGCTATTCTAAGCCGGCATCACACGGCAAATTATTTATATAAAAACAAAATATTTATTCAATGTTATTTTCGTCAAAATATTAGAAAATATAAAATTAAAACTTATTGATTGTCATTATTATCCACAAATGTGCAAGGTTTAAGCTTTCGGAATACAGATTTGGTGCAATTAGACCTTAGTAGGGCTTTACCTATTAGTAATTATGTTTATAAATAAAGAATTTGAAGACCTTGAAATGATTTAACAAAAAAACCCTTACCAATAATTCCTCCGCTGGCTTCATGCGGCGCCGTCACAAAGATGGTGTCAGACGAGATCCTGTTCATATAGATGCATGTGCCCGTCTCGATGTCGTACATGTGTATGTAGCCGTACTTGGTGATGAGGTAGATCACGTCGTACTTGGGCGAGACCTGCATTGCGACGGGGAAGTCGTTCTGAGCCTCCGCCGGGAAGAAAACGTCGACGGCTTTCTTTGGGAACGGCTGGTTGCCGGCGGGCGTTTGGCCGACCTCTGTTGGGGGAAAAATAAATGTAGGTGTTAGTAATAGCCAGCTCCATCTATTGTCACAGTCTGTTATTACCAACACTAACGTTGAACTATTATACGCTTGCGCTTTTATCTTATCCGTTTAGCTACATTGGTAGTTCTAGACGACTTGTACAGATGGCGATGTTTGTTATTTAGTTTCTATTTTAGGCGTCCAGAGGGAATGAATTCTGTTCAAACCGAAATATACCTCCGATCAAGATCACAATTAGCTTCCTTGCTCTCACCTAATTCTTCTTTTCGTGTGGGATACCAAGTCCTAATATAGCATTTTAACAGTAGATCTTAAACATGATTAGGACATTGCGGGCTGAACCACCCGATTGTCTGTAAGAAAGATGGTTCCGTCTTTCGCAAGGCGCGTAAGTCCCGGTTGCTGTCTATGATTACTTAAACAGCGGTCGTTACTCAAACATGTCAGAAGCCTGCTACTTGTAGAAGGCGGTTGAAAAATTCTGACACTAGGGTTCATCGGGTCGGTGGACGATACCCACTCAATTTACTCTTTTTTACAATGACTAATTTATTTTTAGTGACAGTATTGTATTGTAAATTCTTGACTTTCTGAAAGTATTCGTTGTGAATCTACTTGGAAATAAACGATTGAAATTTGAAATTTCGAAAAGAGAAAGAGCTGTAGGAGTTTAGGCTATGCGTTGAATAATCAGTGAGTCAGTGAATGAATGAATGAAGACTTTGTATTCTTCTTCTTCTTCTTTTCGTGTGGGATACCAAGTCGTTCAACGACCCGATGAACCCTAGTGTCAGAATTTTTCAACCGCCTTCTACAAGTAGCAGGCTTCTGACATGGTTGTGTAACGACCGCCGTCTAAGTGATTATAGACAGCAACCGGGACCTACGGCTTAACGTGCTATCCGAAACACGGAACCATCTTACTTACGGACAATCGGGTGGTTCAGCCCGCAATGTCATAACCAGACTGGGAACAAATTCACAAAGTGATAAATATCAACTTTGTGAGTGACCCACCGAGAATCGAACCCGGGACCGTCTGCGTCAAAGGCAGTCGCACTACCACTGCGCCACATCGGTCGTCATTTGTATTCATAGGTATAGATTTAAATAGACAAAAAGGAGAGGAAGAAGGGAATCAAACAAAATTCGGTACTCATTGTTTCAACTTAAATTCTGACTAAGTGTCCAAGGATTACCCTAATTGGGTACAAGCGGTCGCAGAGGACGAAGCTCACAAGAGTTGTCGCAAGACACTCGTGAAACCGATGCCTCGCCGATTTGCATTCTAGAGTTTATCTGAACTCTATTATATCCTAAATGGTTGTAGTATGGCCACTTCCCCGCCTGATGATTCGAAATGAACACGAAACAACCTGGACCTTTTGTCTTTGGTATTTCGGTACTCATAGTTTCAGCTTAAATTTTCAGATGGCACGTTAAGCCGTAGGCCCCGGTTGCTATCTATGATCACTTGGACGGCAGTCGTTACACAACCATTTCAGAAGCATGCTTCATGTAGAACTTACTTACTCCTGTGGCTCAGGGACCCAAAGTGGGTCTTGGCCTCCGACACGAGTTTCCGCCACTTGTCCCGATCCTGGGCCGCTTCACACCAGTCAGTCGCTTGGAGGGCGCGTAAGTCGGACTGCACCACATCGCTCCAGCGATACCTAGGACGGCCAACTGGTCGTCGACCGTTAGGTCTTCCCAGGTACACCTTCTTAGCGCCACGGCCTTCCTCCATTCTCTCCATGTGCCCGAGCCAGCGGAGACGGTGTGCTTTAGTTTCTCCTATTATGTTGGGCTCAGCCACGAGGTCTTCAATTTCGGCGTTCTTCCGGACCCTATAACTCCCATCCAGGTTTTTGACCGGACCCAAGATTTTCCGGAGGATTTTGCGTTCGGCTACCAGCAGTTTGTTCTCTTCTTTAAGTGTCAGCGTCCAAGTCTCGCAGCCATACATAAGTATAGGTCTGATGACCGTTTTGTAGATTCGTATTTTTGTTCTTCTGCTTAAGAGCTTGGACACTAACACTTTGTGAAGCGCCGCGCTGCATCTCAAGGCGTTTTGGATGCGGATGTCTATTTCCTCCTCTCTTGTGTTCATGTCGGTGACGGTACACCCCAGGTATTTAAATTTGGCCACTCCCTTGTAGGTAGTTCCTCCAACATGTAGGTCTGCGCGTTTTGTGTGTGTGCATCTGAAGCGTTTCATGTGAAGGTACTCCGTTTTTTCGTGGTTGATACCCAGTCCCACCGTTTTGGCTTCAGCTTCCAGAACAGCAGCTGATTCAGCGACTTCTCCCATACTTTCGCCAAGCAGGGCCAGATCGTCGGCATACCCTATCACCTTGTGCTTCCCATTCAGTTGCAGCCCAACATTTAGCTCCAGCACTCTTCTGAGGACGTACTCCAGAACCAAATTGAAGAGCACAGGCGACAGGGCATCGCCCTGCTTTAACCCAGTAAGTACTGCGAATTCATCTGTCAGCTCACCTTCTACCCTGACCTTCATCTTGCTTACTTTAGTGGCAACCTCGATCATATCCACTAGTTTTTTCGGGATGATATAGTGTACAGGGCGGTCCGATCAACACTGTCGTACGCTTTTTTGAAGTCGACAAATAACACGTGGATTGTTTGGGCGTATTCCCACCGTTTTTCCATTAACTGCTTCAGAAGGAAAATTTGGTCGACGGTGCTGCGGTTTTTCCGGAACCCACACTGATAGTCACTTAGGATTTGTTCCGCGTAGGGTTCCAATCGCTTCAGCAACACGTACGACAGTACCTTATATGCAGTTGGCAGTAGAGCAATCCCGCGATAATTTGAGCACTTCCTTTTGCATCCTTTTTTGTGGACCGGACAGATAATCCCCATATTCCACTCTTCTGGTTGTCGTTCATTTTGCCAGATGTTCAGCAGCAATTCGAAAAGTTTAGACTGAATTGTGCCACCACCGTATTTCCAGACTTCCGACGGCAATCCGTCAACTCCAGAGGCCTTGTTGTTTTTAAGCCTCATGATGGCCAATCGAACCTCTTCGAACGTCAAAGGTTCCACATCGTCTTCATTGTCTTCAACAGTGCGGGCCAAAGGTTCGGTGATTGGGGGACAGTTTAGTAATTGCTGGAAGTAGTTTTGCCATGAGTTTTTAATTTCGGTGCTGTCTGTGATCAAGTTACCGTCACCATCTTCGAGGACTTGGGACACCGGTTGATAGCCCTTCTTACAAGTTTTCACTTCCTGATAAAACTTTCTGGATTCGCTGGCTCTTATAAGCGTCTCCATTTCTCTCACGATGTTATCGAGATGCTGCCGTTTAGCTCTTCTTATGACTCGTTTTGTTTCCAATGCGAGCTCCCTGTGTTTATCTTCCCAATATTTATCCTGCTCTGCTAAAATTTTGTACTTCCGTCGCTCTTCGAATACTTGTTCACATTCGGTGTTCCACCATTTTCTCCTTTTTCTCTTTTTCTTTCGGCCCAGTACTTTTAGAGCTACGCTTTTTATGATATTTCTTGTCTCTACCCATGTTTCGTCTATGCTGTCATCTACGCTTAATCCCCGGAACCTATTCTGTATTTCTATGTGGAATTTGCGTCTCACTGAATAATCATTAAAATTTTCTACGTTAATGTGTTCCTCCCTTTTATTGCGCTTTTGTTTACAGACTTTTATTTTGTTTTTCATTTTAATACCTAGCAGGTAGTGGTCGCTGTCACAGTCGGCTCCTCGATATGTTCTTACATTTTGTATGGAAGTCTTATGTCTGTCGTCTATTAGGACGTGATCAATCTGGTTAACAGTTACACCGTCTGGGGATTTCCAAGTACCCTTATAAATGTCTTTATGTGGATACATTGTACTCTTGATGACCAAAGCCTTAGATGAGGCAAAGCTTATTAGTCTAAGACCGTTATCATTTGATATCTTGTGTTTGCTATGCTTTCCAATAGTAGGTAAAAAGATGTCCTCCTGTCCCACTTTCGCATTAAAATCCCCTACTACTATTTTGATATTATAGCTTGGTAGCAGGTCGTACACTGATTCTAGGTGGTCGTAGAATTCGTCCTTTGAGTTATCATCCGCTCCTTCAGTTGGGGCGTAAACATTCACAATAGAGATATTGGAGAATTTACTCTTAAGATGCAGAACACATATCCTATCTGAGACGGCTTCGAACCGCAAAACGTTTCCCATTAAATCATTGGTGACCATAAATCCCGTGCCATGTGTGTGGTGTCCAGCATCACTACCGCTATAAAACAGCGTCGCATTGTTGTCAACGTTGCACTCTCCTTTACCCGGCCATCTTACTTCTTGAAGGGCTGCTACTCCCACTCTGTATCTCTGCAGCTCCTTGTTAACTTGATAAAGAGCACCGGGTCTGTACAAAGAACGCACATTCCATGAAGCTACTCGGAGTTCCATTATTCCGTGCCGTTGGTCGTTAGTTTTGTTCATGTAGAAGGCGGTTGAAAAATTCTGACACTAGGGTTCATCGGGTTGTTGGACGACTCGGTGTCCCACACGAAAAGAGAGAAGAGAGCTTAAATGCTGACTAAGTAATCAAACAAAAACTTACCAATGATATGCAGCTTGCCGCCCTGCGCGGTGCGTACGGCGAAGCAGAACAGTGTGGAAGCCTCCGCGTTTCCCTCGGCTTTGAAGGTGGCGAAGGAAGCGGCGTGGCCCTCGATGGGCTGCGAGCATTTGCGCTCCACAGAGTACAGTTGCATCGCGCCTACTACGCGGTTCTGTTGCGCGGAGATACCTACAAGAAGTACAGGGTGTAAGGGACGGTGTAACGAAAACTTTGCAAGCGTGATCAGACCATGAAACTGTACAACTTTTTCTATGGCGGCTATGTTGGGAAACGAAATAATTTTTTCATTTTCCCGATCAGCTGCGTGACTTGGTACGTGGGAACTCGAAAAAAATTTTTCGTTTCCCAACATAGCCCCCATAGAAAAAGTTGATTAGTTTCATGGCCTGATCACGCCTGCAAAGTGTTAGTCAGAATTACACAGCTCTGCAACCCGAAGGCTAACCTGGCCCGACTCCTAGGTTAAGTCACATTAAGAATAAGAATAAGAAAAAAAATTATTCAGTGACCATATAGCTTACATAATATATCACAATGTGTGGGAACAAACAGTTTGTATTGAACATTTCTCTATTAAGTCTATAACAGTACAGTAGTAGGTAAATAGTACACTTAGAATATACAAGACTTTTAGGTAGTCCGTTTGTTATTGAGGACACTGAAAAGGCACTTCGTTCAGCGAATGCTGCAACAGTAGTATTTACTATTGCGTAGCGCTGGTCTACCACGAAGCCATCTGAATGTCATCTGAGTTTTATTTAAATGTGGGTTTCATCACGATGTTTTTCCTTCACCGTAAGAGCAGTCTATAAATGTACGTGAGTAAAGAAATAAGAAATTATAAAGTAACGAACGAAAACTCACCAACAAGTAGCAACCACTGCTGCTTCGGGTCGGTCCTGTAGTTTATAATCTGACAGTCAGCCAGCGATGAATGCCTGTCAAACATTTTGACCGGCGTCGAGTCGCCCTCCATGGACCAATGGTAGACCGACATCTTGGTGACCAGGGCGAGGGTGTTCAGCGAGATCCACTTCCAGAAGACCACGTCCTCGGTCATCGTGTGAGCCTTCATCTTCGACTTCATTTCGATGTTGAAGATCTGGAGGGTCTTTTGAGCTGCGGAGGAAGCTGGCGATGAGGTATTCTTTAAAAGTTTATATTCTACATGCACGTGTATATAAGTATAAATGTGCAGATGGAAGCGTGTTTGGGGGCATATAAATAATAAAAGGCATAAAAATATTATTCTCATAAATGAAAATGAGGGCAGTAAGTAGGTACTACGGTAAATACCAATAAATTGATAAAAATATTAGCTGCAAATATTTTAAGGGACGAGTCAGCCTATAAAGCTGAACAATTTTTCCAAAAAATAATAATTTGGACCTCCCATACAAATTGACTTGGTTGGTTAATAATTTTGCATGGGAAGTCCAAAATTTTTTTATATTTCGACCTATGTTTCTTAAGGAAAGGTGTTCAGTTTCATGGGCTGGTTCACCCTTAAAATATTTGCAGCTAATATATTTACACCTTGTATAAATAGATAAATTATTACTTAAGCGCATAAATGAAAATAAGAAATTGAAAAATTGACAAGCGTCGACCGGGAATCATCATTTATTACCAAGTACTTCTACTAGATATCGCTAAGATCGTCGCTGCGAGACGAGCATCAAGAGATTGAGAAATTGACGAAGCCGACGGGAAATATTATTCTAAGTGTATTGACTTCATGGCAATGGCCAAAAATGGACCACTTTGTAAAAAAATCGGTTGTCTGTAAAGTCGGTTTACTGAAGATAGTTAAACGTGACACCGTCATAAGAAAATACTGATGGAATGGTGGCATATTTCAAAAGAAAATTTTAATTTTATTTGTTTGGTTGATATACGCTGCCGAACGCGGAGGCCGATTGTGCCTCTTTGTCTCTCGTTCCGCGCTCTCGCTTGCACTTCAGCCTTAAGTGGAACACCTCAGAGCGAGGTAACGCCGCATGAGTCATGAGAATTCGCTAGTTTCCTGGGTCATTAATAAAATATAAAAGTTGTACGATTAAAACTACTAAACACTACGGATTTCATTCATAATTTTTCGTAATATTCAAAGTTTGAATTAATAAACAGAAAGCGGAACAGAAGGCGGTTGAAAAATTCTGACACTAGGGTTCATCGGGTCGTTGGACGTCTTGGTGTACCACATGAAAAGAGAAGAGATTAATAAACAGAATAATTATATAAAAGTAAGTGTTTTGACGCCATTTAAATACTTACGGCGTGACGTCATACTTCTAGTTTTTCATACAAAATACGGTTTTAGATCGTTTTAAAAAGTATCTCATTCGACCTGTCAGGAATCTAGCCTATATAAGACGTTGTCATGTCAAAAACTCTTTGTAAACACTAAGTTTGCCAAATCTAGCATCAATGTCTTTGTCCTGTTATCATTTACTCTTGCCCGACCTTTAGGCTATCAAAATCAGCATAAAGCGTATCTTTCAATATCAAGGTTTGCGCACAAAAAATTGATTAGATTACAGCTATGTACCGAGCTATTTATGTATGCAAAAAGCTAAGGTCGTTGCCCCTGACAATGTTTACGTGGGAGGTCACTGGCGAGTCGAAAACGGTACGCCTGTTTATGCTTTGTGTACTATATAAAATACAGGTCAGATTAGCTACTTTTTAAAACGATCTTAAAAGGTATTATGTTTGAAGAACTAGAAATATGACATCACGCCGTAAGTATTTGGATGGCGTCAAAACACTTACTTTTATATCATTTTTCTGTTTATTAATTAAAACTTTGTATATTTCGAAAAATGATGAATGAAGTCCGTAGTATTTTTGGACAATATATTTAAGCGTACAACTGTTATATTTTTTTAATGACCCAGGAAACTAGCGAATTAGCGCAGGTTACGATAGTGTATAGAGGGGATGTAAGAGTACAGTTGACGACAAAAACAAGATGATTCACAATACGGAAATAGCTCCATCTCTCGTCAACTTGTACAATGTTATGTTTTTAGGATTTCGCGGTTGTTCAAAACACTCAAATTAATCGTATTAACGGGATTATTACCCCGATTATGTTTGTTTTTACCTCGATATTTCGAAGCGGTTACACGCTCCATGCCTTCGCGTTGCATTCTACTGAGTGAGATAATAGTTACTTGTAAAGATCGTAACGCTTCGTGTAGTTACTTCCTTTTCTTTGTTCAAGAGAAACCTAGATTCAAGAGGAAAGTGTGTATGTATACAGGGTGTAAGGGACTAACCCCAAAGCTAACCTGGCCCGGATCGTACGTTAAGTCACATTCACATGTCGTCTGAATACAAATCTTATTTGAATGTGGCATTCATCACGATGTGTTTCCTTCACCGTAAGAGCAGTCGGTACGTCAGTAAAAACCCATTGGTACATGGCGGGGATCAAACTCGGGTCTCGTGATTGTAAGACCGGTGTCCTAACCATTTGGCCATCGACGCTCAATAAAAATATTAAGCCAGTTTACAATTGATAACTAAGAACATACTCAGAACGAGAAATAAATGATCTCATATTCATTTGTAATCTCATAGCAGTATCATAAAACAATAGATAAGTATGTGACGGCATAGTTTCAGCACTTTCCATTTCAATATCCATTCTTGTCTGACACATGTCTAGCTATATCTTTCTATCTCTTTCGCGCTTACGATTCCCCAAATATGATTATACGTAATGCCTCGATTCATTCAATAACTTTGCACATACACAAATCACGCCTTTATCCCTCGCGAGGTAGACAGAGTGGTAACGGCCGTAAAATACGTGGTCATCGCCACGTCAGACAAATATTGAGTGCCGTTTCAGATGATTCGTGTATAATATATCTGTAGTGATAGTGACAGTCCCTTAGTCGCCTCTTCACGGGAAAGAAATGGGGTGATGCTATTCTAAGCCGGCATCACACGGCACTTAAAGCCAATTAAAAATAGATACATTGAAACTGCACAAAGGACTCCTACATAAAAACAACCAAAAACGGAAAGGGGTCGGTGACAAAGCCAAATAAATTCCGTTTAATCGTTAACTTCCGGTATTTCTGTTTGTTTAGTTTGTTCCATTGCCAAGAACAGTGCAACGAAGCGTACGCGGCCGGTGTAGGTACTTACATACATGACTCATACGAGATACTACAGTACACTGATATACGGGGTGTACAAAAATAGCTGCAAATATTTTAAGGGGTGAACCAGTCCATGAAACTGAATAATTTTCCTCAAGGAACATAGGTCGAAATATGGAATTTGGACCTCACACATCAAATTACCGACCGACAAGACAATTTGTATGGGAGGTCCAAATTTCATATTTCGACCTATGTTCCTTCGGAAAAGTTGTTCTGTGTCATGGGCTGGTTCTTCCTATAAAATATTTGCAGCTAATTTTTACACCCTGTATAGGAAGTAAATGTACGTGCTACGGGTAAATTTCCATTATTTTAGTCGTGAATTCTGCGTAATTTTTTATAAGACCTCGAGTTCAAGTAATAATCGATACTTGAATTATCGGGTTCGAAAAGTTTAATCGGCGACTTAAAAACTGTACAACTATGAAGAAGAGTAGTAAATGCCATACGATAAATAAATATATCGACTAGGAAACTGCGAATACGAAGGGTCATCTCATTATCATGACAAGCATTTTTTCATTCATGTTACCGGTATGGTATGACTCATTGTTGACACGCGTCGCCGGCAGAGGGCGTTATGCGTGACGTCAGCAGCAATGCATTTAAAAAAAGGAGGTTCTTAGTTTGACCTGTACGTAGTATGTTTGTATATATGTAGGTTTGTACGCGATTATCTCGATTATGGATGAATCGATTTTAATACGGTTTTCAGATAATCAAATCTTCTCTTTTCGCGTGGGACACTGAGTCGTCCAACGACCCGATGAACCCTAGTGTCAGAATTTTTCAACCGCCTTCTACATGTAGCAGGCTTCTGACATGGTTGTGTAACGACTGCCGACTAAGTGATCATAGACAGCAACCGGGACCTACGGCTTAACGTGCCATCCATAAAAGATATTCAATAATAGAATAGATAATAAAATGTGTATGCATGTTTAAAATGTAACGATAAAGAATGTGGCATGGTGTCACCAACAACGAGAAATCCTCAATCAAACACGCGCGCGGGGAACGGACGCGGGCAGCGAGAGTGCCATGCGCTATGGCGATGCACTGTGCAGTGAATGCAGTAGACAAGGTCATAGGCATTGCACTTCGGTCGGTACCAGACAATCTCCAGAAAAAAAAGTTCTTAAACATCACACTTCGTGAATAGTTTGCAGGCTGAATGTGATTTTGCCGCGCATTCTTTTAATTATTTTTAATGGAACGACCGATGTGGCGCAGTGGTAGTGCGACTGCCTTTGACACAGAAGGTTCCGGGTTCGATTCTCGGTGGGTTACTCACAAAGTTGATATTTATCACTTTGTGAATTTATTTCCCAGTCTGGTTAGGACATTGCGGGCTGAACCACCCGATTGTCCGTAAGTAAGATGGTTCCGTGTTTCGGATGGCACGTTAAGCCGTAGGTCCCGGTTGCTGTCTATGATCACTTAGTCGGCGGTCGTTACACAACCATGTCAGAAGCCTGCTACTCGTAGAAGGTGGTTGAAAAATTCTGGCACTAGGGTTCATCGGGTCGTTAGACGACTTGGTGTCCCACACGAAAAGAGAAGAGAAAGAGAGAGAATGGAACGTAAGCAAATCCAACCCTTGCGTATTTCAAAATTTATCACAATTAAAACTAGGATTTATGTTTTCTCGCAGATGGACGAAAAACATTATACTAGCCTCAGCCAAAATGCCAATTTCTGGTGTCGTTCACTTGGAAATTTGTCCAAATTGATCCATTTTTTACTGCTGCCATTTTTTATTGCCAATAGATTACAAGAGAAAAAAAAACCCTTATTTATGTCTTACATACATACATACATACACATATCACGCCTTTATCCCTTACGGGGTAGGCAGAGCGTTAACGGCCGCAAGAATACGGTCGCTATCGCCACGTCTGACATTTTTGAGGATTGTTTTCCAAGGTTGTTTCAGAAAACATGTGTATCACTATAGTGACAGGTTGTCAGCCTGCCGCCTAAAAATTGTAATACACTAATACTCTCGAGTCCCTTAGTCGCCTCTTACGACACCCGCGGGAAGGATTTGGGGTGATGCTATTCTAAGCCAACGTCACACGGCAAATTTATGTCTTACAATCAATAATTTACGGTCCATTTTATATGACATACAGACATCCAACATATTAATTTGATAAAAGTAAATAGTATACCTATGTACTTTTCTGGGCGTAACATATTTATCTGTTTTATGTTATAGATAATTGAATAATATATTTTGTTTGTTTTTAATCATTGGGTATTTTATTTTTAGAGGAAGTCACAGATAGTTTCTTTTAGTACACAATAATAAATCACTATGCCGTGTGATGCCGGCTTAGAATAGCATCACCCTATTTCTTTCCCGTGGGTGTCGTAGGAGGCGACTAGGGGACTCGAGGGTTTGTGTGTTGCAATTTTAGGCGACTGGCTGAAAACCTGTCACTATAGTGATACACGACTTATCTGCAACGACCTTCAAATATTGTCAGATGTGGCGATAACGACCGTAATTTTGCGGTCGTTATCGCTCTGCCTACCCCGCAAGGGATAAAGGCGTGATATGTGTATAATAATGTAATACTTCTACAGCCACAAAAGTCCATTGCTGAAAATTGGCCTCTCTACTTGGGGTTCTATGTCATACTCGACACGCTTGGCAGGCGGATTGGCGAGCGCAGTGTAAGCGGTGTTGTATACATAAGGAACACTGCTGCCCACTCCCTGGATTCCTTCTTTAGTTGTCTGTTACGACACTTACGGTTAGAAATGGGATGGTGCTATTCTAAGCCGGCAACACACTGCTAACGTAACTTTGATATTATGAATAGATAAATAATTGAATTAATTAATTTATTTATGTATTTAATGTAATGTATTGAGCAACAATATTTTCGTAACTTTCCTTTACAAAAGAAAGATTAAGTACAATGAAGCAAGTTTTAGTAAATTTGTATTTTTTATAATTTATTTGCTAAATAAATATAAAAGGCAGTGTCAATATGTATTATACAAAAGCAATACTATACTGTTAAATGAAAATATAATATTTAGCACTCTCATTTCATGGTAGAATTTGTTATATTTTATTACGACGTGAAAATATCATGCTTAGCAAAACTCCGTCCTACTATTTCTGGGTCTACCTTGGCGCCGGGATCGGGCCTTGAGGTACCCAAAGTTTAGTGACGATTTTAGACCCTCAATCTGGGTGCATCCGGCAAACTTAAACAGCCCCATCCCATTTCAATTTCGCGGTTTTACTGCCTACGTTGATTTTGCCTTTCTTGGCTCGTAGGATTTTACTATGGGCTCTGACGGAAATAAATAATAATAAACCGAAACTTACCCTCCACTCCGGCCTTTCCCTTCAGCGCGATAACTTTGCTGGCGGGATTCATGATGGCCGAGTCCGCACTGATTGGTCTCCTGATAGGGTTGGTGGGGTCGGCCATGTCGATGATGACCACCTCAGCCGTCTCCCCGACCTTCTCCCGGACGCAGATGAACTTGTCCGACTCCATGGTGAGGGTGTTGAAGGATATTGAAGCTGGGTTGATGCCCACATTTGTGAGCTGAAACAAATCTTAGTGTCAGTCACAAATACAAGGTGTTACAGAATCCTACTAATTTTCGGTCCTCCCATACAAAATGTATCAGCCAAATTAGTCAATTTGTATAGGAGAAACTTTTTCACATTTCGACTTATGTTCCTTGGGGATTGCTGGGAGGCTGATTTGCTCCTTAAAACATTTGCAGCTAATATTTTTACACCTTATAGAACATTTTTACAGTTACCAAATATTGAATCAGTTTTGTAAAAGGCAGAAAAAGCTATAGACTATATTTTGTCACAATATGCATGTCATAAGAAAACACTACATAATATTAGCTGTAAAGGCATTAGTTCACTGTCCTCATAAAATTAAATATAATAACTAGTCAACAACATATTTTCAATTTTATTGCATTCATCTCAGATTTTCTATAAAAAATGAAAAGAGTGCAAAAACTAAAAATATTCTTTTGTGATTACACTCAAAAATAAATTTGACCATACACACATGAGAAAGTGGGTGTTTCCATGCCTATCTTATTACATTATATACATACTAATGATTAAGGGAGAAACCAGCCTATCAAACTTAAGAACACTCCCCAAGGAGCATAGGTCAACTTATTAAAAAAATTTTGGACCAATGCAAAATTATTGACTGACCAAGTCAATTTGTATGGGAGGTCCAAA
The DNA here is from genome assembly GCA_029255805.1 of Keiferia lycopersicella. Taxonomy (NCBI): domain Eukaryota; kingdom Metazoa; phylum Arthropoda; class Insecta; order Lepidoptera; family Gelechiidae; genus Keiferia; species Keiferia lycopersicella. The sequence continues at coordinate 989,612 of JARACZ010000015.1, read as the reverse complement.
ACATTTTCTTATATTTCAACCTATGTTTTTGGGGAAAGTTGCTCAATTTCATGGGCTAATTCACCCCTTAAAATATTTGCGGTGATTATTTTTACACCTTAAATAACATACTTTGTAACCTAAACTAAAGGTACATAGAATGCAGGTAGATAAGACTTTTAGGTATGATTATAAGGTTTCTAGTCCTAACCAAAGCTTACAATAGTTATAATGGGATTCTTATTGGGATAATCTTTGTAAAACATCGTAAAGAAGATGTTGAAACATTTTTCAAATTGAAGGTAGAGGTATGCAAGTTTTAGAAACATCTGACCTCTGCCCCCTCCAACAAACATTACACAGCATGGAAGATGTGATTTGTTGCTCAAGTGGCATAATACAACTGACCCCAATAATGTGACAAAGCGGCGTATCGTGGTCAGACCATATGATCCAGAGAATTGGAACAAATCAATACCGGTACTGCCAAACGTAGGCGATTAGGGGGTGGATATGTCACGCATAGAATTGCGCAATGACATTTTAGCCCCCCTCTGGAGCCGCATACGGCACTGAACCGACCCAAAACCACCTTTTACACCTCCAGATCATCAACCGATAGATCCCTCCCCCAAAGAAACGCTATCGGCAAAACTAATAGGATGATGGGCGTACTCACCTGTAAGTGCTCCTGGAAGCGTATAGGCAGTATCTGCGCCATGGTTGCAGCTCTTCTTGCACTAACTAAACCGAACCAGATAAAAAGCGACCCTCAAATATCAGAACTCTGAAACAATACAAATTAAATTCACTGCTGTCTCATCGGAAAACACTTTTGACAATCAACATGGCGTTCATTCATATTGGAGAGAAATTTGACAACGACCGGAACACTGATAATTATTTTCTTTTCGCCATTACAAATAACTGATTTTACTCACTATTTCGATTTAGATTCTACATGAAGAAAAAAATAAGGGTTGATATTTTTTCTACGTGGAGAAAATTACGAATAATCCACCACCCTCGACTGCCACATATACAAATGAATGAGATGGAAAATAAGATTAGAGAGAGATGGCAAACAATTTTTTTTTTCTAAATTGGCAACACACTTGAATAAACTGTCATTGAGAAGCAAGCAAGTTTTTTATTCGTTAGGTTCGACTAAGCTCGATTTTGATTGGTTCTTCAGTATGTTACCATAAAAAGCTAAACAAAGGTTTCCTTGACCACGCACTGTGTATCCGAACATGTATGTAAAGAAAAAAAAAATACTCGGAATTTCTGAACGAAATCTCAGCTGTCAAATTGCAAGCGAAAAGTTGAATGTTTTTGTATCAAAATTAGTGGATGATTTTGCATTTATTCTCCTTTGTTACCTTTATAAACCAAACAAATAATCAAGATGGTAAGTTACACTTCAGTCTGGAGTATGCTAAAATTGAATTATCTGTATCATACCAGTTCAATTACCACATCTTTAGTTTCAGTTTGGCTTCAACATGTTTCACGAGATAGCTAGGCCTTTCAACATGACCTACAGATGTTTCTCGGTCTCTATGCTGCCAGGCAATGAGAGGCAAGACGTAGAAAGAGGAGGCAAAAGTATGTACCCTGGAAACATTACTTACACATATTAGTTCTGTTCTGATAAGACAAAGACTGTCAACAAAATTTTATTTATCCTTTTCCAGTAATAATGCCACCGTCAGCATTAGAACAGCTCACACGGCTTAATGTACAGTATCCAATGATCTTCAAGCTCACAAATAAGAGAACAAAAAGACTTACTCACTGCGGTGTTCTGGAGTTTGTTGCGGACGAAGGGAAAGTATACCTACCTCACTGGGTAAGCGTAATAACATGCTATACTAAGCAGATTGTTAACGGCTTGGAATAGCATCACCCCATTTCTTTCCAGTGGGTGTCTTAGAAGCCGACTAAAGAACTCATGAGGGTTTCATGTGTATTGTAATTTTAGGCTGACAGGCTGACAACCTATCACTATGGGGATACAACAGTCTGTCACTTATCTGACCGACCCTCAAACATCTGTCACAATCAGACACAGCGATAGCAACATACTAGATTTAAGTGTAACTAAATCATTTTAATTGGAAAAGAAAAAAAAAACATTTTAAAAAATGCTGTTTGGGAATCCCAGGAAAAAAAGAGCCAACTCCATAATATTATAAAATATGTCACTAACAAACATCAACCTGTCACTACGGTGATACACAAATCATATGATCGAGCCCTCCATGTTTGTCAGACGTCACAATAGCGACCATATTTTTAATCACCGTTAACACCCTACCCCGTAAGTAATAAAGGTGTGATTGGATCACTGATGATGATTAATACTTTTAGATGATGACAAACCTAGTGTTAGAAGAAGGAGAATTACTGCAGATAGAGAGTGTATCTCTACCAGTAGCCACATTCTCAAAGTTCCAGCCACTTACTGAAGACTTCTTAGACATTTCTAATCCTAAAGCAGGTGAGATTTTCATTTCAGACATTTTCAAGTCTTCTGATCTTATGGTGAACGAAAAACATTGTGACGAAACCCACATTCATAAAAATTTGAACTAAGATGATTTTTGAATGTGACTTAACCTAGGATTCGGGCCAGGTCTTCTTCTTCATTGAACCAATTAAAAATTAAAAACTTGAACTTACAAAAAATGGGATATGGCAAGGAGAATGTAGGATACAAGTTTTAGGCTTGTATTTTTTATACAGGGTGTACAAAATACACTGTATAGGTTGACTGGAAGAGATCTCTTTAAAGAGATAAGTTCACCTATTGTAATCTAGTTTCTAAGTTCACATTTAATTATAATTGTACACAATAAAGAATATATAAGAGATAGTGTAACAAAAACTTTGCAATCGTTATCAGACCATGAAACTGAACAACATTTTGTATGGAGGCTATGTTAGGAACGAAAAAAAGTCGAACTTCCATACAAAATTTCCGATCAGCGAATTCACTTTGTATAGAATAGAAACTTGAATTTTTTTTTAGTTTCCTAACATAGCCCCCATAGAAAAAGTTTTTCAGTTTCATGGTCTGATCACGCCTGCAAAGTTTTCGCTACAACGTCTCTTACGCCCTGTATAAGGTGTAAAAATATTAGCTGATAATATTAAGCGGTGAATCAGCCCGAGAAACTGAACTTGCAACAAATGTGCCTGATGAAACAAATTAACGAGTTTTGTTCACAGTATTGGAGAACTGCTTACGCCACTTCTCGTGCCTAACGACGGGTGACGTGATCGCGATCAAATACAACTCGAAACAGTATGAACTATGCGTTTTGGAAACTAAACCGGGCAGCGCTGTTATTATCATAGAATGTGATATGAATGTGAGTATGGGGTGTCTACAGAAATTATTCACTGTCATAGGTTGCCGTGTGATGCCGGCATAGAATAGAATCACCCCAACTCTTCCCGCGGGTGTTGTAAGAGCCTAAAGTTGTTATACGAGGTAATACACATGAAACCCCCGAGTCCCTTAGTTGCCTCTTACAACACCCACGGGAAGAATTGGGGCAACACATAGCAAAGGATGCCAAGGCAATAACAATAATGATAATATTAATAAAGTGTTTTAATCAATCTTTCTCTACAGGTGGAGTTCGCCCCGCCAGTAGGCTACAAAGAAGAGGAGCGCGCGCCGCGGAACCACCAGCAGGACGGCGAGGGCATGGAGCAGGACCCCGCCGAGCTGATGCCGGAGCCCGAAGGCTTCGTGGCCTTCCAGGGGCAGGGCAACCGGCTCGACGGCAAGAAGAAGAAGCTGGCCAGTGAGAGCGACAGCGAGCCGCAGCCCGCCACCTCCAGACAGGTTAGTTTGTTGATAAGAGACTCGAGGACTTCATGTTTTATTTTAAAATATTCTAACATATCTCTTGATCTGGAAACTTTTCTCCAAAACTGGCAATCGGAAGCCCAAGATCGAGACGAGTGGCGCGGGCGAGGGGAGGCAATCACGCCCTTGGGGCGAGACTGGGCTTAGGAGTTATTCTGGGAAGAACGGATCGGACTGAATAGGGTCGTTTCAGATAGTCGTGTATCACTATAGTGACAGGTTGTCTGCCTGTCGCCTATCGTAATACACCAATACTCTCGAGTCCCTTAGTCGGCTCTTACGACGCCCGCGAGAAGGACGTGGCGTGACGCTAGGTAAAAATTTAGATCTTGGACCGTCGAATAATGGTTTTTTTTTGGAAGGGGGGGGGGGTAGGGGGGGAGGGGGGAACCCCCCAATACCACTCCCCCCCTGCGGAAACCAGTGGTTCCTGAGATATTGAAGGTTGAAGTTTTGAGGTTAGGACTAGCCAAAAGTGCTAAAATAGTACAAATATGTCATAATTAAAAGAGGGGAAGGTTGAAATCACTCCCCTGCACTCCCCCAACTTGCCCCCCCCCCCCCCCTCCTGATAGTTATTCCTGTGGTTCCTGAGATATTGAAGGTTAAAGTTTTGAGGTTAGGAAAGGCCAAAAAGTGCTAAAATAGTACAAATATGTCATAGATAAAAGAGGGGAAGGTTTAAATCCCTCCCCTGCAGTCCCCCAACTAAACCTGCCCTCCTCCTAAAGAAAATATGCCCCTCTTGAGAAAAAATGCCCAGCGGGGGCTCCTTTTCGAGAATCTAACCGAATCGGGGTGCCCTGAAGTCGGTTCTCATTTACTAGTCTCTCCGGGTGGCAATAAAAAAAAATAACTAACACCCCGAAGGCTAAGCCGGTCTCTTCGCTCGCTGCGCTCGCTTCGTTCCCGCCTTAGCCTTCGGAACCTAATCTAACCGAGTCGGGGTGCCCTGAAGTCGGTTTTCATTTACTAGTCTCTCCGGGTGGCAATAAAAAAAATAACTAACTTTATTCTCATTTTATTTTTAATTCTGTCTATAATGTACTTTTTGAAGCAGAAGCTGTTTCCCAGTCAAAGGAAATTTGCACAGATGACATAGATATCATTCACTTTTTCATTCAAATTATTCACTCTTTCAATCATTTTACTCACTCTTTCATTAAATTTATTCACTCTTAAAAGCGAAATGCGTTTCGTTACATCAGTTTTTGACAGTTTAAGTATTCGCGTTTGGTTTTTTAGCACTTGTCAACGTCAAAATGGCGGAAATTGGTGCAAAATTATGTAAACTGTTTATTTTTTATAAAAAAAACTACGCATCTCCGCACTTTGAAACTTCGTAATTATACTCCTTATAGTTCTATCTTATCGCCATAAAAGTTTCGTTAGCCAACTCGACGGTCCAAGATCTAAAGTTTAGCCTGACGCTATTCTAAGCCGGCATCACACGGCTATTATTCATGACAATTGCGCTGCTCAGGCGAAACACGTCCACACCGACCGCGCAATGCGCCGCTTGCTACCCACGGCAGTGAGCAACTGAGGCTGCTCGTTCAATGAAGACCCACCTAATGAATAAATTACTGTTGAACAGCCCTACGTGCGCGGCATCCCCGACTACAGCTGGCAAGTGGGCACGCTGCGCTTCATCCGCGGCTCGCGGCCGGCCAGCGCGCGCGAGGAGGCGCCGCAGGAGCCCTTCCAGCCCTTCGGGGGCGAGGGCTTCACGCTACGCACCGCCAAGTCCAAGAACTAACTTACTACAGTAGATTTTGTACTGCTCATGGCTGTTTGTTTGTATGTAAATCCAATAAAGCAATCCTTTTATAACTTGACCGTAAAGAGTAGATAAAAAATGAGGGCGCCTCTGTCAAATCTGACAGATCACGCTTAATTATGGCAACAATTTTTCATACACAATTTTTAGTTTTATTTTATTTAATTTCTACTCTTAATGGCCAAGCTCTTCTAGGATCAGGCATTTCATTTGTAAATTCTATCAATTTTTCAATGTGTATAAAAGTTTGCTGCAAATATTGTAAAGGGTTGATTACCATTCCCTATGTTTCTTGGGGAAAGTTGTTCAGTTTCACCCCCTTAAAATATTTGCAGCTAATATTTTTTTTAAGTATCATACCAAATTTGTTTTGTCAAGCAAAAGCACAACTTTTGTAAGAATTGCATTTAAAATGAGGATTCTTTTTTGGGCTAATAGCAACACTGGTCCGAACTAGGTGGCGCTATTTCAATTATTGAGGAATTGTCAAGTTCAGTTCAGTGACCAATAAAAACTATTACCCCTATGAATGGGATTTTAATGCGCTCAGTGCTTTATTTACGTTCTTATCTTCATTTATTACCCCTTTCCGTGGTAAATTGCACCATGTATGAACTAAATAAACAAAAACAAACATTTCCAATAGGTGCGTCTCCATAGAGCGAGCAGCCTCAGATGCTCAGGGCCGCGGTCGGTGTGGACGTGTTGAGCCCGAGCATGTGCAATTGAGCATCTGAGGCTGTTCGCTGTATGGAGACGCTCCTAATGATGTGTGTACAAGTCACTAAATTTTTGCCGATGTTATTAAATTGTTATTTAAATTCGAAAATTCTCATTCACCATTTATTATCCAGATTTCTTTTCATTGTAATAAATAGCAGTCAAATCTTTGTCGTGACTTAGATATAACAATTTTATTGAATTAATATTATTTTGTTGTTAGTTTTATGTTTTTTTACAAATGTTCCCATTTGTTCCCAAGAATAATCATCAAATGCGAGTGGGGACAAATTATTCCCATTTGTCACTAGTGAGTATTTGTGGGGACAAGTGGGAATATAGGTGTTTTATTAATAAAATGCATACATGATACAAAAGAATATAATTTATTAAGAACCTATACAATTTTACAAAATCATTAATTAAATGCTTTTGTTAGAGTGGGCCTATAGTCTGTAAGTTTAGGTACTTATCTTTTTGTAAACAGACTTTGTACGAAAGTGACACTTCTGAACTGTCAGTTTCATACAAAGTTTATTTTCAAAAAGATAAGTACCTAAACTTACAGACTATAGCAACGATTGGTAAGATGGTAAATACATTGACAATTCTAAAAGGTGTAAAAATATTAGCTGCAAATATTCTAAAGGGTGAACCAGCCCATGAAACTGAACAACTTTCCCCAAGAAACATAGGTCAAAATATGACAAAAATTTTTGGACCTTCCATACAAATTAACTTGATGGTAAATTTGTATGGGAGGTTCAAAATTTTTTATCATATTTCAACCTATGTTCCCTAGGCAAAGTTTTTCAGTTTCATGGACTGGTTCACCGCTTAAAATATTTGTAGCAATTTTTTTTATCGGAGTAGTCAAGAATGTCAAAGATGCTATGCTTTTTGGACCTTGGGCAGTAGGGTAAAACATGGAATGTTGTATTATAGATACATTGTTCTCTTCATAGTGATCTGATCATTTATGCATAGCATCACATCAACATAATAACTTTGCTTAAGAGAATCCCCTAGGGTAAGATTTTCATATAAACTTCCCCTGTTTTCTTCCTCAGTAATACTTTTAAACCTATAATTATTTTTTTACTACATTAAGGTCTACTAAAGGCATATCTATCATATTGTTTCCTTTTTCCGAAAAATTACAAGTAGAAAATATGAGCAATTTTGTTTTTCCATACAGAACGAAAAATGTTTTAGAGGCAAGCCTTCAGTAGACCTTATCTTAATAAAAAAAAATGTAGCTCTAGAGGCATTACTCAAGAAGAAACTCGAGGTATGTTTGTAGGAAAAGGCTAAAAACCGGGGCTCTCAGGAACACTCAATTCCAGAGCATAGATAGTTTTCTATATTTGTTATCCAGTTGTAAATATCTGAGCATGTCTAAAATTAAAAAAAAAAGATTATTGCTGGCCTATAGTTTTAACTTAACATATTATTATTTGCGCTAACCCAATATTACTTACAATCATATCCTTATCTTATCAAGACTATTGATATTAAGAAATAAGTAACATTTTCAATTGAAGCATACACTTCTAAATTGTTAAAAACAAATTTCTAAAACATTATTACATATTTTCCTAGCTTAGAAAGAAAATACTGGCTTTTGGTTAAGTTTAGTAGGTTTTTCTAACATTTGTTCATGATAAAATTATTTTATTAAATTCATGGCAGAAAAGAGTAATTTTGTATAGTTTATGATTATAAACTTACAAAATATTTTTCCACTATCCTGTTAGCCAGTCGAGTCACTACATGAAAAAGGGGTAATAAATTAGTTTATCATATAAAATCCCCACTACAGGACTGCTTTCAAGATAGTGTTTTGCTAGCTTTACTTATTTATTTCCTAATAATCACATCAGTCAATAAAATAATGGAAAGTTTAGCTTCTTAGCTTATAAATACAACTAGCTTTCGAGTGCTACTTCAGAATCTCTTCAAGAACTCTTCAGAGCAAATTCTGGCGCGCGCATTCACAGCAAGCTTCATTTCACTAATCTCTTTGTCAATTTCCTCCATGAAATATATGACGAAGTCGACGAGTTTGTGTTTGTACATTTGCTCCGTGTGGAAGTTGGTGATAAGGAAGCTGATATGGTACCCGTCCACCGGTTTCCGCCTTAGCACTATGAAGTTTTCAGCTCGCATCATCATGAACCGCATAAACTTCTTACACAGGATCTTTTCGATCTCGTCCGCCTGCTTGATCATGATGCTCACTCGTATGGAGTTTATGGATGACTCAATCAGCACTTTCTCGTTGGCGTTACGCGATATCACCACCGGATTCAACAAGAGTTCTTTGCTGGTTCTAACCTCCACCTCAGGTTTGTTATACCTCTCCACCACTTGTGACGAGAAATGTTCTAAGCACATAGCGGCAGTTAGCGTGTGGCGCACCGCTGTTAGGTATGGCTTTAGCGTAGCCGACATTTTCACTGTTTTTGCAGAAAATATAAAAATGAGAACCACAGCCACCACACCTAATTTATTTTGACAAATGATATGACGACATGTCGGACTTCCCTTTTACTCATGCATGATCACTGCTTAGAGGGAAAAAGAAACATGATCTATACCTCCCACCGAGCTTTGACAGAAATTGTAACGTTCGGATACATGAAAAGTTTTCAATCGTCTAGAAAACGGTCTATCAATCAGGGTGATTCATGCCATACCACATGTTTTTTGTAATGGCAACAAAAAACTGATATGACAAAGACAAAAATGGCGGACGTATTGTAAAGTGACGCAAGCGTAACGTTTTACGGCATGCGTTTTACTAATATTTCTATGTTTCAAGTGGTGTTAGATCAATTCCAAGCAATAATAGTGAACACATGACCAATTAGCGTGATAGTCGTAATAATTTTCGAGCGATGGCGCGAGAGTTTGATCACCTTTTCAAACTGCTGATTATTGGTGATAGTGGTGAGTGGGCGAGGCCTGTGTAGTATGTTACGACTTCCTAACGAGTTTCCAAGCTGTTGCTCACCGCGGTGGTGTTGTTGGAATGTTGCAGGTGTCGGCAAGAGCTGCCTGCTGTTGCGATTCGCCGACAACACGTTCTCCGGTAGCTATATCACGACGATAGGTGTTGACTTCAAAATAAGGACTTTAGAGATAAATGGTGAACGAGTGAAGCTGCAGATATGGGATACGGCGGGCCAGGAGCGTTTCCGGACGATCACGAGCACGTATTACCGGGGGACTCACGGGGTCATCGTAGTGTACGATGTTACCAACGGGGAGTCTTTCGCAAACGTGAAACGGTGGCTGCACGAGATTGAACAGAACTGTGATGTTGTCAACAAAGTTTTAGGTGAGCCTGCAATGATGTTCTAACTACCAAAACAAGGTCCCTTACTAGACGGACAACAAATACATACATACATACACAAATCACACCTCTATCCCTTGCGCGGCTACCACAGTGTTAACAAGGATTATAAAAGTGAACTTTCTATGAACTATACACACACACCAGCTTAGATATATAAGCCAATGGCTTCTCGCCTATAATGATAAACTACCAAGTATGATTTGGTTTTCTAATCCTACTGTAGATATATACTTACTACTACTTGTCTCTATAAATTTTTATACACAAAATATGTAAACAAATAAACTGGGTTGCCTTTTTTTATAAGATTCCATTATTAGATACAAGTATGATCAGATGTAGGTAGATTAGATGCAAACTGACATACTGTTAACTAAATAAGGAATTAACCTTTTATGAATTATTCATATCTATACACAGGAAGTGTATTTACATTAGATTTCCAGTAATTTATTCATACAATCTAATTATTTGTATGTAAACATCTACCTTTGGGGCATTATGATATGAGATTTCTACAAATTGTTCTAGTTCCATTTTAGGCTTGATTGCAAAATGCAACCATTCCATCAGTATTACTTATGACATTGTAACATTCAACTATTGTCAGTTAACTGACATTACAGACAACCATTTTTTTGTGATATGTAACCAAACAAACTCATTTTATATGTATATTACAGTAATTTCCATACTATTTTCAGCAAAGCTCTGTGAGACTGGCTTAGAATAGCATCATCCCATTTCTTTCCAAGAGGTGACTAAGGGACTCGAGGGTTTCATGTGAATTACAACTTTAGATGATAGGCTGACAACCTGTCACTACAGTGATACATGCATGATTATTCATCTGAAAGGGCTCTTAATATTTGTCAGACGTGGCGATAGTGACCGTAGTGACCCCACTAGGGATAAAGGTGTGATATGTGTATGTGTATGTATGTGTTTTCAGTAAAGAAATGGAGATAGAATTAACTAATTCTTACTTATCCTCATTGTTTAAAACAAAAATCAACATAATCAGTAACACGAAACATTATTTGAATCATCATTCTCCTTGCCTTATCCCATTCTAACTCTGTCGGGATTGGCTACCTAACCTAGGACATTTGATGTGGAACCAAGTTGTTACTCAGAGCAACCAATATTTAAATATGTAATCAAAACATGAGTAACATAATTATTGCATATAGCATTGAACTGATAACAAATGAGTCATCAATGGGTAGTTACATTGGGAATCTCCAGAGTCTCTCTTTTCGTGTGGGACACCGAGTCGTCCAACAACCCGATGAACCCTGTGTCAGAATTTTTCAAACGCCATCTACAAGTGGCAGGCTTCTGACATGGTAGTTCACTTAGTCTTTTCCATCCCTCTTTTCGTGTGGGACAACGCGTCGTCCAACGACTTGATGAACCCTAGTGTCAGAATTTTTCAATTGCCTTCTACAAGTAGCAGGCTTCTGACATGGTTGTGTAACCACCGTCTAAGTCATGAGAGACCGCAACTGGGACCTACGGCTTAACATGCCTCCCAAAACATGGAACCATCTTACTTACGGACAATCTCCAGAGTGATGGCAATGGTAATGGTAAAACGGGCTGTTTTCCGCAACTCGACGTCTGCATGCGCCTATTTTGCGTAAAGGGTGGGGGCTCCCTACTCGAGCCATCCTATTATCCTATATATATATATCCTATCCCCAAGGAAGCCCAGTAACCCTACCAAATCACTGAGTACCTCGGGGATTGACCTCGGGTTTCCGAGGTATTTTGCTCGGTATGCTGCCACCTCTTTGCAGTGTAACAACACATGGGCGGCTGTTTCTTCTTCTTCCATACATGCCCTACATAGGGGGCTGTCAGTAACACCTATGACTGAGAGGTGCTTGTTGAAGTGACCGTGACCGGTTATGACGCTGGTTACCATACGAAGTTGGGTCTTCTTCAGTTGGAGCAACTTCTTGGATAGGCGGCTGGATATTGTCGGCAAGGCTTCTCTAGCCTGCCTGCAGTCTTCTAAACCGGTCCAGTGTGTGTTATGTTCGTTTTTGGTGCGTTCTCTTAATAGGGAGCGGATTTTGCCTACCGGGATAGGTATGATCGGTTCCGGCCCGTAGGCTATGGTGTCCGATCCTCTTCGGGCCAGTTCATCCGCAGCATCATTGCCCCTAGAGCCGCTGCGTCCTTTGATCCATTGTAACCTTACTTGGTTGTGTTGACATACCTCCATTAGCCGTTGGTGGCATTCGTATATTAGCCCTGAGGTTATTACATGACTGTTCAGTGCCTGCAGTACAGACATGCTGTCTGAGAGTATTCGGATAGAATGACCTTTCACTTCCCTGGCAGCTATGGCTGTTGCGGCTACCGATATCGCCAAACATTCAGCTTGGAAGACTGAGTTGTGGCTTCCCAGTGGCGTAGAGAGTCTGATGTTGAAGTCCTCCGAGAAAACACCGGATCCTGTACCAGACTTTGTCTTAGAGCCATCCGTAAAGATCCTAAGCTCTTTTGGGGTAAGGCCCTCGTATAAGTCGTCTTCGTGAAGTTGTATTTTATACTTTTTATCAAATATAAATTGTTTTGGTATCCTGTCACCTACAGCTGCGAGTAATGCCAGGTCTGCATGCGCTTCATTTAAGATGCTGGTATGTGGGGTGTTGTTGTTTCGCCAGAGTTTCAGAGAATTGAGCCTTACCGCAGCAGCTGCCTCCTGCTTGGCAAACAGGTGGACCGGTGGCAGGTCCAGCATACCTTCCAGGGCAGCAGTCGGGGTTGTTCTCATGCTCCCCGTGATTGCCATGCAAGCCAATCTTTGGAATTGTTGTAGTTTATTCATACCTGTCGCGAGCTTGCACCTTGTCCACCATACTAGTGCACCGTAGCACACCATCGGGCGGATTCCCATTTTGTACAACCACAGGATGATTTGCGGCGAGAGCCCCCATTTCTTGCCGTTCATCCTGCGACACTGCCAAAACGCGATGCAGGCCTTGTTTAGTTTGTTGTCTAGGTGGGTGTTCCAGTTAAGCTTCTGATCAAGGATTATCCCTAGATACTTGACCTCGTTTGAAAGTTGTAGTCTTGTTCCGAACAGTTTTGGTAGATAGTAGTTGCCAAAACCCGTTTTAGCGTGAACATGACCGTTTCGGTTTTTATGGGATTTACCGATAGATTATATCTGCTGCACCAGCGTTCCAGGATACGCAGGGCTGCTTGCGTAAGGTCGCAGACTGTACTGGCCATCTTACCTGTGATTAGTATGGCTAGATCGTCCGCGTACCCAATTGTAAAGAAGTGGTTTCTGTTAAGTTCTGTTATCAGGCTATTTATTACCATATTCCACAAAAGTGGTGAGAGAACACCTCCCTGGGGGCATCCTTTTGCCACTATAGCCTGTTGCTTATTACCTGCAAACCTGACACTGCGTTTGCGTAGTATGTTTGTAATCCATTCTGTCAGCATCATGTTCACCCCATGGCTAAGGAGGGCTGTGCTGATGCTGGTGAAGTTTGTTTTATCGAAGGCTCCCTCAATATCTATAAAGGTGCCCATGCATATGCTTTTGCCCTGTATGCCTGCCTCAATCTGACTTACCACCATATGTAAGGCTGATTCAGTCGATTTACCTGATGTGTAGGCGTGTTGGTTACCGTGTAGTGGCTCGTTTTTTAATACCTGATCCCTAAGTTCTCGTTCACACAGCCTTTCCATGGTCTTTAGTAGAAACGATGTAAGGCTGATGGGACGGAAGGATTTGGCATTGGTGTAGTCCCCCTTTCCTGGTTTGGGGATGAATATTTCTGTGACTTCTCTTCAGCTTTTTGGGATGTATCTGTGCGCCAGGCATGCCCTATAGATACGTACCAGGTGCACAGCCAGATTTCGTCCTCCCCACTGCATAGGCGCAGGGAATACACCATCCGGCCCCGCCGCCTTGTATGGCTGGAAGTTGTTTATGGCCCATATTATCTTACCTAAGGATACTACCTTATGGGCGTATTCCTAATCTTGTGATGTGGGAATGCTTTCGTTAGTGTCCTGCCAGCTGACTTCTTGTACTATCTCACAACCGGGGAAGTGAGTTTCCAGGAGTAGTCTATTAGCTTCGTCTGGTGAACTTGTGTATGAGCCGTCGGGTTTTCGTAAGCTTCCGACCTCGTTCTGCGGTTGTTGGGATAGGAGTTTCCTTACCCGGTTTGCTTGTTCAAACGTCGTGATATTACTGCAGAATTTCCTCAACGAGGCTGTACTTCTGTATCTTAGACGTTTTTTGTATTTAGATTTGGCCGCCTTGTAGGCGTCCCAATCTCGGCTCCAGAGTGATAAATACTGAACAGCAAAAACAGTCCACTGCTGGACATGAGCCTACCCCTAATTGGAGGGTATTTTTATACTCCCTCATATGGCAGGTATATTATCGAGGGCAGTACAAGATGATGATTCACTGCTTTCACAAGGAAAGGCTGCTGCTTACTCCCTGGGTGATTATGCTTTAGTTGCTCTATTTGGTTCCATAGCATCTAAAAAAAATAAACTTTACAGATTATTAACTTTTTGTTAGAAAGTTAACACATGAAACAAGTGAAAAAAATTTATGCCACCAATGGGATTTGAACTTATGTCTTACGACTAGGCGGGTCAGATGCGCTAACCCCTAAGCCACGGTCGGCTTTATCGCTGGCGGCAAAACAGATTATATACAGATTAAGTTTTGCCGTGTGATGCCGGCTTAGAATAGCATCACCCCACATCCTTCCCGCGGATGTCGTAAGAGGCGACTAAGGGAATCGATAAGGCTGACAACCTGTCTCTATAGTGATACACATGTTTTCTGAAACAACCTTGGAAAACAATCCTCAAAAATGTCAGACGTGGCGATAGCGACCGTATTATTGTGGCCGGTAACGCTCTGCCCCCGCAAGGGATAAAGGCGTGATATGTGTATTTATGTATGTAAGTTATGATAACTCGTATGACCTTTTATTCAATAATGTTACAGTGGGTAACAAGAATGACTGTCCGTCACGGAAGGTGGTGGTCACGGAGGACGCACAGCGGTTTGCCAACCAGATGAACATACCGCTGTTTGAAACCAGCGCCAAGGAAAACATCAATGTTGAAGAGATGTTTCTAACAGTCACTAAAATGGTAAGCCTGATCTAATTATTTTTAACCAAATTACATGTCACCGTTCGTATGTTTGACAACCCAATGAACAGTGTTGTGTCGTGTGGTGCCGGCTTAGAATAGCATTTCCGCCCGTGGGTGTCGTAACAGGCGACTAAGGGACTCGAGGGTTTCATTTGTTTAGGATGGCTGACAACCTGTCACTACAGTGATACACTACTTATCTGAAACGACCCTTGTGGCGATAACGACCGCAATTTTGTGGCCGTTAGCACTCTGCCTATCCCGCGAGAAATGAAGGCGTGATTTGTGTGTGTGTTTTGTGTGTATTGACTGCATACATGAGTATGCTGTTGAGTAAGTGCATAAGGTCCGTATTTATAAATAACACTCAACTCTGAGATCGATGTCCAGAGAGATTTTGACAAATGTCAGTCAATACTAACAGCATCTCGAAGTCACACTCAAAATCGATCTCAGAGTTGATCGCGGTTTATAAATACGGCCCTAATATATAATTTGTGAATAAAACATTTTCTTCTTATTTCCAGGTGCTGAGATCTAAGTTGGAAATGAAGGAACGGCAAAATGTAGCATCAAACGACACAGTGCACCTCCGGAAGGCTCACAAAACCAAAAAGAAGTGTTGCTAGTGGCGCCCCCCTCGGCTCAGTGCCTGGACGTTGCTTACACGCGCTCAAACGTTGAGTCATGTTGCACAACCCTAGTTGCGTTCCAAACATCACCGGTACATCCAACGATTGTGAGGTCCAAATCCATAATTATACAGAATGCAAAAAATTGCAGCAAATATTTTAAGGGGTGAACTAGCCCGTGAAACTTCACAACTTTTTCAAAGGAAAGGTCGAAGTATGAAAAAGGTTTTGAACCTCCCACACATACCAGCCGATTAATTTGTATGGGAGGTTCAAAATTTTTTTTCATATTTAACTATGTTTCTTGGGAAACTGAACAAAAGTTTAATTATGATTCATCTGTTCAAATATTTGCAGCTAATATTTTTGCTTCTTATAGATGAACCATATTTTGTTATAACCCTGATAGATTATTGTCAATATTTGGAGTCTGATAGACATTACTTTATCGGTCCCCAGATTGTAAAACTCATTTAATTTCATTTCAGTAGACTTGATAAAAAAAACAGTCTAAAGGTGTTGCAATTTCATGAAAAAATCTGTTAGTGGATGGGAATGAAATTCATTATGTAAGAATTTAGTATAAGTTGCATCTTACAGTCGTCTATTGCAACATTAAATATTGTGCGCATAAACAAATCCGTTGTCTGTAAAGTCAGTTAACTGACAATAGTTGAACGTGACAACGTCATAAGAAAATGCTGATGGAATGGTTGCATTTTTCAAAAGAAAATTTTAATTTTATTTGTTTGATATATATACGCTGCCGAACGCGGAGGCCGATTGTGCCTCTTTGTCGTTCGTTCCGCGCTCTCTTGCTTGCACTTCAAGCCTTAAATCGAATCATGAGACGTTGTCACGTCAAAAAGTGTGGACAGAATCAAATGTGTAATATAAATAATGCCACAACGATCGACTTCCAATTTTAGGTCCGTATTTTATAAATCGCACTCAACTTTGAGATTGATCTCAAGAGCGGTTTTGACAAATGTCAGTCAATACTAACATCTCAAAGCCGCACTCAAGATCGATCTCAGAGGTGAGTGCAGTTACTAAATGCAAGCTTTAGACTTATAATATTTGCAATACACAAAGATACATGCATTATTGTTTAAATTAAATATCAAAATATGGAATTCACTAATAAAATAACAAGTACGCTTGAATTTAATAATGTCATGTCATGACATAAAATGATTACACAAAATATCGAGGAATATTCTAATATTTCTAATATCAGTGAATTGGAAAGCTGGGTTGGACAACTTAGCAAGTCAACAGTGGCGTTGATTCTGGCAAGACATTTCCTCAGCAAATTTTTAGCTATTACTGTCACTTTCATAATTAAGAAGAAAAGAGATGGCACATGTCACTTTTTCAGCCTTCATTGACCAGCTAGTGTTGACTCATTTGCTGTATTCAATATGGTAATACATATACATATCACGCCTTTATCCCTTGCAGGATATGCAGAGCTTTAACGGCCGGGAAAATACGGTCGCTATCGCCAGGTCTGACAAATATTGAGGGCCCTTTCAGATGATTGGCGTATCACTGTAGTGACAGGTCTTCAGCCTGCCGCCTAAAGTTGTAATACACATGAAACCCTCGAGTCCCTTAGTCGCCTCTTACGACACCTGCGGAAAAGAAATGGCGTGATGTTATTCAAAGCCGGTATCACACGGCAACAAAATAAAATGAATTGACATGAGGATCTTTTTGCTTACTGAAAGTGACAGAAATAGGTAAAGGAGTGGCCTATCAGAATTGAGGCTGTATTGTGAGAAATTTACGGACTCCAAAAATTATATTAGGATAACAAAAACATAGGTTAATAAAATGAAAAACCTATAGTGTATCTGTATTCTCAATATCAAAAATTGTGGAGGAGTGTTATGTAATATATGGGATGTGTATAGGTTATAGTATAAATGTATACCATTTAATTCGAAATGTTTATACTTCGTGTTTCGAAGGAAATGCGTTTAATTGGAGGCGTTGTTTAGGGCTCTATACTGAACAAATTTCCCTATGGGACTAGTGTTGAAAATCTCCCATACAAAGTTAGTCCGATGATCTATAAGTTGTAAAATTATTAGCTGCAAATATTTTAAGAGGTGAATCAGCCCATGAACCTAACAACTTTCCCCAAGCAACATAGGTCGAATTATGGAAAATAATGTTGGGTGGTCAAACAAATTGACTTGGTCGGCCGGTAAATTTTGTATGGGAGGTCGAAAAGTTTTTTTCATATTTTGACCTACGTTCCTTCGGGAAAGTTGTTCAGTTTCATGGGCTGGTTCACCCCTTAAAATATTTGCAACTAAAAATTCTAAAATATTTTAAATTTTTTTACATCCTGTATTTTGTATGAGAGGTCGAAATTTTTGTATTGTTATCAGCACTGGTCTCATAGGAAAAGTTATTCAATGCAATGCCCTAAATAAGAGTCACCATTTTAAAGCATTTCTTATGAAACACGTTGTATTGTTTAGTGGACTGTCTCTGTTTTTTTTCTACAAGCCTGTAGGTGCCTTTGTTCCCCCAAAAAAATTCCCAGTTGTAATTAGAGACAAATGGGAACTATTCGTCCCCACTCGCATTTGATGCACATTGCTCGCGCCATCGTCGGCGCGTCGTAAGTTTAATGAAATTATTTACATTTATACACTGTACCACTATATATCAATAGACGGATTAGCGGTGTTCTAAAATTATTCGCATTTGTCCCTAGTCACAAATGGTAATAAAAATTCCCAGTTGTCACTAATGACAGATTTGATGGGGACTCATGGGAACAAAGGCCTGTATGTGTCTTAAACGAATACTAAACCAAACGGGATCGTTTGTTCTGTAGTAAAAAACACAGGACATGTTTTTATGAAATTACCACACAAATGTTATGATTTCGAATATATGTGAATCAGTCAAAGGGTACGTACACAAAATAAAGCGGAGCGGTATCAACGCGGCGCTTTTTTTTTCTATGAAGCGCCTGCGCGCCGCCCCGCCCGATGTAGTATACGCGTCCTTACTCTTATCACTTGAAAGATTCGTTAGAACAATAATGTTATAACAGGATATAATATTTTTTATGAATGAAGTATTAGTTACGCGAGGGAAATAGTTGAAACTAATTAATGGCGTATTTATAACACGAGGAAATCCATCACAGAATGATACCCGTCGAGTATACAGGGTGTAAAAAATTGGCAATTGCAAATATTTTAAGGCGTGAACCCGCCCATGAAACTGAACAACTTTCCCCAAGGAACATGGGTCGTAATATGAAATAAAATTGGGACTCCCATACAAAATTACCTACTGAACCGATTTGAGAAATTTTAAACAAATTTATCATTTTTCGTTCAGTTTCATGGGATTTACCCCTGAAAATATTTGCAGCTAATATTTTAACGCCTTATATTGCGAAATCTCTGTAAAGGCTGACGCACATCTAGCGCCATATTTTGGAACTTCAAAATTTACTATTTTCTGTGATTGGTCAAAAATGTGTCAATGTCACAGTTCAGTTACTTCTTATTGGTGCGCCAGTCGCGCCTGCTGCCATCTGCAATAAGCTTTTTTCCTCCCCATTGTAAAACTATAGGGATAGGTAAATGGGGTGATGCTATTCTATGCCGACAAAATGGCGCTAGATTTACATCAGCTGTAACAATGTGCTGATTAAACACATTTTATCGTATTTTGGAGACCAGAATGTTTATAAAACTATATATCAAAGGTATTTATAGTTTTTTTAATTTAAAATATTGGCAAAGTATATGATATGAGATGCTGTAATCAAAATTCTAAAGTTAACCCGCGCAGGTTGTGGCGAGAAAATGTAACACGGACTATGTGGCAGGGTATGACATACCCGGATTTTAAATTGCCTATATATTTTTAATAAATATAAAATAACATTTTGTTTTAATATTATTAGTTAGTGGGATATATTTGTATTATAATAAATAAAACTTTAATAATATATAACTATATCTTTATAATTAAACATAAAAATAATAAGTTCGGGTCATTTTAGGCACTGAAAAATAGGAGCTTCTCTGACAAGCCTAAAAATTATCCAAAAAAATAAATTCTTAAAAACTCCAAAAAAATAACAAAAAAGAACATAAAACAAGTTATAAAAAAAACCTTACATGGTTGAAAAAAAATATAACACCTTATTAGTTTGAATCATTAGTACGTTTTTACGTACCCGAAAGCACTTTGTACACGATTATCTCCGACGCTGGTTTTTGTCACACTACAATCACGTAAATAGGCTGTTTCACACACCTTTAGTTGCAGCTACATGAAGCGACAAGAAAAAATTATGGTCATTTACAAAAATATTTGCAGATAAGCAACAGTCTGGGTATGACATACCCTGCCACATTCTTGGCGGGTTAACTAAACTCTGTGTTTTTCTCGAGAGAAATTGACATTAAGGGTTGCCATTTTTTGCATATGTGCCAGTACCGGTAACTGTTGTAATCGAAATGGGAATTTTTTAATCTGTTTCTTTTAATTCCTAGTAGATGTCGCTCGTGCGAATGATGTAAAGGCTAAGCAGTGATTTTTCATAGATCGCTGTAATATTTATTTTTTATTATGCACAGAACTTGAAAGGCGATTGGCACATCACTATTTAACATTTGCAATTATATGGCAACCCAGAATGTCAATTCATTCTCTTTTTAAAAACAGAGTACTTATACTTTATTAATTTATCTTCAAAGGTATGTTGCATTTTATACATCTATGAAAATAATTTTCATATTAATTTAAGCGTTCTTAGGATAATGATAATGACATACAACAACCACGTCAAAAGCATTGTTATATCTCGTCAGATAGAGACTATTCCTAATTGACAACATTATTGTTTGTCTCTCTATCAAAATATATGTCATATGAGCGAGATGTCAACAATGATGTTGCCCTTTCGGGATCGTTTCCTTAAAAAATCGACTTATAGTTGACTTAAATTCGTGACGCCAGTTCATTGGGTCGTTCATTGATTTGGTGTCCTAAACTATGTTAAATTGGCATTTTCAATACTAAATTGACAGTAATGAATTTCAAATTAGTTCTGTAGTAAAATGTCATTCTAAACTAAGAACCCTTTTTTATATTTTATCTCATGATATATTTAGGTTTATTCGACAATTATTTTATTTGTTGTGTCTGTAATATAAAACCAAATTTATAACTCTTAAAGTAAGCATGGCAGGTTTTGGATACAAGTCATTTATTCAAATTTAAATCATCAGAAAAATACACAGTGCAATGCTCGGCTTTTTCTGCTGTTCAGAGTGATTTTTGGAAAATAAAACCTAGCTAGTTCGATTTATCGCCCCCTTTATACGAATTTTCGTGAAAATCGATGGAGCAGTTTCCGAGATATATTATTTTATATTATTCTTACTCGTTTAAAGGTAACATGAGGTACATTCTGGTGTACCTGCGAGTAGTTCACAAACCTAAACAACTTTCCCTAAGATCCATTGGCCCTGCCATGCTCAAAATAAAATGGAACAAAGTTTCATTTGTCGTGTTTCTAATATCATTCCGTGTCTTGTGTTTAGATACTGCGTTCGTGAATGCATGGCGTGTCACTAGTACTCGTATTGTTTTAAGTAATATTGTTCATACCAGCATTTTATTTGTTTTAAAAATGTAAATAGATGATATATTTTGCCCATAATAATATTGTATTTATTTCCTATAAAAATACTCTTCTTACACACACCCACACCCACACCCACCCACACACACACACACACACACACACACACACACACACACACACACACACACACACACACACACACACACACACACACACACACACACACACACACACACACACACACACACACACACACAAATCACACCTGTCCTGTAACCCTGGCGGGGTAGGCAGAGCATCAACGACCGTAAAACGTCTAAAAAATTTTTGAGGGTCTTTCAGATAAGTCGTGTATCACTATAGTGACAGGTTGTACGGCCGTTATCGCCACGTCTGACAAAAATTTTAAGGGTCGTTTCGGATAAGTCGTGTATCACTATAGTGACAGGTTGTCAGCCAGTCGCCTAAAATTGTAATACACATGAAACCCTCTAGTACCTTAGTCGGTTTCTACGACACCCACGGGAAAGACATGGGATGATGCTATTCTAAGCCGTTATCACACGGCAAATACTCTTCTTGTAGTCGGAAAAACGACGAAATTCCCAAGTTTAATTTTAGTAGGTAAAAAAAAGACTACTTAAGGCAAGTTATTATTCTGTGCTTAAGGGCAGAGCGCACCAGCCTGCGTAATGCGACTCGTAACCGCACGTGTACACGGCGTACCCGGCGCGTCCCGGTTGTAATGTAAGAGATTGTACAGGAGAGATTGGTGTTTGATGCCGGCTTAGAATAGCATCACCCCATTTCTTCTCGCGGGTGTTGTAAAAGGCAACTAAGGGACTACAGGGTTTCATATGTGTTACAATTTTAGGCGACAGGCTGACAACCTGTCACTACAGTGATACACGAATCATCTAAAAAGGCTCTCAATACTTGTCAGACGTGTCAATAACGACCGTAATTTTACGATCGTTAACGGTCTGCCTACCCCGCAAGGCATAAAGGCATGATTTGTGTATGTACGTATATATATGTTTGTGCCCTGCTCTTTATACACTTATTCTTAGAACCCAATAAAACGTACGTACTCCACGAAACATAAACCACCTACCCTTGGATTGGATTAGAACCATGTCGGTCGGTCGGCCCACGGTCTACATAACCGGTCCGTAAAAATTTAACAATTGATAGTAATAAATTAACGAGTTAGGGACCAACGTCATGATTTCTAAAAGTCATAAAAAATTCAATACAACACATATCACGCCTTTATCCCTTGCGGGGTAGGCAGAGCGATAACGACCGCAAAATTACGGTCGTTATCGCCACGTCTGACAACATTTGAGGGTTGCAGATAAGTCGTGTATCACTATAGTGAGAGGTTGTCAGCCTGTCGCCTAAAATTGCAATACACTTAAAACCCTCTCAAGTCCCTCAGTCGCCTCTTACGACACCCACGGGAAAGAAATGGGGTGATGCTATTCTAAGCCGGCATCACACGGCAAAAATTCAATACAAACAAATATGAATATGGTGTTTTGTGATTCTTCACAATGTTTTTATCTTTCTAGATTTGTGCTGTGTTTCGGAGGGCATGTTAGGTCACCAATTAAAAAGAAAGGATAATCTCTTTTGGTTTTTCACAAATTTCAAATTCGCGCCCTTGACCAAGCTCGATTTGTCTATGGACCAAGCACAAACTGATTGACAAATCGTTATTTACTGACAGTTCTGAAAAAAAAGTTACTGTGTCTATGGCATTGTCAAGTCGAGATCGTGCGGAAAGGCGAATTTTGTGAAAAATTCCCTCAATATTTCCAAAATGTCTCTTTGGTCGTCGCTGAACCGTGGCGTTTTCAAGCGCACATCCACCTTCTTCTTGGGTGTGGCTGCTGCCTCCTTCCTCTACGAGAGAACCTTCGAGGTCGTCACTGTCTCCATCTTCGAGTCGATAAACAAGGGAGTTAGTATTTTGTTATGTAATTCATTTACACTCTTTTATTTCCACTATATTCAGTTAATTGCAGTGTTTATGAGAAATTCTTGATACCCTGAACTCGCAACTTCCAAATAGCCTATATTGTAAGAAAGTTTTTATAGTACGATGTATTTTTTTACATAACCTATAAGGTAAAAACTGGTCGCTGGCTCACTCTGACCAGTCAGGAATGAAAGGCGTTAGGAGGCCTATGTGACAATAGGATAAACCATTATGATGTGCAAAAAGTGAAAAGTGCTAGAATTCAGAAGTTGTATTATATCAGTAATAAAGGCTTTTGTATTTTTGTAGCGAAACAGAATGAATTCAAAGTTATGGTACTAATATCAACGTAAAATAACTAGACAGACATATACATATGGGGTGTAAGGGATAATTTCCCGAATACTGATAGGGTGCAAGCAGACCATGAAACTGAACAACTTTCCCCTAGAAATATATGTCAGGAAACATCAAAAATTTTTTGGTTTCTCATAGTAAATGCAGTCAGCTGATCGCAATTTTGTATGGGAGGTCAAAAATTTTGTTGTTTCCTGACATATGTTCCTAGGGGAAAGTTGTTCGGTTTCATGGTCTGCTTGCACCCCCTATCAGTTTTCGGGACGCTGTCCCTAACACCCTGTATATATTTTCAAATAAATATAAATATTGCGAGCAAAGTGCGCTCATAAGTTTAAGATAAAATTGAGCCCTGTGAATATCCCATTTTAACATTCTTTAATTTTTATTTTCAGAAACTCTGGAAGGACATTGAGAAGAACTATGGGCAGTAAAACTAATGTTTGTAATGAATTAATTTATTAGTTAAAATTATGAATTAAATTATAAATACTATACAAATGTCTATACATTATTTTATGACCTTTTTACCTATAATATTTAGATTAATGACTAGTTAGATTTGTCACATTTCAAAAAACTATAGTCTGTAAAATAGAGGATGATCACTGTGACATTTGTGACCTTGGAGCAAATGCTATGATGTAAGATCCATTTTCCCTTGTTACCACTTACTAGAGGTTTGTTTTCCTGTGTTGATCCTATATTTTACAGACTAAAGTGGTACATATTTAATTTCAATTAACACCTCACCACAAAGTTAATAAAATCGAAATAAGTGAAAAAAAACTTTGTTGATGAGAGATAGAGCTTTTTCAGATTTGTAAGTTACTCATAATTGCAAACCGTGGTGTAGCGGTTAACAGGTCTGACCCGGCAAGTCAGAAGACGTGGGTTCAAATCTCAACAGCGGATTACACTCATTATGTTCATATTAACTTTGTAGTAAAAAGTTAATATCAATATCTAGTATTTGTCTTATTTATCTCACCAAGTATTCGAAATTACTATCTTGTGGACATTTCTACAAAATAGTACACATGTACATACATATTTAACACATCATTTTCATATAATTAATAGTTCTCAAGAACCTTTCACATTTCAGTCACTCACATCTCCAAGTTTATATTTTGCTTTGTGTAACTTCTTACTTCATTTTCAACCTTCATTCAAACTGTTGTCTATATTACAGTTATAATTAAAATATACAGGGGGTTAAGAAGAGTACTTTCTTTCAAGGGATGAACCAGCCCATGAAACTGAACAAGTTTCCCCAAGGAACAAAGGTAAAAAAAAGGAGCAAAAAAGAATTTGAAACTAATAAAACCCGACTAAGTCGGCTGGTATATTTTGTATGGGAGGTAGAAGTTAATTTTTCATTTTTCGCCTTTCCTTGGGGAAAGTTGTTCAGTTTCATGAGCCGGTTCATCATTTCAAAGGAAGTTATTACTTTTCCTAACACCCTGTATACATATTGCAGTTATAATAATTTAAATATATATATTCAGTTATCTATGTTTTTTTAATAAATGCACAGCCACGGCATACATTTTTAAATTGGAAGTATGGTCGACGTACGTTCAACAAGTCAATATAGACGACTCCTAAACCACGCATCCGATTTTCATGCGGTTTTATTTACACAGAGTAACTAAGTGGAAGAAATGTAAATAATATGTCCCGGAAAAATGTCTCATTCCTTTCATTCTAAATGAAGAACATCATTAATACTTTTATTACTTAGTTTACATTACGTCCAGTGCATATTACCCCGCTAAGTATGTACATAATTTGTAACACATTTAACAAAAATAGATAATCATTATTTACATTCAACTATAGTATACAACTATAGTAACGCATAGTATACAGGGTGTAAGGGACGGTGTAACGAAAACTTTGCAGACGTGATCAGACCATGGAACTGAACAACTTTCTATGGGGGCTATGGTAAGTGTGATTTTTTTTCGACCTTTCATACAAAATTCCCGATCAGCTGAGTGTCTTTGTACGGAAACTAGAAAAAAAAATTTTCGTGTCCTTACATAGCCGCCATTGAAAAAGTTGTTCAGTTACATGGTCTAAGCACGCCTGCAAAGTTTTCGTTACACCGTCCCTAAGTCCCTTACACCCTGTATTGTATTTACAATTAAATAACTATGTGACCATTTTAAATTGACCATCATAATCCGATGTTGCCACTGGGTCTCCATTGAACGAGCAGCCTCAGATGCTCACTGCCGCGCGCAGCATGCGGCGCAATGCGCGGTCGGTGTGGCCTGTTTTTCGCCCGAGCATGAGAATTTTAACATGCGCTGCTCAGGCGAAACACGTCCCAGACCCAGCTGTTGATAACCAGCTCTCCCCCCCCCACTTCAGTAGTCATCAATAACCAGGAATATGAAGGTGATAAGACTGTCCCTGGAGATGGTCCAGTGGGTGGTGGGGGTCACCTGGCGCGCGTGGCTGGGGGGGGTCACCTGGCGCGTGGGGCGGAGCCCCCCCCCACTTCAGTAGTCATCAATAGCCAGGAATATGAAGGTGATAAGACTGTCCCTGGAGATGGTCCAGTGGGTGGTGGGGGTCACCTGGCGCGCGTGGCTGGGGAGGGTCACCTGGCGCGTGGGGCGGAGCCCCCCCCCCCACTTCAGTAGTCATCAATAACCAGGAATATGAAGGTGATAAGACTGTCCCTGGAGATGGTCCAGTGGGTGGTGGGGGTCACCTGGCGCGCGTGGCTGGGGGGGTCACCTGGCGCGTGGGGCGGAGCCCCCCCCACTTCAGTAGTCATCAATAACCAGGAATATGAAGGTGATGAGACTGTCCCTCGAAATAGTCCAGTGGGTGGTGGGGGTCACCTGGCGCTCGTGGCTGGGGGGGGTCACGCGGCGCGTGGGGCGGAGCGCCCGCCGCTACTTGCGGTGCCGCCCCCCCTCGTCCCCCTCCTCGGTGAGGGTGTCCGCGGAGCACGACGCGGTGATGCATCTGAAAATGGATATTTGGATTCGTATTAAATTTGATATTTATTATTAATGTAATGTTGTTATTAATTAAATTAATATCTGTCCCGATGGCGTAACGGATTATTTTTATTTTTACATACATACGTACACATATCACGCCTTTATCCCTTGCGGGGTAGGCAGAGCGTTAACGGCCGCAAGAATACGGTCGCTATCGCCACGTCTGACATTTTTGAGGATTGTTTTCCAAGGTTGTTTCAGAAAACATGTGTATCACTATAGTGACAGGTTGCCAGCCTGTCGTCTAAAAATTGTAATACACCAATTCTCTCAAGTCCCTTAGTCGCCTTAAATAATAAAAATAATAATAATATGCCGTGTGATGCCGGCTTAGAATAGCATCACCCCACATCCTTCTAGCGGGTGTCGTAAGAGGCGACTAAGGGACTCGAGAGTATTGGTGTATTACAATTTTTAGGCGACAGGCTGACAACCTGTCACTATAGTGATACACATTTTTACTGAAACGACCTTGGAAAACAATCCTCAAAAATGTCAGGCATGGCGATAGCGACCGTATTCTTACGGCCGTAACGCTCTGCCTACCCCGCAAGGGATAAAGGCGTGATATGTGTATGTCCCTTACACCCTGTATATCTTACCTGGAATGCGGCAGCGGCAGGTCCTGATGTTCTTCAGCGAGGGCCCAGATGATATCCACTAGCAGAGGCTGCGGCAAATTCTTGATGGCGTCCTGTTTCGCCACCTGCGGAAACACCGTAAATAAATAACTTTTTAAAAAGAGTACTTGTTCAACGGACGTATAAAAGAGCGAACCTTCTTTTTTTGTTGGTTAATATGCATAAAATCTTCTCCTAAGTCCGACAAATACTATTCTGAAAAACGCATCAAAATCGGTTTATCCAAACGCGAGATAATCGCGGACATACATACATGCATACAGACAAACATACATGCATACAGACAAGCATACATGCATACAGACAAACATACATGTATACAGACAAACATACATACATGCATACATACAAACAGGTCAAACTGAGAACCTTCTATTTTTTAAGTAAGGTATTATTGTAACAGAATCTACCTTACTATTCTTTTTCATCGTGTCAATGACTCAAATATGGACTTATACGGGGTGTAAGGGACAGCGTCCCGAATACTGATAGGGTGCAAGCAGACCATGAAGCTGAACAATTTTCTTCTAGGAACATCTTCTTATATTTAAGAGCTCATTGCTCTTGTCGGTGGAGCATATAAGGTGTAAAAATATTAATAAATATAAATATGAGAATTTTTTCAGACCTCCCATACAAATTGACTTCATCGGTTGCTAATTTTGTATGGGAGGTACAAAAATATTTTTCATATGTCGATCTATGTTCCTCAGGGAAAGTTGTTCAGTTTCATGGGCTGATTCACCTCCACTAATATTTGCAGCTAATATTTTTACATCCTGTATGTCGGAAAGCGTCAAAAATTTTTTGTTTCCCATAGTAAATGCAGTCAGTTGATCGCGATTTTGTATGGGAGGTCAACATTTTTTTGTCGTTTCCTGACTTATGTTCCTAGGGGAAAGTTGTTCAGTTTCATGGTCTGCTTGCACCCTGTCAGTATTCGGGACGCTGTCCCTAACACCCTGTATAATATTTTCCCAGTGTTTTGCGAAGGTCACAGCTCTCTCTGACGCCACATTCAAGTCCTCCTGGTTGCAAGTGTTGGGCAACAGAGGGAATGATATCATATGTGCCATCGATTGAGGTGAGGCTCCGCAGTCACATTCGACCTGTGTATTGTCGGTGAAGCCCCATTTCACCATATTCACTCTGCAGTCAACTCGGGTATGTCGTTTCTATAACAGAATCTGCCTTACTACACGTGTACTTACCTTGGTGAAGTGATGCACGTGTACTTACCTTGGTGAAGTGATGCACGTGTACTTACCTTGGTGAAGTGATGCACCCACATTTTAATTATAATGTTCTCTTCTGGCGGCCACGGGTCGGAAGACGTAGTGTTGGACGGCCTCCTATAAGGTGGACAGATGATCTGTTGAAGATCGCTGGACGCCAGTGGATGCAAGTTGCGCAGGATCCTTCACTTTGGGGGAGGTCAATGTACAGCGGTGGACGTCTTCCGGCTGAAATGATGATGATAATGATGATGACGTACCTTGGTGAAGTGATGCACGCACATATTGAGCGCGTACTGCTTGATGTCGAGCGCGCGCAAGCGGTCGGCGGCGGAGAGGATCAGAACCTGCCTTACTACATGTGTACTTGCCTTACTACACGTGTACTTGCCTTACTACACGTGTACTTGCCTTACTACACGTGTAATTACCTTGGTAAAGTGATGCACGTGTACTTACCTTGGTGAAGTGATGTACGCATATCTTGAGCGCGTATTGCTTGATGTCGAGCGCGCGCATGCGGTCGGCGGCGGACAGGATCAGAACCTGCCTTACTACACGTGTACTTGCCTTACTACACGTGTACTCACCTTGGTGAAGTGATGCACGCACATCTTGAGCGCGTACTGCTTGATGTCGAGCGCGCGCATGCGGTCGGCGGCGGAGAGGATCGCGAGGACGTTCTCCGGGGTCACGTTGCTCTGGAGGTTGTGCTTGCAGAACACTTGCAGCCGGTTGTTCGTGAAGCCTGTATGTTCAAGTTGTTTTAAACAATTTGACGACAATTTTAAACAATTTGATGCCAGCTTAGAATAGCATCACCCCACATCCTTCCCGCGGGTGTCGTTAGAGGCGCTTAAGGGACTCGAGAGTATTGGTGTATTACAATTTTTAGACGACAGGCTGACAACCTGTCACTATAGTGATACACATGTTTTTTTGAACAACCTTGGAAAACAATCCTCAAAAATGTCAGACGTGGCGATAGCGACCTGTTATTAGTATTCTGGCGGCTGTTAGTGCTCTGCCTACCCCGCAAGGGATTAAGGCGTGATATATGTATGTATGTCTGTATGTTTAAACAATTTGATGTCAATTTTAAACAAATTGACGACCGATGTGACGTAGTGGTAGTGCGACTGCCTTCGGCGCAGAAGATTCCGAATTTGATTCTCGGTGGGTCACTCACCAAGTTGATATTTATCACTTTGTGAATTTATTCCCAGTCTGGTTAGGACATTACGGGCTGAACTCCAGTAAAGGTCAACCAATAGTAAATGCAGTCAACTGATCGCAATTTTCTATGGGAGGTCGAATTTTTTTTGTTGTTTCCTGACATTATGTTCCTAGGAGAAAGTTGTTCAGTTTCTGATTCACCCCTTAAAATATTTGCAGCGAATTTATTTACACCCTGTAATTTAATACTTACCATAATAAATAGGAGCTTGGAACAGATATAGCGAGTCTTCTGTCGGCATGTTGGTGTCGCCGTAGTAGATGTACCGGAGCAAGGAGTCAAACGCCTCTTCGGAAGGTATCGTGTCGCAGATTTGGATCTGGGAAGACGAACCATACATTATTACACATACGTACATACATAAATCACGCCTTTGCCCCTTGCGGGGTAGGCAGAGCGTTAACGATCATAAAATAAAATACAATACAATACAAATGAACTGAAATGATGCCGGCTTAGAATATCATCACCTCACATCCTTCCCGCGGGTGTCGTGAGATGCGACTAAGGGACTCGATAGTATTGGTGTATTACAATTTTTAGGCGACAGGCTGACAACCTGTCACTATAGTGATGCACATGTTTTCTAAAACAACCCTGGAAAACAATCCTCAAAAATATCAGACGTGGCGATCGTATTCTTACGGACGTTAACGCTCTGACTACCCCGCAAGGGATTAAGGCGTGATTATAGTATGTATGCATATATACATACATTCACGCCTTTGCCTGGTAGAAATTGCTACGTAAGCAATAAAGCCGCCTATATTGTACCGAATTTTCTTCTATTCTACTTTTCTGTGTTATGTTTTGTACAAATAAAGTATCTGCAAAGGTAGCTGTCATTACAGTGTCCGACTCTGGTACCTCCGCTGTAAATATGAGATACAGTGCTGGTCGTAATACCGAACCCTGTGGGACTCCTGCCTTTATTTCATAGAAATTCGAAGCCTCCTCATTGACTTTGACATAAAAGATGCGATTCTCAATGTAAAATTTCAGTAGAAGATACATATTATGTGGCAGCAGCTTCTTTAATTTGTACAACAAGCCATCGTGCCAGACCTTGTCAAAGGCCTGCTGTACGTCCAAAAATATTCCTGAACAATATTTTTTGGTCTCTAAAGCAACTCTTATGTGTGATATATGTATGTATGTAAATTGAAATGGTTTACATTGACGATGTTGTCTTGCGGCGAGAAGGAGCGGAACATGGCCTCGAAGTAGGCGGCGCGCGCGGCCAGGATGGAGCGGTGGCCGGGCCGGGCGGCGCCCCCCGCGCCACCCCCGCCCCCCACGCGCAGCTTCACGTCGGCAAGGTCTGCGCCGCCGCCCGACACGAACACGGCCATGTCCTGTTCGAGCGTCGTACCTGTGGGGACAAGGAACGGATTCATCATCATCATCATCATTTTAGTTGGAAGACGTCCACTGTTGAACATAGGCCTTCACCAAAAATTTCAAAATTAGTGATGAGAAAAATTTTTTGGACCTCCCATACAAAATTTTCTCGGACGGTTGGTAATTTTGTATGGGAGTTACACAAAAAAAAATATATATTTCGACCTATGTTTCATGGGCTGATTCACCCCTTAAAATATTTGCAGCTAATATTTTTACACCCTGTATATTCTGTGAAATATAGAATGATCCGTGTGACGTTTGTGACCTTGAAGCAAATGCTATGACATAAGATCCATTTTTCTTTCTTTACTAGGATATAGGATGATCCGTGTGACGTTTGTGACCTTGAAGCAAATGCTATGACATAAGATCCATTTTTCTTTCTTTACTAGGATATAGGATGATCCCTGTGACGTTTGTGACCTTGAAGCAAATGCTATGACATAAGATCCATTTTTCTTTCTTTACTAGGATATAGGATGATCCCTGTGACGTTTGTGACCTTGGAGCAAATGCTATGACTTAAGCTTCATTTTCCTAGTAAACAAAGTAAAATGGACCTGATGTCATAGCATTTGCTCCAAGGTCACAAACGTCACAGGGATCATCCTATAACATCGTGATAAAACCCACATTCAAATAAAATTTTAATTCAGATGATATTTGAATGTGACTTAACCTAGGATTCGGGCCAGGTTAGCCTTCGGGTTGCAGAGGTCAGATGGCAGTCGCTCTGTGTAAAAACTTGGTTCCACGTCGAATTCCCTAGTTTAGGTAGCCGACCCCAACAGAGAGCGGGATAAGGCAAGGAGAATGATGATACAGTCTGGTGAAGTGTTAGAATTTATATTGTCTTTCAACCATCAAATTAGCTATTCTTTATGAGTCACAACAGGATATGAGCCTCTCCTAGTGGATTGGAGACCTACCCTCAATCTCGTCGTCGGGCTCGTGGGGGGGCGCGGGCGCGGGCGGCGGGGGGCGCTGCTTGCGCCGGATGATCTCCACCATCAGCTTCCGCTCCATCTGCTCGAACTCCGCCGACATCACGATCGGCGTGAAGTTGTACTCCTTCTCCACGAACCTGGACGGATGGCATGGAAAAACAACAAGTCAAGTCAAGTCATGCAGGGTGTAAGAGACGGTGTAATGAAAACTTTGCAGGCGTAATCAGACCATGAAACTGAACAACTTTGTCTATGGGAGCTATCGTGGGAAACGGAAGAATTTTTCGACCTCCTATACAAAATTCCCGATCATCTGACTGTTTCTTAGCACGCCTGCAAAGTTTTCGTTACACCGTCCCTTACACTCTGTATAGGATATGCATCATCATTGGCCTCACACGTCTGTGACAGACGATTTAATCAGTGTCTGTCTGAGGCAAGACTTTTCGTGGCTATATAAGCCAATGCGGGAGCGGCATGACTTTCCGCACGCTCTACAAGTGAAGGTGGTATTATAGACTGGAACATGCATGTTTAGGTGTCGTTTTTGCCTTTTGTTGGCGAGACCAGAGAACCAGGCGTCGTCGTGAGACTTACGCCCATCATATACACGCTTTCGCCATTCGTCCCTATCCTCAGCAAGCTTCTCCCAGCTTTGATGGTCGATGTCAAACGCAGCCATATCCCGCTTGGCGCAATCTTTGAAACGCAGCATGGGTCTTCCAACCCCTCTTTTGGCGTTAGCTACGGCACCAAGCAGGACACGCCGCGGTAGACGCGAATATGCAAGGATTAACCTAATTGGGTACAAACGGCCATTCACATTACAACGAATGCTTTTACGTCAGGAATTTACAATACAATGATGTCACTAAATAAATAAACTAGTCATTGTAAAAAAGAGAAAATTGTCAGACACAATTTAATGTTCCTAGTAGAAATGCGGCACGAGTGGAATTAAAAAAATAAAGGCACTGCCTCGGGGCTGGCCAGGCTGACCATGTAATGTAACTTATGCCACCACCATCAATGTATGAAGTCAACCAATTAAAGTGAATATTTAAAAAAATATTTACATGTGACATGTACGTTAATCAGCCGGACCCCCTGAATAGGAAAACCACCCAAAAACTTGCTCAGAAGTGCTCCTATTTTCCAATAACAATTTGTAGAGTTCTTCTGAACTCTATTATATCCTAAACAAGTAATTTAGCTAAAGTTTGATGGTGAAATGTAGCTAGCTTCGCTCGCAATACGTGTCGCAATGGCATGGTGTAATTGAAACTCAACTGTCATTCTATCACCAATGTAATTTCATCATCGTCATCATCATTTCAGCCGGAAGTCGTCCACGCGGAACATAGGGCTCCCCCAAAGATTTTCAAAGTGAAGGATCCTGCGCAACTTGCATCCACTGGCGTCCAGCGATCTTTACCAGATCATCTGTCCGCCTTGTGGGGGCTCCAACACTACGTCTTGCGACCCGTGGCCACCAGAGGAGAACCTTTCTTCCCTATCGGTTATCCGTTCATACAAAATATCGTTTTAAAAAGTAGCTAATTTTGACCTGTCAGTCTTTATGTCTATTACGAAATTTTCAAAGGCCAGTTTCTTATGAAGTTTTGTACGGTTTCGATACAAGATTTCACTCTTGATTTTAAGGTTCCGTGGTTATTATCACTAAAACTATAAGACATTATAACGGGTTTTAACTTGTTGGTAACATCAGATGTATATTTTAAATGGCAACACCTTTATAATTGTTCCATTCACTCTTACTTCAACTAAAATACTCTCTTCAACATCACCTCTGTAAATGAACATGTAAATTTTCCATATTATCAATAAACAAGTGCAAACCCTTACCAAAGTGTACACCATTAAGACTTCTCGTCACTACAATAACCCAGCAAAAAACATACAGTCCACTACCTACGCACAAACGCGTACATAACTCACGGTAGGTGTTAAAACCCGTTACAATTTGGTAGTGACCAAAGTGTTCCGAAAAAACGCAGAAGAATGAGGTAGACAGATATGTTTGCCCTTAGCCGTCACCCGCAGCCGCTCCAGTTTACCCGTGATCATGGCGATTGCAACATCGCCGAAATATTGGGTGCTCGATATATCCCTACCGTGAGTTAAAACCCGTTATAATGTCTTATAGTTTAAGATTTCACTCATTTCAGATTAAACCGAGTTTCTCGAAAAGTCATAAATAACAAGTGTACGGCTTCTGAAAAACTTTTTGATATTTATATGATTGAAAGGCCGTGTGATGCCGGCTTAGAATAGCATCAACACCTTACCTTCTCCTTGTCTTCCGACCCACAATCATTGTGATTTTCTATACTTCAACCAGTTAACAGACTACGAAACTAACAAAATTATCCAAC
Source organism: Keiferia lycopersicella (assembly GCA_029255805.1). Taxonomy (NCBI): domain Eukaryota; kingdom Metazoa; phylum Arthropoda; class Insecta; order Lepidoptera; family Gelechiidae; genus Keiferia; species Keiferia lycopersicella. The sequence goes on along the minus strand of JARACZ010000015.1, from coordinate 955,232 downwards.
TGAGATCCAATCGACAACCAATTGAAACGATTTTCATTAAGCTGACTTAGAGCCCAGTACTCGTGATGATTGGCTCTGATGCACCTGACGCAATTACCTCAACTGACGTAATTACCGCAAGCAGTACTCCTTGATGCAGCGCAGGTCGGCGCGATGCGCCTGACGCAGCGCCGGCAGCACGTTGGTGAAGGAAGGAAGGAAGGAAGGAAGGAAGGAAGGAAGGAAGGAAGGAAGGAAGGAAGAGAGAGACAATTACCGCAAGCAGTACTCCTTGACGCAGCGCAGGTCGGCGCGGTGCGCCTGTCGCAGCGCCGGCAGCACGTTGGTGATGCACAGGTTGGCGCTAAGGAAGCGCGCGCACAGTCCGCGCAGCCGGGGGACCGCCAGCCGCACTGCCAGCCCCAGCACGTCCAGCACTTGCAGCACCGTGCGGGGGGACGCGGGGTCCTCGTCTGGGAAAAAAAAAATAAGATGATTTAAATTTAATTTCATTTTTACAAAGATTACAAATGTTATAAAAAATTACCGTTTTAAAATTACAATGTAAATATGGTTGGCAAATATTATACATACATACATATATCACGCCTTTATCCCTTGCGGGGTAGGCAGAGCGTCAACGACCGCAAAAACACGATCGCTATCGCCGCGTCTGACAAATATTGAGGGCCGGTTAAGATAATTTGTGTATCGCTATAGTGACAGGTTGTCAGCCTGTCGCCTAAAAGTTGTAATACACCTGAAACCCTCAAGTCCCTCAGTCGATTCTTACGACACCCACGGGTAGGAAATGGGGTGATGCTATTCTAAGCCGGCACATCATCACGGGATATATTTCAGATGTCATTAAAAATGACCGTTTTATAATTTTTTTTTTCGTCTGCAAGCACTGTCCCACTGCTGGGCAAAGGCCTCCCCACACTTCTTCCACTCATCTCGATCCCTACCAACCTCCCACCAGTTCATAAATACAATGTAAAAATGGTCGTCAAATATTATCTTCTTCTTCGTATATTTAAGAGCTCATTGCTCTTGTCGGTGGAGCATCCGCCAGATGTTTCCATCCTCCGCCTTCTACTTGACAAATACGGTGTACAAATATTAGCTGCAAATATTTTAAGGGGTGAACCAGTCTATGAAACTGAACAACTTTCCTAAAGAAACATATGGTCGATATATGAGAAAATATTTTTGGACCTCCCATACAAATTGGCTGGGTCGGTAGGTAATTGTTTTGTATGGAAGGCCCAAGTTTTTTTTCATATTCCGAGCTATGTTTCTTGGGGAAAGTTGTTCAGTTTCATTGACAGAACACACCGTTAACGAATCCGCCACTAATAAAATTGCACCCTATATAATGAATGATAATATTTGTATGTGACTTAACCTAGGATTCTGGCCAAGTTAACCTTAGGGTTGCAGACTCTGTGTAAAAACTTGGATCCACGTCAAATCCCCTAGGTTAGGTAGTCGACCCCGACAGAGAACGGGATAAGGCAAGGAGAATGATGATGATAATGAATGATGATGTACACCTTTTTCTGTGGGGTCGATACTGTCTGTGTAGATGTAGTCGAGCAGGTGGCCACCTCGCCGTGGGCTATGCGCCGCAGAAGGTTCCGGGTTCGATTCCCAGTCGGTCACTCACAAAGTTAATATTTATCACTTTGTGAATTCGTCCCTAGTCTGGTTAGGAACGACCCGATTGTCCGTAAGTAAGATGGTTCCGTGTTTCGGATGGCACGTTAAGCCGTAGGTCCCGGTTGCTGTCTATGATCATTTAGACGGCAGTCGTTCCACAACCATGTCAGAAGCCTGCTCCTTGTAGTAGGCGGTTGAAAGAAAGACCTTTCTCTGTGGGGTCAATCCTGTCTGTGTAGATGATCTTCGCGCGCCTCCCTAGTATGTCAGAAAGGTAGCAAGTGGAAGGATAAAGTCTCTGCCTACTCCTCTGGGAAAGAGGCATGATTTCATGTATGTATTGCTACCTTTCTCTGTGGGGTCGATCCTACCTATGTAGATGATCTTCGCAGGCCTCCCTAGTATGTCAGGAAGGTTGCAAGTGGAAGGACTTAGGCTGGTTTCAGAGCGACGCGTCTCGGCAGCGCTGCCCAGCCGCGCGCGCCTCGCATTACACTAGATTGTATGTAGCGTTTCATAGTGACGCGTCTTGGGCCACGTCTCGGCCGCGCCGCGGTCGGATCTCCTTCGATTGCCCGTAGCGTCGACTTGCAATCTTTTAAGACGTCGTTGTTGCACTCTTTTCCATGTAACGTATATAGCTAATATAGTGATTACGTTTGCTGGCATAATGATTCTCCGCACTCGACCGTACACCACAACGAAGCGCGCGCGTCTGAATGTCGTTTCACAGCGAACGCGCTCGCTGCCCAGACGCGCGCCCGAGCAGCGCTGCTGAGAAGCGCCGCTCTGAAACCAGCCGTAGTCTCTGCCTACTCCTCCGGGAAAGAGGCATGACTTTATGTATGTATTGCTACCTTTCTCAGTGGGGTCGATCCTGTCTGTGTAGATGTAGTCGAGCAGCATGCGGAAGGCGTCGCGCGACGCGTCCGGCAGCCTGATGGTCAGCTGCGGCGGGCCCTTGTACGAGCAGGTGGCTGCGGGCTTCACCTCGCCTTGGGCTATGCGCCGCTCCAGCTCTTCGCGCGCCTCCCTGGTAAGATATTGAACAATGAGTTTTTTTTTCAATCAATCAAATACTGTATTCGTAGGTAACGTATACAAAGGATCTTAAAAGTAGTTGGTATCACTACAGTTTGCCTGTTGGCGTCTTCGACCAATTTAGCACTTATCCTTACGTTAAATCATTTCAGTAGGTTATACCAGCACCAAATTTTTGGATGTTGTTAAACATGTAATTCTACGTAAAAACGCGTCCTCCGCCCATCGCTACAGTGAATTGAGCCGGAGATATGACGTCATCTTTTTTTAGTATGGAAATAAAAAAAAAATTGTTCTGAAACCCATCGTGCGTGGTATCATTTTAAAGAGCGTTTTGAGCTGATTCTAAAAATATATCACATCATTACTTTATTGTCACAAATTCTAAATAAAAATAAAATAAAAAATCAAAACATACCTAGTTTGGGCTACTCCAGATACGACACTGTCCAATATTTTTTTGTAATAAATACTTCAAATGATACATTATATCCTCATATAGAACCCCCAGGAACCGATTTGGAAAATACTTACATTTACTATATTTTTTTTTAATTTTTCATAATTGCAAAGTGAGGTATTAAATCGATCACAAACGATAAGTTATTTTCGATACACTAAGAGGAAAAAGGAATGTGAGGACGCGTTTTTACGTAGAATTACATGTTTAACAATTACTTGGTATGTTTTGCGTCGTCCGCCCATCGCTACAGTGAATTGAGCCGGAGATATGACGTCATCTTTTTTTAGTATGGAAATAAAAAAAACATACCTCCCACGCAAGATGCACTGCTGCAACACCTTAAACGAGCCATTTTACAGACAAATATTTGGACAAATTGTCTCAACCATCACCCAAATCGAATGGACCCTTGCAACTGGGGTTGGGAGAGTAAAAAGAGCGCGAACGGGCTGCTGCAGTATACGCCTGTGTGGAAAACTATCGCTGACGCCAGCAACATCTGCAAGGAGCTTTTAGCGTGTAAATGTAAAGAGCGATGCACGAGATGTAGATGTGTAAAAAACTATTTAAACTGCACTCTATTGTGTGCTTGCGAGGGATCATGCTCAAGAGAAAATGATTAATAATAATAATATTTATAAGTATCAAATGCGTAAAACAACCTTTATTTTCCGTCCTAAACATAGATTGTACCCCATCCCTATCTGACGAGGAAGGTGGGGGACGAGGCGTCCTACATCCTACGAACCTATCTACCCAGCCTGATAAGAGTTTAGCGTAACGTATTAGGCAGTAACTTTTCAGTTTATTGTGAGGGGGGAACCCCTCCTCCTCTCCTCCTCAGATAGGAATGAGAATGAGCTTGTCTTGCATCTCACATTCCTTTTTCCTCTTAGTGTATCGAAAATAACTTATCGTTTGTGATCGATTTAATACCTCACTTTGCAATTATGAAAAATTAAAAAAAAATATAGTAAATGTAAGTATTTTCCAAATCGGTTCCTGGGGGTTCTATATGAGGATATAATGTATCATTTGAAGTATTTATTACAAAAAAATATTGGACAGTGTCGTATCTGGAGTAGCCCAAACTAGGTATGTTTTGATTTTTTATTTTATTTTTATTTAGAATTTGTGACAATAAAGTAATGATGTGATATATTTTTAGAATCAGCTCAAAACGCTCTTTAAAATGATACCACGCACGATGGGTTTGAGAACAATTTTTTTTTTATTTCCATACTAAAAAAAGATGACGTCATATCTCCGGCTCAATTCACTGTAGCGATGGGCGGAGGACGCGTTTTTACGTAGAATTACATGTTTAACAACATCCAAAAATTTGGTGCTGGTATGATTAACTGAAATGTTCTGGTCGATTTAAAACCTTATGAATAGTACTAATTTATGTAGATATGGACATGCCTTGCGCATATAAACAGGTCTTTAAAAATGTGCCGTGTGATGCCGGTTTAGAATAGCATCACCCCACATCCTTCCCGCGGGTGTCGTAAGAGGCGACTAGGGGACTCGGGAGTATTAATGTATTACAATTTTTAGGCGACAGGCTGACAACCTGTCACTATAGTGATACAAATGTTTTCTGAAACAACCTTGGAAAACAATACTGAAAAATGTCAGATGTAGCGATAGCGACCGTATTCTTACGGCTGGTAGCGCTGTGCCTACCCCGCAAGGGATAAAGGCGTGATATATGTATGTACTGCTACAGACTTTAAACTAAAATGTCAATATAAACTGCATGTTCCTACACTTAAATTGTGATGTATCTAAGATGGTCACTGAATAATTTTTTTCTTATTCTTTTGATGGTATGAGTATGTAAAGTATCTCACTTGATCTTGGTCCTGAGGTACTGGCTCCGGGCCGCCAGCATGGCCTGGTGCGCCAGGACGGGGCGCTCGTCGGGGCCCACCAGCACGGTGACGTCACAGAACTGCTGCGACCGCAGGATGCGCCCGAAGTCGTCGTGCAGCGTGCAGCGAGGGTAGTTTGATAACTGTGGAATAGAAAAAGAAATCTCTGTTTCTATTAGTATTCTTTTAGTTTTACCTGTCTTTTTATTCAGGTATAGTATAAAGCAATATGTATCACTCGGATCACTATGTTGCCGTGTGATGCCGGCTTAGAATAGGATCACCCCATTTCTTTCCCGTGGGTGTCGTAGAAGTCGACTAAGGGACTTGAGGGTTTCATGTGTATAGCATTTTTAGGCAAATTTCAAATTTCAATCGTTTATTTCCAAGTAGATTCGCAACGAATGCTTTCAAAATTAACACATAGGACAGTTGTTATCCCGAATGTTCCTGTGGGATGCTACGGGATTAAAACCGACTTCTACGCGGGCGGATCCACTAGTGAACAGTATACCTGGAAGCGGAAGAGTTCCCCGCTGCGCACGTTGTTGTCGACGGTGCCTCCGAACACGTACAGCACGTCGCCCACCACCGCGCCCGCGTGGAACAGCCGCCCCGACGGCACCTGCGACTCCGGGGTCACGCTGATCACCGACCTGCCACAACAAACAACACTTTTTATAGGCATTCACGTCAGCTTCGATTATGCTTGGTGAGGATATGCTGAAACAGGTTGATAAGTTTCGTTATCTGGGGAACACTATAACATCTAAGTGTAACCTTGATGCTGAGATCAACAGCAGAATCAGTGCTGCAGCTGCAGCATTTGGGAAGTTGTGTTCCAAGGTTTTCTGCTCGCACGACCTAAAGCTAGCCACAAAAATCTCTGTATATATGGCGATTGTGCTGCCAAACCTTCTATACTCCTCCGAGACTTGGTGTGTGTATCGTCACCACATACGCACTCTGGATCGCTTCCACCTAAAATGCCTTCGCACCATCATGAAGATCAGATGGTCCGACCGAGTGCGCAATACCGAAGTTCTGGGACGAGCCAATGTTGGTGGCATTGAGGCCTATCTAATGCGTCGTCAGCTACGGTGGTGCGGTCATGTATCCCGGATGTCGGAGGAGAGAGTGACGAATCGCATCTTTTATTCTGAGTTGGAGGAGGGCAAGCGAAAGCATGGCGGACAACTCCTCAGATATAAAGATGTTCAGAAACGACACATGAAAAGATGCAACATTGAGCCCACTCAATGGGAGGGTCTGGCAGCACAGCGTCCCGAATGGCGCGGGATGGTTAAGAGGCAAGTCCGCGAGTTTGAGGAACAGCGTAAAGCAGACCTCGACGCTAAGCGCGATGAGCTGAAGGCCCGTCCACCCGTCGCCATTAACTATAATTATGTAAATGGCAAACTCACGTGTCCACTCTGTGCACGGGAGTTTACTGCCAAAATTGGCTACAATAGCCATCTCCGGGCGCATCAGCGCCGATCTGATTAGGAGTCGAAGTGGTCGCCATGGCCGAAATCGGTCGGAGAGATCATCATAGCTGTAAATACCTTAGAGTTAGAATACCCACCACATTTGCGTGGCCAAGTCGTACTGATGCGTTTATGTGACCCTATCACAATTACCTACATACATACATATATCACGCCTTTATCCTTCGCGGGGTGGACAGAGCGTTAACGGCCGTGAGAACACGGTCGTTATCGCCACGTCTGACATTTTTGAGCATCGTTTTTCAAAGAAAACATAAGCATCACTATAGTGACAGGTTGTCAGCCTGTCGCCTAAAAATTGTAATACACCAATACCCTCGAGTCCCATAAGTCGCCTTTTACGACACCCGATGGAAGAATGAGGGGTGATACTATTCTGAGCCGGCATCACACGGCACATCTGACTTCTGGCCCTAAAAAAAACCTGTAAAGTTAGAATACCCACCACATCTGTGTGTCCAGGTCGTACTGATGCAGGTCGGGCGGCACCGTGCTGTCGGCGGCGCCCCCGAACACGTACAGGTGTCTGCCGTGAGCCACCATGATGTGGCCGTACCGCCGCGCGGGCGCGGGGCCGGCCGAGCGCAGTAAGTGCTCTGTGCACACCCGGCTCCAACTGGATAAAAAAATAAAAATAAATAGTTAAATCAACTTTGTGAGTGACCCACCGAGAATCGAACCCGGAACCTTCTGCGTCAAAGGCAGTCGCACTACCACTGCGCCACATCGGTCGGTTGATATTTATCACTTTGTGAGTTTTTTTTCAGTCTGGTTAGGACATTGCGGGCTGAGCCACCTGATTGTTCGTAAGTAAGGTGGTTCCGTGTTTCGGATGGCACGTCAAGCCGTAGGTCCCGGTTGCTGTCTATGATCACTTAGACAGCAGTCGTTACACAACCATGGCAGAAGCCTGCTACTTGTAGAAGGCGGTTGAAAAATTCTGACACTAGGGTTCATCGGGTCGTTGGACGACCCGGTGTCCCACACGAAAAGAGAGAGAATTTAATATTGAAAATGTTGCCTCATATATATGCCACATGATTTGATATGAAGACTTACGTGAGAGATTCGAAGTCGAACTGGAATAGCGCATTGGTGATTTTAGCGCCGCTCTGTCCGCTGAATACAAACATTTTCCCGCGCGCCACCGCCACCTACACCATCAAAAATATATTATAAATTCACTAGATGGCTGGGTCATTACAAAAAAAAAGTAGTACGCTTAAAACTATTGTCCAAAAATATAACGGAAACGGACGTCATTCGTCATTATTAGAAATATTTAAAGTTTGATTTTTTTTTTTTTTAAGTTATACTTTGCTTTATTCAAAAAATCCAATTTGTAAATATAAAATAAGCATGTCAAAATTAATAAAATGTCAACTTAAAACTAAAATAAATAAAACAATTAAAATAAAAACAAGTCAAAATAAAATTTATTAGCCCCAAACTATGCAAAGCTTGTACTATGAGAACTAGATAGCTGACAGAGCCTTAAGATAACTGTTGTTTTTTTTACTGACCCAGGAAACTAGCGAATAGGCTTGTTTCCTGACCGGTAAAATGAGCTACTTTTTAAAACGATCTAAAACGGTATTTTGTATGAAGAATTAGTAGTATGACGTCACGCCGTAAGTACTTGGATGGCGTCAAAACACTTACTTTTATATTATTTTTCTATTTATTAATTCAAAATTTGAATATTTAGAAAAATTATGAATGAAGTCCGTAGTATTTTTGGACAATAGTTTTAAGCGTACAACTGTTATATTTTTTTACTGACCCAGGATACTAGCGAATTGGCCAATATATTTACTTATTTATTTTTATTTTAAGTGTACTTACCGGGAAGTTGCAGCAAGTGGGCGGACACTGTCCCGACTGCACCACGCGCTCCCACTGCTTATTCTCACCCTGTGGATATTATACAGGGCGTTAGGAGAAGTGGTGATGTGATGTGTCTACAGTGTGATGCCGGCTTAGAATAGCATCACACGGCAACTTAAATTTCTTATTGCAATTATCTGTAAACATTTACAGAATTTTAGGAAAAATAGTAACTTCCTTTCAAGAGATGAACTAGCCCATGAAATTAAACAACTTTTCCCAAGGAACATAGGTCGAAATAAGAACCTCCATACAAAATCTAAGTGAGGTACAAAATTTTATTCTTATTTCGACCTATGTTCCATGGGGAAAGTTGTTCAGTTCCATGGGCTGGTTCATCCTCTGAAAGTCCCAGTCTGGTTAGGACATTGCAGGCTGAACTACCCGATTGTCCGTAAGTAAGACGGTTCCGTGTTTCGGATAGCACGTTAAGCCGTAGGTCCCGGTTGCTGTCTATGATCACTTAGACGGCGGTTGTTACACAACCATGTCAGAAGTCTGCCACTTGTAGAAGGCGGTTGAAAAATTCTGACACTAGGGTTCATTGGGTCGTTGGACGACTCGGTGTCCCACACGAAAAGAGAGAGAGAGAAGAGAGTGTGACAGCTTACGCTGAGGTTGACGGTCCACATGTCGTTGAGTCGCGCGTTGCCGTCGTAGCCGGCGAATATCCACAGTTTGTCGTCGTACACCGCCGCGCCGTGCGCCGACCGCGGCTCTGGCTCCCTGAAAATAATATTAATAAATATCCTGGACAATTCACCCAGCGCCATCTAGCCCCAAACTAAGCAAAGCTTGTACTATGGTAACTAGATAGCTGATACTAATACATAAATACTTTTTTTTTGTAAACAAATACATATTATACATAAAAAACACCCAGACTCATCACAAGTATTTGTAAATTGACTTAACAAATATTTGTGTTCGGTGGGGATCGAACCCACGACCCTCGGCGTAGGAGGCATGCATACTATCCGCTACGCCATCGGGACAGTCAAAAAAACATAACAAAATTGTTTATTGCACAAAAATGTAACAACATGTAGAAAACACAAACAAAGGAAACAGTACAAGAGGCGGCCATAATGCTAACATTCTCTACCAGGCAACCTTAGGGTGACAGAGAGAGTGCGATTATTGAAGCGGGATAGTGCAAGTATTACCTACTAGTACATACTACATAAATAATAATATAATTCATATACAACTTTGCATATCAATACACAAATAATTCTGTATACAAAACTTAATATGTATACTAATAAATACATTAAAATAAACTAATACATATCTAAGCTATGGACGACAGGATAATATGCATTACGAAGAAAGAAAGAATGACAGTTAATTGAGTACAGATATAATAGATACAATATAGAGAAAAAGAAACAAAAAATAAGAGAAAATTGTACAATTTCAGATAATTAATGGTTTTTAACCCTTATCTTGAAAGTTTCATTGTAACTTGTGAGAATAAAATAAATATATTTAGTTTTTTTTTTTTTTTTTTTTTTTTTAATTTAATGAGGGAAATTTATTCTGAAGTTCAATTAGTATGACGTGACTCACTGTCCCGTGAACTTCCATTGCACCCACGTCGCGGTCTGGAACTTGTATTCGAAGAGATCGTTCTTGTTGGTGAGATTCGAATTGGCTAGGATGTCCCCCGTGTAACCGCCGAATACGAACATCGATGACCGGTGCACCTGGGCCGAAAGAAAATAGGTATCAGGCTGCCTTTCCACCATAGCTGTACCATGGGGTCTCATCCCTTAGTAAAGGAAATTAGTACAAAAATAAATCAATAGATGGCGATACGGGTAGCGAATGTAACTTAAGAGACTGGAATAAAAGCAAATTTACAAAAAAAAAGTATTGGGAAATTATAAATACATTATTTAAGATGTTTTGAGGCGGAAAAAATGCGCACATTTTTCACATTTTTGCAATACTTTTCAATACAAATAACGTCAATACGAAGTATCCAATAAATAAGCTAGATGTCGCTAGCAACGCACGCGCTGAGTCGAAATATCAAATAGCCTGCCCAATTAGCCATCTTAGGGCAATCGAACTCTCTCTATGACGTTAGGTATCTGTACTACTTTAGTAGTTTTTTTTATGACCTATTCGTTTTCGGCCCCGGGGCCATCCAAACTACGCCTGTCGGCTTGGTGGGGAGCGCGTGCTCACCCGGAAATAATTAATTGGTTGTTCAAACAACCAGCCCAATCACGCCCTTGGGGCGAGACTGGGCTTAGGAGCTATTCTGGGAAGAACGGATCGGACTGAATCTAACCGGTACGTGCCGGTAATTGCCAAAATGAGGCGCAAATGCGTGTATCTCTGTAGTGACAAGCGGTCAGCCTGTAGCCTAAAGTTAGAATACACATGAAACCCTCGAGCCCCTTAGTCGCCTCTTACGAGACTCGCGGGAAGATATGGGATGATACATATATATCACGCCTTTATCACTTGTGGGGTAGGCAGAGCGTTAACAGCCGTAAGAATACGGCCACTATCGCCACGTCTGACATTTTTGAGGGTTATTTTCCAAGGTTGTTTCAGAAATATGTGTATCACTATAGTGTCAGGTTGTCAGCCTGTCGCCTAAAAATTGCAATACACCAATACTCTCGAGTCCCTTAGTCGCCTCTTACGACACCCGCGGGAAGGATGTGGGGTGATGCTATTCTAAGCCGGCATCACACGGCCAATGATGGGATGATGTAAGCGTAATGTTATTTCGGAGCAGGTAATATATACGAACCACAGCAGAGTGGTGGTAGCGGGGCGCGGGCGGGGTGCCCATGCAGCCCATCTTGGTCCACGACATCTCTCGGATGTCGAAGCGAATCAAGTCGTTCAGCATCGACTTGCCGTTGTCGCCCCCGAACACATAGATGGCGTCCTTGTACGCCACCGCTGTGTGTTTGCTACGTCTGTATAGATAATTGAGAAAAAGCTAGGTGTTAAAAAAACTGAATAGCTGGGTCTCCATTGAACGAGCAGCACGTTAAGCTGTAGGTCCCGGTTGGTGTCTATGATCACTTAGGTGGCGGTCATTACACAACCATGTCAGAAGTCTGCTACTCGTAGAAGGCGGTTGAAAAATTCTGACACTAGGGTCCCACATGAAGAGAAATTATCTTCTGTATTATTAAATTCAATATTAAGTAGGTAAGAAGTATCATTTTACATACATACACAAATCACGCCTTTATCGCTTATGGGGTAGGCAGAGCGTTAACCATCGTAAAATTACGGTCGTTTTCGTCGTCGCCACGTCTAACAAGTATTGAGGGCCCTTGAGATGATCAGTTTGTGTATCAGTGTATTGACAGGTTGTCACCCTGTCGCCTAAAGTTGTAATATGTGGTAATACGCACAGAACCCTCAAGTCCCATAGTTGCCTCTTACAACACCCGCGGGAAGAGTTGGGGTGATGCTATTCTATGCTGGCATCACATGGCAAAATCGAAGTTAAGTTTGTGAAAAAAACATGTTATGTTTGAATGACATACCTTGCTCCGACAAACTCATAGCATTCAGACAGCCGTTTCCACTTGTGCACCGCCTCGAAGGGGCCAAACTCCATGCGCAGGCTGATGTCGAGCTCATTCGGGTTGCGCAGCTGCTCGGAGATCAGCTTCCCGATGTTCTGCATCCTCAGCGTTTGCCCTGAAGAGATCCGGTTGAATTAAAACGGATGATAGGTCTCGCTAGGGGCTCAATCCTGAAGAGATCCCGAGTTCGAGCCCCGCCTTGTACCAATTTGTTTACATACATACATAAATCACGCCTTTATCCCTTACGGGGTAGGCAGAGCGTTAACGGCCGTAAAAATACGATCGCTATCGAGAGGTCTGACAAATATAGAGGGCCATTTGAGATAATTTTGTCAGGTTGGCAGGTTGTCAGCCGGTCGCCTAAAAGTTGTAATACACCTGAAACCCTCAATTCCGTCAGCCGCCTCTTACGACACCCACGGGTAGGAAATGGGGTGATGCTATTCTAAGCCGGCATCACACGGCAAATTGTTTTTTACACACATTTACCAACTGCTCTCATGGTGAAGGAAAAATATTGTGATGAAACCCACAGTCAAATATACTTTGAATTCTGATGATAATTGAATGTGAATTAACCTAGGATTTGTTAGCCTTCGGGTTGCAGAGGTCAGATGGCAGTAACAGTTGATCTATGTAAAAACTTGATTCTACATTAAATCTTATAGGTTAGATAGCCGACCCCGATAAATAAGAGGATAAGGCATGGGGGATAATGATAGGTCTCACTAGGGGTTCAATATAGAATAATATATACTTGCACAGCTCATTGGAATGTTTTTATTTCTTCCTTAGTTTCTATTAGATGGCGCTCGAAGAAATAGGGGTAATAAAGGAACATAACAATAAAAAATCTTATTTATTTATGAGAATAATAAAGCTGTGAGTGCATAAAAATCCCTTTAAAAAAGGGGTAATAGTTTTTGTTTGGCATTGAACTGAACTTGACAATTTCTCAATCTCAAATAAGTAACGCCACCAGCCCAAAAAATCTCATTAAAATAAGATTTACCTACTGAGTTAGGCGTCCGGTAGGTAGTAATGCTAAAAGTACTTTTGCCAAAACTTTTTTTTTTTGAGCAGATATGTAAAACACATGTTGAGCTGGTTTCATATAAATTGGGATGATGATGATAGTGATGATATGTGAAGACTTACGAATAACTTATTTATTGATTTATAGAATGTGATCAGATAATCAAGAAACAATAGAAACTAACACCCACGAAAGAACACAGAACGCACTGCATTAAAGTATGGTTTAAATTGCAACTAATATAAAAATACAACAGATTCCCGGAAATGAGAGATGAAATTAGAGCGTTTACCGAAGATATAATGAGATATCTCAAAATAAACGCGCAGAAATAGGTCGAAAAATAAGTTCACTAGCAGTCATTGACTTTATCTAGTTCAAAAACCAACTCCGTATGGAATTTTTGTATCGCTGTGAGCAGCAAAAGTACGTGATAGATTCGCAACGGAACTTAGGCTGTATTACCTGAAATCTTGCTGATTTTAAGGCAATTTGCCTTTTCTTTTCACAACAAAAACAGTACAACCAGTACAACAGTTTGAGAATCACATCACCGGATGAAACTGTCAAAATAAAGTAATCAATGAAAATTCGGATACACGCACGGTATCGGCCAATTCGTTTCATCGGTGATGATTCATCGCATGACGCTTATATCGCAAGTTGAAAGCGCAGCGACAGTTACCAACATACATACATAGCCACATACATAAATCACGCCTTTATTTCATGCGGGGTAGGCAGTAAATTTACGGTCGTTATCGCCGCCGGCATCACACGGCATTTCTAAGTCGGCATCACAATAAGAGTTCGCAAACGATAGTACCACTGCTAGTCACTCAAATCTGTCAATTTCAACAAATAAGGGCGGGAAACGTTCGAACCGTAAAGGCGCGTTTTGAGAAAATATTTTTTGTAAATTGTTATAAAATTGTAAATATTCATAGTTTCAGTAGTGTTTTTGTAAATATTTCTTGTACATAGTTAGGTGTGTACGTAAATATTGAAGATGGGGCGGCGGGATAAGCCAAAAAAGCGGAAAAAAGATCCGGCTGATCCAGGACCAAATTCGGAGACGGAGGACTCCGATGTGGAGATGGAGGCAGATAAGTACCGGCCCTATAAGGTAAAAGAATATAGCAGAAAATACCCGGAAACATCTGACCGTAAAGAATTTGTTGTTTTCCTAAAACACCAAGTCGACCAAAAGCCGTTTTCAGACAATGACAAAGTCGCCTTATCTCAGGCACTCCGAAAACATGCTGTGTCTGGCGTGCTGCACCTGAGACCTGTTAATAGGTTTAAGGTAGCTGTTACGTTCGACTTGTCTAACAATGCCAATATGTTTTTGAACAGTAAAATCTTAGATGAGTTGTCATTGTACGCGTCGATTCCCGCTTCGGGGACAGAGATAACTGGTGTCGTAAAGTCTGTACCGGTTAACCTGTCGAACAAAAAAATATTTTCGTTAATTGGTAGTTCTCGTAATGTTGTTCAAGTACGGCGTTTCATGCGCAGGCGAGTAGAGGGAGGTCAAGTGTCATACATCCCCACACAAACTGTTGCAGTGACTTTCGCTTCAACCCAACTTCCAGAACACGTCTTTCTCGATTCCTGGAGACATGAGGTAGCACAATATGTTCCACCTGTAAAGCAGTGTCTGAAATGCTTGCAGTTTGAACATATTGCTAGCTACTGCAAGAACAATGACGTCTGTTCCGTTTGTTCAGGTCCTCATAATTTTAAAGCATGTAATGCTGACAAAAACAAGAAACCTACTTGTGCTAACTGTAAGGGCGAGCATGTAGCAATCTCGGCATTGTGTCCAGTAAAAAAGGCAAAAATCGAAGAAAACAAAATTAAATCACATTCTGTATCATACTCAGCACTATTTGACGAACAATCGTTTCCGCTTTTGGCGGCAAAAAATTCGGGCAAATATTTACAAAATTTAATTAAAAGCCAAACTTTTATAAATACAGTAACTCAAGTTATAGTAAAATTAATCGCAAATAAAAACAGTGACGAAACGCCAATAAACACTGAAACCATACGTGCTGCGTTTCAGGACACGATCAGTGGGGGAACTCATACAAACAAGTAATGGATTCTCTCAATGTCGTGCAATGGAATGCACAAAGTTTATCTCATAATAAACATCAATTTACACAATTTTTATATGATAATAGTATACATATCGCAATCATATGCGAAACCTGGTTGAAGCCTCATCAGAGGCTAAATATTCGAGGTTACAACATAGAGCGCAATGATTGCGGTAACAACCATAATGGTGTATGTATTTTAATTCATAATAGCATAAATTACAATAACATTAATATTCATTTTGATAACTCTTTACAGAATATCTGTATTCAAATAACAGTAAACGGGAAAAAAATTAGCTTTGTTAGCTTTTATAGTCCAACGAACTGCAATCCTGCATTTGATAAAGTCAAATTCGATAATTTCGTCAAGTCCATCCCTGGTCCATTTGTTCTTGCTGGAGATTTTAATGCGCACCATACCGTGTGGGGTTGTGGTTCTGTCACACCTCGCGGTAGAGCTGTCTTGGAAGTTGTTGACGATAATAATTTGGTTATTTTGAATGATGGTCAGCTTACTACAGTGGGTACTCTAACCTGGCGCCCGAATGCATTAGATTTAACAATTGTTTCTCCTTCTTTGTCTCTTTGTTGCAGTTGGTCTGTTCATGATGATCCTCTTGGAAGTTATCATCTTCCTGTAATAACCAAAATAGTATTTAATAATAATTCTTCATGCAATAATAATTCTAACAGTGGTGTACATATGCCCATCCAACCCAATTTTAGGAGTGTGGATTGGCAAATGTATACCGAAAAAGTGGAACACTTGTTGTCTGATTTTCAGTTGGATTCGTTTTCACCTAAAGAGGCTTATAGTTTATTTACTAAAATTTTGTTCAGTGCTATATCTCAATCAATTCCGAATTCTAGTGGGCATGGTCATGACAGTCCTCGCAATTCCGATCGGTCAAGATCGGGAATGGGTGGACGTAAACGCAGGCCCACTCTCCCTTGGTGGAATAGTAACTGCACTATCGCTGTTCGTAATTCTAAAGAAGCATACATACGCTTTAAATACAATCCAAATTTGGAAAACTATCTAGAATTTAAAAGATTACAAGCTACGAAAAAACTTACTCTTAAAATAGAAAGAAAAAAATCATGGGTTACGTTATGTTCTTCATTTAATCGCTGTACTCCATTATCGATAATTTGGCGCTTCATGCGTAAATATAACAAAACATATATTCCTCAGAGTGTAGATGACAATAATGATTGGATTTTTAGTTTTCTTCAAAAATATACTCCAGATTTTGTGGAAAATAAACCTGTATCTTGTAGTGCTACCAATTCAAATTCCAATAACAATTCTCAAAATAGTTTCATTACTCAACCCTTCACCATTCAGGAATTAAGAGCTG
The DNA here is from genome assembly GCA_029255805.1 of Keiferia lycopersicella. Taxonomy (NCBI): domain Eukaryota; kingdom Metazoa; phylum Arthropoda; class Insecta; order Lepidoptera; family Gelechiidae; genus Keiferia; species Keiferia lycopersicella. The sequence goes on along the minus strand of JARACZ010000015.1, from coordinate 938,738 downwards.
CTATATTTTCACGTCGAGATACTTCATGTGGGCTAGATTGTATTCCATATTTGATGTTCAAAAAGCTATCTCAAAGTAGTTTATTAGTATTGTTAGACATTTTTAACGCATTATGGTTTAATAATGACATTCCTCATGAATGGAAAATTGACTGTATAATACCCATCCAAAAGCCTGATAAACCTAAACTTGATCCAAACTCGTATCGTCCTATTACCTTGACTTCTTGTGCAGGAAAAGTATTTGAGCAGCTTCTTAAGCAACGTCTTGAATACTATATAGAACATAATAGATTGTTGCCAGTAAATCAGTTTGGTTTTCGTAGAGGCCGTTCGGCCCGTGAAAGTATTAGTTTATTACATTTAGATATTTTAAAAAGCATTGGCGGTAACAACAAACTCATAAGCGTGTTTTTTGATATTGCCGGTGCTTTTAACAATGTAAATATAGACATATTATGTACAGAATTATTAAATATTTGTATTCCACTGAAACTTGTTCAGTGGATTCGCGCTTTTTTGCTTAATAGAAAAGTGTACGTCAAATATAGTGGTGAATTATTTGGTCCTCGTTTGTCTTCTGTTGGAGTATGTCAGGGTGGGATCTTATCTCCGTTGATATTTATTTTGTACATACGTCGATTAAACTTAATATTAGGACCCAATATCAAAAATTTACAATTCGCAGATGATTTAGTAGTCTATTTGACAGGAAATAATTCTAAAGATATTATACATAGCATTAATTTGGCTTTAACTAACCTTCATAAATACCTCTCATATTTAAATCTTGAAGTTAACCCCCAAAAGTCCAAGGTTGTTGTTTTTGGCAAACATAATAATGTCATTCTGACCCCAGTTTATTACAATAATATTGCTTTGCCAGTTTCTTTAGATACAAAATTTTTGGGTGTTGTGTTTTGTCGTAACTTGTCGTGGAAAAAGTATACAGATCACTTGATAGTCAAAGCTAATAAGGCTTGCAATGTCTTAAAATCACTTTGTGGTACTAGCTGGGGAGCGGACCCAAAAGTTCTGCTCATGCTATACAAATCAATCGTAAGATCACATTTTGAATATGGGTATTTATGCTATGCGGGAGACTCCAAGCTCATTGATATTTTTGATAAAATACAAAATAAATGCATGCGGATAGTAACTGGAGCTTTCAGGACCACTCCAATTGTTTCTTTACAAGTGGAGTGTAACCTGCCTCCTCTGGCTATTCGTCTCGCTTATCTAAAAGAAAGGTTTATTCTAAAACTCTACTCTGAAAAAAATAACAATCTCATAGCCGAGCTTACCCATCCTAGTATTTCAACTATTCAAAAACCATGTTATATTTTGCAAGGCTTTTCTGAATATATGGGATGTTTACAAAACCTTCCTATCTTTCAAAATAATAATTACCTACCATGTTATGATGGACCATATGAAAGTAAATTCATTCCAATGAATATAGTGATTGAAAATAATCTCTCTAGCAAGGAGGAAGTTTATGAAAGATTATCTCTTTGGAATGGTTACAGATTTTTATACACTGATGGCGCAAAAAATGAGTCAAATGTATCTTTTGCAATATACGACCCCACTACTAAAATAGGTATTGGATATAAAATAGACAAACAATCTAGCATATTTACTGCGGAAGCAGTTGCTATACTTGGTGCGCTAAAGCACATATTAAATCGTAACTGTGGTTTTCATAAATGGGTGATAGTCAGTGATAGCATGAGTGTTTTGAAGGCATTGCAAAATAATAAAATTAAGGCAAATACAAACTACCTCGTATACAGTATAAAGGATCTTTGGTTTGATCTTTACGCTAATCATCAAATAACAGTTGAATTCATGTGGACTCCATCCCATATAGGAGTATCTGGTAACGAAAAAGCAGACTATTTGGCTCGTTCAATTTCAAATTCTCAAAACGTTGGAAATGATTTGAATTTATTATTACCTTATACCGATGTAGTTGCTGTTCTGAAACAAAGAATGTATGTTAAGTGGAAGGAACATTGGGATCACATAGTACAAATAGAAAACAAAGGTTCTTGGTATGCTGCTTTGAATGTTAATTTGAAATCCGTTTCTTGGTTCCGTACCGGCAATGTATACCGTTGTAAGAAGTTTTACTCCACAATAAGCCGTTTGAGGTTTGGACACTGTCGTCTTAATCATCACCTGTTTCGAATGAAAATTGTGAATAATCCGCATTGCGATCATTGTCAGTCACAAGAGGATCAAACCATTGATCATTTGTTCTTTTCATGCTCGTCTTTCGGTATTCAGCGCCTTTTGCTGATGGACGAGTTAATCCGTATTTACGGAGAACCACATCTGGTCCCGCAATCTGTACAAACATTACTACAAAATAATTCCACATACGTACCATTGTATAATTTTGTAATATCTACTGTACAGGAAATTTAGGTATAGCGAATGTATATAAATTTAATGTGAAATTATTGTATATAAAAATTAAATTTAAAAAATATGAAGAAGATGTAAGCACAAACACATTTTATATGGACATGAAACCTTTAACGAAAGTTGAACTAAAGACGATTTTATTGTAAAAATACCCAGAATGGACAAAAATAATGAAGACGTACGATATATAAAAATACATGGAATTGACAAAATACTGAAGACGTATAATTTATAAAAACACTCAAGAAGAATAAACTAACTGAAGACGTATAAAATAAGAAAATACAGAAGAAGAACAACACACTGAATGGACAAAATACTGAAGACGTATCATTGATGAAAATACACAAGATATGGAAACTCACTGAAGACGTACAATCTATAAATATTAAAGAAGTAGTACTCACTGAAGACGAGGCTGTATGGTCTTAAGACCTTTGCCTGTCCAGAATGGACAAAGGAAAAAAAAAAAAAATCAACAAATAATTCGTTCATTTTAGTTTCCATTCGTTCATTGTAACTGAACTTCGCAAGTTTATTCGCGATTTCATTGTTTGCGATTTACTTTAATTCCATTGAAACATCTTGTGCTTCGCGATTTCTAGCTATAAAAATGTCGACGCCGGTAAGAAATGCCTTTAAAAGTTACTCTACAAACTATTTCCTTTGTTTATATCCATCGCATCTTTGGTCGGTCTTACCGAGTTTGAATAGACGTTCCGTTCTGGAGGTTATGATTTGATTTGGTTATTGCAGACAGAGGAAACGGTTCGGCGAAACAGCGAGACAGAGAGCGTGGAAGGTGATGCGGAACACGACCCTCACTTTGAACCGGTCGTGTCGCTGCCGATAGTGGAGATAAATACTAACGAAGAAGATGAAGAGGAATTGGTTAAAATACGCGCGAGACTGTACCGGTATGATACCTCTGATCATGAGTGGAAGGTGAGCCTTGATATCGATTTGATTTATTTATCCGTGCCGTGTGATGCCGGTTAGAATAGCATTACCCCATTTCTTTCCCGTGGGTGTCGTAGAAGCCGACTAAGGGAGGGTTTCATGTGTATTGCAATTTTAGGCGACAGGCTGACAATCTGTCACTATGGTGATACACAATGTATCTGAAACGAGCCTCAAACAGACATGGTGATAATGTCCGTAATTTTACAGTTGTTAATGCTCTGCCGGAAGGACTGTACTATTATTATCCCACGAATTGAGGGTTTTTGGGGGGTGGGGGGGTGGGGGTGGGGAGGGGACCCCCCCACCAAATTTGGTGTTTAGGAGACACTTACTTTGGGAGATATTGATATAGTTGTAAAACATAGTAAGTGCAAGGGAAATCGCTACCGCTTATTAAAAAAAAGGTCGTCCGCCTGGGCAATACAAGAAAATCGCTATCGCTTATTAAAAAAAAAGGTTGTCACGTGTTTCGCACGCTATTGATCAAAGCCCCCTTCACACATTCGGGCCCCGGTGGGAATGTGGGAGTTTTTAGGGTGGGAAAAATATACGCGGGAAAAACCCCCTGCTAACAACAGGTCAAAGGTCACAAAAGGTCGAAGGTCAAATGTCACAAAAGGTCAAAGGTCAAATGTAACAAAAGGTCAAAGGTCAAATGTAACAAAAGGTCAAAGGTCAAATGTAACAAAAGGTCAAAGGTCAAATGTAACAAAAGGTCAAAGGTCAAAGGTCAAATGTAACAAAAGGTCAAAGGTCAAAGGTCAAATGTCACAAAAGGTCAAAGGTCAAATGTCACAAAAGTTTAAAAAAGGTCAAAGATCACAAAAGGTCAAAGGCTCAAAAGGAAGTCGGTTCTCATTTACTAGTCTCTCCGGGTGGCACAAAAAAAAATAACTAACACCCCGAAGGCTAAGGCGGGAACGAAGCGAGCGCAGCGAGATAACTCATAACTCGGAAACTATGTACGTCCTAAAGTTGAAACTTTAACAGTGAACTCCAAATAACGTGTACTTTTCCCAAAAAAATCACCAAGTACCAAAGAGTGGGATAAGATTGTACCGGCGAGCCGCTCTGCCTACCCTATCAGGGATATAGACGTGATTTGTGTATGTATATGATTTATTTATGACTAGCAGCCCGTCCGCTAGTTAACTAGTTGCTGTGCCCGCTGCAACTAGTTAATTTCATTATAAATTTCCTAACTTTTCTTCTCTCATTTTCTTTGTTCGCTTGTCTCATGACCTCCATTTCTTTCCACACACTTCTGTTCTTTGCTTTCCTTCTCCAAAGGTTCCAGCTGTCTCTTTAAGTTCGTCCTCCCATCTTTTTATTGGTCTTCTCTTTCTCACTCCATTTTGATTTGGTAAACTTTTATTTATATATTTTATTATTCTAAACCGGCAACACACTTCAAACAGCTGTCTCTATTTGCAGGAACGAGGCACCGGCGACATAAAACTTCTCGAGCACAAACAGAACCACACGGTCCGGGTGGTGATGCGCCGGGACAAGACTCACAAGGTCTGCGCCAACCACTTCATCACCCCGGACATCCGCATGAACGTGCACTGCGGCTCCGACAAGGCCTTCAACTGGTCCGTCTTCGCAGACTTCGCCGACGAGACGTGTAAACAAGAGCTGCTGGCCATCAAATTTGGGAATGCTCAGAGTACGTTCATTGTTTTAGATTCGTGTTTTTTTCTGGATTAAATTTCTGTTATTTAAATTTATCAGTTGCATGTTTCTGTTAAAAAAAACAATTTCAGGGTGTAAAAATTAAATGGCAAATTAGCAAATATTTCAAGGGCTGAAACAGCCCATGAAACTGAACACCCCATATAGTGTTGTTTTAAAAATCACAATATGTATTTCTTTTCATTTTACTGTAACCATTCAATATTCATTACAGATGCAGTCCTATGGAAGACAAAATTTGCTGAAGCGCAAGAGATAGTCCGAACAAAATGCAGCCTCTACTGCCAAGACCCGTCTTCCGACGAGGAGTCCAGCATCACCAGGAGCGAGGACACTGACACCCCGGAGCCAAAGTCCAGCGACAAACCTGATGAGAAGAAGGATGAAGAATCGGAGGGTGTGGTTCTTAAACTTAAGGAACTCAAAGTTGATAGTGAAAAGCCTGAGTAGTGATTTGGTATGTAGGTATTTGTAATATTGGCAGAATTTGGCATTGTAATTTGTAAAAAAAAATTGGTGAAAATATGAATTTTTATGGTGAATCAACCCATATAACTGACCAACTTTCCCCAAATAAATATTCCAAAACAAAAAATGTGAGAATTTTTTTTTGGTTGGTTGGTAATTTTATAATTTTGGACCTCACATATAAAATTACCAACTGACAAGTAAATTTGTATGGGAGCCATGTTCCTTGGAGAAAGTTGTTCAGTTTCATGAGCTAGTTCAACCCTTGAAAGGAAGTCATCACTCTTCCAAACATCCTATAGCTTTGTTTCAGTGCCAAGTTATGCCTGTTTGTTTCAAAGTCTGTAAGACCTATAAATGCATGGTGTAAGAGACGGTGTAACGAAAACTTTTCCAGCGAGATCAGACCATGAAACTGAACAACTTTTTATATGGCGGATATGCTGGGAAACGTAAAAAAAGATTTCGACCTTCCATACAAAATTCCCGATCAACTGACTGACTTAAATTGGAAACTCAAAAAAATTTTTTCGTTTCCCAACATAGCCCCCATAGTAAAAGTTGTTCAGTTTCATGGTCTGATCACGCCTGCAAAGTTTTCGTCACACCGTCTCTTACACTATATTTAGTATCTACATTGAAGCTATTAGTTCTTGGTAAAATTTTATAGTAGTAAAATAATTGTAATTGTAAAAACCTTAGCTGTGTCAGGCCACGTACACGGAATAAAGCGGGGGCGGAAGAGTAGCGGCGTGTAGCCGCTTTATACAGGTTGTAAAAAAATAAGCTGAATATACTTTTACCCGACTCCAGCAAAGCAAAAAGGAGGGTTATTATTTTGCCCTGATATTTTAAGAGGTGGACCAAACCGGCCCATGAAACTATACAACTTTCCCCAAGGAACATAGGTCTAAATATGAAAATAACTTTTAGACCTCCCATACAAAATTACCGACTGAACCGACCAAGGCAAATTGCATGGGAGGTCCAAAAAAATTAACACGCCTTTAACCCTTAGGGGTTAGGCAAAGCGTTCACGACCGTAAAAATACAGTCGGTATCAAAAATACACTATAGTGACAGGTTGTCAGCCTGTCGCCTAAAATTGAAATACACCTGAAACCCTGGAGTCACTTATTCGCCTCATACGACACCCCGCGGTAAAGACATGGAGTGATACTATTCTAAGCCGAAATATTATACCTTATAGAAAAAATGGTGCATCTTATGCGTATTATTAACAGAGCGCCGCGGTCGCCACCTCCCCGCTATATTTTGTGCACGGGCCCTTATTGCATAATACTATTCACTTTATTTTTCAAGGTCTGCCATTATATTTCATAAGGATTATTATTAGTGATGGGCCGAATATTCGGTTTTTGTTCGATATTCGGCAGATTTACCGAATATTCGGTTATGGCCGAATATTCGGGGAAGTGTGCCGAATATTTCACCAAATAAAAAGGAATTGTTTTTAAACAGGGTGTAAAAAAAATGCTGCTAAAATTTTAAGGGGTGAATCAGCCTATGACACAAAACAACTTTCCCAAAGAAACATAGGTCGAAATATGAAAACTTTTTACCGAATATTCGGCTGGACATTCGTTGAAACCTATGCTCGGCCCATCACTATTATTTTGATATTATATTTTTGATAAGCCATATCTCTTAGAGAGCAACCCAACGGTTTCGCACATTTTCCCGTGAGAATTAAGTGTTCCCATTGTCTCTCTCTCTGCTTCCGTGTGGGACACCGAGTCGTCCAACGACCCGATGAACCCTAGTCTCAGAATTTTTGAACCGCCTTCTACAAGTAGCAGTCTTCTGACATGGTTGTGTAACGACCGCCGTCTAAGTAATCATAGACAGCAACCGGGACCTTCTCATCTTTTTCCCTTGGTAAAAAGTAGATAATGACACATGGAGATGGGGACTTTACAATGTTCTAAGAGTTTTTAATCGCTCTCGCAGTTTCGGAGTTTATTGATTGATAACATACAATTATAATATTAGTGCCGATGTAGATTAGTTGATATTTTTTTTTATAACTGTAAGTAGGTACTTTAAAAGTAACATTTTTTGCATTCAATACAAGAACTTAGAAAAACGAAATAATTCATAGCTTTTTTCTTTACAAATATGTCAAAAAAGAAATACAGATACTTGTAATGAAATTGATTATGATTTAATTGAAAATACAAATAAATAAATTAAAGAACATATTATTTGTACCCAAACCAAAATAATAAAAATTAATATAAATATCTGATAAACTCCTGATATTCAAACTCGAGTTAGTGTTTTACAGCGTGTAAAAATATTAGCTGCAAATACTTTAAAGGGTGAACCAGACCATGAAACTGAACAACTTTCCCCAGAAAACATAAATCGATATATGAAAAAAATATTGATCTCCCATACAAAATTACCAACCGACCCTGTCGATTTGTATGGGAGGTTCAAAAAAGATTCTCATATTTCGACCTGTTTCTTGGAGAAAGTTGTTAAGTTTCATGGACTGACTGATTCATTCCTTAAAATATAATATTTTTACACCATATATTTTTAAGGTTTGTGCTCTACATTATTTTACTAAGTGTTCGTTAATGCAGTTATTTTCAAACATATGTAAGAAATGAGGATTTTTTTGGCTGACAGCTATACTATTCAGCATTAAGGTATGGCTGTTCGAATAGGCCATATTTTGATAAGTAAGCATTTAGTGTTTCTTGCTTTAGGTTTAAAATATTTGTATGAATAGAAGTAGAACCCGTACAGACAAAGAAACGATTTGAAATGGCGGCGGTTACATAAGTGTGAGGGAGAAAGCATGAACGTCTGGTATATACAAGAGCCTCAGTGGAAGAGAGAAAGCTTGACAAACGGCCGCCATTTACAGATTGCTTCTTTATCTGCACGGGCTCTACCTAACCTATACAAGAGTATGTTCGTGATGTTTCCCAAACTAGAAATTTTCTCGATTAGCTGGGTCTTCATTGAACGAGCAGCCTCAGATGCTCACATGGCGCAATGCGCGGTCGGTGTGGACGGTTTTTCGCTCCAGCATGAGAATTTTAACATGCGCTGCTCAGGCGAAACACGCCCACACCGACCGCGCAATGCGCCGCATGCTGCGCGCGGCAGTGAGCATCTGAGGCTGCTCGTTCAACGGAGACCCAGCTATTCGAGAAAATTTCGCAAATCGAGAACATGGCGAACACACTCCTAGATCACATGAATAAGTGTGTTGGAAATAAACTTCAACAAATTAATTCATGTTTCGAAAACTTTCCATTAATTTGTATTTTCCATTCGAGATTGTTCGTAACAGTTATAATAAGTGGTTATTTTATTACATTCCTGAAGGTATAATTCATGAGACATTTGTTTAGCAACATTGATGACATTACGCGTTTAGGTCATTGTGCGTTTATGACATTTTTAGAATTTAGGTCATTATGCGTCGGGAGGCATTGTAAGGATGTAAGTACAGGATGTTAGGAAAAGTACTAACTTCCTTTCAAGGGTTGAACCAGCCCTTGAAAATGAACAACTTTCCCAAGGAACATTGGTTAATAAAGTATGAAAAAAAAATTTTTTTGCTCTCACATACAAACTGACTCAGTCGGTTGGTCCAAATGTTTTTCCACATGTTCCTTGGAGAAAGTTGTTCAGTTTCATGGGCTGGTTCATCCATTGAAAGGAAGTTAGTTCTTTTCTTAACACCCTATATATCAAATCAACAACTGTTTTGCATCAAATCTAACAAAAATTTGGTGTGTTTTTCTGGCGACGATTTCTGTATGATAGTATCTAGAGCATCGGTGGCCAAGTGGTTAGGACACCGGTCTTACAATCGTGAGACCCGAGTTCGACCTCCGCCTTGTACCAATGTGTTACTCACGTACATTTACCGACTGCTCTTACGGTCAAGGAAAAACATCGTGATGAAACCCACATTCAAATAATATTTTAATTCAGATGAGTGAATGTGACTTAACCTAGGATTCGGGCCAGGTTAGCCTTCGGGTTGCAGAGGTCAGATGGCAGTCGCTTTGTGTAAAAACTTGGTTCCACGTCAAATCCCCTAGGTTAAGTAGCCGACCCCGACAGAGAGCGGGATAAGGCGAGGAGAATCATGATGAGTATATAGATGAAGTTGTTGATATAGCTATAATATGTTGCTAGACCAATATCTCAGAATGAATGCAGACCTTAAAAAAAGAATGAGGGCCAACTATGACGAAACGAGTCATGAATGTTTTAACTTTTGATTTTGTCAAAATCATAAAAATAAATGTAAGTATTTCGTAAATTATTGGTATTATTATTTTGAGTTCTCTTCCACCAGGCGACTACAAGAAAAAGACAGAAATTCCTTCTTATTGTACTACATACATGCATACATAAATCACGCCTTTATCCCATGTGGGGTAGGCAGAGCGTTAACGATCGTAAACTTACAGCCGTTATAGCCCTGTCTGACGAGTATTGAGGGCCCTTTCAGGTGATTCGTGTATCACTATAGTGACAGGTTGTCAGCCTGTCGCCTAAAATGGTAATACACATGAAACCCTCGAGTCCCTTAGTTGCCTTTTCCAACACCCGCGGGAACAAATGGAATGATGCTATTCTAAGCCGGCATCACACGGGCTACCTACCTATCACATCACATTGTACTACATTAGGTAAAAAAAAGTTGCATGTATTTAAGGGCGCGTGCACAAAATTGAGCGAACCGGTCCAATGCGAATTCGAGCGGTATCTGTTTTTAAAATAATATCGTACAAATCAAGCAATAAGTTCATTCAGCCAAGTCATCCATTTGGCCTGCAAAACAGGGCGTAAGGGACAGTGTAACGAAAACTTTGCAGGCGTGCTCAGACCATGAAACTGAACGTATGTTAGATTTGTATATTAGATTTACGTAACTTTGACAGTTGCATCTTTTCTCCCATGGGGAGAAAGTGATTTGTATGGATTATTCCTTTCCGCTAATTTGAAACGTGAACAATGACTCACGTTCCTCTCTGGGGCATTTTCTATGTAGGTGTAGTATAAAAAATAAAAGAGTACGATATATTATTTTAAAAATCACATTTTTATTACACTCATACATATCCATTTTAATGTAAAGTACACAAAAATTACACATAATTTTATATACGAATTTTGGAAGTGTTTAAAATTTGATATTCAATATATAAAATAAAATACAGGCTGTTAGGATAAGTACAAAGTTCCTTTTAAGGGGTGAACCTGGTCTTGAACTGAGCAACTTTTTTCAAGGAACATAGGTCGAAATTTAAAAGAAAAAAATGTCGGACCTCCTCATTCATACAAAATGTACCAGCCGGCCGAGTCAGATTTTAAGAGCCGATTTTTAAAAATCATATTTCGACCTATATTCCTTTGGGAAAGTTGTTCAGTTTCATGGGCTGGTCCATCCCTTGAAATTGAAAGGAACTTAGTATTTTTCCTAATACCCTTTATGTAAAGTGTATGGGTAAGACCCTGTATTATAACATTACAGATTACAGTTAGGTACCAGTTACCCGATTGCACAATTCGAACACGATTTTAAATACATTCGACTTTTATAATCAGCCAACCGCGAAATAAGCGTGAGGCAATATTTGGTAAATCTATTGCTTGCTATCGTAGAGGCAGTAAAAGTTATTATTGATAAAAAGTGAATTATAATGCCGTATAAACATACATACTTACACATATCACTCCTTTATCCATCGCGGGGTAGGCAGTATAAACAATTCAGCCTAAAAAATATTTGTCATACATTTTGACTGTCGGTTGGTACAAAAATATTCGTGTGTTGTAGATACCTACATAATATGAAAATTAGTTCGTACCTCACATACATGTACTAACCTACTGAGTCAAAATGTATGAGTTACGAGTACAAATATTTTTTTGCCAGGATTGTTCCATAAATTATGGATATTGTTTAATTTCTTAGACGCATGCATACCTACAAAATTTTCATAATAGAGTAGGAGAAAGCAGCTGAGAATAGTTGAAAACCGAAAACAATAATGTATTAATAATACTTATATTTTAATAATACTTAATAATATTCAGTTAAAATAAAACACACCAAGGAGATATATGAATTCATTACATGCATAAATAAGTACAAATCACTATTATCAATTTTAAAGTATTCAAAATAAAGTATTGGAATGTGTATTGAACAAAACTAGTCAACTTTTTAATAATAAAATAATCATTTACATATCTCATGCTCTGAAAGTAGGTCATTACTGACAAAAAACACGACCTGTAAGTTCAACTTACAGGCGAGGTTTTAAAACTAAGCCTGTAAGTAATTTTAAATATGGAACAAGAAAAAGAACCAATAGAATCGCGGCAATTAAACAGTTAAAATCAATTTCTTCTTCTTTTTAATAGGAGTTGCATCCAATTGGTTGTATACGATTTTAAATTTCGAACTGGCCGCTACGAATTGTGCTGCTTGAACGCAGGAATTATATTTTTAATCTGTATTTTTATAACCTCAATAAATGAGTTTGTCGAATTATTACTCAAGATTACAATGACAAAAGTAAAAATTACTAATATCCCTACGATCAGAAAAATGTCTACTTTATGTTAAGATATTTTTCTTTCATATTAATTCAATATTTTTCAATCATAGAAAAAAAGTTTAGTGGTGCAATTTGAATAGCAGACGATACAATCATCATTTATGGATCGTTTTCTTGTATTTATCGCTTTATTTTACTCTTTTTTCATTCGATATGTAAAGCAGTATACGTACCACGGATGTAACATCAATAACAACCTCGGAAAGGTAACGCCCTCGCTCCGCTCGGGCGTTAAAAAACCTCGGTTGTTATTGGTAGCTTACATACCTCAGTAAGTAATCTACTATTAACACATTGGTAAATATGACTTGTCTCTGGAATGTACGTAACAAAAATACTACATACGCATACACACATATATCACGCCTTTATCCCTTGCAGGGTAGGCAGAGCGGTAACGGCCGTAAGAATACGGTCGCTATCGCCACGTCTGGCATTTTTGAGGATTGTTTTCCAAGGTCGTTTCAGAAAACTTGTGTATCACTATAGTGAAAAGTTGTCAGCCTGTAAAAATACTAATGTGCGCAAAAATAAGAGCATCCCTTAAGTAAGATTTTCATACAAACGTATTCCCCCGTTTTTTTTTCTTAAGAGCTATAAATTATTTTTGTATATCTAAATTATTTCAATTCGGACTTTGGATGGTCGTGTTACGCTACTTTAAGTACCTTACAGGTACTATGGTATTCCCTTGTCCCTGTATTCATGTCCCCGTTAAAAGTGGGGCGATGTTTAGCTAGGTGGGGTAAGACATTGCGAAACACTCCGCCACAACTTACCCCACCTGCTCCACCTTGCCCTACTCTGCTAAACCTTGTCCCCCTTTTAAGGGGGACACAGTTACTGAGGACAACAGGAGCATACCAGAATGATTATATTTTAGACAAAGTATTCAAACAAAAACAAGGTTGATTATACAGGGTGTAAGAGACAGTGTAACGAAAACTTTGCAGGCGTGCTCAGATCATGAAACTGAACAACTTATTCTACGGGGGCTATGTTGGTAAATGTGAAAATATTTTCGAACTTCCGTGCAAAATTCCTGATCAGCTGACTGACTTTGTATGGAAACTCGAAAAAAAAAATATGATTTTAGTCAATATTCATATTGACTTATTAGTGCCACAAAAAGTAATAAAAGGTGTAAAATTATTAGCTGCAAATATTTTAAGTGGAGAACCAGCCCATAAAACTGAAAAACTTTTCCCAAGGAACATAGGTAGAAGTATGTAAAAAAAATTTGACCTCCCATACAAATGTAGCAGCCGGGCGAGTCAACTGTAAGACCTATGTTCCTTGGGGGAAGTTGTTCAGTTTTATGGACTGGTTGACCCTAAAATATTTGCAGTTATTTACGTCCTGTATAAATTAAGTGTAAAAAAATGCTGTGAGGAACATTTGAAACTAAAATTAAATAAATAAAGATGACAGTGTCAAGTTAATGGAATCACAGATCTTCCTTCTTTTTATTCTTGCCGAGGGCAGTCTCGAAGGTGGTTAAAATGTTAAGCCGAGTGTTTATTTCTTTCTTCTTTTCCTCTGAGAGCTTCCCGCTGAGGATCTTCTTCACTCTTTCCTTCTCAGTCTTGATGAACTCGTCTCCTTTCTCAATGACTTTTTCCATGATTGCCTTGTAGACTTTTCCTGAAGCAGCATTCTGGAAAAGATTGAAATTTAGATACATAGGTACTTACTAGTAATTTGTAAAATTGAGAAAACACTAGGTAGTAATTTTTTTTACTAATATCATTAGTTTTCAGAGACTGCATAATATTATTATAAGCTGGAGTTTCTCTTATACAAAGCCTGTAATGTTATTGAAAGTTAAAAAATTATATTTCCTAATATAATTTGAGCTGATTCACTTTGACGTTTCATAGTTGTATTGGCTCAAATTATTTTCCTATGGCATACCTTCAACCATAAAAACCAATGCAAGTAAACTCTACAAAAGAATCATTTATGAGAAGTGAGAAGCCGTGCTTAGAATAGCATTACCCCAAATCTACCCCTGGGTGTTGTAGAAACAGACTTAGGGATATTCTCCAAGGGAATGGTCAGCAGCGTTTCCTGCGAACAAACATCTTACTGTGCTCGCCAATCCGCCTGCCAAGCGTGGCGAGTATGGCAATATTATAGGTGGAGCCTAAGTCCAGCAGTGGACTTTAGTGGCTGTAACGGTTAAGGTATGAGAAGTGGCAATACCTTGCCGGTTAGTCTCTTCAGCTCGAACTCTGATGCCTTGAGCACCGTCTTCCTGTCAGCATCGCTGCTCATCATGAACTTGTCAGCCAGCACGTCCAGCTGCTTCACACAACCCGGCATACTCAAGTGCAACCCCGATTTCTCCACCACGAAAGATCGCAAAGTCTCCGCCGTGAAACCCTTGCTGTCGTCGAACGGAATCGGATCAGACTTCCCTTTCAAAAACAACTTTACAAGCGGGAAATTGTCCTTCGAGGCTCCGTATTTCAGCGCCAAAGCCTCGTTGTCTTTCTCGCCATAGTCTTTCACGTTCACGTCTGCTACTAAAAGCTCGTCCACGTCTTTCGCACTCAAAGCCAGGGCTGAGAACGCGTCATGCTTGTCTCCGTAAGGGTACGCGACGTCAAATTTCACCAGCGCAGCGTCGAATTTATTCAAAATCTTGTCGAACGAATGTTCATCAAGCTCGATTAGGCCTTTCGCCGCAAAAGCATTGGGAGCTAATAGAGCGACGCACACGAAAAGTAGGTATCGCTGCATTTTCTACACGCGTATGGGCGACGCAGGCACCACGCTGGCTACACGAAACTAGACTAGAATATTCCGTTTACAAATACAATTAGATTTTATCAGAAAATCGACCGGTCATGTACATTTATTGACAAATTTGACATGACAATAAGCCGGCAAAATTTGTTTTCATTGGCATTGTTGAGACTGCCCTACATTACATTCCTTTAAACTCAAAACCTTTTGATGTTTTTACTTTCAAAATAATTATAAAACTATTTGTAAAAACAATCACTATAATTAAAATTTAATATTTTATTTTCATGTTTTAAAACTGTTTTCATGGTAAAATCATGTTTGCATGGAAACTTTGTAAGGTAAGTTGAAAAGCTGTCTGTAAAAGTATGCGTTAATCGAGATTGCTATCTTTTCAATGACCAATAGGAAGAAATCAAGTGTGGTGTGGGCAATTGGGATTGGTCGGGCAAAAGTGGCTTGTTTTCTATTACAATAACTTGTGGCGGTAAAAATAAGAAATCAAAGCATGCACACACATCAAAGCTGCACTGATCCAATCCAAAGAAAAAAATTTAGGTACCTACCCTACCTAGATTTTAGACAACCATTTTGGACTATTGTTTTCTAGAATTCTATGAAACAATATTTGACACTCCGACTCCATACAAAATGCTCACACAAAATGCCATCAGTCAGCTCAGCAATCGTAATCATAAATTCTTCATTGCTTTCAAGTGGTATTACAGGTGTTAAGGGCTGACTCAACCCGCTGCTGGTTTGTAATGATGTAATAGGATTCGTGGGACAGTATAAGCAGACTAAACTTTTCTTATGACATAATTTATTTATAACTTTTTAATATGTAGAGTGAATAATTAGGAAGCAGCTACTAGCTGTGCGGTTCGGTGGCGGTTTAGAATAGCATCACCCCATTTCTACATTATAGGTGTCGTAAAAGGCGACTAAGGGAAATATGCGGGGACGGGCAGCAGCGTACTTGCCGAGCGTGGTGAGGGCGGATCGCACACTTGACGCACGACGGAGCGCTAAAATATCGCAGCGGTCTGTCAGAAACTAGAAATGTCAATCCCCATACTAAAACCGCTCAACCGCTGGCGACGCAGCGCTATCGCAGTGTCGTCCGTTGAGTGCGGTTTTAGTATGAGAAGTGGCGTTTCTTGTATTGATCTGACAGACCGCTGCGATAAATTAGCGCTCCGTCGTGCCTAAGGCATGTCCAGCGGTGGGCTATTGTAGCTGTAGAAGTAGTAGCTACTAGCTAGTAGAAACGGCACCTACTCACCGGAAAACCGGCTTAGTTACAGCGTTTCTCCACCTATCCGGCAAAAGACGGACAGTAGAATGACGTCATGGTAGAGTTCAAAGAGTACCTTTTATTTTTACGAGTATGTATACAGTCAAAAGGGGGAAAACGAGACTAGCGGGTAACTTAAGACATGGTCGATACCACCATCTATGAACCAGCTATAAGCCTATAACGTTATAACTGCTTGATAAATGTAGAGTCCAAAGTTTTCAACCAGTTACAACGTTATAGCTGGTTCATAGATGCTGGTGTCGACCATGTCCCAAGTTACCCGTAAGTCTCATTTTCCCCCATTTGACCGTACGCATACTTTTTGTACGTCTGTCACTTCGGACCGTCAGAATCCAAACTTCGGTTTAGGAAATTCCCGGATCGATAAATGCCGGATGCCGGGAAAAGCATGTCTAGTAGTGTACTAGATTTCTAAATCGGATCGGAAATTGACGGACCGGCAAATGACGGATGCCGGATAAGTGGAGAAAGGCCCTTAACCTATCGGGAAGTTCAGTTTATCTTTTCTTGTTGATGGTCTCGTCTTTTCATCCTTGTTAACAATTACTGCTGAGTTTTTCGGTCGTTTTGTTGAGCCATCTCCTTCGTCATCATCATACGACTCTTCGTCTTGTTCAGATCCTTCGTCACGCATGACATTCTTACAAGTGTCAAATAGCTTGTCAACCGTCCGCCGGTTGCACTCGTGGCCGAACGCAAGTCTGAGCTTCATCTTGTCTAGTTGTGACAGCTTGTCTGACGGTTGAATTTGGAGGCCCGGCATCTAAAACCACGTATTATGAGGTATGCGGCTGAATACAAACTAAACAAAAATGTTTTCAACACTTAAGTTAATAGTATTAGCGGGATTATCACCACGATTATGTTTGTTTTTACCTCGACATATTTTTCAAATTCGCGGGTGGATGCTGTAAGCATAGTGGGCCGTGAGAAATTAGTGAATGACAATAGTAGTGGTACGAGCAACCGAACGGAACGCAGTCGACGTATCAGAAAGAGGGTAGACAGATTATGTTTGTTCTTAGCAAGATGACAACATTCGCCAAACAAAACAGTCTACTCGTGTTCATGGAGCGTGTAACCGCTTCGAAATATCGAGGTAAAAACAAACATAATCGTGGTGATAATCCCGTACTTTAAGTGTTGTGAACAACCGCTAAAAACATGGTTCCTTTTGTCGTCTTATACGACAGATTAGAGTTATCACTTAACAGTCTCCCTCAAATGCTTAGTCTAAAATGTACCAATTTTAATGGAATGGAATCATACCCTTCCTTTTCCTTGCCGTATCCCGTTCTCTGTCGGGGTCGGCTACCTAATCTTGGGGATTTGACGTGGAACCAAGTTTTTACACACAGCGACTGCCATCTGACCTCTGCAACCCGAAGGCTAACCTCTGGCCTATGCAGCGAAATTACAGGCTACAATTCTACAGGTGAAATTCGATGTACATGTACCTATATCGAATTTCACCTGTAGAATTGTAGCCTGTAGTTTTGAAAAACTAGGCACTGGCCCGAATCCTAGGTTAAGTCATATTCAAATATCATCTGTATTCAAATGGAAGCATACCAATGGAACTATAGTAGGTTGTCCGTTCTTGCTGAAGGCTCTATCGTGGAAATGCATGATGCTCATCGGATCATACTCCACTAGCATCTTCTTTTCTCCGGCTGACGAGACGAACAAATGCTGATATTCTGTTAAACGAACGTTTACAATCAGGGAAATGTTTCTCAAGCAAGCAATACACATAAAAGTTCTCCATATATCTACTAGATGGCGTTATATCGCTGAACTATGGGCCTGAAGCGCGGTATCGAAGTGTTCACTGCGCAAATACACACACACACACACATATATCACGCCTTTATCCCTTGTGGGGTAGGCAGAGCGATAACAGCCGTAAAAATACGGTCGTTATCGCCACGTCTGACAAATATTGAGGGCCGTTACAGATAATTTGTGTATCACTATAGTGACAGGTTGTCAGCCTGTCGCCTAAAGTTGTAATTCACATGAAACCCTCGAGTTCCGAAGTCGCCTCTTACGGCACCCGCGGAAAAGGCATGGGGTGATGCTATTCTAAGCCGGCATCACACTGCGCAAATCTTTATAATATTAACCTTCTAAAGGTGAACGCACACCTACCCACAGATCAGAGCATTCACCATTAGAGCATTCACCCTAAGGAGATGGCAAAGCTGGGCTCACCCCATAATATGAAATTGACAGTTGCCATTTTGTATGTGGTTGTCAAGTAGTTATAAAATGATCGTTGTGTTGTACGTGTTTACCTCCCCTCCCGCTAAAGTGTTCGGTAATGGGAACTTTTCTATCTGTCTGTATCTGACAGATCTCGAGCTAGTTTATGATGGTATACTAGACGGCGTTGCGTTAGGTTGAAATTTTGACACATGAGTGCAGCAAAAAAGAGTAGAAATTAAATAAAATAAAACAAAAAATTTTGTATTAATTTTTTTTTGCCATATTTAAGCGTTATCTGCCAGATTTCACAGATTGCGAAGAAAGTGGCGCCTTCATTTTTTGTATACTCTTTTTTGCTGGACTGTATATATTCATACTCAACTAGACAAAAATAATACTTTTCATTGGAAAGAAAGCAACTTTTTCATTTTAGCCGAGCTCCATCAATGTGCTCTTGAAAACGGGGAGAAACGCATTGACTATTCATTTGACATTGACAAGGTTTACCACCTCCACAGGGTGAATACTCTAAGGGTGCGTCTCCACTGAAGCGGGGCTTCGCTAAGCTGAGCTGAGCGGGGCATGACTTCCCCATCAGGGTGCGGCTCCACTGAAGCGGGGCGGGGATTCGGGGATTTTGAGGTTCATAATTGGTCAATTAGCTTAGCTTAGCGCAGCCCCGCTTCAATGGAGACGCACCCTAAGGCAAAAAACGAGCAGCAATGGTGGTCAAATGTGGGTAGGTAACCTTTAAGTTTTGTAACTTACTTGGCTGTATATTCTCCCATAAGATCCTGATGTATTGGTCTCTCGAGACGTGGTTGACTTCGTCTCCGAAACCGATGCCGTGCAGGAGAGAATGGAGTATTTCGCGTTTCTTCAGGCACTCCAAGCCGAGTGTCAGGACCTAAATTACAGATTTAAGAAAGCCTCTATCGGGGATGAGAAAAAAACACAGATTTTTAATAATCGATTATGCTAGTCGTCTTAATCGATTATAGAATCTGTTTGCCGGGTAATGCAAAATTCTTTATTTTCAAAAGTTTTCCAAGTTTCCAGTTTTATTTCCAAGTAGATTCATAAAGTATACTTTTAAAATGTCACGTACTATATTATCAGATAGATGGATTAGTCAGTCATTGTAAAAATAAGAAATTTTGAATATTATTAGACTTAAATAATTGGAACATACAATTTCGCCGGATCTCCTCTTCATGGGTTTATGAGAGCATTCCCGTTGGCCACCAGGGTTGGTAATATGAATCCAGGAGAAATTGCCTTCAGTGTTTTCTGACAATAGCTTGAATTGCAGGCAAGAACCGCTTTCCAGAAAGTCCATAGCGTCCCGTACGCGGGAAGCTAGCACATCATCTGTGAAACCGTTTCTTTCTTTTTCTTTTTCGTGTGGGACACCGAGTCGTCCAACGACCCGATGAACCCTAGTGTCAGAATTTTTCAACCGCCTTCTACAAGTAGCAGGCTTCTGACAAGGTTGTGTAACGACAGCCGTCTAAGTGATCATAGACAGCAACCGGGACCTACGGCTTAACGTGCTATCCGAAATACGAAATCATCTTATTTACGGACAATCGGGTGGTTTATCCCGCAATGTCCTTACCAGACTGGGAACAAATTCACAAAGTGATAAATATCAACTTTGTGAGTGACCCACCGTGAATCGGACTCGGAACTTTGTAATAATGTCGCACTAATCTTGGTAATGGCTAATTAGTTAATTATTGTATGTAGGTAGAGTTTATGGGGCTTAGATTTCGCCCTAAGGAGGTGGCAAACAGTCAATTACCGAACAAATTTTTCGGCCTCTTTTTCGGACTGTTTTCCAAGGTTGTTTCAGAAAACATGTTTATCACTATAGTCACAGGTTGTCAGCCTGTCGCCTAAAAATTGTAAAACACCAATACCCTCGAGTCCTTTAGTCGCCTCTTACGACACCCGCGGGAAGGATGTGGGATGATGCTATTCTAAGCCGGCATCACACGTACACACACACCGATAATTTCACAGCAACTTGACAAGCACATACAAAATGGCAACTGTCAGCTTTGTTATAACGTGCTGGGCAAATGGGCAGTGACTTCTGGCTAAAGGGTAAGCTTAGCTGTGCCATCTCCTTAGGGTGAATGCTCTAAGTTACGGGATGATAAAATTGATCACGATAGGTAAAAAAAAAACGTTTTGCTCTCGTATTTTGAGGGAAGTTTTTGGTGTGGGAGCTAGAAAAGTTTATTGTAGGTCAATCTCAGACTAGGATAAAGAACACAACAATAACTTAGAATCTATTAATGAAAGTTATAGATAGAATATACAGGGTGTAAGAGACGGTGTAACGAAAACTTTGCAGGCGTGATCAGACCATGAAACTGAACAACTTTTTCTATGGGGGCTATGTTGGGAAACGAAAAATTTAGGCTCCTCATACAAATTGACTTGGTCGGCCGGTACATTTTGTGCGGGAGGTCCGATTTTTTTTTCATATTTCGACCCATGTTCCTTAGAAAAAGTTGCTCAGTTTCATGGGCTGATCCACGTCTTAAAATATTTGCAACATTTTTTTTTACACCCTGTATATGAGGTATGTACATACCATATGATGAAGTATCAACCTTATACGGTATGATGCCTAATGGCCAAACGTTGCCCATAGCGTTTGATACGCGGCCGATTTTTTCCTTGTAATACTTCTGATACGACTGCTCTTTCGTTACATCGTTTTCATTTTCATCGTCTGTATCAGTTTCTTGCTCATCCATAGGCCCCAGAATAGCAGCTTTTATAAGTCCCCCTGCAGGCCCAGCAGTAAGATTCTCTCTTGTACTCTCCATGCTGGTCAGGTCGTCATAGGATCTTGGATGTTTAAGCGATAGCAAATCGTTGCCTTCTCTGTCTTTCGGAGATTTCTCTTGGCCTTCATTATTATTAGAGAACGATGTAATGTTGCCATGTAATGCCCTCCTGCCCGGTTTCCAGTAGTTACCTAAAAAGGTCCAGTTTTTCTCAACATCATTCTCTTCTCTTTTCGTGTGGGACACCGCGTCGTCCAACGACCCATGAACCCTAGTGTCAGAATTTTTCAACCGCCTTCTACATGTAGCAGGCTTCTGACATGGTAGTGTAACGACCGCCGTCTTAGTGGTCATAGACAGCAACCGGGATCTACGGCTTAACGTGCCATCCGAAACACGGAACCATCTTACTTACGGACAATGGGGTGGTTAAGCGGCAATGTCCTAACCAGACTGGGCAAACAAACAAATTCACAAAGTGATATATCAACTTTGTGAGTGACCCACCGAGAATCGAACCCGGAACCTTCTGCATCGCACTACCATTGCGCCACATATGTTACCTATAAGCGACTGACTTAATCTATTTGTTTGGATCTTAGATTTTTGGACCCTAATTTAGCACTATATCTCTTTCAAACTTTATCATACCTGTACTCTCTCCGTAAGGCGTATTGTAAGCGAATATAAATACAAAAATACAAATCAAATGCATAATACATAGAATCGTTAGCCAACTCTGCGCTGGCGTAAAAATAAAAAGCTAAAACATAAAAATATAAACTATTTTGCATTTTTATGACCTACTTTTACAATCTCACCAAAATTGTTTCTTGTGATTTGATTTCCTTGAATATTCCAGTTAGGTAGAATTGATTCATGACATATTTTTTTCAATTTGGGACACAGTGTTGTCCAACGACCCGATAAACCCTGGTCATGACTCTGGCCCACATAGCTAATGACTCTTTCTTTTTCTCTACGTCTGTCGTTGTATTAGTCGTTGTTTCTGTTGCTCTTACTTTTACTTCTCCTTCTACTTCTACTCTTACTCCTTCTTCCCTTCCTACTTTTACTTCTCTACTTTTTTCTATTTCTGTGACTATTTTGTCTTCAAGGCGCGTCAACTGTACCGCCTTTTTAGAATTAGGTAGTGCAAAGCATGAAATAAATAAAATTCCAAAATAGTTATTGACTCTTTTACAAATCACATCCTCTTCTCTCCATCTTCCATAAGTGTATCTGTGTCTGTCTCTGTCTCTGTGTCTGTTTCTGTCTCTGTATCTGTGTCTGTCTCTTTCTCTGTGTCTATCTCTGTCTCTGTGTCTATCTCTACATCTATCTCTATCTTTGTCTGTCTCTATCTCTATCTCTATCTCTATCTCTATCTCTGTATAATATCTGAATAGTATCTCTGTGGTAATTTTGCATAGGAGGCCCAAATTCTTTTATCGTATCTCGACCTATGTTACCTGGGGAAACTTGTTCAGTTTCATGGGCTGATTCACCCCTTAAAGTATTTACAGGATTTTTTTTTACATCCTGTATATCTCTCTTACAATACCACCTATCTCTCTGTATATCTCTCTTACAATACCACCTATCTCTATCTTAATAGCGCATCTTACTATACCACCTCTTTCGGGATTAGCGCAAACAATGAAACAAGCTCCTATAGTTTTCTAACGTGTGTTTAATCACATCCTGGCCTCCTCATCGTCCGCGGTCTCGTGCTTCTTCCTCTCGAGGCACTGCTCGAAGTACAGCAGACTCAGCTTCTGCACGTCGGTGGAGCTGAGCCCCTGCCAGTGGCCCATAGCCCACCCGTCGTTCTGGGAACAAAACAAATGGTATACAGGGTGTAAATAAATTTCTGCTGCAAATATTTTAAGGCTAGTATCAGCTGCCGTGTGATGCCGGCTCTGCCGTGTGATGCCGGCTTAGAATAGCATCACCCCATTTCTTCCCGCGGGTGTTGTAAAAGGCAACTAAGGGACTCGAGGGTTTCATGTGTATTACAATTTTAGGCGACAGGCTGACAACCTGTCACTACAGTGATACACGAATTATCTGCAAAGGCCCTCAATGCTTGTCAGACGTGGCGATAGCGACCGTAATTTTACGATCGTTAACGCTCTGCCTACCCCGCAAGGGATTAAGGCGTGATTTGTGTGTGTGTATCAGCCCCTGAAACTAAACAACTTGAAACTTCACTAAGCCGCACGGAACATAGGTCGAAAATGACAAGAAATATTGGCATGCCCATACAAAAGTACCATCCGACCCGACTGAGTCAATTTGTATAAGAGGTCCAAAAAAAATTCTCATATTTCGACCAGTGTTTCTTGGGGAAAGTTGTTCAGTTTCATGGGCTGTTTCATCCCCTAAAGTATTTGCAGCTAATATTTTTGCACCTTATATTATATGTATTTATACCGTGTGATGCCGGCTTAGAATAGCATCACCCCATTTCCTACCCGTGTAAGAGGCGACTGAGGGACTTGAGGGTTTCAGGGGTATTATAACTTTTAGGCGACAACCTGACACTATAGTAATGCACGGCTTATCCGGAACGACCCTCAAACATTTGTCAGACGTGGCGTTAACGATCGTAATTTTACAGTTGTTGACGCTCTGCCCACCCCGCCAGGGATATAGGCGTATGGCGTATATAATAACTTTATTGTACCAAACAAAAAGTAGTTACAAAAAACACTTAAACTAATAAAATGTGTAGGCACAAAGGCGGACTCTCTACCAGTCAACCTTTGAGAAATCTAGGCGTGATTTATGTATGTATGTATGTATTCTAAACCCCACATGGCAAATAAGTATAAGATTAAAAGACGTATAAATAGTAAAAAAAGAAGTATAAATAGTAAAAAAAAATACATTACGTAGCTTACCCAAATTGGATACATGATGTTGGTGACGCCATCTTTGATTTGTAGCCAAGGATAATGCATCACGCTCTGATAGTCGTAGGGGAAGCCTACGGCTGCGGCTGGGGGCAACTTCTTTTCCATTTCCTGCTTGACCTCTGTGGAATACACCAGAAATTAATAGAATAGAATAGAATAGAATAGAATAGAGTAGAGTAGAGTAGAGTAGAGTAGAGTAGAGTAGAGTAGAGTAGAGTAGAGTAGAGTAGAGTAGAGTAGAGTAGAGTAGAGTAGAGTAGAGTAGAGTAGAGTAGAGTAGAGTAGAGTAGAGTAGAGTAGAGTAGAGTAGAGTAGAGTAGAGTAGAGTAGAGTAGAGTAGAGTAGAGTAGAGTAGAGTAGAGTAGAGTAGAGTAGAGTAGAGTAGAGTAGAGTAGAGTAGAGTAGAGTAGAGTAGAGTAGAGTAGAGTAGAGTAGAGTAGAGTAGAGTAGAGTAGAGTAGAGTAGAGTAGAGTAGAGTAGAGTAGAGTAGAGTAGAGTAGAGTAGAGTAGAGTAGAGTAGAGTAGAGTAGAGTAGAGTAGAGTAGAGTAGAGTAGAGTAGAGTAGAGTAGAGTAGAGTAGAGTAGAGTAGAGTAGAGTAGAGTAGAGTAGAGTAGAGTAGAGTAGAGTAGAGTAGAGTAGAGTAGAGTAGAGTAGAGTAGAGTAGAGTAGAGTAGAGTAGAGTAGAGTAGAGTAGAGTAGAGTAGAGTAGAGTAGAGTAGAGTAGAGTAGAGTAGAGTAGAGTAGAGTAGAGTAGAGTAGAGTAGAGTAGAGTAGAGTAGAGTAGAGTAGAGTAGAGTAGAGTAGAGTAGAGTAGAGTAGAGTAGAGTAGAGTAGAGTAGAGTAGAGTAGAGTAGAGTAGAGTAGAGTAGAGTAGAGTAGAGTAGAGTAGAGTAGAGTAGAGTAGAGTAGAGTAGAGTAGAGTAGAGTAGAGTAGAGTAGAGTAGAGTAGAGTAGAGTAGAGTAGAGTAGAGTAGAGTAGAGTAGAGTAGAGTAGAGTAGAGTAGAGTAGAGTAGAGTAGAGTAGAGTAGAGTAGAGTAGAGTAGAAAACGTTTATTAAAAAAACAGTTACATTTGTTTCCTTCATCTAAAATACGCCAAACTGTAACAACAGTTTGTTGGCGTCAGCGCTCAACCACAGTATAACAAGTAACTGCCACTTTACATTTAAGACTTACATACTACAATGGCATCCGACACGAAAATAAGAATATTCTTACATAGATTGGTAGACAAAAAAGGCGAGGAACACACTTGACGCACGACGGAGCGCAAAAATATCGCAGCGGTCTGTCAGATCCATACTAGAAACGTCAATCCCCATACTAAAACCGCTCAGCCGCTGTTGACGAAGCGCTATCGCAGTATCATCCGTCGAGTGCGGTTTTAGTATGGGGAGTAACCAATCCATATTTCCGGTGAGCACGTGCTGCCCGCCAAGTCGACCGGCGTAGATTTGATAGCCCCAGGGTTAAAATTAAATAGTCTAAAGACGTTTTTAGTATGGATCTGACAGATCGCTGCGATACTTTTGCACTCCGTCTTGCGTCAAGTGTGTTCCTCGCCTTAGATTACAGAAAGTCGTGTCCAGCAGAGATCAGAAACGAATAACTTCATCTTATCTGTCGTGGCTTCTTGACTCTTTGCTTGTAAAAAAAAACAAAAATATTGGCATATAACATAACCAAGTATTGCTTTAAAAAGTTTATACAGTTTTACTTATTGCCGCAAACGCAGGGTTCTGTGATCAAAAACATGACTGATTATTATTATTTTTTACTAGCGGGCTCCTTCCGCGCTATAGTCGGTTTTAATCCCGTAGCATTCCACAGGAACATTTTTACGGGATATAAACTGTTCTATGTGCCAAATTTCATAAAAATCGCTTCAGTAGTTTTAGCGTGAAGCAGTAAGAAACAAACAAACAAACATACAAAATTTCGCATTTATAATATTAGAGGAGGATGCCACTAGCGTGAGTTTATCCCACCAACTTGGCGTGAGTTTTTTCCGCACTAACCTGGCGTGAGTTTGTCCCACATTAACCAGGTGTGAGTGTGTCTCAGACTAACCTGGCGTTAGTTTGTCCCACACTGACATGGCGTGAGTTTTTTCACACTAACCTGGCGTGAGTTTGCCCCACACTAACCTGCATGGCCACGATAATATTTTGTCACCGCAATATTTGCTGCGGCTAACTTCACTACGAATAAGTTACGCATTCTTCCGTAGTGACTTTGGGCGCATATGAAACGACGAAGTATGTCGTGGCGCGCAAGTTAGCCAGGCTGGCATGAGTTTGACTCACATTAACCAGGCGTGAGTTTGTCCCACACTAACCTGGCGTGAGTTTGTTCCACTCGATGTGCAGGAAGTCGTCTCTGTCGTGCATGTTGTGCTGATGGTCCAGACCCAGTATGTGGACGAAGACATGAAGCAAATCGTTCACTGAGTTGAAGCAGTCTCCGTTCAGCTCTATCTCAGTCTCAGATTCATTCTGTAATTATCAAAACGAGCTCGGTGTTGAAGTTACAACGGTCTCTCTTTTCGTGTGGGACATCGAGTCGTCCAACAACCCGATGAACCCTAGTGTCAGAATTTTTCAACCGCCTTCTACAAATCGCAGGCTTCTGACATGGTTCTTACTTACGGACAACCGGGTGGTTCAGCCCGCAACGTCTTAACCAGACTGGGAATAAATTCACAAAGTGATAAATATCAACTTTCTGAGTGACCCACCGAGAATCGAACCCGGAACCTTCTGCGTCAAAGGCAGTCGCACTACCACTGTGCCATAAAATATAGGATTATCCTGTGACGTTTGTGACTTTGGAGCAAATGTTGTGACATAAGGTCCATTTTCCTTTGTTTCGTAGGATAATGGACCTTATGTCATAGCATTTGCTCCAAAATCACAAACGTCACAGGGACCATCCTATATTTTACAGACTATAGGTAGTAGGATGGATAAAACGTACCCCTTTTCCGCCAGGAGGCGGGCACTTGCAGCCGGGCTCGGCGGAGCGTTTGAGCACCAACACGTTGTTGGCGTGCCTCCTCGTTGGGCTCCCCAGGACACTTCGCTTCACTCGTGCACTGCTTTTTCTTACTGGTTTTTAAAACAATGATTAAACATATTACAGGTATCTGATGGGTGACAAAAACAACATCGTGATGAAACCAAATAAAACTTGAATTCAGATGATATTTGAATGGTACTTAATCTAAAGTTCGGGTAGAACGGTATCTACGAAAGCTTATTGGGTGATGCTGGAGTTTTTCAAGATAATGCCTGCAACATTACTGAATGGATGGAAAGTAAGATGTTTTGCTAACTCACATATTTTATTGGCTTCTTTCTCCGGTGCATCTACAGGCCCTGTTTCTAGAGAAATTATGATATCCTTCTTATTTTCAGGTTCATCGTTCTTCGCCATATTTAGCGTAATCCTTGTTGTTTCTGTATTAAATTGAAAATGAAATAAAATTTATTTTTTTCAGATATTTTACATACATATTTTCGGTTGATTAAATTATAAATAATAAAAACAAGTGGTTATATGTATAAGCTATGACCATCCAACTTTTGAAAAACTCAACTTAATGGGAATCCAACGTTCAGAAAATTCAACTTAATGGGAATTCAACTTATGAAAACTCAACAAGCCGCCGTTCAAAAACTCAACTTAATGGGAAGCCGGCGTTCAAAAAACTATTGGGAAGCCGGCGTTCCAAAAGTCAACTTAATGGGAAGCCGGCGTCCAAAAAACTCAACTTATTGGGAAGCCGGCGTTCCAAAAACTCAACTTAATGGGACGCCGGTGTTAAAAAATCTTAACTTAATGGGAAGCCGGCGTTAAAAAAAAACATGATGTGAAGCCGGCGTTCAAAAAGCTCATCTTAATGGGAATTCAACTTAAGAAAAACTCATCTCACTTGATGGGAAGCCGGCGTTCAGGAAAATCATCTTAATGGGAAGCCGGCATTTAAAAACTCAATACATACATATGTCACGCCTTTATCCCTTGCAGAGTAGGCAGAGTGATAGTGGCCGTAAGAATACAGCCACTATCGCCACGTCTGACATTTTTGAGGATTGTTTTCCAAGGTTGTTTTAGATCTTTCTGTCAAATAAATTCACAAAAGATTCTAAGGCACACTTATATTTATAGTATCTTACTTTCCTTGCCTTTCCAAACTTCATCTTTTTAAGCATCTCCACGTAGGGGAGTATAGTATTCCTTGTTAAGCATCGCCTATTTTGACAGATCACGCGCCTTTTGCGTCAAATTTATAAGTGAGTTTTAGTGTCCTTTTCTAAATCTATTTGACGGAAGTGGCAGCGCTATTTTTAGGAAAGAGATTTTATTGCATCGACACCAAAAAGGTTCTACCATAAACTAACTAATCTTTCTTATTAGTATTATACGCAAAATATTATTTAGCGCATTACCTTTACCAGCTACTTCATTGTCTATGTCGTTGCTTTCAATCTTTCCGTCATTGTCTAAGTTGGGTTTTCCGCCTTCTTGGTCTTTAGCCTTTTCGTCGTTGTTCAAAATCTTTTCGCTGTCCGCTTCTTTGTTTTCAGCCTTTTTGTCGTTGTTTTTTCCACCTCCTTCTTTGTCTTTAGGCTTTTCATCTGGATTTAATTGCTTATGGCCCTCTGGGTCGTTTTCTTCATCATCATCATCATCATTTACTTCGTCCTGAATTTCCTCTGACTCTTCATCTTTAGCGTCAATGTCTTGGAATTCTATGCAAGTTTCCTTTTCAATATGTTTGATTACCGCTTGGATGTTTTCTCTTTCTTCTGCAGCTGTAAAAAAAAACGGAGCTCAACGTACCGACCTATACAGCGTGTAAGGGACGGTGTAACGAAAACTTTTCAGGCGTGCTCAGACCATGAAACTCAGCAACTTTATATATAAAGCTGAAAAATTTTCGACCATCGATACAAAACTCTCGATCATCTGAGTCAATTTGTACGGGAATTTGAAAAAAAATTTTCGCTTCCCATCATAGCCCCCATAAGAAAAGTTGTTCAGTTTCATGTACTGATCACGCCTGCAAAGTTTTCGTTACACCGTCCCTTACGCCCTGTATATTATGTATTCTTCAATATGCTGGTAAGTACTCTTTTCGTTAAGGTTTTGCGGAACAACAATGTCGCAAAGTCTAGAGTATTCAGCCTTCAACTCTGCCAGAATCTAAAGTGATAAAATTTACTCACAGAACTCCATGCTATCCTTAAATTTGTAGTTTACAATTCCGTACTGCCATATCTTGTCCTTGAAGTAATCTTGTATTTCTTCCTGGGTGGCCACTTTAGTCTTGGTTTTCGTCTTGACCACGCTAGGGCAGGTCGTCAGGAGGTAATCCTTGTTCCGGTTCACGCACTCATTTCCAAAGATTAAGGCTACTTTTTCCACGTCAGTTGAACTCAAACCCTCGCGCTGTCCGATTTTCACTCCAGTCTGTATTAAGATATCGTCTAAGATGATGAAAGAGGGACAAACAAAATGAATCGTCTACTTTAAAGGTGCGTCTCCATTGAAGCGGGGCTGCGCTAAGCTTAGCTAAACGTTGCCAACGGTTACCTACGTTTATCTAGTCTAAATACGGCAAAAAATTTGAATGGAAAAAGCAAAATCAGCGGATCATTGAAGCCTGAAGGAGTCAAATCGAGGTTCTATCTGTTTGTTACATTCTTTTTTG
Source organism: Keiferia lycopersicella (assembly GCA_029255805.1). Taxonomy (NCBI): domain Eukaryota; kingdom Metazoa; phylum Arthropoda; class Insecta; order Lepidoptera; family Gelechiidae; genus Keiferia; species Keiferia lycopersicella. The sequence continues at coordinate 908,832 of JARACZ010000015.1, read as the reverse complement.
TTTTTTGGATGGCGTCAGAACACTAACTTTTATGTAATTTTTCTGTTTATCAATTCAAACTTTGAACTTGGTGCTCAGTTGAAGCACACAAAGTACGCCGATTTGGGAGCCACATACATTTTTGTTCCATTTGCGGTAGAGACAGTAGGACCCTGGTGCAAGGAGGCCAGGGCTTGGTGGAGACCCCCGTTCCGGGTCATTCCTTGTCCAACGTATCTCAGTAGCTATTCAGCGTGGCAATGCCGCTGCTAGTGTGTTAGGTACTTTTGGACCGGGAATGATTCGGGGAGGAATTTTTGATTGACGAAAACTATGTTGAATTTATTTATTTTATTTTGACTTGTTTTTCTTTTAATTGTTTTATTATACTTGTATTTACTTAATATTTAAATTTAACTATGAATATATCGAAAAATTATGAACGAAGTCTGTAGTATTTTTGGACGAAAGTTTTAAGCGTACAACTAATTTTATTAATAACCAGTCCACAACCAAATTCGGAGTTATATTACCCTGGTGTAGATGAAGATTTGACTGCGGATTGAGATGAATGGAAGAGGAAGACATGTTGCGCCGACCCCAAATAAATTAGGATAAGGACAGGCAGATGATGATGAAGGAGAGCGTCGGTGGCCAAGTGGATAGGACACCGGTCTTACAATCGTGAGACCCGAGTTCGATCCCCGTCATGTACCAACGTGTTTTTACTCACGTACATTTACCGACTTGTCTGTAGCGACCCTCAAACATTTTGTCAGACGTGGCGATAACGGCCGTAATTTTACGGTCGTTAACGCTCTGCTTACCCCGCCAGGGATATAGGCGTGATTTGTGTATGTATGTACATTTACCGACTGCTCTTACGGTGAAGGAAAAACATCGTGATGAAACCCACGTTCAAATAAAATTTGAAATCAGATGATATTTGAATGTGACTAAACCTAGGATTCGGGCCAGGTTAGCCTTCGGGTTGCAGAGGTCAGATGGCGCTCTGTGTAAAAACTTGGTTCCGTGTCAACTCCCCTGGGTTAAGTAGCTGACCCCGACAGAGAACGGGATAAGGCAACGAGAATGATGATGACAGGCAGATGATGATGATGATTACCTTGGTGTAGACGGTAATTTGTCCATTCTTGGAGAAAGCCCTCGGTGGGTAGTGTAGCACGCTCGCGTAGTCGTAGGGCAATCGAAGAAGCATGTCCTGAGACCGCATTTCGAAGTATTTCTTGTAACCTGCAAGATTTGTTGAGTTCAGGGGGTCCGGCTCAAGGAATACTATACTCCCCTACGGGGGTCCGGCTGATTATAGGCATGCACAGTCAAGCAAAAAAGAGTAGACAACATGTGAAGGCGCCACTTTCTTCGCGATCTGTCAAATGTGGCAGATAACGCTTAAATATCAACAATATCGCAACAAGTCGAAATTTAAAGATAAATTTGGTCCTCCTAAACAAATTTACCAACCGACCAAGCCAATTTGTATGGGAGATCCAAAAAAATTTCATATTTCGACCTATGTACCTTGAGGAAAGTTGTTCAGTTTCGAGCTGATTCACCTCTTACAATATTTGCAGCTAATATTTTTACACCTTATACCGTGTGATGCCGGCTTAGAATAACAATAACATCACCCCACATCCTTCCCGTGGGTGTCGCAAGAGGCGAATGAGGGACTCGAGAGTATTGCTGTATTACAATTTTTAGGCGACAGGCTGACAACCTGTCACTATAGTGATACACATGTTTTCTGTAACAACCTTGGAAAACAATCCTCAAAAATGTCAGACGTGGAGATAGTGGCCGTATTCTCTCGGCCGTTAACGCTCTGCCTATGCAAGGGATAAAGGCGTGATATACAGGGTGTAAAAAAATTAGCTGCAAATATTTTAAGATGCGGACGGTCCAATTTTTTTTTCAAATTTCAACCTATGTTCTTTTGGGAAAGTTGTTCAGTTTCATGGGCTGGTTCACCCCTTATAATATTTGCTGCAATTTTTTTTCACTCTGTATGTATGTATATTGTTCCTCTGACCCGGTTTGATGTTGTCCCACATGATGGAGACGTAGCCGTCTCTGTCGGGCCGGTTGTGTTCGTGCGCGAACCCGAGAATGTGCATCACTTCGTGGACGATCTCACCGGTGGACATGCAGTCGTAGCCGAATACCACCATCTGAAAAACAACCACGTGATGCCTTAGAATAACGTCTTCTTCTTCTTTTCGTGTGGGACACCGAGTCGTCCAACGACCTGATGAACCCTAGTGTCAGAACTGTTCAACCGCCTACTACAAGTAGCAGGCTTCTGACGTGGTTGTGTAACGACCGCCGTCTAAGTGATCATAGACAGCAACCGGGACCTACGGCTTAACGTGCCATCCGAAACACGGAACCATCTTACTTACGGACAATCGGGTGGTTCAGCCCGCAATGTCCTAACCAGACTGGGAACAAATTCACAAAGTGATAAATATCAACTTGAGTGACCCACCGAGAATCGAACCCGGAACCTTCTGCGTCAAAGGCAGTCGCACTACCACTGCGCCACATCGGTCGTCCGAATAACGTCTAACTGGTAAGTATTTAGTAGATTACGTACCTAGGTATGTAACCTATCAAAAGCAACCGAGGTTTTTTAACACCCGAGCGGAGCGAGGGGGTATCTTTCCGAGGTTGCTATTGATGTTACATCCGCGGTACGTATACTGCTTTACATATCGAATGAAAAGTGAGTAAAAAATAAAGCAATAAATACAACAAAACGATCCATAAACGATGATTGTATCGTCTGGTATTCAAATTTTCCACTAAACTTTTTTTTCTATGATCGAAGAATATTGAATTAAATATGAAAGAAAATAATTCTAACATAAATTTAGAAATTTTTGTGATCGTAAGGATATTAGTAGTTTTTACTTTTGGTTATTGCTCGTATTCTGTCATTGTTATCCCGTACTCTGTCGGGGTCGGCTACCTAACTTAGGGGAGTTGACGTGGAACCAAGTTTTTACACAGAGCGACTGCCATCTGACCTCTGCAACCCGAAGGCTAACCTGACCCTAACTGAATCCTGGGTTATGTCACATACAAATTTCATCTGAATTCAATTTTTATTTGAATGTGAGTTTTATTACGATGTTTTTCCTTCACCGTAAGAGCAGTTCATCAACATGAGTAAAAACACATTGGTACATGGCGGGGATCGAACTCATGTCACACGATTGTAAGACCGGTGTCCTAACCTAACCACTTGGCCACCGATGTGAAGTGCAATAACCCTAATTAATCAAAAATTGTGCAAATGCGGGTCCATGGACCCTGAGAACAATGCAGCTGACCCTTAGTGAGGTCAAGTAACCCAATTAATCGACCGATGGCCTCCACACACATACATACATACGCAAATCACGCTTTATCCGTTGCGGGGTAGGCAAAGCGTTAACGATCGTAAAATTACGGTCGTTATCGCCATGTCTAAAAAGTATTGAGGGCCCCTTCAAAGTATTCGTGAATCACTGTAGTTACAGGTTGTCAGCCTGTCGCCTAAAGTTGTAATACGTGGTAATACACATGAAACCCTCGAGTCCCTTGGTTGTCTCTTACAATACCCGCGAGAAGAATTGGGGTGATGCTATTCTATGCCGGCATCACACGGTTCCATCAGAGCTGTGCGAGTAAAATGCGTCGTACGAGGATGAGTAGCTGTGCTGTGGAAATGTGTGGGCGTTCCCACCAGAGTTGTGCGAGGCAAATGTCTCCATTGAACCCACCTAGGTTCTCCATTGAACGAGCAGCCTCAGATGCTCACTGCCGCGCGCAGCATGCGGCGCATTGCGCGGTCGATGTGGACGTGTTTCGCCTGAGCAGCGCGTGCAAAAATTCTCTTGCTAGGAAAGTTCTTGTACCTGGACGCCTTTGTTGGGGATCCACTCGTTGCTATGCACGCACTGCCTGATGCCCATGGGGTTGCTGATGTAGACCCACTCCACCAGCTCTAAAGACTTCTGGTCTTCGGGCTTCTCCCTCAGGCGCTGGAGGCGGATGCAGGTCGCACGCTCGAAGTAGTCAAAAGCTTGCATTATGATCTCTGCTAGGCCATTGTCTAAGGGGAAAAAAATATTATATAGGTGTAAAAAAGATATTACTTAGCTGCAAATATTTTAAGAGGTGAATCAGTCCATGAAACTGAACAGCTTTTCCCAAGGAACATAGGTCGAAATATGAAACTAATTTTTGAACCTTCCATACAAATTGACTTGGTCGGTCAGTAATTTTGTATTGGAAGGTCAAAATTTTTTTACATTGCCACCTATGTTGCTTGGGAAAAGTTGTTCAGTCTTATGGGCTGATTCACTCCTTAAAATATTTGCAGCTAATATTTTTACACCTTATATATTTACACAAATCACGTCTTTATTCTTTGGACGACCGATGTGGCGCAGTAGTAGTGCCCTTGACGCAGAAGGTTCCGGGTTCGATTCTCGGTGGGTCACTCACCAAGTTGATATTAATTATTACTTTGTGAATTTATTCCCAGTCTGGTTAGGACAATACGGGCTGAACTACCCGATTGTCCGTAAGTAAGATGGTTCCGTGCTTCGTATGGTTATGGTAGGTCCCGGTTGCTGTCTATGATCATTAGACGGCAATCGTTACACAACCATGTCAGAAGCTTGCTAATTGTTGTAGAAGGCGGTTGAAAAATTCTGACACTAGGGGTTTCTCACACGAAAAAAAGAAGATGTCAGAAGCCTGCTACTAGTCATCATCATCATGTCATCCACACCGTATCCAGCGACGGCGACTCCTGTTAGTCTTTTAAATTGCGTCTTTACTGCGATGGGCTCTGATGTGGCTAGCAAAACCGAATTTCGTCTTAAAGACTCGGTCGCAAGACGCGCAGTATAAATGGCCAGTAAAGTCATAGGTATAAATATAGGAGTGTTTTGGTTTGGTGTTCCGTATTTGGCGTTTTGCATCAAGGTCTTCTAGACGCTTAGTTTCAAAATTTTCCACACTCTTGACGGCGGTTAACCAACTCTGACACCAGGATTCATCAGGTCAAAAGAAAGAAGCCACTTCTGATGAACTGACCGTAAGTCTTAGGGTCGATGAAGTATGGTACGATCCCGTGTTTCCAGTACTTGATCCAGGGTACGGGAACAGTCTTCGGAGGAGCGTTGATCGCGCTGTTGGGGTCAGGACCTATCAGAAATTGCGGGGCGAAGTCAAACCGCCTGTTCGTCTGGTTGAATATGTCCTGGGGAAAACACGAAAGAGAACACAGGTGAACTACTAGTAACCCAAAATGGAAAGAAAATTTAACAGTTTTCATTGAAATGGACGACCGATGTGGCGGAGTGCGACTGCCTTTGACGAAGAAGGTTCCGGGTTCGATTCTCGGTGAGTCACTCACAAATGGAGGACCGATGTGGCGCAGTGTTAGTGCGACTGCCTTTGACGCAGGAGGTTCCGGGTTCGATTCTCGGTGGGTCACTCACAAAGTTGATATTTATTACTTTGTGAATTTGTTCCCTGTCTGGTTAGGACATTGCGGGTTGAACCACCCGATTGTCCGTAAGAGAGATGGTTCCGTGTTTCGGATGATTGATGTTTCGTCAAGCCGTAGGTTTCAGTTGCTGTCTGTGATTACTTAGACGGCGTTCGTTACACAACCATGTCAAAAGCCTGCTACTTGTAGAAGGCGGTTGAAAAATTCTGACATTTTGGTTCATTAGGTTGTTCAACGACTCGATGTCCCTAAAAGAAAGAACAGACTTTTTCATTGTGCTTACTCTGCAAGGACACCGCTTTACAAACCTTCACACTCTTGATCTTGGTAGTGGATTTCTCTCTCTGTCTGTACGTCACTGGTTTGCCATGCTCAGTCAGATCGTCATACAATTTATCCACGATGCTCTCAACCCTGTTGGCGTCCTCTTCTTTCATCGCGGGGGCTCCGTTCAACTTGGATGCGGCTATCTCTCTCTTCCCTCTCCTATTCTGTCTTGGTTTTGGCAGATTGTTGCTGATTTGCTTCAGATGCTGTTCGTGTTCGAAGATCCGGCACATTTCAAGAGTGTCCATTCGTTTTCTTTCTATTACTTTGCTGTCGACTAAAAAAAAGATTTCTAGGGATTATTCCCGATTAACATAGGCGAGAAAACATGTCTTTCTTGCGGAAAAACGGGTAACACCAGGTAAAACGCGGAAAGGCCGGTAATATTAGAATGTTATAAACATAATGACTTATGACAGATGGTTGGAAGTCATCATATATATTGTACTGAATTTTCTTTTACTGTACTTTTCTGTGTTATGTGTTTTGTACAAATAAAGCATTTGTATTGTATTGTATTGTATTGTATTGTATTGTATTGTATTGTATTGTATTGTATTGTATAATATTAAGACTAAGCAGGTATGGTAATGCTGACCCAGGAGTTAAACTTGGTAGCGTCACTAGTACCATTGATGGTACTAGCGCCTTAAATCTGTGTCACTGATCACTAGTACCATTATGTTAGTAATCGATAGTACTAGTGACCCCGGAAGCCTTATCCCAGCAAAAAAAAGCGGTTCTCTGTAAAGTCAGTTTACTGACGGTAGTTGAACGTGTCGACGTGATAAGAAAATACCAAATGGTTGCATTTACTAAAAGATATTTTTTTTATAGATGTACAAGTTACACTGCCGAGCGCAGCAACCGATCGTCGGTCGTTCCGTGCTCGCGATTGCATTTCAAGGTAACGCCTTAGAGTGTGTGAATTGTGTATAAAATATGTGTGACTTTTTGAGGGTACGTGGGATCGATTAGTATAATAGAAATACAAGCATAATAAGTTTCAAAATGAGCCGTGAATTCTGGCAAAGGGGTAAGTACAGGTTTGCCATCTCCATAGGTTGAATGCCCTAAGGCGGATCGCACACTAGACGCATGGCGGAGCGCTAAAATATCGCAGCGGTCAGTAAGTAAATCAGATCCATACTAGAAACGTCAGTCCCCATACTAAAACCGCACTCGACGGACGACACTGCGATAGCGCTGCGTCGACAGGTTTTGAGCGGTTTTAGTATGGGGATTGACATTTAATGATGGATTTGAGAGATTTGGATCTGTTCTTGTTGTCTGTAGATTGTTACTTTTGTGCAATAAAGTTTTTTAATTGCCTCTGCGATGTTTTAGCGCTCCGTCGTGCGTCAAGTGTGCGATCCGCCTAAGTTTACAGGATACCCGTTTTTTTATTTTGTCTCGTCCTTTTCCTGTATCTTTTTTTCCTTTTTCAGGTATTTGTATTGAAATTCTTACCTTGTCGCACGCTCAAGTTTGGTATAGAACATTGTACTAAAATTAATTCTAAAATTAACAAAATAAATAAACCTAAACAAAGTTTTAGCATGACGCCAGAGGAAAAACTATAATTTTATTACAATTATTTGTACAGTTTTGTTTCAGCGAATCAATATAAAAAAATACCATAAAAACATATCGATGGTGGCCATAATTTGATATTTTGCAATACCTACTATATTTTATAGGTTAATTTTTCGTGTGATACCGGCTTAGAATAGCATCACCCTAATTCTTCGCGGGTGGTCTCGAGGTGACTAAGGGACTCGAGAGTTTTATGTATAACCCTTCGGCTAATGAACTGACAGATCAAATAAGCTACTTTTTAAAACGATCCCCACGGGAAAAGAGGGGGTGGTGCTATTCTACTTTGCCACTACGGAAAATTAAGTTCTCTAGTCCCTACTTCTACGTAAAAATATAGGTGTTTTTCATGTCCGACGAACGAGACGAACTTCGAAATCAAACGCACGCACGCCACATCGGTCAGAAAAATCACAGATTATAATCAAAGTATAGGTAGATCTATAGAGCCAAGGACGCATAGTAGCCTACTTCGCCAAGTCACTGACCGTATCTTCCATTACCATTTCTCTGGCCCACCTCACCTGTTCGCAAATTCGAATTTAGAAAGTTAAGTTCTCTTGCAACCAGCCAGTTCCACCGCGCTCGCCAGTCGCGTTCAGTGTGTCACAAGCCTCGCACGCCGCGTTCGAATTTTAAACTAGTGTCACTTTCGCGCGTATACTTTTGTGAAGTTTTTCTTTTTTTTTATTAGCCGAAGGATTTTGTTTGCTGTAAGCCTTTTTTCCTTTACTTTTTATTTTGTAAACTTGCAAATTGTAAAACTATGCGGACTTACCTACTTACACAGGAAACTTAAAAATTGTTGACACAACAGAAGTTTTGGTGTCAATTTTTGCTTCGTGTAGGCTATTTATTGAGTAGAACAAATATGTTCAGAAAATACTAGGAGTGTATGAATTGCAAGAGTAAATCTGAACTGTTATTTTATACCGTTAGTGTTTTGGCGTACCTTGAGGCCAGACATAATGACTTCTCATCTCATAGTCATTTAGGTCTGCAAGATGAAGAACTGTACATAATTGTGCCTAGAATTTATGTAGTTTCGTAAAACATCAAAATGTGTGGTTTATTTACCTATGTCGAAATTAAGTAGTAGTGGAATTTTAGACGGCTTAAGAATATGTTATTTTTTATTTTTATTTAATCAAAATAAACAGCTTTTTTTAAAAGGATAACCGTGTGCAACCCTCCATTTTATTGTCAGTTAACATGCCTAAAGTCTTCTCCTAAATCTGACCAACACTTTGCTGAAAACCGCATCAAAATCGGTTTAGCCAAACGCGAGATAATCACGGACAAACATACTTACATACAGGTCAAACTGAGAACTTCCTTTTTTTGAAGTCGGTTAAAAATCGGCTCAAATTGCCAAATATGTCAATAAATTAAAGTTCCGGTTCCAAAGCTCTACATTTTCTTGAAAATCAGAGGTCATCTGTCGTGTGGGGCATCGAGTCTACAAACGACCCAATGAACGTAGATAGAAGAGATAATCGCATATAGAAAATGTCTATGGTACCTCTTCAAGAGATCAACTTATGCTTTTCCTACAATTACCGACGGACGACCGATAGTAGAGGTTCCGGGTTCGATTCTCGGTAGGGCACTCACAAACTTGATACCTATTCATATCTTTGCGAATTTGTTCCTAGTCTGGTTAAGACATTGCAGTGCAGGCGGAACTACCTGATTGTCCGTAAGGAAGATGGTTCCGTGTTTCGGATGGCACGTTACTTAGACGACGGTCGTTACACAACCATGTCAGAGGCCTGGTACTAGGCGGTTGCAAAAAACTCTGACACCGGGGTTCATCGGGTCGTGAAAACAGAACAGATAAATACAGTTACCAAGAACAACCAGGTGTGTGTATGTATGTATGTTTGTCCGCGATTATAATAATAATATTCTTTATTGCACACAAAACAGAAACAAAAAATTTACAAAAGAAAAAGAGAAATTTTGATGGTCCAATGAGGCGGCCTTAATGCTAAAGTAGCATTCTCTTCCAGGCAACCTCTAGGCGAAAAAGAAAGTGTGATATGGTTAGCGGATTATGATTATCTTTCGTTTGGATGAATCGATTTTGTTTTGATACGGTTTTTAGAAAAGTATTTGTCAGACTTAGGAGAAGGTTTTACCGTTTTACGCGTATTAAATGACAAAAAAATAGAGGCATTTCGTACGTCCGTTGAAGTCGGTTCTCTTTTTAATAAAAAAGTTATTTGAGGACATAAATCAATAGTAGTAATATTATTTATTAGCATCCTCCTTGCCTTATCCCGTTCTCTGTCGGGGTCGGCTACCTAACCTAGGGGATTTGACGTGGAACCAAGTTTTTACAAAGAGCGACTGCCATCTGACCTCTGCAACTCGAAGGCTAACCTGGCTCGAATCCTAGTTTAGGCCACATTCAAATATCATCTGAATTCAAATTTTATTTGAATGTGGGATTCAATACTAGATTATTATTACACATAATTACCTATTATAGAACAAAAAATTTGAATTTTAAAAACCTCTTTGTTTGCATTTATTTCCGAATCTAATTATCACAAAATAATAAGCCTATATAATAAATTAATAAATAAGCGAATTTTTAGGCCAAGAATTTATATTAAGGTTAGCTGTGCAAAAGAGACTATTCTAAATGTTTACTATTTTTTGTAGAAATGTCCACAAGATACGAGTAGTAATTTTGAATTAATTAATACATACATATATCACGCCTTTATCCCTTGCGGGGTAGGCAGAGCGTTAACGGCCGTAAGAATACGGTCGCTATCGCCACGTCTGGCATTTTTGAGGATTGTTTTCCAAGGTTGTTTCAGAAAACTTATGTATCACTATAGTGACAGGTTGTCAGCCTGTCGCCTAAAAATTGTTATACACCGATACTCTCGAGTCCCTTAGTCGCCTCTTACGACACCCGCGGGAAGGATGTGGGGTGATGCTATTCTAAGCCGGCATCACACGGTAAATTAATTAATCAAACACTAGTTATTGATATCAACTTTGTGTTAGAAAGTTAATACAAACGAAACAAGCGGAAATAATTCAAAAAATTCAATATACTATCTCTAAAAAAAACAGGGTTGAGCCATGTTAGTATGGGGATTGACATTTCTATTATGGATCTATTATACGACCGATGTGGCGCAGTGGTAGTGCAACTGCTTTCGACGCAGAAGGTTCCGGGTTCGATTCTCGGTGGTTCACTCAGAAAGTTGATATTTATCAATTTGTGAATTTATTCCCAGTCTGGATAGGACATAGCGGGCTGAACCACCCGATTGTCCGTAAGTAAGATGTTTCCGTGTTTCGGATGGCACGTTAAGCCGTAGGTCCCGGTTGCTGTCTATGATCACTTAGACGGCGGTCGTTACACAACCATGTCAGAAGCCTGCTACTTGTAGAAGGCGGTTGAGAAATTCTGACACTAGGGTTCATCGGGTCGTTGGACGACTCGGTGTCCCACACGAAAAGAGAAGATTATGGATCTGACAGACCGCTGCGATGTTTTAGCGCTCCGTCGTGCGTGAAGTGTGCGATTCGCCTTAGGCGGAAATCATGGGTGTAGGTTTGATTTTGATAAACAACAATCCTACAAAATGCAAATATTTTTTATTTGATAATTACCTGCAAGAATGTCGTCGTTATACAAAAAGATTTGACCTTCCTATAGTTTGTCGAATATTAATATTGAATACAAATAAAATAAAGTGCTGTGTGATGCCGGCTTAGAATAGCATCACTCCATTTCTTTCCCATGCGTGTCGTAGAAGCCGACTAAGGGAATCGAGGATTTCATGTGTATTGCAATGTTAGGCGACACTATTATGTAGTGATACATTTTGCTGGATTAGCTCTCACAGATTTGTCAGACGTGGCGATAGCGACCGTATTTTACGAGTGTCAACGCTCTGGCTAGCCCGCAAGGGACAAGGGCGTGATATACAGGGTGTAAAAAATTCTGCTGCAAATATTTTAAGGGGTGAATCAGCTCATAAAACTGAACAACTTTCCCTAAGGAACATAGGTCGAAATATGAAAGCTAATTTTGGACCCCCATATAAAATTACCCACCCGACCAAGTCAATTTGTGTGGGAGGTCCAAAAATTTTTTTTCATAATTCGACCTATGTTCCTTGGGGAAAGTTGTTCAGTTTCATGGACTGATTAATCCTTTAAAATATTTGCAGCTAATATTTTTACGCCTTATGTATGTATTATGTAGAGCATTTTTTATTAAAATTTAGAACAGTCAAGACTATTAAATCGTAATTCTGCAAAATTTCTAACGCGTTGTCAGTGGCTAGTTATCAGCTCGCGTGATATCGTAACGTAACACACGCGTAACAGTTACGTGCCGTAGCGTAACGTTAACGTGACCACAACGTACATTCAACCAACCAAATTCTACTGCATTCACGTTTGTTATAGCCGTAATACGCGTGTTTTAACTAGTTCTGCAAGTTGTGAGTCGATTTCAACAAATGGAATTTTTTGCCTAATTTCCGTGTTTTTTTTCGTTTTGAGGATTTTGGTCAAAAAATATGCTGTATCGAGAACTATCCCCATTTGAAGTATATATTCTAATGGGGGATTATATAAATATAGTAATTAGTGAGTTATTTCGCCCACGGAAATTGCCTTGCCACGGAGATTTTATTTGTTACACGGAAATTGTATTTGAAGCACGTAAATTGTATTTGAGACATAGAAAATTAATAGATACCTTGCCACAGAAACCGAAATATACTGTATAAAGAGTAGACTGATAAAAATGACTGTGTGCGATAACAATTAAAAACTGCCATAATAGAATAAACTTTAATAAGCATACTGCTTGCGAATTTTACACAGCTGTATGAGTAGGAATTATGAGACCCTTATCCTGCTTATGCACTGATTCAATCCAAGGAGTTAAAAAGACAGAGGGAGCACAGCACCGCTCATGAAGCCCATCGAGCCGGAAAAGAAGGTGACTGCACAGCAAGAAGATATAAATGCGGCCTCTCACTCATGGCAGCTGTCCCCAAAGCAGGCCTCATGACAAAAGAGATCTTCCTCTTTTAGTGTAGGCTACCAAAGAATATAGGAGTTGAATATCAGCCGTCCTAGAAGAGGACAGAAACGCAAGTAGCATCACTAAAAATAATTTTATCCTGCAGCGAGGCCTTTGCTATCGAGGGCAAACTGAAGGCTGTGATAAGGGAACACGGGGTTGTACTGACGTGGCCCACAGCTGTCCGCATCAACTATTCCCCGTTGAATAGTTAAAATAGTCAGCACCTTAATCTTGTTTTCTGGTATACGCTCTATTGCTGTAGGACAAGACAGACACCTCATTTCAAGGATGATGATATAGGTATAGGCCATCACCGGATCAATCAGAGGGCCAGGAATCACCCAATAATCGGACCTATACATACACTCAAGAAGACCAGGCTCCAGCGCCTATGTGACACCTCAGAGATCCTCCAAAAACAGGAGTTTAAATCCACGTTGCAAGCAAGCTCTAGTTACAGTCACCGGCTAAGTGGACAGGTATATGGCTACCATAATCACAGACCTGACCTAAATATAAAGCTAAACAAATAACGTGGTTGGCCTTTGGTTTAATCGGCTGGTAGAGGAGCGTGTCTTGCGTTTGCTTGCAGCGCTCCGAGTAGGGGCTAGGCCAAATCGCCCATCAGGCGAGGTTGGCCAATGTTTGCATGCAGCGCTGCGAGTGGAGGCCAAGGAGTGGAGGCCAGGCCAAGTCACTCATGAGGTGACCGTGGCCAATGTTTGCTTGCAACGCTGTAAGTAGAGGCCAGGCCAAGTCGCTCATCAAGCGAGCGTGGCCAACGTTAGCTTGCAGCACTGTAAGTGGAGCCCATGCTAAGTCGCTCATCAGGAGAGCATGGTCAATGTATGCTTGCAGCGCTGTAAGTAGAGGACAAGCCAAGTCGCTCATCAGGCGAGCGTGGCCAACGTTAGCTTGCAGCACTGTAAGTGGAGCCCATGCCGAGTCGCTCATCAGGCGAGCGTGGCCATCGTTAGCTTGCAGCACTGTAAGTGGAGCCCATGCCAAGTCGCACATCAGGCGAGCGTGGCCAACGTTAGCTTGCAGCACTGTAAAGTGGAGCCCATGCCAAGTCGCTCATCAGGCGAGCGTGGCCAACGTTAGCTTGCAGCACTGTAAGTGGAGGCCAGGCCAAGTCACTCATCAGTCGGGCGTGGTCAATGTTCGCTTGCCAAGCAGCGGCAGCCACAGACTTAGCCTGTGGGTAGGAAAAGTCGTGGCAGGAGTATAGCCGCAGAGTTCAGACTCGCGGCCGCTCATCAAAAGAGCATATCCGACGTTAACGGCCAAGATTATCTTAATAAGCCATGTGAAACTTAAACTTGAATTCGAATTTTATTGATTTGAATCTCATTTACATTATTACACATTTATCTGAAATCAACCTCAAATATTTGTCAGCCGTGACAATATCCATCGTTTCCTACAGTTCTGCCTGCCCCGCAAGGGATGAAAGTGCGATATGTGAAGGAATTTCAGTATGTTTATATGAATTGATCAATTTCTGTGGGACTTTTCAATTTCCGTGGGCATCGAGCAGACACGGAAACCACGGAAATTTGCACACGGAAACTGGAAACAAGGCATTAATCTAAAATAAATAAATAACTATCAAGGTCACTAAAGTTTTCTACTAGTATACTATAAGTGTACCAAAGGCCTATAATTATTATACTAATAAATATTTTTTATCACTTGAGGAAACACTCTAAACCTGACCATGGAGATTGCAAAATTTCTGTCCGAGTTAACTGCAATCGCGTACTTTCATTTTTTGCGCGAAAACGTAAAAAGATGGCACACAACCGTTTTTACAGCGCGTAAGTGCACAACTGATCCTTGCAGGGGAAGGGTTTACATTTGGCATATACTCGACATTGGAAGGTAGGAGCGCGAAAACAAAATGTCCATGAAAATTGGTGTTTACGCTTGGACAGAACTAACTGGTAGCACATTTCATTAAATGTTGGGTTAAAAAATCAAATTTTAGTATTTTCTCGTAGGATAATTAAAGCTTAACATATTCAGAACCCTCTTTCTTGAATGAGTTGTACAGGATTTTCCCGAGAGATGGTTATTTACTGTCAAAGCGCTTGTGGACAGGTCATGGTAATTGAGAATACGCTACTTATGGATTTTTTTCTTACAAACTAATAAATATACAAACATTATTTATATGGCTTCATATTGATACATGTATCTTATATTTTAAGAAAAATAACCGTAGTCATATCTGCAAAGCATCACCACGTTTTCAGCCGAGACGCGAAAAATTTTCGCTTGAGAAATCCACTCTTATATAAGGTGTAAAAATATTAGCTGCTAATATTTTAAGGGGCTAATATTTTTACACCTTATATTAGATACTAGCTGGTACCCGCGGGTTGCAGAGGTTAGATGGCAGTCACTCTGTATAAAAACTTGGTTCCACGTCAAATCTCCTAGGAGGTAGCCGACCCCGACAGAGAACGGGATAAGGCAAGGAGAGTAAATACGAGTCTTGGTTGTTCTAATGTAAGGAGAATGAAGTAGAAAATAATAGATGAAGTAGGAATAGATGCTTAGGATAAAGTAAGATAGGTATGCCGGCTTAGAATAGCATCACCCTATTTCTTTCCCGCGGGTGTCGTAAGAGGCGACTAAGGGACTTGAGGGTTTTATGTGTAATACAATTTTTAGGCGGCATAGGCTGACAACCTATCACCTGCCTACTCCGCACTGGATAAGGGCGTGATATATGTATGTATGTATGTAAGATAGGTAACTTTAAATTTGTTGCTGTATGCTGAGCTTCTACGTCATTCGCACGAATATCTTCTACTATAAACTAAAAGAAACAGATAAAATATACCTATTTAAGATTTGTGAAAAAGAAATAGCAACCGAAAATGGCAATTTACTATCTTCAAAAAAAAAAAAAAAATACAATTTAGGTAATAAAAAAGAGCGCTCTAATTTAAATTCATTATGAATCAGGGTGTAAGAGACGGTGTTAACGAAAACTTTGCAGGCGTGATCAGACCATGAGAATGAACAACTTTTTCTATGGGGCTATGTTTACAAACATAAAATAAATTTGACCTTCCATACAAAATTCCCGACCAGCTGACTGACTTTGTATGGAAATACGAAAAAAACTTTTCGTTTCCCAATATAGCCCCCATAGAAAAAGTTGCTCAGTTTCATGGTCTGATCACGCCCGCAAAGTTTTCGTTACACCGTGTCTTACGTCCGTATTTATAAATGGCACTCAACTCTGAGATCGATCTCAAGAGCGGTTTTGACAAATGTCTATCAATACTAACAGCATCTCAAAGTCGCACTCAAAATCGATCTCAGACTTGAGTGCGGTTTATTAATACGGGCCTTACACCCTGTATGCTGTATGTATGCGTACGCGCAGCCGAAACAGGAGTAGGAGCTCTATTTTTGAATTGAGCGAAATTCCGTGAACGAAAATCTGTCGTCTACGATTTCATTACGCTTACACCTATTTTTGCGCATTTTTGAAATAGTTGAAAGTCGTATTGCCATTTTATTGAAAATCGTAAACGTTTCCGTTTTACGCAAAAATATAAGGCACCTACCCACCGAAATTCCTAACAAAGTTCATTGTTTTAAAAACCGATAATCTCCGACAGTGAAACGAAACGTGATTTAAAAAGTTAATGTTGTCTAATGCTTATTTGTCACTTTGAGTTTGACCTTAGCTGTTTTGGCAAATAATCGAATATTAAAAAGAGTGGTTTGACCACTCTTTTTTCATTTTCATCGACGACTCTAATTCAAAAATAGCGATTTTAGGATTTCGCTTACAAAAAAGCGCTTTCGTAGTACGCAATTAAAATCGTACAATTCAGAAATTGAGCCCCAGAACGCCTGGCGCGTGTCAGAAGAAAGCGTTTCATAACTTACGTATACTTACTTTGATACATAGGCGACACGCGCCGCCGGTGGCGATGAGGATAGCATATCGTATTTGATTCATGATTCAAATCACATCGGGGCCCCAAGTTTGCTGTTTTTTTGTCATTGTAACACCATCGAAACTCAACTGTCATTCCATTGCCATTGTGATTATATAAGGTGTAGAAATATTAGCTGCAAATATTTTAAGGGGCGAACCAGCCCATGAAACTGAACAACTTTCCCCAAGAAACATAGGTCGAATATTAAAAAAAAAATTGGACCTCCCTTAGAAAATTAGCACCTAACTTCTCATACCTATTCTTCTCATATTTCGACCTATGTTTCTTGGGGAAAGTTGTTCAGTTTCATGGGCTGGACGGGCATAGGCGAAAACGGCGCTATGATTACTAAAAAGTTTGACGCGTGTTTAGACAGCCTTTAAATTATTTTTTCATACGATTTGACGTTGTCAACTTACTACGTCAAATATGAACAAAAAAGGTTAGGTAGGCAGTGTTTACTTTGACACCTCTGAGAAAAATATGGGGTGATGCTATTCTAAGCCGGCATCACACGGCACTCAACAAAACAGCCAAGGTTCTTTATAATAATGGAATGAATACACGTGTTCAAAGAAGTGCTTTCTTATTATTTTAATTACTGTAACAGACATCTATTACATAAATTGTTATGTGGTGATTAAGGCGGATCGCACACTTGACGCACGTCGGACCGCTAAAATATCGCAGCGGTCTGTCAGATCCATATTAGAATCAATCACCATACTAAAACCACTCAACCGCACTCGACGCAGCGCTATCGCAGCGTCCTCCATCGGTTTTAGTATGGGGCTTGACATTTTTAGTATGGATCTGACAGACCGCTGCGATGTTTTAGCGGTCCTGCGTGCGTGTAGTGTGCGATCCGCCTAATTTAAGTAGGTGCGAGGTTTTAACACTCGGAGCGAGGTGGCCAAGTGGTTAGGACACCGCTCTAACAATCGTGAGACCCGAGTTCGATCCCCGCCATGTAGGTACCAATGTGTTTTTACTCGCGTACATTTTGTTCTTATGGCGAAGGAAAAACATCGTGTTGAAATTCACATTAAAAGTAATAAATAAATATCAACTTAGTGAGTGTCCCACCGAGAGTCGAACCCGGAACCTTCTACGTCAAAGGCAGTCACGCTGCAACTTAGCATTATCGTTCGTCCGAATTTGATGATAAAGTCGATGAACACACATATAAAATCAAATGCAATTTCGTCAAAATTGTAAATTTTGTAAATCAATCACTGGCCTTATACGTTCGTGACAGACAATTCAATCAGTGTCTGAGGCAAGAGCATAGACACTGCGTTGCCTGGAACGTTATTATGGAAAATGCAGGGTGTTGGGTGATTTGGGTAGTTTCGTAGTCTGCTAACAGTTTGAGGAATAGAAAATCACAATGGCAATGGAATGACAGTTAAGATCGATGTCGTTACAATGACAAAAAATAGCAGACTTGGGGCCCTGGGTCCCTTGTCTGCTAGTCCTAGTCTAATTTGTAAATTGTCCGTAAGTAAGATGGTCTATGATCACTTAGACGGCGGTCGTTACACTACCATGTCAGAAGCCTGCTACTTGTAGAGGGCGGTTGAAAATTCTGACATTAGGGTTCATCGGGTCGTTGGACGACGATGTCCCACACGAAAAGAAAAAGAAGTCTAATTTGTAAATAGTAAGGGTTGATAGTAAAAATGTTTTTTTTTCACAGATTCAACATTGGGGACGTACAGGAAGCCACTGAAGCGACAGAAATGGCGGCGACAAAATACTCGCACCCGTTCCTCCGGGGGCTAAAGCCGCTGCCGGAGGGATATGACGAGGAAATACAGCAGATTAGGGAATGGTAAGTGAATGACAGAGATGTTTTAATATTGCATATGTTCCTCCGGGGCCTGAAATGGCCAGAGTAATACGAAGAGGAAATGCTGCAGATAAAGGAATGGCAAGTGATAGACAGAGACAGGATAATATTCGCGTATATTCCTCTGGGGGCTGAAGCTGCTGCCGAAGGGATAAGACATGGAAATTAGGGAATGGTAAGTGATAGATAGACACGGAAAATTATTCGCATATGTTCCTCCGGACTTTGAAGCCGGAGGGAATGAGGAGAAAATACAGCAGATATGATCTATTAGGAGATAAGCAAGCACGGTAAAAAAAAAAACAAAAGTCTGTATAATATTTTAATTAAGAAACTTTCTGAAATTGTAACTAAAATTAACGTATTTCCTTTCTTCTTTCTTTATACAGTCAGCTCTAGGCAACATGGTCCCTCATTTGCGCCTCATTTTGGCAATTACCGGCACATACCGGGTAGATTCAGTCCGATACGTTCTTCCCAGAACAACCTCCTAAGCCCAGTCTCGCCCCAAGAGCGTGATTGGGCTGGTTGTTTGAACAACCAATCAATTATTTCTCGGTGAGCACACGCTCCCCACTAAGCCGACAGGCGTAGTTTTGATGGCCCCGGGGCCAAAAACGATTAGACCATCACAAAAAAAATCTAGCCAAAAAAATCTAGTCAATTTTGTCGAGAGTATCGGTGTATTACAATTTTTAGGCGATAGGCTGACAACCTGTCACTATAGTGATACACATGTTTTCTAAAACTACCTTGGAAGATAATCCTCAAAAATGTCAAACGTGGCGATAGCAACCGTATTCTTACGGCCGTTAACGCTCTGCTTTCCCCGCAAGGGATAAAGGCGTGATATATGTAATTTTGTCGAAAACTAAATACTCGACTACAGCTATTTCGAGCAAACTCCTCTGTAGGTGAAGGTTTCTCAACAGGTTTAGGGCAGGTGAACGTTACATAATGAATGCCATAACATATTCTGATATACTGTCAAACTGGTTAGGAAGGCGTGGCGATAAATTAGAAATCTTAATGTTTGGTTCCGATGGTTTTTTGTTGTTTTTTTTTTCGTGTTGGACACTGAATCGTCCAACGATCCGATTAGCCCTAGTGTCAGAATTTTTCAACCGCCTTCTACAAGTAGCAGGCTTCTGACATGCTTGTGTAACGACCGCCGTCTAAGTGATCATAGATAGCAACCGGGCCCTACGGCTTAACGTGCCATCCGAAACACGGAACTATCTTACCTGTGAACCATGTACCTTAGTCACGTATCATCAAGTTTCATCATTATAAAATGTAGTATAACAAAATCACATATTGACGTCATGATCTGTCATGTATATAAGGTTTTATTTTATTATGTACAAATATTTTAAGGGTAAGTTCAGAAATATAATTAATGATGTTTTGTGTAAAAAAGATAAAAATGTTTTTTTTTTTTCATTTTTCTAACAATTCAAATCGAATTTATAAGTAGTATCCTATATATATATGATCCCATTGATAAAATGTATATCATGGCGGCAGTACATCTGGCGGCTGTACACCTCCTACAACCCATTCCATTCATAAAATGTGATGTCAAATATATGACAGTAAAATTGTAGTAAAATAGTCCACGTGGACTACGCAAGCTGTGTACAGGTCGTTCCCTTTTATATTTTGGGGAAAATGTTTTTGGCCTTTATTTTCAAAACTAGCGTGTATTTTCTTTTTGTTTTTACATAAAACATCTCTAATAATATTTCTGAACATACCTTTAAATTATTAGTACTTAATAAAATTGGGCCATAAACAACACAATAGTATATTATGGCAGCAGCCAAAAGTGTCTTTTCTCCGCAAAAAGGAGTCCTTTCACCTTTTCTCCTACTTTTCGGGGTATATCTGTTCCAGTGACCAACACTCTTCAACTCCTTGGCATGGAGCTGTCCTCTGACCTCAACTTCGGCACCACCATCGAGTCCAAGGCTCAAATTGCAGCTAGAAAGTTGGGCGTCCTGAATAAAGTTAAGCGGTACTTCACGCCTGAACAGCTTCTAACTCTTTATAAAGCTCAAGTGCGATCTTGCATGGAGTACTGCTGCCACCTTTGGGATGGCTCGGCGAAATACCAACTTGCTGCACTGGATTCGGTGGAACGCAGAGCCAAGAGATTAATAGGCGATAAAAAACTGGTGGCGACCAAGCTTCACAGCCTGGCTCACCGCCGCAAGGTTGCTTGCCTATCGGTCTTCTATAGATTGTACTTCGGAGAGTGTGCGCGTGAGCTGCACGAGCTCATACCACCGTCTCCTTTCTTCCATCGGACATCCAGACGCACGGCCGGCTATCATCCGTTCTTAGTTGAAATACCCACATTACGCACTAAGCGCTTCAAAACATCTTTCATTATGCGCACGGCTAAAGAATGGAATTCCCTGCCTGCGTCTGTATTCCCGAGTGCATATAACCTGAATCTCTTTAAGTCTAGAGTGAATAGGCATCTTCTGGGCAAGCTCGCTCCACCGTAGATCCCATCTCTGCTCTAGGGTAAGATTGGGGTCAAGAGTAAGCCCATCATAGATAAAAAAAAAAAAAAAAAAAAAAAAAAAGCAGCCAAAAATAGACCAATTTCTAGTCGATGGTGAAATTATGTAGAAAGTATGCAGATAGATAAATTCTAAGTATTCAACGTGCATTTATGTTTGCTGTGATCTTTACATAATGCTTGGTTACAAGACACATGGTTTATTGTTTCCTTGTCAATATGTCTATGACAACATGACAAGACACATAATTCTGACATAGAATACAGCAAGACTTCTTTTGTTTCATCCGTCAATGATAGACGTCTCTCCAAATTGTTTTTTTTTATTTTATATTTATTTCAACACTCAGTGAATATTTTGGATATTATTTTAATCAGTGAAGTGTCCTTATTGCAAATATTAAATCAGGAGTTGAGTTGAAGAGTTTTCTCCACATTTCCGGATGGCATCAAGAGGAGGCTCTCGGATCCTGTAGTGTAGTGACACTATCATCCTCTACTCCCTACCTACTGGCAGAATAAACCTCAATGGGTAGAAGTCCATATTATGATCCTATTTTTCAAGATTTTTTTTGGACCTCCTATACAAAATTACCGCCGGACCAAGCCAATTTGTATGGGAGGTCCAACAAATTTTCTCATATTTCGACCTATGTTCCTGGGGGAAAATTATTCAGTTCCACGGACTGATTCACCCCTTAAAATATTTGCAGCTTATATTTTTACATCCTGTATATTTTTTGCGTGGATTTTTTGTCAAAGCTAGCTGTTTTAACTTAATAGACTCAATAGAGTATTTATGATAGGTAATGTGTGATAATATATTCGCTTCGTTATATTTTATAAGTGTTTCTTTGCGTATATTTTATTTGTTGGATTAATAAGTATAGTGTCTTAGAATTACCTTCTTAACTTAAAAAAAAAATATATATTCGCTGTTATAGAATTAATAATTTTAAAATCATATTTTTACTAGACTATTTTATGACGTGCTTATTAGCTAAAATGCCGCAACTGCAATATTGTTCTAATAAACTGTTTACGCGCGGAACTGGTGTAAATCGCTTATCGGCAAAAAAATTGCATTTCGCAGGTATTTAGTCAGACGGTTACATCAACGCGCGTTCCCTACTGACCTGCTAATTAACTGGCCCACGAAACGAATTCGGCTCGGTACTTGAAGTATAAGGCGGATCGCACACTTAACGCACGACTAAAACATCGCAGTGGTCTGTCAGATCCATACTAGAAATGTCATACCCCATATTAAAACCCTTTTGTACATCTCATACAAATTGACTTGGTCATACATACAGGGTGTAAGAGACAGTGTGACGAAAACTTTGCAGGCGTGATCAGACCATGAAACTGAACAACTTTTACTATGGGGGCTAATGGTGGGAACGAAAAAGTTTTTTCGAGTTTCCATACAGTTAGTCAGCTGATCGGGTTTGGTATGGAAGGTTGAAATTTTTTTATATTTACATATAAAAAAGTTGTTCAGTTTCATGGTCTGATCACGCCTGCAAATTTTCGTTACATCGCCTTTTACACCCTGTATATCACGTCTTGCGGGGTAGGCAGAGCGTTAACGGTCACTTTCGCCACTTTTGAGGATGGTTTTCCAAGGTTGTTTCAGAAAACATGTGTATCACTGTAGTGACAGGTTGTCAGCCTGTCATCTAAAAATTGTAATACACCAATAAGCTCGAGTCCCTTAGTCGATTGGTAATTTTGACTTGACTTGGTTGCACTTGATTTTAAGGTTCCGTGGTTATTATCACTAAAAGTATAAGACATTATAACGGGTTTTAACTCACGGTAGGGATATATCGAGCACCCAATATTTCGGCGATGTTGCAATCGCCATGATCACGGGTAAACTGGTCGATATATCCCTACCGTGAGTTAAAACCCGTTATAATTGCTGACGCCGTCGTCGTCGGCTAAAGTGCCTACCTTATAATTTTAGTGTATTTATAGTAGTTATCTTAGTTACATTTATATTGTATAATTTTATTACTATGATATTTTTAGCGTATTTAAGTTTATTTTAACTGTATAGTATTATTCTTATTGTTATATTTATTTAGAACAATTATGTTGGTTGAGTGTTTACCTAAGACACAAGAATTACTATTCTTAGTTTAGGAAATAATTTTGCCTCATAATTATTTTGTATAGTTTTACCTATTAGTAATACATACATACATACATATATCACGCCTTTATCCCTTGCAGGGTAGGCAGAGCGATAGCGGCCGTAAGCATACAGCCACTATCGCCACGTCTGACATTTTTGAGTATTGTTTTCTAAGGTTGTTTCGGAAAACATGTGTATCACTATGGTGACAGGTTGTCAGCCTGTCGCCTAAAAATTGTAATACACCAATACTCTCGAGTCCCTTAGTCGCCTCTTACGACACCCACGGGAAGGATGTGGGGTGATGCTATTCTAAGCCGGCATCACACGGAATAATTAGTAATTATGTTTATTTATAATAAAGAATTTGAATTTGAATTTGAATTTGAATTTGAATAATGTCTTATACTTTTAGTTGACTTGGTTGGTTGGTAACGTTGTACCTATTGGAGGTCATATTTTTGACCTATGTTCCTTGGGGAAGAAGTTTCATGTGATGTGTTGCCGTGTGATGCCGGCTTAGAATAGCATCACCCCACATCCTTCCCGCGGGTGTCGTAAGAGGCGACTAAGGGACTCGAGGGTATTGGTGTATTACAATTTTTAGGCGACAGGCTGACAACCCGTCACTATAGTGATACACATGTTTTCTGGAACAACCTTAGAAAACAATCCTCAAAAATGTCAGACGTGGCGATAGCGACCGTATTCTTACGGCCGTTAACGCTCTGCCTACCCCGCAAGGGATAAAGGCGTGATATATGTGTGTGTGTAAGAAGTTTCATATTAGCAGTATTTTTTTTTACATCCTGTATATCCAAATGTAGAGCCCATTTCATTCTTGCGAAAGTAGAACACTTTCAAAAGTGAATGAATGAGTGCAGTTACGTTTAATTTTTTTAAAGATTTTTATTTATAATGAGGATTTTGTGGCTCCCGTGTGATGCCGGTTTAGAATAGCATCACCATATTTCGTGTCATAAGAGGCGGCTGAGGGACTTAAGTGTTTCAGGAGTATTACAACTTTTAGGAGACAGGCTGACAACCTGACACTATAGTGATACGCAAATTTATCTTAACCGGCCCTTTATATTGGTCAAAGGTGGCGACCATATTTTTCCAGTTATTAAAGGCGTGATATATGTATGTATGCAAATTTTACGGATGATCTATAGTATCTATACAAAAGTAGAAGAATAGAAGCTTTTGAATAGGCCATATTATTCGATAACTGGCAAAATCATGTTAATGCTATGACATAAGTTCTATTTTTCTTTGTTTGGACATGTCCTTTAGTATGGGTTTGACAGCTGTCAAAGATGGCCTATTCGAACGGCCATACTATTAGTTAAATCGTAGGTTACAACCTTTGCCATAAAATCAGTCGCCTAAAAAAATTTTAATAAAAATGAAACCCTCAAGTCCCTAAGTCGCCTCTTACGACAGCCGCAAGACCGATATGGGGTGATGATTTCAAGATTTAAATCATTTATTTTTAAGTAGATTCTCCAGAACTGGCATTTAGAGGCCCAAGACCGAGACGGGTGGCGCGAAAGAGGGGAGGCCTTTGCCCTGCAGTGGGACATCGAACAGGCTACGTAAAAAAAAAAAAAAAAAGATTCACAACGAATGCTTTAGAAAGTCAGCAATTTACAATACAATGCTGTCAGTATATAAATACTACTACAGTCATACACGAATTTGACGACCGATGTGGCGCAGTGGTAGTGCGACTGCCTTTGACGCAGACGGTCCCGGGTTCGATTCTCGGTGGGTCACTCACAAAGTTGATATTTATCACTTTGTGAATTTGTTCCCAGTCTGGTTAGGACATTGCGGGCTGAAACACCCGATTGTCCGTAAGTAAGATGGTTCCGTGTTTCGGATAGCACGTTAAGCCGTAGGTCCCTGTTGCTGTCTATGATCACTTAGACGGCGGTCGTTACACAACCATGTCAGAAGCCTGCTACTTGTAGAAGGCGGTTGAAAAATTCTGACACTAGGGTTCATCGGGTCGTTGAACGACTTGGTATCCCACACGAAAAGAAGATACACGAATTGTCTCAAACGGCCCTCAATATCTGTGCAATCCACCTGTCATTAAGTGTGTGTAATATCCTTGGTAATATCCAAACGCGAACTGGCGCGATAAATTAGCAGCAAGTTAAATAAAAAAAGCAGTTGAAAATGTGCAACAACTGGTTGGAATTCTGTTTCAGTCGTCACGCCCTAGTATTCGTCAACTTGCATCGCCTGACTAGCAAATGGTGTCAGGCTCTTTTCGTGACACCGAGTCGTCCAATGACCCAGTGAACCCTAGTGTCAGAATTTTTCAACAGCCTTCCAAAAGTAGCAGACTCCTGACATGGTTGTGTAACGACCGCCGTTTAAGTGATCATAGACTTAACGTGCCATCCGAAACACGGAACCATCTTTCTTACGGACGGTTGTGGGACCATCTTTCTTACGGGTGGTTTAGCCCGCAATGTCCTAACCAGACTGAAAACAAATTCACAAAGTGATAAATATCAACTTTGTAAGTGACCCACCACGAATCGAACCCGGAACCTTGTGTCAATGGCAGTCGCACTACCACTGCGCCACATCGGTCGTCAATTAAGTTTTATTGTAAGCCATTGTCGGGGTTACTTGCAAGAAGGTGGAAACGATTATATGTCATGCCTAACGATTATAACGATTATATGTTATTGTTATGCCTTTCTGATTACCACAATTACATACATATATCACGCCTTTATCCCTTGCGGGGTAGGCAGAGCGTTAACAGCCGTAAGAATACGGCCACTACCGCCACGTCTGACATTTTTGAGGATTGCTTTTCAAGGTTGTTTCAGAAAACATGTGTATCACTATAGTGACAGGTTGTCAGTCTGTCGCCTAAAAATTGTAATAAACCAACACTCTTGAGAGCCCTAAGTCGCCTCATACGACACACACGGGAAGGATGTGGGATGATGCTATTCTAAGCCGGCATCACACGGCCGATGTATAAACACGGTGTATAAAATTAAATAATAAATTATTCACACACATTTTTACCTTTTGTACATACATACTAAATCACGCCTATATCGCTGGCGGGGTAGGCAGAGCGTAAACGACCGTAAAATTACGTGTGATGCCGGCTTAGAATAGCATCGTCCCATTTCTTTCCAGTGGGTGTCGTAGAAGCCGACTAAGGGACTCGAGGGCTTCATGTATATTGCAATTTTCGGCGACAGGCTGACAACCTGTCACTATAGTGATACATGACTTATCTATATGACCCTAAAACATTTGTCAGACGTGGCGATAACGACCGTCATTTTGCGATAATTCCAAATGAAAAAAAAATATGGAAATCCTTTCTCGTAAAGGAAGTAATTTGTATTCGAATTTAATTGACGACCGATGTGGCGCAGTTTTAGTGCGACTACCTTTGACGCAGAAGGTTCCGGGTTCGATTCTCGGTGGGTCACTCACAAAGTTCATGTTTATCACTTTGTGGATTTTTTTTGCGGGCTGAACCGCCCGATTGTCCGTAAGTTAAACCGTAGGTCCTGGTTGCTGTCTACTTAGACGGCGGTCCTTATACAACCATGTGAGACGCCGGAGACGCCTGCCACATGTAGAAGGCCGTTGAAAAATTCTGACGCTAGGGTGGATCGGGTCGTTGGACGACTCGGTGTTCCACGCGCAAAAAGAGAAAGGTTATAATAGGCCATCTCGGCAACCGGAACCTACGGCTTAACGTGCCATCCGAAACACGGAACAATCTTTCTTACGGACAATCGGGTGGTTCAGCCCGCAATGTCCTAACCAGACTTGGAACAAATTCACAAAGTGATAAATATCAACTTTTTGAGTGACCCACCGCGAATCGAACCCAGAACCTTCTGCGTCACAGGCAGTCACACCACACTAGGCGCCACAAAGTATGCCAAACTAGCCAGACTCCATAGAGTATAAGTAGGTGCCTGTCGCGCCATAGCGACGCGTCTGTGACCTTGACCCGTAGACTACCCCATCATTCATAACGTGGAATGAGAGCTAATGGGTAAAAGATGGATATCAAGGGAACTTTTCTACATACATATATTTTTTTAAAATTTTATTTATTAGGTTACCAACAGAGTAAACATCAGCACATACATAATAAATTCTAAGAGCTAACTTAATGCTACTCTAATTATAGGTAACAACGGCATGCATTACAAAGAAACGAGAATATCAGTTAAAGTGAAACAGTTGGGTTAAAAAGATCGATCAAATTACTTAGTCTAGTGTTAGTTAGTTGTTATACAAGCTTACATTGACACATTTTTTATAGAAAATTATATATTATTGAAGTTATTTGTTTGTTATTTAATTTCAATATTATTCTTACATTCACATACATAAATCACGCCTTTATAGGCGGAGTGTTAACGATCGTAAAGTTACGGTCGTTATGGCCACGTCTGACAAGTATTGAGGGTCCCTTCAGATGATTCGTGTATCTCTGTAGTGATAGGTTCTCAGCCTGTCGCCTAAAGTTGTAATACGTGGTAATACACATAAAACCCTCGACTCCTTTAGTCGCCTCTTACAACACCCGCGGGCAGAATTGGGGTGATGCTATTGTATGCCGGCCTTACACGGGAATTTTTCTATCTGTCTGTATCTGACAGATCTCGAGCTAGTTTATGGTGTCATATCAAATGGCGGGTTGAATTTTTGACAATATACAGCGTGTAAAAAAAATTGATGCAAATATTTTAAGGGGTGAATCAACCCATGAAACTGAATAGCTTTCCCCATGAAATATAGGTCGAAATATGAAAAAAAAATTGTACTTCCCATAAAGTTGAGTCGCTCGGCTGCTACATTTTGTATAGGATGTCCAAAAATTAACCTTCCATAGGTACAAAATTCCCGATCAGCTGATTGACTTTGTATGGGGACTCGAAAAAAATTTTCATTTCCCAACATAGCCCAGTCAGTTTCATGGTCTGATCACGCCTGCACAGTTTTCGTTACACCGTCCCTTACAACCTGTATGTATAAATTTATTTTCGGTAAGATGGTTCCGTGTTTCGGATGGCACGTTAAGCTGTAGGTCTCGGATGCTGTCTATTATAACATTGATAACTTAGACGACGGCGGTCGTTACACAACCATGTCAGAAGCCTGCTACATGTAGAAGGCGGCTGAAAAATTGTGTCACTAGGGTTCATCAGGTCGTTGGACGACTCGGTGTCCCACACGATAAAGAAAGAAGGCGAGGAACATACTTGGTGCATGACAGAGCGCAAAAATATCGCAGTGGTCTGTCAGATCCATACTAGAAATGTCAATCCCCATGCTAAAACTGCTCAACCGCTGCTGTTGACGCAGCGCTATAGCAGTGTCATCCGTCGAGTGCGGTGTTAGTATGGGGAGTGATGTTTCTAGTATGGGTCTGACAGAACTCTGCGATATTTTTGCGCTCCGTCGTGCGTCAAGTGTGTTCCTCGCCGAAGAAATAATTTATTTTATATTTTTTTTCTAATGACTTGTTTTCTTTTCCAGGATGAAGAGCCAAGCGCACCTGCCGTACATATCTGACGAGTACATTATACTGTTCTTGCACTCCAACTACTACAAAGTGAAAGAGACGAAAGATACGATCGAGAGCTACTTCACTCTTCGTGCGAACACGCCCGATCTCTTCGCAAACCGCGACCCGCTATCGGCTAGGAATAAACAAGTATTGGACATCACGTGAGTTGATACATACATATTATTTTATTATTATTAGCCACTGTCGTCCCACTGCAGGGCAATACAGACATATTAGGTGTAAAAATATTAGCTTCAAATATTTTAAGGGGTGAACCAGTCCATGAAACTGAACAACTTTCCCCAAGAAACATAGGTCGAAATATAAAAGACATTTTTGGACCTTCCATAGAAAATGTAGCAGACGAGCGAGTCACTGTATGGGAGATTCAAAATTTTTTTTCATATTTCGACCTATGTTTCTTGGGGAAAGTTTTTCAGTTTCATGCGCTAATACACCCCTTAAAACATTTACAGCTAATTTCTTTACAGCCTGTATATATACATATAGGGTGTTGGGGACAGCGTCCAAATACTGATAGGGTGCAAGCAGACCATGAAGCTGAACAACTTTGCACTAGGAACACATGTCAGGAAACCATTCGGGACGCTGTCCCTTACACCCCGTATAAGGTGTACACCTCCCAGAATCTAGAGCCTTCTATTATTTTCCTTTTTCGAAAAATAATTCAGAGTTTAATTAGGTTAGGTATGAGAAGAAAATTTGAGCAATTTTCACCTATTTCTCGTATCCCGTGGCCAATCATTTTCACAGGCATCCGATCATGTATTATCAAGTAGGTAGTCCAATAATATATTATCAAAATGCATAAATCAAGTGCTTGTTTGTTTAATGTGTTGATAAGGAAATATTCAAGGCATATTATGTCAATGACCTACGACTAACTCATACATTAAATTGTATGAAACTTACCTACACATACATACATACATACACATATCACGCCTTTATCCTTTGCGGGGTAGGAAGAGCGTTAACGATCGTAAAATTACGGTCGTTATCGCCACGTCTGACAAGTATTGAGGGCCCCTTCAAATGATCCATGCATCACTGTAGTGACAGGTTGTCAGCATTTCATCTAAAGTTGTAATACGTAATACACATGAAACCCTTGAGTCCCTTAGTTGCCTCTTAGTGATTTGTGTATTTATGTATGTATGTATTAGTAGTTAGTTACATGCATCTACTCCATTACAAAATGTGTGGCATAATGTTAAAATTATGTGGTAAGCTGGGAGAAATAGTAGATTACGTACTAAGGTATGTAAGCTATCAATAACAACCGAGGTTTTTTAACGCCCGAGCGGAGCGAGGGCGGTACCTTTCCGAGGTTGTTATTGATGTTACATCCGTGGTACGTATACTGCTTTACATATCGAATGAAAAAAGAGTAAAATAAAGCGATAAATACAAGAAAACGATCCATAAATGATGATTGTATCGTCTGCTATTCAAATTGCACCACTAAACTTTTTTTTCTATGATTGAAAAATATTGAATTAATATGTAAGAAAAGTATCCTAACATAAAGTAGACATTTTTCTGATCGTAGGGATATTAGTCATTTTTACTTTTGTCATTGTAATATTGAGTAATAATTCGACAAACTCATTTATTGAGGTTATAAAAATACAGATTAAAAATATAATTCCTGCGTTCAAGCTACACAATTCGTAGCGGCCAGTTCGAAATTTAAAATCGTAAAAAACTAATTGGATGCAACTCCTATTAAAAAGAAGAAGAAATTGATTTTAACTTTTTAATTGCCGCGATTCTATTGGTTCTTTTTCTAGTTCCATATTTAAAATTACTTACAGGCTTAGTTTTAAAACCTCGCCTGTAAGTTGAACTTACAGGTCGTGTTTTTTGTCAGTAATGACCTACTTTCAGAGCATGAGATATGTAAAATATATTTTTTTTCACAATTCGATCCATCCCTAGGTTTGACAATGTTTGTGGCAATAATTTTTTTAAATTTTTAACTTTTTACATCCTGTATATACAAAAAAATTAATTTACAATCCATGCTTTCGAAGTAAAAAATCATACAGAAAACCTTCAATAATGGCTTCTAATGTATTTTTTAGTGAATGCGGAAAAATATATGTTTTTACTTTGCCTTTTTTTCTTTTCTGCCCGTACAAGGTTAAAAGTTCACTGAACTTTAGTAATTTTGATTTTTCTTTAAGTATGCCGACATCTTTGAATGTTAATAACCTCTGTAATAAATATAAACACACTGTGTATTGTTTATTACAAATACAAATTTTATGCCGTTTTTGCCGTGTGATGCCTGCTTCGAATAGCATCACCCCATTTCTTCCCCTTGGGTGTCGTAAGAGGCGACTAAGGGACTCGAGGGTTTCACGTGTATTGCAACTTTTAGGCGACAGGCTGACAACCTGTCACTATAGTAATACACACATTACCTTAACCGGCCCTCAATATTTGTCAGACGTGGCGATAGGGACCATACTTTTGCGGTTGACCACACAGTTGACGCTCTGCCTACCCCGCAAGGGATAACGGCGTGATATATGTGTGAATGTACCACACAGCATGTAACTTACGTCGCCACCTTCAATGTATGAAACCTAAATATTTGCAAATCTCTTTCCAGACACATGGTGGCGCTACCAGAAACCACGTCCGAGGGCTACCACGTGCTGCTCTACCGGTTATCCGAGTACGACTACAGCAAACTCAACTTCGCGGACGCCGTCAGAGTTTTCTGCATGTTCAACGACATCAAGCTGTCAGAGGACCGCTTGTCAGAGGGCTACATTGTCATCTTTGACATGAAGGGTTGCAGTCTTGGCCATCTGACTAGAGTGACGTTGCCTGCGTTGAGAGCTTTTATGGTTTATATTCAGGTTCGTTTGATATTGACGACCGATGTGGCGCAGTGGTAGTGCGACTGCCTTTGACGCAGAAGGTTCCGGGTTCGATTCTCGGTGGGTCACTCTCAAAGTTGATATTTATCACTTAGTGAATTTGTCCCCAGTCTGGTTAGGACATTGCGGGCTGAACCACCCGATTGTCTGTAAGTAAGGTGGTCCCGTGTTTAAGATGGCACGTGAAGCAGTAGGTCCCGGTTGCTGTCTAAGATCACTTAGACGGCGGTCGTTAAACATCTCAGAAGCCTGCTATTAGAAGTCCGTCGGGTCGTTGGACGACTCGGTGTCCCACACGAAAAGAGAAAGGTTATAGGCCATCACATCACTTATTTTATGGAATAAATTCTTAGGCAAGACATAACGCATAATGACCTAAACTACATATACGTAAATATACACAGCATAAATGTAATTGCAGTAGTATACAGGGTGTAAAAAAAATTGCTGAAAATATATCAGGGAGTGAACCAGCCCATGAAACTGAACAACTTTCCCCAAGAAACATACATAGGTCGAAATATGAGAAAAAATTTTTTGGACCTCCCATACAAGTCGGCGAGTACATTTTGTATGGGAGGTTCAAAATTTTTTCATATTTTTCTTATTATATTATATCTAATATTTTTACACCTACACAACACAAATATAATTGCAATAGTATATTTTTTATTAAATTATTTCGGAAGGATACAAATTATGTATTATTATCTCAGAAGATGTGGCAAGGAAAATATTAATCAAAGAAATAAAACTACGAATTAAAAAAATCCTTTTCAATCAAATAGATTACTGAGTTTACGTACATACCAATTTAAGGCGGATCGCACACTTGACGCACGATGGAGCGCTAAAATATCGCAGCAATCTATCAGATCCATATTAGAAACGTCACTCCCCATACTAAAACCGCACTTGATGTACGACACTGTGATTAAGATGTAAAGAACGTAAGTAAGATGGTTCCGTGTTTCGGATGTCACGTTAAGCCGTAGGTCCCGGTAGCTGTCTATGATCACTTAGACGGCGGTCGTTACACAACCATGTCAGAAGTCTGGCTACTTGTAGTAGGCGGTTGAAAAATTCTGACACTAGGGTTAATCGGGTCGTTGGACGACTCGGTGTCCCACACGAAAAGAGAGAAGAGACTGTGATAGCGCTGCGTC
Organism: Keiferia lycopersicella; assembly: GCA_029255805.1. Classification (NCBI taxonomy): domain Eukaryota; kingdom Metazoa; phylum Arthropoda; class Insecta; order Lepidoptera; family Gelechiidae; genus Keiferia; species Keiferia lycopersicella. The sequence continues at coordinate 876,174 of JARACZ010000015.1, read as the reverse complement.
GAGTGCGGTTGAGCGGTTTTAGTATGGGGATTGATATTTCTAGTATGAATCTGATAGACCGCTGCGATATTTTAGCGGTCCGTCGTGCGTGTGCGATGCGCCTATGATGCACGTAGATACTTAAAATGATTCTCTAGGTCAGTACCTTCGTGGTCAATGATGACTGGCAAATGAGGTACTTTTTAAAACGGTATTTTGTATGAAAATAAGAAGAGATGACGTCATGTCTCTGTAGTTTGGCTGGCGTCAAAACACTTACTTTTATTTTATTTTTCTGTTTATTAAATTCAAATTTGGAATATTTCAATAATCTATTAAAAAGTCTGTAGGTAGCATTTTTTGAATATAGTTTCAAGCGTATTACTGTAAGATGTAAAATCTCCATTCAGAGATGGGAATGGTTTCGAAGGGAACGAAGAAAAAGTCCTTGGTTCAGGTCTATATTTTTTTATTGAACAGATCTAACTATATACTCGTATAAGGTTCGACTCTCCCCTTAAAATATTTGCAGCAATTTTTTTTACACCCTGTATGTATGTATAAGTAGACAATAATGTTGTAAAAAACTACTTTATCCGGTTGTTTGTTAATTCACTGTTTGACAAGGGCCCTGTTCAAGCATATTTGGTCACTCTTCAAGCATTTTAGGTCACCTTTCAAGCATTTTTTTCTAAAAATACAATATAATAATGAGTATATACGTATTTATTTTCATAATCATAATCATAATTCTTTATTACTTGCATACACATCTTGCAATGACGTATACAGACAGACATGTAATTACTTACCCAACGAGTAAGGTAAAAAATAATGTCATTGTCAGCTAATTATTGAAAGACGATGCGAGAATAGTGTTGTCAACAGATTATATCGATTAATTAATGAAATATACAAAAGTTATATTGCAAAAACTGTTGTCCAAAAGTACTACCAAGCTACCAACCCCACTCATCGATTTTCAAAATAATGAATTTTTTTTAACACGAATTAAAATAACAGTGTTTTTACGCCATCTAAAATAGTGTGATGTGACGTCATATTTATTACAGTATTTAGGCCTAAGCATGACCATGTCTGAGCAACTTTCTGTTTGGAGCATAATTTTGTTTTTTTTTAGAAGCGGTGAAAATTCCGCCTCATGAATAATTTCTAAGGTTTCATTTCAACTCGAAGATCGTAGATTTCTTATCTTAACCATACTTATTGTGAACTAACTATAGTACATTGCTCACGCGGAAAGAAAGGATCCGATTGCTAGCGAGGGTGTAGTTTGAGACCCGAAGCGCAGCTGAGGGCGTCAATACACACGAGAGTCGAAGATACTAAGTGAATTACTTATCGATAATTTATCTATCGACAACTCTACATCACTAGGTAATACACAATACAGTAGGTTCACCTTGAACTCTTCACTTGAGAACGCATTGTTTTATTTGTTTGAGTAATATACGACTTGGCTTTCTTTTAACACATCTATTGTTGTCAAGCGACCCACTGATGGGTGACCTAGTAATTTAGAATATTTTATTTGTATCATTATGTTGTTGATTTAGTTTTGGTTATACAGGGTGTAAAAAAATTTGCTGCAAACATTTAAATGGGTGAACTAGCCCATGAAAATGAAGAACTTTCACCAAGGAACATAGGTTGAAAAATAAAAGATAATTTTAGACCCCCATACCAAAATACCAACCGACTGAGTCAATTTGTATGGAAGGTCCAAAAAATTCTCATATGACGACCTTTGTTTTTTGGGGAAAGTTGTTCAGTTTCATGGGCTGAGTCATCCCTCAAAATATTTGCAGCTAGTATTTTTACACCTTATGCTAGATGAACGATGTGGCGCAGTAAGACCACCTCTGGGTAGTGCGACTGCCTTTGACGCAGAAGGTTCCGGGTTTGATTGAGTTCTGGGATACCATGTAAAATCTGACTCGGTCTGACCTACATGAAGGTGTTGATTAACACTGTGTCTTATCTTGTTACTACGTACGTATATCACGCCTTTATCCCTTGCGGGGTAGGCAGAGCGTTAACGGCCGTAAGAATACGGCTACTATCGCCACGTCTGACATTTTTGAGCATTATTTTCCAAGGTAGTTTCAGAAAACATGTGTATCATTATAGTGACAGGTTGTCAGCCTATCGCCTAAAAATTGTAATACACCAATACTCTCGAGTCCCTTAGTCGCCTCTTACGACACCCGCGGGAAGGATGTGGGGTGATGCTATATGCTTATCTTGTTCACCTTTTTAATTCCAGAACGCCCACCCGTGCCGTCTAAAGAAGATTCACGTGGTGCACACCGTGTCGTTCATAAACCAAGTCATGTGTCTCGTCAAACCCCTGATCCACTCCAATCTGTTAAACCTGCTGAACTTCTCCTCTGAAGGTAGGTTCTAAACTATCGTCATCATCATCATCAGTCGCATCATACTTATTATCATCATTATTATAGCCTTCATCAACCAAGTCATGTGTCTCGTCAAACCCCTGATCCACTCCAACTTGTTGAACCTGCTGAACTTCTCCCCTGAAGGTAGGTTCTAAACTATCATCATTATCATCACTCGCATCATTATTATCGCCGTCATCAACCAGGTCATGTGTCTCGTCAGACCCCTGATCCACTCCAACTTATTAAACTTGCTCAGCTTCTCCTCTGAAGGTAGGTTCTAAACTATCGTCATCATCATCATCAGTCGCATCATACTTATGATCATCATTATTACCGCCATCATCAACCAAGTCATGTGTCCCATCGACCACTGTTTAAAATTTGCAGGGCACACAGATCATCTGCTCAAGTGCACTTTACCGAGTACTTTTTCGATGTATAAGTAAATATCCTGGACAATTCACACAGCGCCATCTAGCCCCAAACTAAGCAAAGCTTGTACTATGGGGACTAGTTAACTGATACTAATAATTATACACTTTTTTTTGTAAATAAATACATAATTATACATAGAAAACACCCATACTAGATAGAAATATTTTGAAAATTTACATAACATACATTTGTGTCCGGTGGGGATCGAACCCACGACTCTCGGCGTAACTATCCGCTGCCGTCGGGACAGTCTAAAAAGTAATAATTGAAAATATCTTAATTTGAAGGTCCCGAGTCAGTGGTGGAGAAGGAACTCCTGCCATCCGACTACGGCGGCCCACATCCTCCCGTCAAGCAGCTGCATGAAGAGCAGAGGAAGAATATGGAGCAGAACTACAGAGACTGGCTGATCGAATCCGAGCAGTTCAAGGTATGATATCGTTCATCATCATTCTTCATCATATATGTGTATTTATGTATGTATGTATCATTCTCCATCGGTGGGTCACACACAAAGTTGATATTTATCACTTTGTGAATTTTTTTCCAGTCTGGTTAGGACATTGCGGGCTGAACCACCCGATTGTCCGTGAGTAAGATGGTTCCGTGTTTCGGGTGGCACGTTAAGCCGTAGGTCCCGGTTGCTGTCTATGATCACTTAGACGGCAGTCATAATCATAACCCTGTTGTTACACAACCATGTCAGAAGCCTGCTTCTTGTAGAAGGCGGTTGCAAAATTCTGACACTAGGGTTCATCGGGTCGTTGGACGACTCGGTGTCACACACGAAAAGAGAGAAAGAGATCATTCTCCTTGCCTTATCCCGTTCTATGTTGGGGTCGGCTACCTAACCTAGGGGATTAGACGTGGAACTAAGTTTTAACACAGAGCGACTGCCATCTGACTTCTGTCAATGCAGCGAAGTCTTCCATTTTGCCTGCAAAATTTAGGTTCCATTTTAAGTATCTTTGAATTTTGCACCTTTTCTCCCCCGGTAAGAAAGTGATTTGTATGGATTTTTGACTCCCGCTTATTTGAAACGTGAACAATGAGTCACGTTCCTCTCTACCTTTCATTGAACTATAGGGCGTTTTCGATGTAGATGTAGTATAAATTCTTATTATACAGGGTGTGAGTAACGGTGTAACGAAAGCTTTGCAGGCGTGCTCAGACCATGAAACTGAACAATATTTTATATAGGGGCTATGTTGGGAAACGAAAATGTTTTCGACCTTCCATACAAAAGTCCCGATTAGCTGAGTGACTTTGCATGGGAACTTGAAAAAATTTTTTGTTTCCCAACATAGCCCCCATACAAAAAGTTGTTCAGTTTCATGATCTGATCACGCCTCCAAAGTTTTCGTTACACCGTCCCTTAGGGCCTTTCTCCACTTATCCGGCATCCGTCAATTACAGATCCGGTTTAGAAACCTATTGCTCTACTATACATGCTTTTACACTCTTCCGGCATCCGGCACTTATCGATTCGGGACTTTTTCAAGCCGAACCTATTCCGTCCGGCTATTTCGCTGAGTTTTTTTTTGAAAAATGCCGTTTCGTAACCTTTTCCTGTTTTTTTAAAACCCCGTATTTTCTGTTGAAGGTGGATGAGAAGAAGCGGGTGAAGAAGCCCAGCCGAGGGATGTTCGCCAGTTTCACCAGCAGCTTCAAGAGCCTGGATATTGACTGATTGAGGGTCCAGTAATGTAACCTGCGGAAAGTTCAGTTGCGGAATAGGCTTGTTTCCTGACAGGTCAAATAAGCTACTTTTTAAAACGATCTAAAACGATATTTTCTTTGTAGAACTAGAAGTATGACGTCACGCCGTAAGTATTTGGATGGCGTCAAAACACTTACTTTTATATTATTTTTCTGCTTATTAATTCAAACTTTGAATATTTCGAAAAATGATGAATGATGTCCGTAGTATTTTTGGACATAGTTTTAAGCGTACAACTGTTATATTTTTTAAATGACCCAGGACACTAGCAAATTCTTACGTATGAATATATCATCAAAAGCTTTTCCATCCTAGCCGTTTTTCATACTATAGACGAAAAATTCCGCAACTGAATTTTCCGCATGTGAAACCGTATTCACGAAGCTAGTGGTAGTAAAATATGGAGCGTATTTTAGTCATAGGCGGATCGCACACTTGACGCACGATGGAGCGTAAAAATATCGCAGTGGTGTCAGATCCATACTAGAAATGTCACTCCCTATACTAAAACCGCAGCACGACGACACTGCGATAGCGCTGCGATGACAGCGGTTGAGCGGTTTTAGTATGGGGATTGACATTTATAGTATGGATCTGACAGAACACTGCGATATTTTAGAGGTCCGTCGTAAGTGTGCGATCCACCACTGAATTAGAGAAACCCCGAGGAACACACAGGGCACATAAAAAAATACAGCTAACATTTTAAGGGATGAACCAGTTCATAAAACTGAACAAGTTTTCCCAAAAAATATAGGTCGTAATATAAAAAAAATTTAGACCTCCCATACAAAATGTGCTGACCTGCCGGGTCATTTTGTCATTTTATATGGGACGGCCATATTTTTCATATTTCTTGGGGAAAGTTGTTCAGTGGCATGGGCATCACTTAAAATGTTTGCAGCTAGTTAATTACACCTTATGTAAAAAAAAATGCAACTGATGATTTTTACATAATTTTGTACTTTTTACCCTCTTTTTGTAAAAAATATTTGTTACACTCTTTAAATGTCTTTAAAATCATATTTTTTTCATTTTATTGTTATTTTTTATAATGTAGAGTTTATATTTTGTTATACATATTCAGAATAGGTATTTTCTATACATATTAAGGGTGTAAGGAACAGCCCTCCGAATACTTATATGCTCCCGCATGCAGACCATGTAACTGAACAACATTCTCCTAAAAACGACAAAAAAAATTCGAACTCCCATACAAAATCGCGATTGGTAGACTGCATTTACTATGGGAACTAAAAAGTTTTTGACTTTTCCTGACATATTCCTAGGGAAAAGTTGTTCAGTTTCAATAGGCTGAATGCACCCCATCAGTATTCAGAGGGCTGTCCCTAACACCCGGTATATTAAAATCTTTACATATATATATTACGGTATTCAGGGTTTATACATATTTTTTTTTATTTGACTGTAGTGTGCGAATAGTTACCATATCAAAATGTGATGTACAGGATGTATTAGAAATTCGAATTAATATATTTACATATATATTTTTGTGTCTTTAATACATCAATATAATTATTTAGTCTGTGATTAAAAAGCTTAGAGCATTCAACCTATGGAGATTGCAAACCTGGGCTTACCCCTCTGCAAGAATTCACTGCCCATTTGACCAGCACGTTATATGGAACTGACACTTGCCATTTTGTATGTGGCTGTCAAGTTGTTTTAAATTAAAAGTAAATTAAATATGTTTTATTTCAGGCACGTGACCCATAATTCACATACTAAATTGTTACAATGAATTACAATATTGAGGCTAATAAGCTTCGGTCTTACATTCAACTCTCAAATTCATTCAATAGCAAACAATAAAAATAAATAGATAAGACAATATCTACAAAAATAAATATATCGTTGTGTGCTGTACCGACCTTAAAAAAGTGGCAGAATAATTAAGCCCGCATTTGTCTGCCATCTCACCTGGTGGTAAGTGGAGATGCAGACGAAGATGGTACATGCTTGCCTAGATAATGCCTATTCACTCTTGCCTTAAAAAGGCCCAAGTTATATTGTTCCGGAAAAAGATCGCCGGCAGGGAATTCCACTCTTTAGCCGTACGCATGATAAAAGTTGAAGCGAAACGCTTAGTGCGGATCAGAGGTATATCTACAACATAAGGGTGGAACCCCAGTCGGCGCCTCGATCCCCGGAGATGGAATGGGGAAGGGGGTATCAGGTCGTGGAGTGATTGAGCACACTCTCCGAAATGTATCCTATAGAATACCGACATGCATGCTACTTTACGACGGGCTTACTTTACTTTAATTGACTGTTTACCACTTTCAGAATGCTCTAAGTTAAAAACAACGTTTTTAGACTTTGCGTAAACGGAGAAAGATCACATTTATATTGGCAATATAAGGTGTAAAGATGTTAGCTGCAAATATTTCAAGGGGTGAAGTTTCATGGGACACTGAACAACTTTCCCCAAGGAATATAGGTCAGAATATGAATGAAAAAAAAAAATTTGGACCTCCCATACAAATTGACATGGTCGCTTGGTAATTTTGTGTGAGAGGTCCAATTTTTTTTTTCATATTTCGACCTATGTTTCTTGGGGAAAGTTGTTCAGTTTCATGGGCTGACTCAAACCTTAAAATATTTGAAGCTAATATTTTTACACCCTGTATAAGATATTTAAATTTTTTATACTTGATTTAATTACACCCTATACAGTTTTGTTTTCACTTTGATAAAATAATAGACTTATTAAAACTATACAAAACTTTAAGTTAGGTAAGAAAAAATCGACCATATAATTTTTGTGCGTATTTATTCAAGGTGTATATGAAAAAAAAAAACAAAACAGGTGTAACTTTGAACGCACAAAACCTGAAAATAACTAGTCTGTTCAGAATCACGAGCAGAACCACTTTTCACCATAGGTATTTTTTTTTTTTATTAGAGCGGCTGAAGTATTGCGTATTTAAAGTTACACCTTGTATACAGGGTGTAAAAATATTAGCTGCAAATATTTTAAGGGGTGAATCAGTCCATGAAACTAAACAACTTTCCCGAAGAAACATGGGTCGAAATATGAAAAAAAATTTTGGACCTCCAATACAAAAAGTAGCAGCCGAGCGAGTCAACCTGTATGATAGATCCAAAATAATTTTTTTCATATTTCGATCTATGTTTCTTAGGGAAAGTTGTTCAGTTTCATGGGCTGATTCACCCCTTAAAATATTTGCAGCTAATATTTTTACATCCTGTATATGGGCTACCAAAAGGCGAATGTCATACAAATATTACATGTTTCTTCCAGATTTTATATTAAAAGTGTATCCTATTGTAAAATAAATCGAATTATTACATGTAAATAAATAGTAGGTACCTAAATAAATAATGTGTCTATTTTATAAAATTTTGGTTGTTTTGTGCTTTTTATAATATAAGATGTAAAAAATATTAGCTACAAATACTTCAAGGGGTGAATCAGCCCATGAAACTGAACAACTTTCCCCAAGGAACATAGGTCGAAATATGTAAAAAAAAAACTTTGAAAAATTGACATGGTCGTCTAGTATGGGAGGGCCAAAATTTTTTTCATATTTCGAACTATGTTCCTTGGGGAAAGTTGTTCAGTTTCATGGACTGGTTCACCTCTTAAAATATTCGTAGTAAATTTTTTTACTCCCTCTATACCGGATACCGAAAACCCTACACCGAAAACTTTGCCGGCTTGATCAGTCCATGAAACTGAACAACATTTATTATGGAATCTATGTCGGGAAATGGAAATTTTTGGAGATTTCATAAAAGTTCAGTCAGCTAATCGGGAATTTTGAATGTCCCTTGGAGTTGTTCAGTTTCATGAATTAGTTCACCCTTTAAATTGAACGCAATATTTTTTTCAACCCCCTGTATACCAAAAGTGTTATCATATCAATAATTAATTTACCTACTCCAATATTATTCATTTTTAACCGACTTCGAAAAAGGAGGTTGTCAGTTTGTATGTATGTAATTTAGGTATGGATGTTTGTTCGCGATTATCTCGCGTTTGACTGAAGCGACTTTGATGCGGTTGTTAGAAAAGTATTTATCCGACTTAGGAGAAGGTTTAAGGCATATTAACCATGCACACACACACACACACACACACACACACACACACACACACACACACACACACACACTCACACACACACACACACACACACACAAACACACACATACACGCCGACATACACACACACACACACACACACACGCCCACATACACACACACAAATCAGGCTTACATCCCTGGCGGGGTAGGCAGAGCGTTAACAACCGTTACATTACGGTCGTTATCTTCATGTCTGACAAATGTTTGAGGGTCGTTTTAGATAAATCGTGTATTACTATAGTGACAGGTTGTCAGCCTTTCGCCCAAACTTGCAATACACATAAAACCCTCGATTCCTTTAGTCGGTTTCTACGACACCCACGGGAAAGAAATGGGGTGATGCTATTCTAAGCTGGCATCACACGGCCATCACGTGCATATTAACCGAGAAATAATGAAAGTTCGCAATTTCACACTTGCTTTGAAGGTGGTTCCCTTTTTTAAAAGTTACATATATCTACGCAAATGTCCCCTCACATAACCTTATCAATCGCAGATAGATATTAATATGAATTCTACAGAATGTCCCACAACTCAACGTCAAGAAGAAACTAGGTGACAGGATTGATTGTAACCATCATGGGAAAAATATAAAGCAAAAATCTATAAATAATGTTCTGAAAATACCTAGGTCATTTCTGACCAAAAATCAAGGAACATAATAGTAACCTAGCGGTGGGCCAAAAACCCGCTCTGAAGTTCCACTGTCATGTTTTGAGACTAAGCCTGTAAGTAATTTTGAATATGGAGCTGTCACTAAACCAATCCTACCATAGCAAGTATCGAAGAAGGAGGATTTATATTTGTAATCTGTATTTTTATAACCTTAATAAATGCGTTTTTCGAATTAATACTCAATATTACAAAAGTAAAAACTACTAATATCCGTACGAATACAAAAATTTCTACTTTATGTTAGAATTAAAGTAATTTTATTTTTTGTATTTTATTTTTATTTTGACATGACAGTTTGTATTTTATATGAATTAAAGTAGAAATTATTGTTTAAATTATTGTTATAGTTTTTTTTTATGGATTTTAGATCTTATTTTTTTTTATATAAAAAAGATATCTATATTTTTACAATTGTTACCCTAAGTAACACAGACAACTTTTTAAATTTAGAAAGATATATGTTTTTTCACCTGAAAGCTTTTTTTTTATCCTGTTACCTCGTTTCTTATTGACATTGAGTTCTGGGACACCCTGTACACTTTTATTCTACTAAAACCAGTAGACTCGTATTTGTGACTTCATAGAGACGGAAAAATGAATTTCCCAGAAGTATTTTCAAATATAAATACAATTGTTTGTTTCAGTGACAATATATATAAACTACTGTGTAAAAGATCTTTAAAAGATGATTCCCATACAGAAACTATACAATATAGATGGACACAAAATAATACAAAAATATCAGTTTATGTACAAACTGATGTCGTAGAAAATGAAATAAGAAGTGAAAATATATCTAATACTAATTATAATTTACAAATGGGTAGTGAAAATGTTAAAAACTTGAGTGAGACAAATTTAAAAGAAGGTTATGGTGAAACAGAGGATCCTGGTTCAGATGAAGAAGACGTAAGTATACATTACGCATTTCTCTTTCTTTTCGTGTGGGACACCGAGCCGTCCAACGACCCAATGAACCCTTGTGTCAGAATTTTTCAACCGCCTTCTACAAGTAGCAGGCTTCTGACATGGTTGTGTAACGACCGCCGTCTAAGTGATCGTAGACAGCAACCGGGACCTAAAACTTAACGTGCTATCTGAAACACAGAACCATCGTAGAGGGTGGTTTAGCCCACAATGTCCTAACTAGACTGGGAATACATACACAAAGTGATAAATATCAGCTTTGTGAGTGACCCACCGAGAATCGAACCCGGAACCTTCTGCGTCAAAGGCAGTCGCACTACCACTGCGCCACATCGGTCGTCGTTATTAGACATTATGACTGCAATAGATTTTTTTTTATTTGAAAGAAACCGCTGCAGAATGAGGTGACCGATTGTGCCTCTTTGTCGCTCGTTCCGCGCTCTCCCATGCACTTCAAGCCTTATGGAGAACGCCTCAGAGCTAGGTAACGCCGCATGTGTCAAGTTCTAGGGCCACAGATCACTTATATATTTGTTCTGAAGCATGCGTCAACTGCCACGTTATATTAAGGGGCTGAGTAGAGCTAAAAGCTACTTTTATAAGTGATTTCTACCCTAGATAAAATGCAGAAAAACTGACGAAAAAAAGGTAATAATCTTCAGGATATTTGCTGTTAGTGTTATTGTTTCCAAAACATGATATTAGTAATTTAGCTTGATAGAAAAACATCGTAAAGTTACCTCTAAAAATCTATTATATCGCAAACTGTATGAACAAAACCCACGCAATAATTAAGTGTTTATTATCAGAATGAGCGCCTTACAATACTCTAACGACATATTGTTTTTGATTTTCAAATTACTTATTTTTGACCGAGTTATCATCGAAAATACGAAAATATCATTGAATCGGCAAGATCGTCCCGTTCGCACGCGCGCAGTTTGACATTTGTCAGAAAGGGACCGGTTTTTAGCTCGTGTCAGCCTCTTAAGAAAATATAGTTGGCGCGCAACGGGATACTGGGTATTACTATAATGTTACCTTTTTGATCGTTGCGTCAGTATGAACAAAAAAGTACTTACCTAGCTCCTAAACCGCGCCATCTATATTCTCTTTTATACTACTCCTACGTAGAAAGTGCCGTATTGTCACGTCAAAAACCGAAAATCATAGAAAGACGCGACGCCTAAAAAAGGTTGAATGGTAGTACCTAGGAAGTGCTGGGATTTTGAGAGCTTCTAAGATTGAGTGATGCCGTCTAAGAATAGCATCACCCCACATCCTTTCCGCGGGTGTCGCAAGAGGCAACTAAGGGACTCGAGAGTATAGGTGTATTACAATTTTTAAGCGACAGGCTGTCACTATACTGATACACATGTTTTTTGAAACAACCTTGGAGAGCAATCCTCAAAAATGACAAACATGGCGATAGCGACCGTATTCTTACGGCTGTTAACACTCCGCCTGCCCCGCAAGGGATAGAGGCGTGATATATGTATGTAAGTCTAAGATTGAGGCAGACATTGACAGTCAATGATGGTCGGGTCTGTCTGAAACGTGGAGATACGAAGATACAAGGTGCACAGACAAGGTATAATAAATAGGAAACTATCCCGTTTTCAAGGGTACATAGATGGCGCTACGTTTTTCTTAAAAAAAAAATTTCTAAGTAAATGCATTTTGTCTAGTTGAGTATACGGTGTAAAAATATTAGCTGCAAATATTTTAAGGCGTGAACCAGCCCATGAAACTGAACAACTTTCCCGAAGGAACATAGGTTGAAATATGAAAGGTTGTTTTAAAGATTTAAGCACACATACATACAGACGGAAAAAGCGACTTTTGTTTTATACTGTAGTGATTTGTATTTCTTTTCTTTCACCCTTTTTTTCTTTATCTACTTTATTTACTAGTCGTAGCAAAGTACTACGGCGGACCTCATCCGCTACGCTTCGTAGCTCTGCCCTCGCTACGGAGCGACGACGCGCACGCGTGACGTCATCACCGGCCACCCACGCACGCGCGTTACTATCGAGCGGCATGTGCCCCAAGAAGTAAGCCCAGTAAACCCGCCAGCCGGCCACCGCGCCTCCCCACGCTAATCTCGACGCCCCGACCGAAAAAACACCAGCAAGCAAGCAAAAGCAAAGATTAGACAGCGCGCGAGTCAAAAGTGATCGAAACAAGTGGAACCCGGCCGACGCCCCGCGACTAAAATCGAATCCAACATGGCTGGTGGAACCCCCGCTCAAGCTCGCTTCTAGTTCCCGGAATGTGCTCGGTCGTATAAATGTTACGAAAATCAAAGACAAAGTGGCTAGGTGCGATCGGCCCTACTGGGTCCTGTTGGAGCGATTCGAGCCCATGTAACATCGAAGGGACTTTGCCACCGTAAGTAACTCACTCTTTTTCATCATCCTGATGACCTATCTTGATGATTGTGTGTTCAACTTCGTCTATCTCCAATCGATAATGTCCAGTCATTTCCATAAAGGTTGCATGAAAAAGGTTTATCTGATATCTGATCTTTAAAAGGGAACGTTCGCCCACAAAGTGTATCGATCGGTAAGACCTAGTTGAATCGGGGTATGGAATTATTGTTTATGTTTCCCATAAAAAGCACGCATGATACACATTTCCGTCGATAACTTAAGGCAGAAGTATTTGAAATCATGATAGGTTTATGCGAGGTAAAGTTTCATTCAAAAAATCCAACGATGTTTGATAAAAGGCCAATTTTATCGATTTCTTGTTGTTTTCAAGTAGTCTTCTATATTTGATGAACTTAGCAATTGTTAGGCTGACCTTTGGCGTACATTAGGTGCTATGACCTAGTATTCAGTATTGTCAACCATACCTAGGTTCGGCATACATAAGCACGTATAACCCCAGACTACTATGCTAATTTTAAATGCGTTTTCTAATAAGGACTTAAGTCCTTCGAGTCATCTAAGTCATTTATCTTAGACAGCCACAATTCGGTACAACAAGGCAATTAACAAAAAATTAGAGTTATATTGTAAAAATTGTTGTCTACGAGTAAGAATATACTTCTAACCCCACTCATCTTTATAAAAATGTGACCTGTGTTCCTTGGGAAAGTTGTTCAGTTTCATGGGCTAGTTCTCCCCTTGAAAGGAAGTTATTAGCTTTCCTAGCTTGTGTTTTAGTCAGAATTTCGGAGATTTAAACAGTTGAGTAGGTATATACACATATCACGCCTTAATCCTGTGTGGGGTTGGCAGTTCAAATTAAGGGTACCCTGTTTTACTACCACTCTTATCCGACGATCGACGACCGATGTGGCGCAGTGGTGTGCGACTGCCTTTGACGCAGAAGGTTCCGGGTTCGATTCTCGGTGGGTCATTCACAAAGTTGATATTTATCACTTTGTGAATTTATTCCCAGTCTGGTTAGGACATTGCGGGCTGAACCACCCGATTGTCCGTAAGTAAGATGGTTCCGTGTTTCGGATGGCACGTTAAGCCGCAGGACCCGGTTGTTGTCTATGATCACTTAGACGGCGGTCGTTACACAACCATGTCAGAAGCTTGTTACTTGTAGAAGGCGGTTGAAAAATCATGACACTAGGGTTCATCGGGTCGTTGAATGACTTGGTGTCCCACACGAAAAAAAAATATTAACCACTCTTATCGACTTCATAGGAGTAGATATGTGTGTCCGTTGTAACTACGTACGTATTATTGATTTTCCATGAACTACGACTAAAATTGAAGCAATTAAGCACTAACCACCAAAGTTTATGCTTCTTGCTTTAAGCTTAGTATAGCATCACCCCATTCCCGCCCGTGGGTGTCGTAAAAGTGGACTATGATGAACGGGCAGTAGCGTTTCCTATGAATATCTTCAATATCTTTCACTGCGCTCGCCAATTCGCCTGCCGAGCGCAGTGAGTATGACAATACCCCCTATTAGGGGAGGCCCATTTCCAGAAGTTAGTGCTTTTCTTAACACAGGGTGTTGGTTTAATAGTTTTGGTGTATAAGGTGTAAAAATATTAGCTGCAAATATTTAAAAAGGTGAATCAGCCCATGAAACTGATCAACTTTCCCCAAGAAACATAGGTCGAAATATGTGAACATTTTTTGGACCTTCCATACAAACAAATTCACTTAGTCGGTTTGTAATTCTCTATGGGAGGGCCAAAATTTTTTTCATATTATGATCCATGTTTCTTTGGGAAAGTTGTTTAATTTCATGGGCTGGTGCACCCCTTAAAATATTTGCAGCAATTTTTTTTACGGAAAATCTAGCATTTGCGATATATCGTTGCCTGAGCTCTTAGAAGTCTTTCAAAACTACAAGTCAGTGAATAGCAACAATCTCTATGTATTCAACGTCTCACTGCGCTCACCAATCCGCCGAGGCCCACGTCCAGTAGTGGACAGAAATATGTTTGGAAAGGTTTGCGTGCGCTATAGCGTGTCCACTTAATACTCATAGTCTCAATTCGGTTGTGGACGCTTAAAACTATTGTCCAAAAATCTTACCGACTTCAATCATTTTTCAACATTATTCAAAACTTAAATAAATTTCTTTCAGCAGACCTATGAGGAGCAAGAACTGTAATTATAATTAATGAAACGCTGATATGACGTGCACAATATCTAATAAAAAATTACAAAGATACATTATATACATTCTGAGTACCTATCATATAACTAAGAATATGTTAAATCGAAAAGGATAGAACTAGCCACCAAGTGGAATCCTACCGGCTGATTTATGTCAAGATTTCAATATTTCAAGATTTCATGTTTAAGAATATTTATTGACATAATTTATACAACATAAAACGCATAAGCATTAGAGAAATCGCTGGGACATTAATAAAATACAAAAGTTGTACTCTTAAAACTAGTGTTCGAAAATACTACATACTTCATTTATTGTTTTCCGAAATATAGGTTAAATTTGAATTATGAAACAGGTAAATAATATAAAAGTTAGTGTTTTGACTTTGGCGCCCTCAAAACTATAGAAATATGACGTCGTCTATTCACATTTTTAGTTCATGAGCACAAAGTCCGTCAACGTAATTCGAAACCGCGCTGCGCAACACTGCCCGTATAAGGCAGCGCTGGCAGGGTCGCCATGCGATGTTGGCATTCGGAGCGACCAAGGAAGGAAACGACCGTCTCGTATAAAGAGCGTTTATTGACTAAATAAAATAAAAGATCTAAAGCTATGTCTTACTGTACTTATAACGAATGACGTGGAGGTGCGTCATACACTACAATCATACAAAAACCTTTTCATAAAGTAGCTCAATTGACTTACCAATTAGCACAGTATTTTATAAGCCTATTGAACTGAAAAAGGTGGTGGTATTTTACATACATACATATATCACGCCTTTATCCCTTGCGGGGTAGGCAGAGCGTTAACGGCCGCAAGAATACGGTCGCTATCGCCACGTCTGACATTTTTGAGGATTGTTTCCCACGGTTGTTCCAGAAAAAATGTGTATCACTATAGTGACAGGTTGACAGCCTGTCGCCTAAAAATTGTAATACACCAATACTCTCGAGTCCCTTAGTCGCCTCTTACGACACCCGCGGGAAGGATTTGGGATGATGCTATTCTAAGCCGGCATCACACGGCACTAACGTTTTTAACGGTGGTATTTTTAGTTATAAAAATAAGACGGTAACGCAGAATCAAGACTAGGTAAAGTTTTATATGTCGCATGAAATAAAAATTGCAGGTTTCATGCAAATTAGTGTTTCAAAGAATAGTGAAGTTAATTTATTTGTTACATGTATAAGGTGTAATATTAGTTGCAAATATTTTATGGGGCGAATATAATTTTAAGCCCATGAAACTGTACAATTTTCCCCAAAAAAAATAGGTAGAAATATGAAAAAAAATTTTTGGACCTCCCATAGAAATTGACTTGGTTGGATGGTAATTTTGTATGGGGGGTCCAAATTTTTTTTTTTCATATTTCGACCTATTTTCTTTGTGGAAATTTCTTATTGTTCATTTTTCATGGGCTGGTTCACACCTTAAAATATTTGCAGTATTTTTTTTTTACATCCTGTATAAAGAGTACTTGGGTCGTTCGCCGCTACTTATTTTCATAATGTCGTGTATTAGTTATAGTTTCGTGTAATTTAATTTTTCTTGTAATTATTTGAGATGCCGTGTGATGCCGGCTTAGAATAGCATCACCCTATTTCCTACCTGTGGGTGTCGTAAGAGGCGACTGAGGGACTTGAGGCTTTGAAGTGTATTACAACTTTTAGGCGACAGGCTGACAATCTGTCACTATAGTGATACACAAAGCAGGACAATTCTGCAAGGCCATGGTTTAGGATATATAGAATACTAACTCTACCCGCTCTTATAATTTTTCAAGCAGCGGTGTACGCCAAAGAGAACGAATGCATGTATCCTAAACAAGGGGAACATCACACATACAATACGCGTAATAAACATAAGATGGCACTAGTGCAGAAGTACCTGGTCAAATCGGGGAAGCTTATACACACAATGGCTCCATCTGTGTATAATCGTCTTCCACCTACTATACAAGACGCCCCCTCTATAGAGGTATTTAAACAACGTCTTAAGGACTGGCTTATCGAGCAAGATATATACAGTTATGATCAGTGGATCTTAAATAATAAAGATTAATGTAGAGTATATCCTGTTCTCTACTTTATAAAAGCTAACAAATAGTATCTTGATACTAAGAAATATTATTTTGTTGTTATAATTGTTGAAATGTAATAATTTGTTAGAATTTAATATTTATTTAATGCTGGACTTTTTCTTTTTGATTTTTGTTATAAATGTGTACGTGTAACTGTGTACTATTGACCTGTAATGTAATTATTATCAATAAACAATGTCTTATGTCTTATGTCTTATGTCAAATTTATCTCAAACGGCCCTCTATATTTGTCAGACGTGGCGACAGCGACCGTATTTTTGCGGCCGTCAGTGCTCTGCCTACCCCGTTAGGGAGAAAGGCGTGATATATGTATGTATGTATGTATGTATTATTTGAGTGTTTGGTGCTTAATTTTTTTTTTTTTCAATTCTGATAGTGTTTTAAGCTACAAACTACCTATTCTGAATTTAAAATAAACAGTAAATAGTGATGATCCCTGTGACGTTTGTGACCTTGGAGCAAATGCTACTATGACATAAGATGACATAAGGTCCATTTTCCTTTGTTTACTAGGAATAGACATACATACATATATCACGCCTTTATCCCTTGCGGGGCAGGCAGAGCGCCAACGGCCGCAAGAATACGGTTTGAGGATTGTTTTCCAAGGTTGTTTCGGAAAACATGCGTATCACTATAGTGACAAGTTGTCGTCAGCCTGTCGCCTAAAAATTGTAATACACCAATACTCTCGAGTCCCTTAGTCGCCTCTTACGACACCCACGGGAAGGATATGGGGTGATACTATTCTAAGAAAAGATCATCCTATATTTTACATACTGTAATGCATATATTCGACATTCGACTTGGTGTCTCACACGAAAAGAGAAGAGAGACCACCGGTGTAATACATTTTTATAATAGCTCGTTACAGCAGAGCTTCAGACAGATGGTCCAGATGTCGCTTATTACAAAACTTGCTGTCTCGGCTAACGTCCCTCGCCTCGCCATCAGGGAAAATCAAGAAGTTTCTGTCATAATAAAAAACTTATTATGTCATATCATAATAAAAACGCAGCAAATGTAATGGCACGTTCAGTACTGATAAAGAAACCCATAAGAGTTGATTTCAGTTGTACACATACGCAACACATACATACACCAATGACGCCTTTATCCCTTGCGGGGTAGGCAGAGCGTTACCGATGGTAAGACATTTTATTCTATCTTGATGATTGTTTTCCAAGGTTATTTTAGAAAACATGTGTATCACTCACTATAGTGACAGGTTGTTAGCCTGTCGCCTAAAAATTGTAATACACCAATACTCTTGAGTCCCTTAGTCGCCTCTTACGACACCAGCGGGAAGGATATATAAACCGGCATCACACGGCATTGCGTAGCGGGTCAAAAATCCTGGTTTTATAACGTCCCGCCGGCTACGCAATGGACATCGAATTTCACCTGTAGACTTGTAGCCTGTAGTTTCGTTGCATGAGGCACAGGGAAAATCAAGAAGTTTCTGCTGCTGACATAATAAAAAAAACGTGGCAAATGTTTATGGCACGTTCAGTACTGATAAAGAAACCTATAAAATTCGATTTTAGTTGTGTTTTGTATAATAAAGTTTAGTTGTATTGTACCTCAATTACATACATACACACACAAATCACGCCATATCTCTGGCGGGATAGGCAGAGCGTTAACGATCGTAAAATTGCGGTCGTTATCGCCACGTCTGACAAATATTAAAGGCCCTTTTATTTTAGATGATCGGCAAAAAAAAAAACTGGTTGGAAATAATCTGATTAGCTACCTACTCATTTTATCTCCTTTTATTCTCCTTGGCATCATTTGGCAGAATAAGTCAAAAAGTAATCAGTCCCTGGCATGTCTCTGGGTGAAGGTTGACTCATGGTTGACATAGCTGGTTGACAAAAGACAAAAGCTATTGTTAAAGATTTGAAGGTTTACTTGAATATTTGAAAAACAGTTTTGATTATTTAGCATATTTTCTCAACAGTTTTGAATTATATTTTTAATGATCACATTCGTGCCATGAAATCGCACGCATATAGTGTGACATTACTGTTTTTCTACTGCCTTTTCTACTATGCATCTGCAGCGGAACCCCATTACGAACCCGACTTTTGCTCAAGGATAGTACGCATCAGAGAGAATATATTACACCACAGAAACAGGTACACCGATGATTTAATTAGATCGTTTATGGTATTCGAAGTACATTTCCCACGTAATGAATCATGGCTGTTCGAAAACTGCACCATAGCATTAATGCTTCCCTTGTTACCAAAAGCAATCAAAGTTGACACCATACAATTCTTCGAGACTGTCTCGTACGATAGAAAGCCGACCACTTACTTCGTGTTCAGAAAGACAGTGGATTACAAAATGAGTTATCTGATATGGCTTCGTATACAATGCCTGCTGGATGAGGAGGATCCAGACGGGGTAATTTGCATCGACGAGACCAACGATCTCCAGGTTTGGCGCCCTGAGGTTTACATCTCCAGCTGTGACGATTGGAGGGTGAATAGATGTCGATTACGGCAGTTTTACTTGAACTGCAACGTGACATTCAATCAGTATTGTGACATTTATATAGACTGGTTTAGGCTGAAAATTGTCAGAGAGTGGGCACCGAAAGAGTTTCCGACGGTGAAGAACGTGCAGATAAGGAATATAACGACAACGACAACCACGACCACGACCACGACGCCACCGCCCAAAACGCCCAACCCGGCGATCCAGTCAACGTTTACGGCACTCTTGAAACTATTATTGGCTAAAACTATTGTGTTCATTTTGTTTAGGATGTGGTACAAGAGAAGAAGAGGTCGAAAAATATGAAAATAACAATTGTGATTCATAATTCGTTTAAGCACATTAAGCTAACAAAGATTTGCAGAAAGACAACTTAAGGGGCTGAGTAGAGCTAAAAGCTACTTTTATAAGTGATTTCTACCCTAGATAAAATGCAGAAAAACTGACGAAAAAAAAAAGGTAATAATCTTCAGGATATTTGCTGTAGTGTTATTGTTTCCAAAACATGATATTAGTAATTAAGCTTGATAGGAAAACATCGTAAAGTTACCTCTAAAAATCTGTACGAAAACTGTACGAACAAAACCCACGCAATAATTAAGTATTTATTATCAGAATGAGCGCCTTACAATACTCTATCGACATATTGTTTTTGATTTTTAAATTACTTATTTTTGACCGAGTTATCATCGAAAATACGAAAATATCATTGAATCGGCAAGATTCCGTCCCGTTCGCACGCGCGCAGTTTGACATTTGTCAGAAAGGGACCGGTTTTTAGCTCGTGTCAGCCCCTTAATAGTGAACTAATATATTGTAACATGCATAAATAATTATGATAATAATTTAAGGTGTAAAAATATTAGCTGCAAATATTTTGAGAGGTAAATCAGCCCATGAAACTAAACAACTTTCCCCAAGGAACACCGGTCAAATTATGAAAAAAATAATTTGGATCTCCGATACAAAATTACCAACCAACCAAGTCAATTTGTATGGGAGGTCCAAAAATTTTTCGCATATTTCGACATAATGTTTCTTGGGGATAGTTGTTCAGTTTCATGGGCTGTATCACCCCTTAAAATATTTGCATTACTAATAATAATATTATTTTTACACCCTGTATTGGTAGGTACCTACATGTGTTTCATTATTATGTTAGAAACTCACTTATTTGAACTCATTTTATCTATTAAGAGCGTTGGTGGCCTAGTGGTTAGGACACCAGTCTTACAATTCGTGAGACACGAGTTCGATCCCCGCCATGTACCAATGTGTTTTAACCTATTCATGTACATTTATCGACTGCTCTTACGGGGAAGGAAAAACATCGTGATGAAACCCACAATAAAATTTGAATTCAGATGACATTTGAATGTGACTTAACTCGGATTCGGGATTCGGGAAGGATTCGGGCCAGGTTAGCCTTTGGGTTGCAGAGGTTAGATTCAGTCCGATCAGTTCTCCCTCAGTCCGATCAGTTCTCCTTCAGTCCGATCAGTTCTCCCCAGAACAACTCCTAAGCCCAGTCTCGCCCCAAGGGCGTGATTGGGCTGGTTGTTTGAACAACCAACCAAATATTTCCGGGTGAGCACGCGCTCCCCACCAAGCCGACCGGCGTAGATTTGATAGCCCCGGGGCTAAAATTAGTGTCCAACAACAAAATCCTAAGTTAAGTCACATTCAAATATCTAAATTCAAATTTTATTCGAATGTGGGTTTCATCACGATGTTTTTCCTACACCTATATAATTCTAATCTTTTTGGATGACGGAGAGATCTCGAGATAAATTTCTGAAACATTCATTTTCATTTCATGCGAAAATCTCTGATACTTATTATATTACTTATGATTGTTTCACACTTTCTACTTTACCTCGATATTCACACATTCTTATATAAGTTTTTTTAAATGAATTTTTAATACATGTTAATCAGCCATCTAGACTCACTGGACAGGAAAATCACCTAAAATACCCAAGAAAAAGAAAGAAATGGGGTGATGCTATTCTAAACCGGCATCATGTTTTAATAATCTTTATCGCGATTCCGTCATATCTCTCAGAGTTGGTAGATATTACTGAGTGATTTTATAAACATGTCATTTGATGATTTTATAAGATTTTGTAAGCATATAGTTAATTAGTTTATTGCTAAAAGAAATATATAATTACCTAAAATATTATGTACCTATTGATTTTATGTCCTTAGCATTAGTTAGAAATTAAATTATATTTGGGTCATATAATATTTTGTTGGTTTTATTTCTTGAACGCCCAAACTGACCTCAAATTATATAAGGTATAAAAATATTAGCTGCAAATATTTTGAGGGGTGAATCAGCCCATGAAACTGGACAACTTTCCCCAAGGAAGATATATCGAAATATGGTGTGGTTCTCCCCAGCACGGCCCATGTGGAATTCCATGACCTTGAGTATGCAGAATAATTGTCGATAATTTGTCGAAATTTGTCGCACAAAAACCAGAATTTGTCGGGAGACCGTTTAAAAGATATAACGAAAAGAAGGTGGCGTGCTGGAGAGAGGCTCTCTGCAGCACGGCCCATCGTGAATCTCGAAAACTGCACCACTTTGCGGAGAGCTGAGTATAAGAAAAAAATGTCGTGAATTTGTCGACTCCACATGCAAAAAATCAGAAAGATCCGTTGAGCCGTTTAAAAGATATAACGAAAACAAAGTGGCATGCTGGAGAGAGCCTCTCTGCAGCACGGCCCATCGATGGATCTCGAGAACCACGGCACGCAGCGAGGAACTGATTTCTGGAAAAAATTGTCGGGAATTTGTCGACCACGTATGCAAAAGCACAGAATTTGTCGACCTTTAGTTTAGAAGATAATCGCATGTACTTATTGTGTGACTATAGTATAGGAGCTGACCAACAATAATATCTGCTTCAAAGAGTAAAGTGATGTATAGGATAGGGGGATCTGCTTATACGTATAATATATTTTTTCTTTTTCTTTTTTTTTTTTTGTTGAATATCAAATATATTGACTTCGTGATCCCAGTTTCACTCGTAGTGATTGCGGTGCAATTTCCCATAAAAAGGGGTAATGAATTAACTTGTGAAATGTATGTATAAAATCATATTTTTATATATGAGAATAATAAAGCACTGAACGTATAACAATCCCATTAAATAGAGGTAATAGTTTTTTATTGGGCACTGAACTTAACTTGATAATAATTTCTCAATTTGAAATAGCGTCACCAAGTCTGGACAAGTGTTGCTATAAGCCAAAAAAATCCTCATTAAAGTGGTTTCAAAATTACATTACTCTGAAAACAGAACCGGATTTGACATACATTTCTGGTAATTATTTAAGGACATTTTAAATTCAGTGCAATTGTTTCAATCTACTTGTGAAACTAAACAACATTTATTGTACCATTTTCAAATCAAGTAACCTACTTACTACCTAATTATGTCAGATCGGTATCGGGATGTGTAATCGCTTGTTAAAAGCAAGGGATTTTATTGCATGCGACTAATCGAAAGTCTCATTCATATTCGGTGAAAATGGAGAGATCCATTCGAATAGGGAATATGCAGAAAAGGAAAAGGATTTTTTTATTTACTTATTATTTAAACCCCTAATTCAAAAAGTGCAAAATAAGGGAGCGAAATTCAAGTCGAACGAAATGTGACGTCATCTGACACGACATTATATTCAAAACCACAGTAAACACTAAGGTAAACACCCACTGGACGTGTCATGTGACTTCACGCTAAGCGCGCGCAAAATGGCGGCGTTTGAACTGCTTAAATTTTTTAAAAGTATTTAATTTTATTTTTAAAAATATCTAGAGTATTTTCAAGCCCATTAATTTTTTTTACGTTAAAAAGTAGTAAACTATTAATTTAAGACAAAGGTGGGAATATGAAAAAATATTTTGGTCGTCCCATACTAAGTGTGTCGGCCGGCTGGGTCAATTTGTATGGGAGGAACAAAAATCGGAGGGAAGAAATTGTTTCCCAGCATTGGATCCATACTAAAAAGTTGCTCATTTCATTGCCTGATGATGCGTTACCTCTTACACATGGTAGATACTGCAGTAAGCTTCGAATGACAAAACTGGTCTGATAAGTAATAACTGATTTAGAAACTAATAATATAATATTTTAATGTTTTGATTGTGTTTTATTTTGTGGCTTTCCCAACCTGTTCCTATAAGCAACTGCAATTTCACCTTGTAGAAGGCGCTATGAAAATAGCGTAATCACGTTAGAAGCGTTTTCCAAGCAAGACAATTTCATGGTAGCCCATATAGAAAAGGTATCGCCGCCAGACGTAATTTTCAATTGCAAATTTTTATTTTATATTTACTGGAGCCTTCAGTGCTTATTTTCGATAGTAACTCAATCAATGAAGCGCCCGTATAGTAAACATTGAATGAAGAATTGAAGTTGAAGATTTTTCACCACATTTCTGGATGGTATCAAGAGGAGCCCTTCAGATCCTGCAGATGACACTATCATCCTACAGGAGTCACCGTCCAGCGCTGGAATCTATTCTCACTGACACTGGCAGAATTACCCTAGATAGGGTAAAAGCCCATATAAATAATAATAAAATATATAAACTACGAACAATAAACAGATTAATTGAAAGTAAGCTCCTGTTCTATATAGGCCCTTGAAAATAAGTACATGCGATTATCTTCTAAACTAAAGGTCGACAAATTCTGTGCTTTTGCATACGTGGTCGACAAATTCCCGACAATTTTTTCCAGAAATCAGTTCCTCGCTACGTGCCGTGGTTCTCGAGATCCATCGATGGGCCGTGCTGCAGAGAGGCTCTCTCCAGCATGCCACTTTGTTTTCGTTATATCTTTTAAACGGCTCAACGGATCTTTCTGATTTTTTGCATGTGGAGTCAACAAATTCACGACATTTTTTTCTTATATTCAGCTCTCCGCAAAGTGGTGCGGTTCTCGAGATTCACGATGGGCCGTGCTGCAGAGAGCCTCTCTCCAGCACGCCACCTTCTTTTCGTTATATCTTTTAAACGGTGTCCCGACAAATTCTGGTTTTTGTGCGACAAATTTTGACAAATTATCGACAATTATTCTGCATACTCAAGGTCATGGAATTCCACATGGGCCGTGCTGGGGAGAACCACACGAAATATGAGAATTTTTTTTTGGACTTCCCATACAAATTGACTCAGTCGGTCGGCACTTTTGTATGGGGGACGGGGGATTATTTTTTTCATATTTCCGCCTATGTTCCTTGGTGAAAGTTGTTAATTTTTAATAGTTACCATACCATAGTTGGTTCACGCCTTTAAATATTTGCAGCTAATTTTTTACATACTGTAACTGTGTGATGCCGGCTTAGAATAGCATCACCCCATTTCCTACCCGTGGGTGTCGTAAGAGGCGACTGAGGGACTTGAGGGTTTCAGGTGTATTACAACTTTTAGGCGACAGGCTGACAACCTGTCACTATTGTGATACACAAATTATCTCAAACGGCCCTTGATATTTGTCAGACGTGGCGATAGCGATATATTTTTACGGCCGTTAACGCTCTGCCTACCCCGTAAGGGATGAAGGCGTGATTTATGTATGTATGTATGTAACTGTATCGTTTCATTGTTTCTTTCTTACTCCTTCACGCAAAAAAATCGGAACTGATTTTCATGAAACTTGACACACAGATAGAGAGTAACTTAGGCCCGTATTTAAAAACCGCACTCAACAGTGAGATTGATCTTGAGTGCGACCTTGAGATGTTGTAGTATTAACTGACGTTTGTCAAACTCGTTTTCTTGAGATCTAACTCAGAATTGAGTGCGATTTATAAATACGGACCTTAGATTAACACATAGGACTGTTTATATCCCGAAAAAAAATCCTGTGGGATGCTATGGGATTGAAACCGACTTCCACTACTTGGGCGGAGCTGCGGGCGTTCACTAGTTTAATACATTTTTATAGAGAGCATTGGACAAACAATAATGTCGCCAAATTCGGGATCGTTTCTTTAAACACATACACAAATCACGCCTGTATCCCTAGCGGGGTAGGCAAAGCGTTAACGACCGTAAAATCACGGTCATCATCGCCGCGTCTGACAAATCTTAGAGGGTCGTTTCAGTTAAGTCGTGTATCACTATAGTGACAGGTTGTCAGCCTGTCGCCTAAATTTGCAATACACATCAAACCCTCGAGTCCCTTTTAGTCGGCTCCTACGACACCCACGGGAAAGAAATAGGGTGATGCTATTCTAAGCCGGCATCACACGGCATCTTTCGGTATCGTTTCTTTATCTGATCGAGATATACAGGGTGTAAGAGACAGTGCGAAAACTTTGCAGGCGTGATTAAACCATGAAATTGAACAACTTTTTCTGTCGGGGCTATGTTGGTATACAAAAAATTTTTTGAGTTTCCATACAAACTCAGTCAGCTGATCGGTAATTTTGTATGGAAGGTCTTAATTTTTTATGTTTTCCAACATAGCCCCCATAGAAAAAGTTGTTCAGTTTCTTAATCTGATCACGCCTGCAAAGTTTTCGTTACACCGTCTCTTACACCCTGTGTTGGTATTGACTTATGTTTTAACCCTCCCGACGCATAATGTCCTCAATACCAAAAATGTCCTTATTATTATTATTATTATTATTTTGAGCCAGACATGTCCCACTGCAGGGCAAAGGCCTCCCTCTCTTTCTTCCACATTTCCCTATCCTGGGCCGCCTCCATCCAGTCATGGGCGTAGGTATGTAGCTCGTCTCTCCACCTTTTTCTTGGACGATCACGTGCCCGTTTCGCGTTAGGAGGGACCCAAGTAGTAGTTCTTTTTGCCCATAGTGTAGTAGGCATTCTGGCCACATGTCCGGCCCAAAATGTCCTATTACACAAAATACATACATACATATATCACGCCTTTATCACTTGAGGGTGAAACCGATGTGGCGCAGTGGCAGTGCGACTGCCTTTGACGCAGAAGGTTCCTGGTTCGATTCTCGGTGGGTCACTCACAAAGTCGATATTTATCACTTTGTGAATTTGTGCCCAGTCTGGTTAGGACATTGCGGGCTGAACCACCCGATTGTCCGTAAGTAAGATGGTTCCGTGTTTCGGATGGCACGTTAAGCTGTAGGTCCCGGTTGCTGTCTATGATCACTTAGACGGCGGTCGTTACACAACCATGTCAGAAGCCTGCTACTTGTAGAAGGCGGTTGAAAAATTCTGACACTAGGGTTCATCGGGTCGTTGGACGACTCGGTGTCCCACACGAAAAGAGAGAGAGACTTAAGGGGTAGGCAGAGCGGTAAAGGCCGTAAGAATACGGTCGCTACCGCCACGTCTGTCATTTTTTGAGGATTGTTTCCCAAGGTTGTTTCAGAAAACATGTATATCACTATAGTGACAAGTTGTCAGCCTGTCGCCTAAAAATTGTAATACACCAATATTCGAGTCCGTTAGTGGCCTCTTACGACACCCACGGGAAGAATGTGGGGTGATGCTGTTCTAAGCCGGCATCACACGGCACTGCATATTACGCAAAATGACCTAAATACGTTTCGTTGCAAATTTCAAATTCAAATTTCAATCGTTTATTTAAAAGTAGATTCATAACAAATGCATTTAGAAAGTCAGGAATTTACAATACAATGCTGTTACTATATAAATAAATTAGTCATTGTCAAAAAGAGAAAATTGAGAGACTTTTTATTAAAAAAAATGTTCCTAGTAGAAACGCGGCACGAGTGGGATAAAAATAAAAAATAAAATAAAGGCACTGCCTCGGGGCTGGCCAGGCTGACCACACAGCATGCAACTTTAGCCGCCTCCGTCAATGTATGAAGATAACCAATTAATTTAACAGAATATTTAAAAATGCCGTGTCATGCCGGCTTAGGATAGCATCACTCCATTTCTTACCCTTGGGTGTCGTAAAAGCCGACTGAGGTACTTAGGGTTTCAGGTGTATTGCAAATTTTAGGCGACAGGCTGACAACCTGTCACTATTAGTGACACACAAATTATCTCGAACGGCCCTCTATATTTGTCAGACGTGGCGACATCGACCGTATTTTTGCGGCCGTTAACGCTCTGCCTGCGGGGTAGCGCAAGGGATAGAGGCGTGATATGTGCGTGTGTATTTGTGTGTGTATGTGTGTGTGTGTGTGTGTGTGTGTGTGTGTGTGTGTGTGTGTGTAAGCCCACTACAATCAGACCTAAATAACAAGGGACGTTTCGTTGCAGGGGAGTATGAGTTACGGCATGTCAGGCGGGTCCGACTCCGACTCGCTGACGCGTCGGCTACGCGAGGCTGAGCGCGCACGCGCAGACGCCGAGCGCGCGCACGCCGACGCGCTGGCGCAGCTCCGCAACGCGCAGCACGCGCCGCGCGACGCGCACAACGTCGACACGCTGCAGTCGCGCGTCAGGGAACTCGAGAAGAAGGTACGGTGGATTCAGTCAGACAGTCAAATGGGAGAAAATGAGACTAGCGGGTATCTTGGGACATGGTCGACACCAGCATCTATGAACCAGCTATACCATTGTACATAATACATACATATAAGGTGTAAAACTGATAGCTGCAAATATTTTAAGGGTTGATTCAGCCCATTAAACCGAACAACTTTCCCCAAGAAACATAGGTCGAAATATGAGAAAAAATTTTGAACCTACCATACAAATTTACTTGGTCGATTGGTAGTTTTGTATGGGAGGTCTAAATTCTTTTTTATATTTCGACCTATGTTTCTTGGGGAAAGTTGCTCAGTTTTATGGGCTGGTTCACCCCTTAAAATATTTGCAATTAATTTTTTTACACCCTGTAATATATTTATTTCAAAGTACATGAAGCAATACTCGTACAACATAAGTAACTTAAATACTAGGCACAGGTTGTACATTGAAAAAGGTATCCTACTCAGCATATGCAGCAGGCACGAAGCAGGTATTACAGCGCTGGTATTCTGTGGTACCCATGCGTGCTTTTGCACTGATCGACACCAGCATCTATGAACCAGCTCTACCGTTGTAACTGGTTGAAAACACTGGACTCTACATTTATCAACCAGTTATAACGTTATAGGCTTATAGCTGGTTCATAGATGCTAGTGTCGACCATGTCCCAAGTTACCCGCTAGTCTCATTTTCCCCCATTTGTCTGTTCAGTTTTTAAGGCCCAACGCTGGCTCACGCGGTTTCCCGCGAGTCAGATTTGGCAAAACGGAAAAATCTGTTACAGCGGGCGCAGCCGCTGGGCGGGCCGCTATTAATAAATCCCTAAACTAGGAAAAGCCTTGTACTTTGGTCTTTATTTTGTTTCTTTTCGACATAAGTAGTTTTCTTTATATTTTGCATAGAATTACTCTTAAAGCTGAGCTGCAAATATTTGAAGGGGTGAACCAGTTCATGAAACTGAACTACTTTCCCCAAGGAACATAGGTCGAAATATGAAAAATAGTTTTGAACCTCCGATACAAAATGTACCGGCTGACCACTCAACTTGTATGGTGGCCAAAATTTTTTTGTCATATTTCGATCTATGTTCCTTGGAGAAAGTTGTTCAGTTTCATGGGCTGGTTCACCCCTTATATTTGCAGCTAATATTTTTACACCTTATATATATTTTGCATAACAGTGCCTTTTTTATTTAATTTCGAATCGCACGTCGCCTACTTCGAGAATCTGCAGTCACGCGTGAGAGAACTGGCTAAGAAGGTAATGAGCTTTTTATTTTTTATTTATCTAAGGTGTTTTAGCATGCATTCTCGATTATTTAGCCTCAATCTTTTGTGTCCCAGAACTCGCCGAAACGAGGTGACAAGACCTAGGTTAGTATTATGTTCCTTAGACAAGACTGTCTGAACCATCACGCAAAAGATTTGAAAAAAATATCCGAAAAAATTAAAAATACAAAAATATGTCAAAAATAAAAAAGAATGTCTATGTTAGTTAGGGTAACAATTCTAAAAAATCTATTCTTACTATTCTTTAATGAAAACAAAATTGAAAAATCCAAAATCCATCTAAAATTATATAAAAAAAACTATTTTTCTTTGTTGTAGTCCAAAAGTTTAAATGAAAAAAAAGTTTCATGGTCTGATCACCCTGTTCAATAATCATTTCTTCTCACATTCTCGACTTTCTTGACCGTCCCGATGGCGTAGCGGATAGTATGCCTGCCTTGTACGCCAAAGGTTCGTGGGTTCGATCCCCACCGGGCACAAATATTTGTTAAGTCAATTTTCAAATATTTGTGTTGAGTCTGGGTGTTTTCACATACATACATACATACATATATCACGCCTTTATCCCTTGCGGGGTAGGCAGAGCGTTAACGACCGTAAGAATACGGTTGCTATCGCCACGTCTGACATTTTTGAGAATTGTTTTCTAAGGTTGTTTCAGAAAACATGTGTATCACTATAGTGACAGGTTGTCAGCCTGTCGCCTAAAAATTGTAATACACCAATACTCTCGAGTCCCTTAGTCGCCTCTTACGACACCCGCGGGAAGGATGTGGGGTGATGCTATTCTAAGCCGGCATCACACGGCATGGGTGTTTTCTATGTATAATATTTATTTATTTACAAAAAAAAAAGTATATACTATGTATTAGTATTAGCTATCTAGTTCCCATAGTACAAGCTTTGCTTATTTGGGGCTAGATGGCGCTGTGTGAATTGTCCAGGATATTTATTATTATTAACATGAAATGTTTTGCTTTAGGCGGCATTGGAAACTGTACGATGCGAGGAACTGCAGCTGGAACTATCTGCTGCAATGAGGGCTCGAGGAGCCGGCTCCGGCAACACCTGGTCGCACCCGGCGCAGCAGCCGGCCTCAGAGATCGAGAGGATCATGGCCAAGATCGAGCAGGACAACCGCATCCTCGCTGAACTGGAGCATACCAGATCTACAACTCATGGTAATCTCATCATCATCTGCCTGCCCTTATCCCAATCCATTTGGGGTCGGCGCAACATGTTTTCTTGTTCCATTCATCTCTATCAGCAGTCAAATCCTCATTTCTCTAGGTAATCTACCTTCCTTCAATAGAAACTAAGAGCAATCTTCTCTTTTCGTGTGGGACACCGAGTCGACCCGATGGACCCTAGTGTCAGAATTTTTCAACCGCCTTCTACGAGTAGCAGGCTTTTGACATGGTTGTGTAACGACCGCCGTCTAAGTGATCATAGACAGCAACCGGGACCCACGGCTTAATGTGCCATCCGAAACACGGAACCATCTTACTTACGGACAATCGGGTGGTTCAGCCCGCAATGTCCTAACTAGACTTTGTGAGTGACCCACCAAGAATCGAACCCGGGACCTTTTGCGTCAAAGGCAGTCGCACTAGCACGACTGCGCCACATCGGTCGTCAAGAGCAATGACATTTCTGCACTGCAGCGCACGCATGACATCTGTTGTCTGTGAATAGAAAGCTATGCTAAAGTTTACACAGAGAGGTTAGGACACCGGTCTTACAATCGTGAGACCCAAGCTCGATCCCCGCCATGTACCAAAGTGTTTTTACTCACGTACATTTACCGACGACTCTTGTGGTGAAGGAAAGCATGGCGATGAAACCATCATTCACTTGCCTTATCTCATCATTCTCATTGCCCCCAACATTTGTCAGACGTGGCGATATAGCGGCTGTATTTTTATGGCCATTAAGGGTGCGTCTCTATTGAAGCGGAGCTGCGCTAAGCTGAGCTGAGCAGGACACGAATCGACCAATCAGTGTGCGTCTCCACTGAAGCGGGGCGGGGATTCGGGGATTTTTGAGGCTCATGATTGGTCAATTCATGCCACGCTTAGCTTAGCGCAGCCCGGCTTCAATGATGACGCACCCTTTCGCTTTGCCAACGCAAGGGGCAAGGGGCAAAGGCGTGATATGAGTATGTATGTATTTGTGTGTATTCTGCAGGTATGCAGTCAAGCGGATCAAACCAAGCTCTGGGTATGGACATGTCGCCGTCGCCGTCACCGATGCCGCATTCGTACGGCGGCACGACAGGCCACACCGCGATCTGCCAGAGCAGCACCATGCCCACGCTCTCCGCGCTGCACGCCACCGGGCAGTTCACGGCGCCCAGCTCCAACTCCGTCGCCTACTCCATGAGCGCCCACAACCCCACATCCTACTCCAACCCAGTCTCAGCTTACTCAACCAACTCCTACGGCCTACCAAGCACCCACCAAGTCACATTCACCAACCCGGTCACGGCCTCACACGTCAACAACATTGGCCAGCTCTCCAGCAACCTAGCCGGACTCCAGAGCACTCTCCAGAACATCACAGCTGGAAACATGTCGGGAATGAATTTCGGAGGTGTGAGTGGCACAGGAATATCTGGCACGATGGGCACCTCCGGGCTTACGAGCGCCTTAAACAACGTACAAACTAGCTTATCAGGGGGATTGACGAGTACTTTGAGTGGACTGCAGTCTACGCTGACGGGAGGATTGACAAACCTGACCAGTTTGACTGGAAATTCGAACCTAGGAGGGTTAAATACGAGCCTGGCAGGCACCAGCGCGTACGGAACGACGGGGACTTACACGAACCCGCTACTCTCTAGCGGACTATCGAACCCCTTAAACATGAATATGAAAATCAAACCTCTAGATGACATTGACCTCGGATTAGGTAGATATGGAACGACTACTTCGGGAGTAGGCCGGGTGGCGACTCCTGTGACCCCGCACCAACCGTCGTGGAACTTAGGATTAGATAGCCAATTCGGAACTGATAGACTAGGAGGCTTAGATTCGTCACTTATCCACGATCGCAGTCAGCGAGCTTTATCGAGGATCATGCCGAACTCTGCGATGGAAATAGATGGTATGTATTCGCTTCCATTGGGAAAATTGTTTCCTTTACTATCGGGATTATATTCTTCTAATATGTTTCAGTTCGAAACACTCACTATATGAACGGTGCGGCAACAGAAGGTCCACCTACAGTGGACATGCTTGATATTCCCGGAAAAGGCCGGTGTTGCGTCTATATCGCTAGATTTTCCTACGACCCACCTGAGTAAGTATTCAATTTGGGCATTAAAAAAATTTACTCCCAGCATTAGCCAATTTCTGTTTTTAAAATCGGCTCTATTTTCAGGATTGAAAGTGCTGAAGGAGAACTGTCAATTTGTGCTGGAGACTATCTGTTGGTGTGGGGTCCACCGGATTCCAACGCAGCCATGTTGGACGCTGAACTCCTGGATGGTCGCCGTGGTCTCGTACCCGCAAATTTTGTACAAAGATTAGTTGGGGAAGATCTTCTGGAATTCCATCAGGTAAAATGTTTTGCATTATTCTTAAGTTTTGTTGAAATGAATTTGTCGATAATGTCGTTATTTTTTTTTCTGCAGGCTGTAGTAGCGACACTGAAGGATGCTGAAGAGACGACTACTGCTATCAGTGATCTATCGCTCAGCCGAGATGTCGCAAGACTGAGCGAAGTAGCTGATCTTAGTGAAGGCCCTGAAGACGATGACAATGGTGAGTTTAGTATATCAAGCACGAAAAATATAATAAATTAGTCAAGTTACAGAATCAATTATTCATCTTTAGATCTCTAGATTAAATAGACTGTCAAACTAATCAATAAGATACCTACTATCATACTATCTATAGATATTTTCGAAATTGTACTCCATGCATTCACATTCCACAAAACATTTTCAATGGCTAAAGCACTTGGCTGGCAGCTCCACTTGCAACTAACAACTTTACGATCTTCATCTTACACTTCAAACACTCGCATGCAAATCTCAGCATCGATAACCAGAATAGTCTAAAGCTTGCCTCTAACTAAACCACCAACGACGGTTCCACATTAGCATGTAAATTTTCATGTAGCAGAAAATAGATTTATAGTTTCTCCTCTTTCCCTCCCCATCCTTCCCATTCCTGGATCCGTCTCGCTGCACGCTTCTTCGCATATCACTCGCACCGCTGGCCGCTGTGACTGTTGGACCTGACCAGCCGAGCTGTTTTTCTCGTCGCTAGTTCCGGCGCCGCGGCAGCTGACCCTGGAGCGCCAGCTGAACAAGTCGGTGCTGATCGGCTGGACTGCGCCCGAGGGGGTCCAGCAGGCGAACATCGACAGCTACCACGTTTACGTCGATGGCGTGTTGAAGACCACCGTCAAAGCCACGGAGAGAACCCGCGCTCTTGTGGAAGGCGTTGACTCCAATCGGGTGAGGGTCAGATGATTTTTTTTTATTCAGATTTAATAATTCGGAGAGCAAAGAGATTTCAAAATTTTTGTTATGTTGTTGTTTCGTCATGATGTTGTTGACGTTGAAATTAAAAATCCTAGTAATTTTATCAATCAGACTTAGCCATATGTTTGTTATTAGAATTAGGTTCTTATAATTTGAGTTATAGTATGTTGAAAGCACAATTCAATTAGTTTTCGTTACTTATTAGTTGTACTTGTTTGTTATTATCATTTAGCCATGGTTTAGCCCTATCTTCATCCATTGTGAAAGCTTTATATATGTTAACTACGTTACCTAATTTAGAATTTGTTATTATTATCATATCACAAATCACCATCAGATCACGTACTCCTTATGTAGCTTATTTAAGCACCGGCTGGGTCATGAAATGACAATGAAAAGTTTATCTAGTACAATGTGTTGTTTCTTTATAATAATCATATTAACCATCAGATCATTTTAATCACTGGAAATTAGAAGAATGCATTCATTACTATCTGTCGCATAGTTCGTGGAGAATACTGTTGCCCATACTTGCTTTCCGAGGCTTTTCACTTATACGTCCCTGATAAATATTTGCGTGGATGAGGGCATCATCACCTGGCGCTGCCTCCCTTACGTACTGTGGCTCACCGCCAGTTAAGTTTATGGAGGTTTTTTTTTGTTGATGGTCTATATGTTTACGGCCCCGGGGCCATCTAAACTACGCCGGACGGCTTTGGGGGAGCGGACCTCACCCGGAAATAATTAATTGGTTATTCAAACAACTAGCCCAATCACGCCCTTGGGGCGAGACTGGGCTTAGGAGTTGTTCTGGGAAGAACGGATCGGACTGAAGACTGGGCTTAGGAGTTGTTCTGGGAAGAACGAATCAGATGGAGGGATTTACTCCAATCTGCCCTACATCTAGATATCTTTGCAGATAAGTGGACAGAAATTAACAAAGAATGTTTTTTGTTTTGTGGGAATTTATAACTTGTTGATTTATTATCCATCAGCTTTAAGCAAATGATTTTCCTTTACAATAATTTATTCACCATTCAGACTAGTAACTAGATAGTCTTTGGAATATGTATATGAAATTATGTCAAGTAGTCCCAAGGAATTATAATAGTGATACAACAACTTATTCATTTGAAGAATAGTTGTTAATAAAATAAAAATAAAAACAGTAAAATTACTTAGCCAAACAATATAATTCATTAATGTGTCATTGCAAATAGTTCTTCAGTGTCATAGACTATGTTTACATAATTTTCAGTGAACTATCTATCCCTTTTACCAATTAAAACTGTATAGTAATGTACGATGACAGAAATGATTGTTTCTTCTAAAGCCTCACCGCATCAGCGTTCGTTCAGTGACGGTGACTCGGCGTACCTCGCGCGACGCCGCGTGTACCATGGTGATTGGTCGCGACACGGCCAATATGGGCCCCACCTGCGTCAGGGCCAGCGGCGTCACCTGCTCCCAGGCCATCATATCCTGGCTGCCGGCCAACTCCAACCACCAGCACGTCGTATGCGTCAACAATGTTGAAGTGAGTTCTAGAATTTTCTAACAACAACCACCATCTCATCAAATGGTTAGGAGACCGGTCTTACAATCGTGAGACTCGAGTTCGATCCCCGCCATGTACCAGTGTGTAAAAACACTATAAAAAAAGAGTAACACAGTAAAAAAAGAGTAAAAACTCACGTACATTTACCGACTGCTCTTACGGTGAAGGAAAAATATCGTCATGAAACCCAGATTTAAATTAAATTTGAATTCAGATGATATTTGAATGTATCTTAACCCAGGATTCGAGTCAGGTTAGCCTTCGGGTTGCAGAGGTCAGATGGCAGTCGCTCTGTGTAAAAAGTTGTTCCACGTCAAATTCCCTAGGTTAGGTAGCCGACCCCGACAGAGAACGGGATAAGGCGAGGAGTACGAACGAACCACCATTGGCCTCATACGTCTAGACAATAGTGATAGACGATTTAATCAGTGTCTGAGGCAAAACTGCAGACACTGCGTTTCCTGTGGAACGCTTGGCTTTTGGCAATGCCTTAGAGAATTTAAAATGTGTCAGGTAATAAAATGTGACAATAAAGCCTCGAGAGACTATTCTTTCTTATCTATTTCGAAAATGCAATTAAAAGCTGTCTGTATTGTCGGCTTTGAATAGCGTCACCCTATGTCTTTCTCGTGGGTGTCGTAGGAGCCGACTAAGGGACTCGAGGGTTTCATGTGCATAGCAATTTTAGGCGACAGGCTGACAATAATTACGTCATTATAGTGATAACGGCTGTCATTATAGTGATACACATGTTTTCTGAAACAACCTTGGAAAATAATCCTCAAAAAATGTCAGACGTGGCGATGGCGACGGTATTCCTACGGCCGTTACCGCACTGCTTACCCCTCAAGGGATAAAAGCGAGATATATGTATGTATGTTTCCAGGTACGCACAGTAAAGCCAGGAGTGTATCGCCACACCATCACGGGACTGTCTCCAAGCACGCAATACCGAGTGACCGTAAGAGCAAAGCATCTGCGAGCTGGTCCTCCTTCGGGGGTACCTATCGAGGAGGCGCCAGGAGCGTACACCGACTTCAGGACCTTGCCCAAGGGTCTCCCAGATCCTCCGGCCGAAATCATGGTGCGTAGGCGATTTCTCTCTCGGGGGAATAGCATGATATGAAACGAGCATGTTTTAAATTAAATTTTACATTCTACACAGTCATACACTCCCCGCGCCAATACATTTTATATATATCTATCTATATTGAAAATTTTACTCACAAACTAAGAATATCATGAAGAGGAACGGGATTCGCTTTATCGGGACGCTAATATGGAAATGATTTCGGCACAAGCACCAAAATCAGCTTTCCAGTGTTCCTAACTCGCAAGTGTGTGATGATTGCCCCAATGTTACTCACAAAGCGACACACCCTCTTCTTTTATACCTAATATCACAACCTCAGCACACAGCACGCCCGTTCGTCGAAGTCGCGTCAATCGTTACCATAAATCCAGCGTCAGGACAAAATTTATCCTCCCCCCTGATAGCTTAGCGAACCCCGCCTCTGCGATGTCCCCTCATTGTGGCTTGTCGGTTCCTATTGACATGAGAATGTCAAAATTGGCTTGTTGTGCTGGATTGTTGGTGGTGATTGGTGCGGTGTGGCAGGTGGAGGCGGGCCCGCAGGACGGCACGCTGCTCGTCACGTGGCAGCCGGTGCTGCGCCCGCCGGCGTCGGGCCCCGTCACCGGCTACGCGGTGTACGCCGACGGCAAGAAGGTCACCGACGTCGACTCTCCGACCGGCGACCACGCCCTCATCGATATCGGCAAACTGATCGGCCTCAACCCTAAATGTGTCACTGTAAGTTATTACCAGCTTGAGCTCAACGCAATGTTTATGCAATGTTGGATCCGCTTAAAACGTGACCTCAATTTAATTGATTTTATCGAGTTTCTCGAGAATCTGTCGGGAACCCTGATTCAATTTTGCATTGTAAGCATTTTTTTAAAGTTTTTAATAGATTAGTTTTAATTGTCCGAAACTGGAAGCGAACGTCAAGCATGTCTTTTTCTAGTCTGGCGAGTTAGAGAGCTGACACAACAAAAAAGCTTACAACGCAGAATTGCATTAAGCTACCCTATAGATCTAAACTACTGCAAACCATTCGTCATTGCCTTGCCGATCAATTTCAGAATCACGTTTGTTGTTTCCAGGTTCGTACAAAATCACGAGACAGTCAGTCAAGTGATAGCCAGCCGACGCCGATCCCCCCGGCCGTGCTGCGAGGGGTCGTCTCGAGGATGCCTCGGGGCCCCAACATGGGCCCTGGCCAACAGATAAATCAGGGGATGGGCCAGGCCTTTCGAGGACAAGGGCAACAGCAAAGGCCTCAGCCCTACCAACAGCACCAACAAGTGATCGAGCACGACGAGAATTTGTCGGACAAGGAGATATTCCCTTCAGCGAACCGCCACGTCGACCCACACGCAGCTCAGGTGACAGCTCTTTTCTTATTTTGCTAATGAATTATCCGATCTGAATGTTGACATATTCTTCATGTAATGCAATCAGTCTTTAAATAGCATCAGAGATGACTCGATGATTTAACTCCCTTACCTACATGAAAAATACGATTCCAATATAAATTTGCCGATTTGATTTCATTAGAATACTAATTGATTGATTTGTTACATCATACATAATCATTAAAGAAATTGAAAATAAATGTTGTTGGCACAGCACTTTGTCTTCATTCGTTTGCAAATCAGTGTTGTATAATTTGTGTGTAACTTCAAATTTCATTTTGCCAGTATATTTGTTTAAAATATTGATTAAGTATCTATGAGCTTCATATTTTGTTTTTATCTCTGATGGTCTTCTTCGTCTGTGTCTTCTTAGCTATCATTATAATAATCAATGTCATATGCTCTCTTCTGGCGAGACAAACCGTCTGTAGAATCGCCATTTTTACAATTCACCTTATCAACAGTGTTTACAATGTCTAAAAATGGTTTGCACGTGATGTCTTGTCTAGTTGGATCAGACGGTTCGTCTTGTGATATCGGTGTTGCAAACTGCACTCTTTATACTATCTCCTGTGGTTCTGTCGCTGGCATCTCCTGAATGTCGAGTAGCTCTGCCGACGTTACCAGTAACACGACACGACCACCGCGCATCGACTCTAGCTATGCACTCAGCTCGAACATTCAAAATTAAATGCATACTGCTTGCGACTAGATCCGTAGTCTCTAGTGCTATTGGCGGATACCCGAACTACGCACGACACACAGATACTACCTGATAAAGAGCTTGTACTTTGTGACACAGACTATACGGCCACGGAGCTCATGAGATTATGCCACTAGTCTAACCTTACCTCGCTCTCTCACATAACTGTTATACACCTTTCCATAGCCTACGAGCGGATTCGGCACAGGCCTTCTAAAGAGTATATTCGACAAAATAACCCCTTCGGTAAGGAATTTTAACACGTCTTTTCGATTATTCTTCTTTTATTTTGTTCTCGAGTTTTGACACACAATTTTTTTAGCATTCGATCAGTTTTAATTTGTTGAGAGTGGTTTTATTTGTAATTTTTAGTTGAGCATTGGTTTTTATATCATTTGAATTTTTCTACACAGTGTGCCCGTATATATACTAATAGTATCGTAATACATACTAATCTTAGTCACATATAATCAGCATAATATTAAAATTTTACTTTGAGTATGCTTTTATACTTATGGAAGTAGAAGAGAACAATTTTTAGTAGAAAAGAAAGTTCATGTTAGCTAATTTATGCCTATTCATTTTTGTAAAAAATCTTCATTAAATTAATAAAAGTTGAAAAGTGTAGTTATTTTCGTTACAAATAGAATTTTTCCGAAAAATAAGTACTTAATGAAGAAATAAAAAAATATAATAGCCTACAAGTTAAACTTTTTTCAGAACGTTATGGGTATTTAGATGCTGGTTCAAATTAGCTTAAAAAAAAGGAAAAATAAAGTTAAACTTGAATATCAAACGTTTATTAATTAGGATAAACATTCAAGTCATAACATCATACATACTTCCATTCACATGCAGGTGACTATAAACATATCATCCACATATACATACCAACTGTAGGTTTATAAAATGAACTGAAGATATATGCTCCTTCGTAAAACCTCCGTCACACTAATTATATCGAGAATAATACTGAGAGTAAGAGCATTGAAATCGCTTTCACGGCCACAAACCTTCTTACTAACTTCCACTTGAGCTTCGACTGTACAAAATGCCTTCACTTTATTCCACTCTACTAATTATAACTATTTATTTATATTTGCAAAGTTTAATTAGTTTTATCGTATTTTCTCTGCAACGTCACTCTCTCTCGCTTCTACTGTCGTATTCGAAGTAAACTTGCTTATCAATAAGACCAAGTGTTGGCAAATTTAGTGTAAATCTTCACCAAGATCCAAAGCGTTCACTTCACGCGTACCTTCAACGACATCAACCATCCGCCATTAACATGTTCATCCTGACAGCACATCACTGATTTCACTTTGTTTTGTCTTGTTTGAAAGAAAAAATATTGTCTCTGAAATATTGTACAATTTGGTATCCCTGGTATCAGCAATCGGGGATACCGGCCATCGAAATCACTAAAGAGGGGGCGATGGAGCTGGGTAGCGAGGAGGAGGAGCACCGCCGCCGCGCGCAGGTCTGCGATCTCTCTAGCTGTCATCGATGTGCTCTCCATGTGCTAGCACTTACTCACTTTGCTCTCTATCTCTCTCAACCTTGTGCGGACTTTCCCAATCACGAGTTTCCACTTCTCGGTGTTCTGTGTTGTCATCTTCACTTGTCAATGTCCTCGATGTTCGACGCCACACGTGACACAGGCCGCGTGCCGCACGACCCGGTCTTGAGACACGATTAATTCACTAAATTCACAACCCTGACAGTCCAGAATAAGGTTTCCACAAAGCACTCGATACAGATCATCACCCGAGCATGTCCGCGTGTTTGTATGGTTGTGTCCTG
The DNA here is from genome assembly GCA_029255805.1 of Keiferia lycopersicella. Taxonomy (NCBI): domain Eukaryota; kingdom Metazoa; phylum Arthropoda; class Insecta; order Lepidoptera; family Gelechiidae; genus Keiferia; species Keiferia lycopersicella. The sequence goes on along the minus strand of JARACZ010000015.1, from coordinate 835,901 downwards.
CATGTTGTCTTGGCTTCGACGCGACACTCACTCACTCCTCTCACACACCTCAACACTCGATGTCTCCTAAAGACCCAAATTTCTATGAGAAAACCGGGGTTATCCTTGAAAGAAAACAGATTTAAAATAACATACAAATAATTATTTTATAAATCGAGTTGAACTTTTATTTATCTGCCGCTGAAAAGCACTTTTGGAACCAATGATTTTATCCGCTATGAATGACGTGGTTTCAAGTGTAACCGCTGCACGCTAGCTTTCGTTGTGCATGGGGGTTGACTAGAGCTACAACCGGAATGTCTTGTTTATTTACGACGACAAGGTAATATTTTGATTGCTTCGAAGCGCATTAATGCCAATGTTGAGTCTTGGCTGAGAGCTTTATGTTGCTGTTGGCTTCGCAATGGAAAATCTAACCTTATTAATGTGTTGGTTCGTACGGACGTCAGCAGCAACCGTCCCAACCAACGCAAGTGTCGCAGCAGCCTTCGGGTCAGCAGTACCCGAATACACAAGGCTACCATGGCACGCAGCAACCCCAATATCAGGGGGGCGCGGGGCAGTTCCAAAGTAACGCGCAGCAGCCATACCCCGGGCAGCCGTCGCAGTTCCAGCAGCACCCGGCGCCACGCAATCACCACGAGCGCGGCCGCCCTCCTAACCCCCATCAGGTTTTACACCTTTCCCTTCTTTTCTCTCTTTAGATCAGTAAACCTTGAGACCAAATCAGTCAGTAACATAATAGTGCATACTGACAGCATCTGCTCTATTATTTTTAAAGAAATCATCTACATGCAAACTGGATCTTGAACAGTCTCAAGTTTTACTGATGCTCGCTCTTCTTTCATATTCTGCAATTTTCTTTACCTCTCTTTTTACTTGCAACTTTTCGAGCTTAAATGTCTTATATTCTATTAATCTGATTAATCCTAAGAATGCTATCCGTAACAAAGCCTTGTATCATAAAATTTATAGTTACCTACAGTGAAATCGTTATTGTCTGTTTTGATTGAAGAGTGCACAAAATTTGTAGTATTTTTCGCTAACACTTGACATGCGCTAATCTAAAAGGGTCCTGTGTAATACAGCATTCTCGTACAGCAACAGGCGGGCCAGGCGGGGCCTCAGTATGGGCCACGGGGGGCCCCTCCGCAAGGCCCCCGGGGACCGCCGGTTCCTGGTCAGAGGCACCAGCAGGGGGCTCAGTCGAAGCGGAGTCGCTACTTCATCGCTCTCTTCGACTACGACCCGGTTACCATGAGCCCTAATCCGGAGAGCTGTGACGAGGAACTGCCGTTCAGCGAAGGGGATACTATTAAGGTCCGTGTAATGACCTTAAATCCTGCCATCTTTTCTTACTTCCTTACATTATAGGCCATTAACAACGTTTCTATTTTGCCAGGTTTGGGGGGATAAAGATGCAGACGGGTTCTATTGGGGAGAATGTCGGGGACGACGGGGTTACGTGCCGCACAATATGGTGATGGAGGTGTCGGAGCAGGAGGCTGCGGGTGGCATGGCGGGTGGGATGGCGGGCGGCATGGCGGGTGGAATGGCGGGAAATATGCAAGGCATGGCGGGCCAACAGAAGCGTGGCATCAGTGACCGCTGGGCAGACGCGTACGCCAACCAGCCAGTCCGGAGAATGGTTGCGCTGTACGACTATGACCCTCAAGAGCTGAGCCCCAATGTGGACGCTGATGTAAGTGAAGTAAGAAACCTTTCAGATAGTAGTTTTCGGGCAGTAGCTTGACTTTATAGTTGGTTCTTTGAGGCTACTGTGTGGTAAGTGTAGACATACAAGTAGTTCTATTTGTAAATAATAATCTTTACTCCATTATAAGCATTAACAAAAATTGTGGAATGTGATGTTCAGCAGCCCACCAAGGAACGTGAGTATAGTTACGTATTGTAGAAAATGAAAATTCTTCTGAAGAGATCACGGTAGCTCACCAAAAACATAATTTAGTTTATGTTAATTACTTGCCTTGAGTGCAGAATTTGAGTTTTATTACGCAACATTTTTAGTTTAATAAAAAGCAGCAAAGAAGATTATTATTCATTGCAGGTCTTGAAATTTCTCTACCTCCTTGGAACCTACCTTTTATATTATGTCGCAACAAGCCAAAATCGTTCCTTCGTCTTCTTTTGCTATATTTCCTTCAATCATGTCACATTTACTGAAGTTTTTTCTAATTGTGCTGGCTCCATCCATTAATCGGCATATTCTCATTGATGAGGGAACTGGTGAGTGGCACCAAAAAACTCATTGATCTGATGATAATATATTTTTCTCAATTTTTTTATTGGAAGTATAGACCTTTAATTCCTTAAGCAAAGTCGCAAAATGGTTCTAATTATTACAGATATTTTTAAATGTTTTTTTAAAACGACGTTCTCTCGATTCCGTAGGTGGTGTCCAACCCTACTTTACAAAGCGAAACCGAAATAAGTCCTGTGTTTTGTTCAAACTTACATAAAGTTTATTTACATATTGTTGCATAGTGATTTTAAGTATCTTATGGTGCCATTTTAAGGTCATTAATTCATTATTTTACCATAGACAATTCCGTTTAAACATTGGTGTCACAAACTACTCTCATATCCGAACGCACCCTTTATGGTGCTTGTCAATCTTTGACAGTTATAGTGAGACCTAAGATAACCGTGCCTGCACGTTACCTTAGTCGCCTCCCAGGACCTGAACGTGACAGGCACGTTGCAAATTCAAGGAAATCCGCACAAGAAGGTAAGTTATTTCAGATCCGTAATTTTGTTTCATGATTTTGTCATAACTTTCATTGCGATTTTCTCTTATCATGTGTAAATGTAAGTTTTTCTTTTAATGCAATATGATGTACCACTGCTAAATGAAGGTCATTGTGTGTAACAATCGTAGTTGCTTGCTTTAAGTTTGCCACAAACCTAAAAAATATGCTTTGGTTATCAGATCCCTCATATCAGATCCATCACTTTCCGTCATCGTGGCAATGACGGATCTGATAAGGTGATGATGGAATTAAGAGAATCGATAAATGTGGGACTTAATCGGTGCCCACAGTTGGGCAGTTCGTATAACCAAACTTTTTTCTGCGCAAAATACATCTTTGGGATCGTGTATGTACTTGTGGGAGGTAGAAATGAATATAATGTTTTAGCCATACTTGTATTATAAGTTCCAAAGTAACTCTGTCTGTCAGTCTGTCTGTCTGCGACGCTTTCACCGCCAAACCACTGCACCGATCATCATGCAGTTTCACACAGAGATTAGTAAGATACTGAGAACGAACATAGGCTTCTCCTTGTTACCACTCGAGGGTCTGAAGTACATTAAGTAGACTACCAGGTACACCACCAGGAGTCCACCTATAGTATTAGAGATACAGATATGGTACTAAAGCAGAAGTTGTTCAGCTTGATGGGTAGCTTCTACTGGTCTATATAGTTTTAAGGTTTGGAGTACCTGATGTAGACTACCAGATGCACCACGAGGAGCCCACCTAAACTGTAGGAGATACAGATATGGCACCAATGTAAAAGTTGTTCAGCTTGATGGGTAGCTTCTGTTGGCATATATACTTGGAAAGTTTAGAATACCTGAAGTAGACTACCAGGTGCACCACCAAGAGCCCACCTAAACTGTAGGAAATACAGATATGGTATTAAAGCAGAAGTTGTTCAGCTTGAAAGGTAGCTTCTGCTGACCTATATAGTTTGAAGGTTTGGAGTATCTGATATAGAGCACCAGGTGCACCACAAGGAGCCCACCTGAACTGTAGGAGATACAGATATGGTATTAAAGCAGAAGTTGTTCAGCTTAATAGCTTCAGATATTTTAATTTTTACTTTCCAGATATTTTATTACATGATAACTGATCATAAATACGATAAGATGATACCAACTCATCTTAGGATCATCTGTCCTATAATCATTGACAGCAGTTAGTGGTCAGGTCACGTTTCAAGAGGTTCCTAGATAATATTGTATGAAACGAATTAAACACAGCGGCACGGTGCTGCACTCGTGGCACATGCGTCACATAGCCGCGGAGTATATTAAATTGCATACATTTTTTTCCCTTGTATGAGCAAGTCCGCGTAGCCACTATAATTCAACCTTACTGAGGAGTAAATTTAGAAGTTTTTGTTTTGTTTGTTCTTTTTTTAATTATTGAAATGTGATTATTATAACCACAAATAATTCAAAATAAATATTAAAATTTAAATAAGCATAAAATTTTTAATTTCATTTTTATATAAATTTCCTTACATATTTACTTCTATATATTTATATTTTATTAAATATAAGCGTACGAAAGCCACGTCCGACAGAAACACTATGACATTTTATCAGATCCGACACCGAATTAGTGGGCATATTTATCAGATCCGTCCCCGAGACAGTGGGACTCAATTTTCTGTATGAAAATCCAATTATAACTCAAAACAGATTTGTAATTTTTCTTTACAACACAAAACTTAATGTGTATGTATATATACTTCTTGTCAATACTAATAAACAAGGCCACTAGAATCATATTTGTAAGTTTCCGTCATAAACCGAAATCAGTTCTCTTGATTCCATCACAGCAAATAGTGGGCTAGCTATAACTTTGTAATTATTCGTCCAAAAAGTGGGCCTTTCACATAATTTTATCTGTATTCCTCTAAAGAATGACCCCATGTCCCCAAAATACCAAAAAAATCAATTTGAAAAATGATGACGGAATTATCAAGAGAACGCGTTTCGAAGAGAACAAGCCAATCTGTCTCCTAGTGATGGTCTAATCGTTTTTGGCCCCAGGGCCATCAAAACTACGCCTGTCGGCTTGGTGGGGAGCAAGGGCTCATCCGGAAATAATTCTAATTTCAACCCCATTTCGAATTTCAAAAAGCTATTGTGAAGCAGATACTTACCACGTGAATCCATCGTTTTTAGGCGGAGCTGAGCTTTCAGACGGGGCAGATCATCCACGTATACGGCGACATGGATGACGACGGGTTCTTCATGGCCGAGATCGAGGGTCAGCGAGGACTGGTGCCCAGCAACTTTCTCACCGACGCCAATGACCAGTATGGCGCACAGCAAGGTGGGCAAGGTAAACTTATATAGCTCTATTGTTTAGTCTCTAGTGTATAGTCAACCGTACGGGAGGTCCAAAATTTTTTTCTTTTTATTTCGACCTATGTTCCTTGGGGAGAGTTGTTCAGTTTTATAGGCTGATTCGCCCCTTAAAATATTTGCAGCAAATTTTTTACACCCTGTATATTCGCTGCAATCAAATATTTTATTGCTGAACTTTTATCTTTTCCAGGCGGTCCAGGCCGAGCGGGCGCCCCAGGCGTGCCGGGCGGCGCGGGGCGCGGGCGCGGGGCCCCCACCGGGCCTGGCGCGCGGGGCCCCCCTCCGCCGCCCCGGGACAACGCCCCTGCGCCCCGCAACCACCACCGCAAGCCAGGTGAGTCAGAGACTTTTATACTCGCTGTTTCATTCGCGAAGAGGGATCTAGGGAGTCGAGAAAGCTACTCTGTCTTTTGGTATCAATGGTAGAGCAAATTTTATGATATGACATCGAAGTTTCAGTGAAGATTTTTTGCGCAAAATTAAATATTCCCCATTATTTCCCAAAGCTTCTTTATTAAAATTTTTTTTTGGTATCGTTTGTTGATTTAAGTGCGTATACTATTTATTATTATTCCATTTACGTATTGTTTTATTTTCTTTTCTGTTTTATCGTTTTCATTCCTCCCTACATTATATTATATTCTTAATTGTTTTTATTACCTTTGTTTACTTTAGTGTTACTTTAAGTAATTTATTTTTTGTTCTTATTATTAATTATGATATTTTGCTCTAACATACCTTGCTAATCTTTAAAAATATCATCCACATATTCGTCTCCCTCGATCCTTCCGAACGGTTAGTTACTATCCCTGTTAGCTGTATAAACTTATCAGTTCTATGGTCCGTATTCATAAATCGCACTCAACACTGAGATCCATCTCAAGAGCGATTTTGAGAAATGTCAGTCAATTCTCAAAGTCGCACTCAAGATCGATCGCAGAGTTGAGTACGGTTAATAAATATGGGCCTAAGGGTGCGTCTCCACTGAAGCGGGGCCGCGCTTAGCTGAGCTTAGCGGGGCATGAATTGACCAATCCAGTGTCTCCACTGAAGCGGGGATTTTGAGGCTCATGATTGGTCAATTCATGCCACGCTTAGCTTAGCTTAGCGCAGCCCCGCTTCAATGGAGACGCACCCTTAAAGTTAGGTAAGTCGGCGATAAAGATCAGGATTATCACTGAGAGCTTTGGTTGTTTCATGTTTGCACCTTGGACTTGCTATGTGACGAGACGCTAGCTATTTCGCTCCTATGGTATCCTCTATCGTCTTTCCTGTACACTGAGATTGCAACGGGACTCTTTAATATTTCAAATCTATAATGTTCCGTTTTGCTTTCTTCCTATTTAAAATTGCAACTTTGAAAAATATCAGCTATGCTGGCAAATTCATACTTTTCATTATTTAAGGCATAAAATATAATGCGATTAAAATATACCTGATCATCAAAATCATCTGGCTTTTCAAATATTTCTAACAAATTAGGTAGGTAGGTACTCATTTTGCTTACCATATTGCTCAAGCGGTATCAAAGTGCCTTAACGTGTTTAAATATTCTAAAAAGTGTTGGAAATGTATGAGTTTGTAGAGCATGCACTATCAATTGGTATTTAAAAGTGTTTGAGCTTTGTATTTTAGTAAAACGGAATGTGATGCGAGTCCGGTTGCAATCCTTGGAGCACTAAGACTCTTGGTGTACACTCTGCTAAATTAACACTATCTTGGATTACACAGTCACAAACATGGTTTGATCTGTAACTAGAATTTCGAGTTTTGAGATCAGATGACACGTACCTCGGTCAACGGCTAGGCGTTAGGGAGGATTCAGACGTAGGTTTGCGTGCTATACTCATGTTGTGCGCGTGTTGAACGCGTGTCAGTCACAAGCGCAGCGGAAACGCGTTTTCCCTCATGAGGGCTTCATGGGGTCGCGTTTTTTGCGCATATCGTATTGTGACACTCGCTCGACACGCGCACACCACGCGTAGAGACCGCGTATGTCTGAGCCCACTCTTAAGGATATATTTTATTTTATTTTTATCTGCGTCTATCCAACTCTCTGTCCTGTTTATGTTTTGTTGTCGCCGGTCGAACGCGCGGGCGCTCTCGCGACTGAACTAATACACGCAACATAGCACACGGTGTGTGTGACGTGTGATCCAAGATATAAGCGGTTGTCTGTGGTCACTATATGTTGTGTGTATTGTCTGTTTGCTAGATGCCTGCCCTCTTCCCCCTTCTCAGTTAGACCACAACACATGCGCCAGTAATCCAGAACAGGCGAATACTCAGGTAAAAATGCCGTTTATAATTCGACCCACAAGAATACTTTCAAATATACTATGCAAGGATACCTAGCCGTTTTTGTTGGACTATCACTTTCATATCTCTAGTTTTTTGTTTATTTCACGGTTTCCTTTCGGTTTATTAGTTTTTATTTCCATATCTACGCTCAGTGTGGTGATGTGGTAAGAGACGTCTCTATGATCACGGGTTCATTGGGCATTGGGTAAAATACACATCATGTAGCGTCATCATCTCCGGACCAGACCATACAGGGACTACTGAACAGACACTGGCGTATACTTCACTCACATCAGATATATACCATACCCATTCACCATTACTAACATCTGAGGCCTGTGAATGTGGTCCTTCGACTATACGATTACTTTCATCGAAGAGTCGATATACCTACTTACCTAGACGATCTTTTTTATGTAATATACCGTGCTCAACATCACGACTCAATGTAATCGAATAGTATCTATCTCTATCTGGATGCTTTATGTTGTAGTTGATCAAAGCATGATAAATGTACAGATTTTTGACCCTTGGGCTTTCTAAAGGGTTTTTTTGGAGATTGAGAGAGAGTTAATTAGAAATTTTTTAAACTATTTTTTGTCCTCTCACACCCGCTTTGTTGTATGGCAATGCATGTTTCTGAAATCGCACATTTTTTAAATTCTTATATTTATATCCTAAATAGTATAAGATGTAATTACCTACACTTATAGTTCCCAGGAAATCTATATAATACCAGCATGCACCGCAATCTTATATAGATGGGCATAAATAACCTTATTATTTCGACTTGCAAACGTGCAGTTAAAATTTTACGCCATATATGTTACTAAACTGTCATAAAAAGCTGATTGTTCATGGTTTTCACAATATTTTAGCTTCTATTTCACAATTACCAGACTATCATAATTTCATCCTAATGCTCTTCAAATACTGAATCATTGATATTTGTCTAGCCTCAGACACTGACTATATCGTCTGTCACAGACGTATAAGGCCAATGATCATGACAAAGATATTTGTAGAAAGACGCAATTTATCATAATGCGAAAAATTGTGATTATGGTGGATGACAAACTGTATAGCATTAATTGATTGAAGTGTAGCAAATATCAATGTTTTGGTAAAGAAGAGAGAGTACAGGAAAGGAAAAGTATTCATCAGATATACAACACACAATCGTGACAAATGGTGTAGCTACGAAAACATTATGGGTGTGTCTCCACTGAAGCGGGGCTGCGCTAAGCTGAACTGAGCGGGGCATGAATTAATCAATCAGAGTGCGCCTCCACTGAAGCGTGGCGGGGATTCGGAGATTTTGAAGCTCATGATTGGTCAATTCATGCCGCGCTTAGCTTAGCGCAGCCCCGCTTCAATGGAGACACACCCTATGCCTCCATGTTTAAAGTTTGAGTCAAATACGTCAACTTCTTTGATAGTCGAGTTATAGTGAGTGGCTTTCGCGAAAGGAAACGTTTGCGTCAAATTGTACAGTAGCGTACACTCGTAAACTCAATTTGCAAACGAACTCGAAACCAGCAGCCTGTGTCCTGTTTTTCGAAACTACAGGCTACAACTCTACAGGTGAAATTCGATGTACATTGCTCAGCAGGTCGAAAATCCTGGTTTTATAATATCCTACCGGCTAAGCAATCTACATCGAATTTCACCTGTAGAATTGTAGCCTGTAGTTTCATTGGCCTGTTTTCGCGCTGGAACCGCCAAGTTACTCACTATAATTGTCTCCCTAAATGCGCAGCCACTTTTCTTATCGCTATTGTGTGTATAGTACTCTTGAAACAGTTTAAGTTAAATGGCTAGAGCGTGTGTTCTGTATGGCAGGCGAGGGGGAAAGGCGTGGCGGTGGGGACCGCGCAGCAGCCGAGCACGATCGCGCGCACGAGCGCTGGTAACGCGGCCGGCACGCCGCCCGTGCAGTCGCCGGGCCAGCCCGCCGGCATCAACAACATAGCCGGCATGAACATGCAAATGAACGCCGCTGGGAGCATGCCGCCCGCGACGTCGCAAGCCGCCGCGTCGCCGCTGTCGACGCGGCGCGCCGGCCCGGCCGTGGTGCCGGCGCCCGCCACGCAGCCGCTCGCCCCCGCAGCGCAGCAGCAACCGCAGCCGCCGACCTCACAACCCAACCTCATGCAGAAGTTCACTGAGATGACAGCCCCGGGCGGCGACATCCTCAGCAAAGGCAAGGAGCTGATCTTCATGAAGTTCGGCCTGGGAGGGAAATAATGGCGGCGCCGCGGGCCCGCCACCCCCGCACCCCCGCTAAGTGCGCAGTTTTTCTACTTCAGACCGCACGACACGGCGAGAGAACTGTAACAATGTTGTATATAAACATTCAATAAACGCACAGTCTAGTGGATACTGAAATGTTAGTGCTGTCTCGATAGTCCCACGAGTGGAGTCACCCGAACTAGTCGAATCCCCGATGTTTTTCTATCTGTGGCCCGTCTGTTAGCTTAGATGATATCGAGTGAATCGTTTACACATTATTGCATTGGAACTGCATTATTTCGTAATTGTATAAGTATTGAAAAATTATATAAAATTATTGTCTAGTTGTTACTTCGCGGTCCTCGTGGTAGAGATTATTGTGGAGTCTATGTTACGTTGTCAATCGCTAGATGTGAGTTTCCAACAATATTTGGCAGATGTTCTATATATTCTACTGTTCCCTGCTACGTTTCGTATCGAAATTTTATCATAATCAGTGCAGCATGTCTACAGATTTTCAGTCTGTGTCCTCTTGCTACCGTCCTTTGACCTAAAGTTAAAATTGTTTCTTTACTCTTAAACTTTGCCGGTGTTATTCATATCTGCATAACTATCAATATCAATAAATATTTAAAGTTTATTGCGAACTGCCAGAAAATTTACACTATAATTGTTTAGATACTTAATTGAAACAAAGTCACAATAAATTTAATATACTTAATATAACCTGTGTAACGCGATAAATTGTATATCTAATAACTTATCTAAATTCTGATTTAGAAACATGCGTGATGTTTCGTACTGTAGAGCCTTTTTTATACAATATTACCCAAGACAGGAACATTTCCACTCTTGACAGTCCAAGTGAAAAAAACAGTGTAAAGACAGTGTATGTTTGCTTCTTATCAGAAAAGTAAAAAACATATGGCCTGTTTACCCGTGATGACGCTTGCAACAGTGTCGAGATATCTAAAATGAATTCGTCGGTAAGAACCCGTTAAAATTATAACTATGAATAGCCAAAGGCCAGTATTTAATAAACCACTCTCAACTCTGAGATCGATCTTGAGGGCGACTTCGAGATGCTGTTAGTATTGACTGACATTTGTCAAAACCGCTCTTGAGATCGATCTCAGAGTTGAGTGCGATTTATAAATACGAACCTTAGGATGACATTGTATGAGATACCATCCTCAAAATTTTGTTACTACTATTATGTCAAATTCATAATCTGTTTCTTAATTGTATTAAAGTAAAGTTACTTCTCATAAAAGGTGAAAAATTGTCATTTTTTACAAGATTCAAGTACTCGCATGACTTATATTCGCTGATCCCTTATAATTCTTGAAATAATAATATTCTGTGATATGGACGTGATACCATCTTTATCATTCTAATAATAATGTACGTATAAACTATAACGTCATTCCTTAGAAGTATTTACAGGTTTCCGACTACCAAGTAAGAGTAGGGAAAATGTTGATAATAAGTAAAATTGACATTATATAAATTTTGTTAATTTTATTGCAGTTAAAGTTATACGAATACCACCAAAACGAGGAAAAGTATGAAAACAGTTCGCTAGCTTCCTGGGTAATAAAAAAAATATAACAGTTTTACGCTTAAAACTATTGTCCAAAAATACTACGGACTTCATTCATCATTTTTGGAAATTTTTAAAGTTTGAATTAATTAACAGAAAAATAATATAAAAGAAAGTGTTTTGACGCCATCCAAATACTTACGGCGTGACGTCATACTTCTATCTCTTCATACAAAATACCGTTTTTAAAAGTAGCTTATTTGATCTGTCAGGAAACAAGCCTATTATCCTAACCTAAAAAGAAATTGAGATAGGGTGGGAAAAAACAAATGCAAACCTCACCACATGTTTTATTTCAATTTCAAGCCAAGATTTCTAAGGCCCGTAATTATTAACCGCACTCAACTCTGAGATCGATTTTGAGTGCGACTTTGAGATGCTGTTAGTATTGACCGACAGTTTGTCAAACTCGCATTCGATCTCAGAGTTGAGTGCGATTTACAGAAGAGAACTAAGGACTTGCCAACCCTCCAAACTATTCGGTCAATTTTATATTTATAAACATTTTTTCTACCTTTGTCGAACGTTTTCTAATATTATTAAAAGCTTCTGTTATATCTCCCTTAAACTTGTATATTATAGTAAAACATTTGAATATTCACGTACCTATATAAGTAGTACCTATATTGGTTGTTTATTAGTATTATTGTTCAAAAGCGTTCCAGATAAAAAAAATATATATAATATGAATATCATTGTATTATAAAATGTATCTAATTTATTTTAGGATTACGTACCGTCGGCAACAAAAAAATCTTCACACGTTGATAATAATTTTCATCCTTAGACCAAACTTTTTCTTGGTTATATATGTTTAAGTGTCATTTAAATTATATTAAACAGAAATAGTAAGTTTTGCTGCTGACAGTACCTGTAGTATTACATTATGTTAACAAACGATGCGTACAAAAATATTTGTATCCACCTTATGAAAAGATATCTTAATATTATTAACATACTGTCAGGGTTTTTTGAGTATTTCCATAGAGCCTGAAAATAAAAGTTGAGTTGACCTGGGTAGAGGGCGCGAAAAACCTGTTTTTATGTGAAAACATGAGTAGCCTGACCTGAATAGGTATACTTAATTATATAGGTACTTAATTATCGGCCCGCCTAGCGGCTGCGCCCTATGTAACATCATGATTTTTTCATTTTGCACGATTATTTAGTTTTTTACTCGTTATATGACAGAAAATAAGTTTTTGAGGAAAATGTTGTAGTTTAGGCTTAGAGTATACAACCTATGGAGGACGAGGTGGTAAACAGTCAATTACCGAACAAATTTTTCTGCCACTTTTTGCGGGAGGGGAGGTAAATACACGTACAGCACACGACGATAATTTCACAATAACTTGACAAGCACATACATAATGGCAACTGTCAGTTTCATATAACGTGCTGGGCATATGGGCACTGTATTCTGGCAGAGGGGTAAGCCCAGCTTTGCCATCTCCATAGGTTGAATGCTCTAAAGAGTTTAGGAAATATATGATGAGCCATCTTTGAGCCAATTCGCCTTGACACTTGATAGTCGCATAACGGCTCAAACAATATTTCCTAAACTATACCTACCTACAAATTGAATTGTTCATTTATGTAAAATGCTTATATGAATTTAAGCAGCGTTGGTTATATTAATAATATAAAAAATTTAAAACGTGTTCACGTCTTATAATTAGTGTGAAAATGAAGATAATATTGTATGTAAACAAAGTACACTAAGTATAATAAATTTAACTTCCTACACCTACCTGACTATCCACAAAAAAAATCTCCAAGGAGTTTTAATCAAATAAGAATTAAAAAGAAACTATATTCCAAAAACCCTCTAGATGGCGTGGAACTGACTATGTTACTATGATGTATGACATATGAGTAAAATTTAATACTCAACTACTTACACAAAAATATATTTCCTTCTTGGAAACAATCTTTTTCTGTTTAACTCAGTGCCGTCTATGTGCACTTAAAAACGGGCTAGGAAATTTCCCATATTTGCATATTTATTGAGTTTGTCCTCCCGATGAATCAAGATTACCATTATACATACATACATATATCACGCCTTTATCCCTTGCGGGGTAGGCAGAGCGTTAACGGCCGTAAGAATACGGTCGCTATCGCCACGTCTGTCATTTTTGAGGATTGTTTTCCAAGGTTGTTTAAAAAAAACATGTGTATCACAATAGTGACAGGTTGTCAGCCTGTCAAAATTGTAATACACCAATACTTTCGAGTCCCTTAGTCGCCTCTTACGGCACCCGCGTGAAGGATGTGGGGTGATGCTATTCTAAGCCGGCATCACCCGGCATTATTATCATTATCACTATGACTATTAAAATTGTTGTGTAAATATTGTTGGATAAGGCTACTTGGTTGGTAGATGGAGATTGCTCACTTCAAACAAGGGATTCTTTATAAGTCCTTTATATCGCTTCGTATGTATCCCTCAAACTAAGGCCCGTATTTATAAACCACACTCATCTCTTATATCGATCTTGAGTGCGACTTTGAGTATTAACTGACATTTGTCAAAATCGCGCTTGAGATCGATCTCAGAGTTGAGTGCGATTTATAATTATGGACCTTGAAGTACGGCCGTCTTCGCTCGATTTGCCAGCTATTTGTTGAAAAGATATGTCCAGAGAGGAAACTGGACTATCTGTCAAAACGGGCTTTAGAAGATGGGCGTACTGTAGACAGAGTTCGGCGGTAATGTTCAAACTATGTTCATAATTTAAGTGTATGTAATTTAAGTAATGTAAGTTCTTACAAAACACGGAACTTAGTTCTTCTCCAAAATATTGAATACCAATTTTGGAAAAGATTCTTAAAACAAGCTTTGAAAAAAAACCGTCTCATAAAACTCGAGTCTTAAAGTTCAACTTAACCCAAAATCTAATATAATATCATTTTATCTTATCTTATCTTTGTTTTAACTTCTTTTTTCTCATCTTTTTTGCATGTAAGTTGAATAAGTCAAGCTCGTGAATCAACAGTAGTCGAGTTTTTTTGACTTCACTTCAGCCATCGAGCTCTGTCTAACTTGTTTTTCGATGTTTCTGAGATCTATCCAGGACGTTCAATTATCGTGTATTTACCTTTTCACGTATAAATCCAGATTTCGCTTGCGATCGTAGGATATCCATTGTTGCATGGGATGTACTGCCAACTGCATCTCGTGTCAGGGATCGATTTATGATGGTACTTCTTAATTACTGTATGGATGGCCAATGTAAGGTGATCTCTGACATTGGGGTGCAGGTGGCCCAACGTTGCGCCCCGTAGTGTTGTATGATACTTGTTGTAAATAATGCGTTGGCAGTCATGGGGCGAAGGCCTAGGACAGTCAGTTGATACCGCGACCGATGCAGAGGGGGCTTCCTTCAATACAAGTCGGGACGAGATTTCAAGAAATTAGGCCGTCTCCATTGAAGCGGGGCATGAATTGACTAATCATGAGCCTCAAAATCCCCACCCCGCTTCAGTGGAGACACTGGATTGGTCAATTCATGCCCCGCTCAGCTCAGCTTAGCCCCGCTTCAGTGAAGACGCACCCTTAGGCCCGTATTCATAAACCACACTCAACTCTGAGATCGATCTAGAGTGCGACTTTGTTATGCTGTTAGTATTGACTGACATTTGACAAAATCGCGCTTGAGAGCGATCTCAGAGTTGAGCGCAGTTTATAAATACGCTCCTTAATCGTTTATACCCAAGTAGATTCACAACGAATACTTTTATAATGTCAGTTAGTTACAATACAATACTGTCACTGAATAAAGGAATTAAGTTATGATGTAAAAAGAGGAAAAAGTCAGGCACAATTTTTCTTTTTTATAACAATTTTATGTTCCTAGTAGAAACGCGGCACGAGTGGGATAAAATAAAAATTATGGCACTGCCTCGGTCGTTGGACGACTCGGTGTCCCACTCAAGAAGAAGAAGAATACAAGTCAAAGTCAATTTTTTTAAATGTTTAATAATTGATATCACACAGGGTGATACCAAACGATGAACTTAACCTAAAACGCAAAGTTAGGGAGATCAAAGTAGACAAACCCCAAGAATAATAATAAATAAGAATAAATTTATTTACCAAGACAAACAAAATTAACAATAACATATTACAGTAATTATATTATTATTATAATATAATATATATACAGTTGACGTCGTACCATTTATTGGCACAGATATGCAAATCTTAAAGGAGAAAGCCCATGCATGGGCTAACAATGCGTCTTGGGTAACATAACAAATCTTATCATATCTTATCTTAACTAGCCTACATCATATGTTTTAGATTTTTGCGGTTGTGCCTACATCATTAGCATACAAAATAAATGAATGAAATATATATAAGGTGTAAAAATATTAGCAGCAAATATTTTAAGGGGTGAATTAGTCCATGAAACTGAAAAACTTTCTCCAAGGAACATAGGTTGAAATATGAGAAATTTCGACCTGTTTCTGTTTTTGGGACTATTACTTATCCAACTTGTCATCTGTATTCTATACTTGTACCCATAATTAGAAATAAAGTTCTGAGTTCTGGAGAAAGTTGTTCAGTTTTATAGGCTGCTTCACTCACCCCTTAAAGATTTTTACACCCTGTATATTAAGAAATAATTAAACTCTATAATTAATAATTATATAACTTTGGCTTTGATGCGTATAGAAACGCAACTCAGTCTCACCCCAAGGGCGTGATTGAGCTGTTTAAAGAATCATTTAATTATTTCCGGATGAGCCCTTTTTGCCCACCAAGTCGTTCGGTGTAGATTTGATGGCCCCGACGCCATAAGAAGAACAGTTTGTATGAAGCTCGCCTCTGTGTTGAGAACGGTCATAATGACATAGCTAAGCACTGTGCTACATATCTACCTATATAACCTGTATTTAAGGATTTTCTATTATTGATTAATTATTCTAGTGTTATTTCCATCACAGTTCGAATTGATCACCTGTTTATACATTGTTATAGATCTATATCCATATCTTTTATCACAACATGTAACTTATATGGTTATTTATACGGAAATATTATAATATATGTATATTAATCGAGCATTCTTGTGTGCATAATTTAAATATTATAAAGAGTTGTATATTATACTTAACGATGGCAACACTATAAATGATAAAACTCTATACTTCATACGCTTACATAGTGTCGCGACCAGCTTAACTGTCAATACGCGCCCGTACGTGCGTGTATGGAGCATTGAGGTCAAGTTACGCTGGTCGCGACACTATCTAAGCGAATGAGCTATACAATGTACCAATGAAATACGCTGAAACAAAATAAATAATACAAATGCGGCTTCTTTATTTAATGTACTTTTTTTACACAAATCATGCCCTCATCCCTTGCAAGGTAGACAAAACATCAGCATCATTCATCATTCTCCTTGCCTTAGAGTGCGCCTCCACTGAAGCGGGGCTGCGCTAAGCTGAGCTGAGCGGGGCATGAATTGACCAATCAGGGTGCGTATCCACTGAAGCGGGGCGGGGATTCGGGGATTTAAGGCTCATGATTGGTCAATTCATGCCGCACTTAGCTTAGCGCAACCCCGCTTCAATGGAGAGGCACCCTTATCGTATTTCTCTGTCAGGGTCGGCTACCTAACCTAGAGGATTTGACGTGGAACCAAGTGTTCCCGCCTCGAGACTTCCCGGTGAGATACCCTATATAAAACTTTCAAGTCCCTTAGTCGGCTTATAGTCGTAGAAGCCGACTAAGGGCCTTGAAAGTTTTGCTAGTTTCCTAGGTCATTAAAAAAATATAACAGTTGTACGCTTAAAACTATTGTCCTAAAATACTACGGACTTCATTCATCATTTTCGAACTATTCAAAGTTTAGATTAATAAACGGAAAAATAATATAATAATTTATAAAAGTAAGTGTTTTGACGCCATCCAAATACTTAGGCGTGACGTCATACTTCTAGTTCTTCAAACAAAATACAATTTTAGACCGTTCTAAAAAGTTGCTCATTTGACCTGTCAGGAAACAAGCCTATCGTATCACACGGCATAGGCTACTAGGCCATACTATAGTAATAACTTTTTTCGAAAAATAATGATTTATCCTACCACCAAAGTAATAAGATTTATTGGAAAACTTTGAATGGCACTGACTTGTCTAATAATTTACTTATTGTTCTCGTATTCGGAACGAATAACTGGAAAATGGCCGACAACTAAAATGGTGGCCGGCAAACTGGCCAATACTTTGCTAATACCTAAAATTTGCTACTAAAATTAAATTGTCGTCTATCTCAAGTCTCAACACACTAGACAGATAAAGAAACGATCTGTAAATGGCTGTCGATTGTCATGCTTTCTTTCTTACACTGAGGCTCTTGCATATATTACCAGGCGTTCATGCTTTCTCCCTTACACTTAGGTAACCGCCGCCATTTACAGATCGTTTCTTTATCTGATGATGTTATAATAAAATTAATTGTCGTTTATCCCAACACAGTACCTAAACAGGGTGAAAGAGACGGTGTAACGAAAACTTTGCAGGCGTGATCAGACCATGTAACTGAACAACTTTTTCTATGGGGTATGTTGGAAAACGAAAACAGCTTTTTTTCGAGATCCCATACAATGCCACTCAGCTGATCGGGAATTTTGTATAATAAATAATAATAAATATCTTGGACAATTCACACAGCGCCATCTAGCCCCAAACTAAGCAAAGCTTGTACTATATGAACTAAATAGCTGATATTATTACTTATTTACTTTTTTTTCTAAATAAATACATATTTCACATAGAAAACACCCAGACTCAACACAAATAATTGAAAATTTTACTTAACAAATACTTGTGTCCGGTGGGGATCGAACCCACGACCCGCGGCGAAGAAAGCAGGGGTACTATCCGCTACGCCATCGTGACAGTCGTATGAAAGGTCGAAAAAAAAAATTTGGTTTCCCGATATAGAACTCATATAAAAAGTGGTTCAGTTTCATGGTCTGAGCACGCCTGCAAAGTTTTCGTTACACTGTCTCTTACACCCTATATATCTAAGCTTCTCAACGCTTAGTAGTTTGGGACGTCAAACCACTGGTATTTTTTCATGCCGTTTAAGTCATATTTATAGTCCAGGCACTTTTTCTTCAGCCACCTGCAATACAAAAAAATATCTTTTTAATCGACCGCACCAGAAGGAGGGTACCTAGGTATGTTTTTAGCGTGTAGGTACCTAGCTTTCTATTTAGACAATGTGATGTTATATAAGGTGTAAAAAATCTATTCTATTTCAGCCTATTGCAGTCCACTGCTGGACGCAAGCCTCCCCCAGGGAACGCCAGAAGGCACGATCTCCCGTTTTTCCCATCCAGTCGCTGTAAAAATATTAGCTGCAAATATTTTAAGGGGTGAATCAGCTCATTAAACTGAACAACTTTCCCCAGAATACATAGGTCGAAAATGTGAGAAGATTTTTGGAGCTCCCATACAAATTGATTTGGTCGGTCGGTAATTTAATTTTGTATGGGAGTACCAAAATTTTTTTCGTATTTTGACCTATGTTTCTTGGAGAAAGTTGTTCAGTTTCATGGGCTGGTCCAACTCTTAAAATATTTGCAGCAATTTTTTTTTACACCCCGTATAAGGTGTAAAAATATTTGCTGCAAGCTGCAAATATTTTAAGGGGTGAATCAGCCCAAATCATCAACGAAATTTGGACCTGCCATACAAAAGGTACCAGCCGACCATGTCAATTTGTATGACCAAAATTTTTTTCCATGTTTCGACCTATGTTCCTTGGGGAAAGTTGTTCAGTTTCATGGTCTGCTTGCACCCTATCAGTACAGTACACCCCGTGTAAGTGGCGTTTTACATATATACATCACGCCTTAATCCTTTGTGGGGTAGGCAGAGCGTTAACAGCCATAAGAATACGGTCGCTATCGCCACGTCTGACATTTTTGAGGATTGTTTTCCAAGGTTGTTTCGGAAAACATGTGTATAGTGACAGGTTGTCAGCCTGTCGCCTAAAAATTGTAATACACTAATACTCTCGAGTCCCTTAGTCGCCTCTTACGACACCCACGGGAAGGATGTGGGGTGATGCTATTCTAAGCCGGCATCATTGGCGTTTTCATTGTGATTTCGCCAGTGTCAACCTGATTTTGCCAAGTTTCAATGGCGGTTGGTGGTCTTACCCTCCTCTTCTTCTGCATCCGGTGACTGGGTAGTCCTCCTTAAAGCACTGGGTCCCGATGGTGTTGAAGTACATGGTGCCTATCATGTACGATGTCTTCGAGTTGACCTTGTGCAGGCAGTCGAGGAAGGCGTTGTCGCAGGCGCAGCTTAAACTGAAACAGGTTTTTTTGCCGTTTAATTCAAACTCAAACTCAAATTATTTATTCAAAGTAGTAAATTTTACATTTAGCTTTTTAATGGTCAAGTATTAACAATTTTATGAACCTATTATAAACGCGGCTCAGGTGACCTAAAAACTTAAAACTAGCCCCTTAAGCACTGCCTCAAAAATGTCAGACGTGGCGATAGTGATCGTATTCTTATAGCCATTAACGCTCTGCCTACCCCGCAAGGAATAAAGGGGCGATATATGTATGTATGTACGTATGTATGTATGTATGTAATTATTAATTATAGCCGTGTGATGCCGGCTTAGAATAGCATCACCCACCCCAGTTCTTTCTTGAGGGTTTCGTAAGAGGCGACTGGGGGACTAGAGGGTTTCATGTGTGTTGCATTTTTTAGGCGAAAAGGCTGACAACCTGTCACTATAATAATACACGAATCATCTGAAACAACCCTCAATTTGTCAGACGTGATGTTGGCGACCGTTATTTTACGGCCGTTAGCGCTCTGCCTACCCCGCACGGGATAAAGGCGGGACATAATATGTACATTTCTTGTTTATTCTCGTTACTTTTTTTAAAAGCAAAGTAGGTATAGGTACAATATACCTATCATTGTTAACGAAGGCAGGCCTTACCTACAGATAAGACACGTTCAAACTACGTGATCTAGTACTTTTATTAACTAGCATTTTCCCGTGAATATAAGAAGTTTTCCTGCCAAGTATTATCATGAAAACCTTCCTCTTGAACCACTCTATCTATTTAAAAAAAACTGCATAAAAATCCATAGTTTAAAAGATTCAAGCAAACATACATACAGACGCGAAAAACGAGTTTACTTTATGCTATGTAGTGATAGTGACTCTATGGTGATACTATGAATGAAATAAGAAGGTAGGTAATGTAAGGAGCCGTGTAATGCCGGCTTAGAATAGCTTAACCTACATCCTTCCCGCGGGTGTCGTAAGAGGCAACTAAGGGACCCGAGAGTGTTTGTGTATTACAATTTTTAGGCGACAGGCTGACACCCTGTCACTATAGTGATACTTATGTTTTCTGAAAAAACCTTAGAAAACAATCCTCAAAAATGTCAGACGTGGCGATAGTGGCTGTATTCTTACGGCCGTTAATACTCTGTCTACCCCGCAAGGGATAAAGGCATGTTATATGTATGTATGTAAGGTAATGTGTAAAAATATTAGCTGCGAGGTGAACCAGACCTTAAAACTCAATAACTTTCCCCAAGAAACATAGGTCGAAATTGTGAGAAGATTTTGGACCTCCCATACATAATGTGCCAACTAGCTAACCAAGTCAATTTGTATGAGGGGACCAAATTTTTTTTTTCATATTTATACCTATGTTGCTTGGGGAAAGTTGTACATTTTCATAGGCTGGTTCGCCCCTTGAAATATTTGCAGCAATTTTTTTTACACCCTGTATAGACATTGATACTAGCGCTGCTGAAACAAAATATATAACCAGACAGAAACAACACAAACTAATTTCAAAACTGAGACTAGCGGGTAACTTGGGACATGGTCGACACCAGCATCTATGAACCAGCTATAACGTTGTAACTGGTTGAAAACTTGGGACTCTACATTTATCAACCAGTTATAACGTTATAGGCTTATAGCTGGTTCATAGATGCTGGTGTCGACCATGTCCCAAGTTACCCGTTAATCTCATTTTTCCTCATTTGACTGTATCTACCTCCCTAATACAATTTACTACACGTCAACATCTGCCCAAACGTTGGGCTGTAAGTAGCCCGTGAAAAAGATTATCCCACCAAAATCATTTTCGTGTCAAGATATTGCCAACACGAGCGAAAAAGACATCAGATCAACTTTCATAAACTCTACATACATACATACACATATCACGCCTTTATCCCTTGCGGGGTAGGCTGAGCGTCAACGGCCACAAAAGTACGGCCGCCATTGCCACTTCTGACAAATATTGAGGGCCCTTTCAGATGATTCGTGTAACACTGTAGTGACAGGTCAGCCTGTTACCTAAAGTTGTAATATACACATGAAACCCTCGAGTCCCGTAGTCGCCTCTTACGACACACTCGGGAAAGAAATGGGGCGATGCTATTCTAAGCCGGCATCACTCGGCATAATCTCTACATCTTAGTTGAATATACTGTACAGGCTGTGGTAAACAGGGTGTAAAAAAATTTGCTGCAAATACTTTAAGGGATGAAACAGCCCATGAAACTGAACAACTTTCCCCAAGGTCGAAATATAAAAAAAATTGAACCTCGCATACAATACACCAAGTCAATTTGAATGGTAGGTCCAAATTGTTTTCTCATATTTCGACCTATGTTTCTTGGGGAAAGTTGTTCAGTTTCATGGGCTAATTTACCTCTTAAAATATTTACAGCTAATATTGTTTCTCCTTCTTATATTTAAGAGCTCATTGCTCTTGTCGGTGGAGCATCCGCCAGCTGTTTCTATCCTCCGCCTTCTCCTTGACCTCCCTATACGTCATGGCCATTATTCTTTCCTTCACTAGATCTAAATAACTTCTTCTTGGCCTGTTACACCTTATATATTATAACACATTTTTACAATTGGAAATTGGCTAGAAAGGGTCTCATTGTAAAATTGATTAGGTACTTCTCTTCTCTTGTATTACAATTTTTAGGCGACAGGCTGACAACTTGTCACTATAGTGATACACATGTTTTCTGAAACAACCTTGGAAAACAATCCTCACAAATGTCAGACGTGGCGATAGCAACCGTATTCTTACGGCCGTTAACGCTCTGCCTACCCCGCAAGGGATAAAAGGGTGATATATGTATATGTATGTACTTCTCTTTACCGCGAATAAAATGCCTCGTTGGTGAGGTTATGCCAAGTCTGGCCGGCTTCAATGACATCTGGACAAACATCATGCGTTCTGCAACACTTGTCAGAGTCTTTGGCAGGGCCCAAGTCGTCAAAGTTCTCAGCCACGTTGCCGGGACCGCACCATTTTGTACCTGCAAATTGAAGACGTCATCATCATCATTTGAGCCAGAAGACGTCCACTGCTGAACGTAGGCCTCCCCCAAAGAGAACGGTCCTGCGCAACTCGCATCCACTGGCGTCCAGCGATCTTCACCAGTGCCTCGTTTTTAGAAAGTACAGGCTACAATTCTAAAGGGAAATTCATGTAAATTGCGTAGCGGGTCAAAAATCCTGGTTTTATAATGTCCCACCGGCTACGCAATGTACTTACATCGAATTTCACCTGTAGAATTGTAGCCTGTAACTTCGTTGCATAGACCACAGATCATTCTGTCCACCTTGTGAGAGGCCGTCCAACACTATGTCTTCCGACCCGTGGCCGCCATTCGAGAATCTTTCGAAGAACTGAAGTCGTAAGCCTACAGAAATATGTAAAAATCTTGGTGGTTCCCCAAGTCTCAGTACTTCCTGCTTCCCAGGATATATATATATATATATATTAAATATATATTATAGCCCCAGGGCTATAAGGATTTTTTCGACTTTTCTCTTGAGTGAGACATCGAGGCGTCCAACGACCCAGTGCATCCTAGTAGCAGAGTTTTTCAAACGCCTTCTACAAGTAGTTAAAAGGCTTCAGACATGGTAGAGTAAGGCCATTTACATACTTAACGCACAGCGCAGCGCTAAAATAACGCATCTGTAACGCAACGGTCGGGCAGAGCCATACTAGAAACGTCAATCCCCATATTATAATCACTCAACCGCGCTGTTGACGAAGCTGCGTTATTTAAACGCATCTGCGTTATTATTTTAGCGTCGACAGTAGTTGACCGGTTTTAGTTGGTCCATGGTTTTAGTATGGGGACAAGCTACAAGTCTACAGGTGAAATTCGATGTACATTGCGTAGCGGGTCAAAAATCCTGGTTTTATAATATTCCACCGGCTACGCAATGTACATCGAATTTCATCTGTAGACTTGTAGCCTGTAGTTTCGTTGCATAGGCCACAGATGACCCTAAAAGTGACTCATCGCATAATATGTAAATTTTGGCTCTGAGGTTAAACCGGTTCTTTGACAAACGCATGCGTTACAGATGCGCTAAAATAGCGCTCCGTAGTGCGTTAAGTGTGAAAACCACCTCTTAATCAAAGCAATTATGAGAAAGACAATTGTCACAATGTTGAGTTATCAAGGTCTGGCATTTTATTGTGTTAAATGCAACGCATAATAATATCACGCAAACCGATTAAATCTATATACAGGGTGTAAAAAAATTTGCTGTAAACATTTTAAGGGGTGAATCAGCTTATGAAACTGAACAAATTTCCCCAAGGAACATAGGCCGAAATATAAAAAAAAAATTGGACCTCCCATACAGTTGACTCGCTCGGCTGTTACATTTTGTATGGGAGGTCCAAAATTTTTTTTGTATTTTGACCTATGTTTCTTGGGGAAACTTGTTTAGTTTCATGGGCTGGTTCACCCCTTAAAATATTTGCAGCTAATATTTTTACACCTTGCATTTTTTTTTGTGTTTGACTCCACAATTTCGGCCCCGGGGCCATCAAATCTACGCCTATCGGCTTGGTGAGGAGCGCGTGCTCACCCGGAAACAATTGATTGGTTGTTCAAACAACCAGCCCAATCACGTCAATCAGCCCAATCAGCGAGGCTGGGCTTAGGAGTTGTTCTGGAAAGAACGGATCGGACTGAATCTATCCGGTACGTGCCGGTAATTGCCAAAATGAGGGCGATTCAATCGATAGATACTTCTTCTTTTCTCTGTGGGACAAAAAGTCGAGCAATGACCCAATGCGGTCTGGTGCCAGAGATTTTAACCGACTTCAAAAAAAGGGAGGTACCTACTCAGTCTGACCATACTACTTTAGGCTGGTTTCAGAGCGGCGCGTCTCAGCAGCGCTGCCCAGGCGCGCGCGGCTCGGGCGCGCGCCTGGGCAGCGCGTTCGCTGTGAAACGACATTCAGACGCGCGCGCTTCGTTGTGGTGTACGGTCGAGTGCAGAGAATCATTATGCCAGTAAACGTAATCACTATATTAGCTATATACGTTATATGGAAAAGAGTGCAACAACGACGTCTTAAAAGATTGCAAGTCGACGCTACTGGCAATCGAAGGAGATCCGACCGCGGCGCGGCCGAGACGCGGCCCAAGACGCGTCACTATGAAACGCTACATACAATCTAGTGTAATGCGAGGCGCGCGCGGCTGGGCAGCGCTGCCGAGACGCGTCGCTCTGAAACCAGCCCTAGTAGTATTATATTATCTGGTACGTATGTACCTTTCTACGTATGTTGTCCGCGATTATCTCGCGTTTGAATGAACCGATTTCGATGCGGTTTTCAGAAAAGTATTTAGTTAATCGACAAAAAAAAGAAGTTTGCACTTTTTACGTCCGTTGAAGTCGGTTCTAAAAATTGTATTACACCAATGCTTAAGTCCCTTAGTCGCCTCTTACGACACCCGCGGGAAGGATGTGGGGTGATGCTATTCTAAGCCGGTATCACACGACAAACTAAGGCTCGTATTTATAAACCGCACTCAACTCTGAGATCGATCTTGAGTGCGACTTTGAGATGCTGTTAGTATTGACTGACATTTGTCAAAGTCGCTCTTGAGATCGATCTCAGAGTTGAGAGCGATTTATAAATACGGACCTAAGACATGTGCCAAAAAATTACCTACCAGGGAAAATAAGGTTAATCCGCTCCTGTATCACCACGTCGCCTTCAAACTCACTCTCCAGATCCTCAACTACTTCCATCCTCAAAGCTACATCCCTGCTTATATCATTAAACACCCAACAACTAATCTCACTAACCGACACCACTATTAGCACTGAGATATGCCTATAATAAACCATTTTGTTTGTCGGCTAATTGGTAAGTAACGAGTTCTATGGTCTTTTTACGTTTATATAGTTCGTTTGGCTTATGGCGAGGGTGTGGTGCGAGTGTCAGCGGGAATTGTAGACACACGGGCGCCGGAGCACACCGGCCTGCTGCGTGCAGTAACATTTTCTGAACGTGCATCGTCATTTTTATCCAGCTTGTTGGTGACGATCTTAAGAAAGTCGAACGCTTAAAAACTGACTTAAAAGCCGCGCTGGAAACTTAGTTACTGACACCTGCGAAATCATAATGGAAACTCCATTAATTAAAGGAATTGAATTGAACCGCCTTTGAAACTTTACTTTATTTTTTTATTTATTTATTACAAAAGGTCAGCCAACATAGACATATTTCACGTTTCCATTTAGTGGAGTAATACAGTTTTGAGCTAATACATTTTACACTTAAAGGCATTCACATTGTAGGTATTGTAAAAGTAATGGGAACGTTATACCTTAAATCAATTTTATAAATAATTAATAAGCGTATTCGAGTCCAATTCTAGTCAACAGTCCAATAATATTTTATAAATTTTTCACTAGATTCTTTAAAATTAAGGTAAGAAATAGAAGAATGTGTCCTAAATTTTTCTCTTTTATACAATCACTAATTTCGACTCAACAGCAACCGGGACCAAGTTGTTTGAGTAAATGAAACATTTTTGGGAACGTCGCATCACCTGTAGCAAACAACCTGCAAAAAGATAAATGTAAAATTTACTACTTTGTGCAAAATAAATAAACAATTCATTACCCGCTTGCAGTGGCACCGTACCCTAAATTGATAAACAGACAACTTTTCCTTACATTCAAACGGATAGCTGATAATGTTATTCGGACGGGACTGGTTAAAAAAAATATTACACACACACACACACACACACACAAATCACGCCTTCATCCCTTGCGGGGTAGGCAGAGCGTTAACGGTCGCAAAGTTACGGTCGTTATCGCCGCGTCTGACAAGTATTGAGGGCACCTTCAGATGATTCGTGTATCACTGTAGTGACAGGTTGTCAGCCTGTCGCCTAGAGTTGTATACGTGCTAATACACATGAAACCATCGAGTCCCTTAGCTGGTTCTTACAACACCTGCGGGAAGAATTGGGGTGATGCTATTCTATGCCGGCATCACACGGAAAAAAAAAATATTAACTCAAAAATATCAAATACCTTTTATGCCTAAAAATCTTAATACCTTTAAAACGAGCAAGAATTGTTTATATACGTACAGGGTGTAAGGGACGGTGCAACGACAACTTAGCAGGCGTGCTCAGACCATGAAACTGAACAACTTTTTCTATGACGGATATTTTGGAAAACGAAAAAATTTTTCGAGTTCCCATACAAAGTCACTCAGCTGATAGGGAATTTTGTATGGAAAGTCGCTGATAGGGAATTTTGTTGAAAAAATTTTCACAAAATAAGATGGAGTTTCGCACTTTTTACGTCCGTTGAAATCGGTTTTCTTTTTAACAAAGTTATTTTGTCAGTCACTTCTTCTCGAATGAAAACGTATGGAATGAATTTTGGTTTGTTTCGTATTCTTCTTCTTTTCGTGTGGGACACCGAGTCGTCCAACGACCCGATGAACCCTAGTGTCAGAATTTTTCAACCGCCTTCTACAAGTAGCAGGCTTCTGACATGGTTGTCTAACGACCGCCGTCTAAGTGATAATAGACAGCAACCAGGACCTACGGCTTAACGTGCCATCCGAAACACCGAACCATCTTACTTACGGACAATCGGGTGGTTCAGCCCGCAATGTCCTAACCAGACTGGGAACAAATTCACAAAGTGATAAATATCAACTTTGTGAGTGACCCACCGAGAATCGAACCCGGGACCTTCTGCGTCAAAGGCAGTCACACTACCACTGCGCCACATCGGTCGTCAATCGGTGTTTCGTATAATTTTGGACAATAGTTTTAAGCGTACTACTTTTATATTTTTGTAATGACGAATTTCACAATTAATTGATTTGGTTGTTTAGCTAAAAACTGAAACAGCCCTCAATATGTGTTTGTGTATTTTTACGGTAGTTAGCGCTCTGCCTACCCCGTAAGGGATAAAGGGGTGATATGTGTGTGTATATGTTGATTTGCTAGCGATAATACCAGTTACCACACTGTGCCGTGTGATGCCGGCTTAGAATAGCATCACCCCACTTCCTTCCCGCGGGTGTCGTAAGAGGCGACTAAGGGACTCGAGAGTGTTGGTGTATTACAATTTTTAGGCGACAGGCTGACAACTTGTCACTATAGTGATACGCATGTTTTCTAAAACAACCTTGAAAACAATCCTCAAAAATGTCAGACGTGGCGATAGCGACGGTATTCTTACGGCCGTTACCTCTCTCCCTACCCCTCAAGGGATAAAGGCGTGATATATGTATATATGTATGTAGCACACTGTTTCTACATTTTTACCTGCTGTGCAGAAAGTGTCCTAATACATGGAACGCCCGCTGGGCACTATCTAAATAAATGCAACTTTTTTTTAAATTCTTTTTGTGACGTCGTCGTCCTGTCGGGCGCCCCAGATACCGCTGGAAAGATATGGTGGAAGCTGACCTGGGCCATCTCCAAGTCAGTAATTGGGTGGAGGTGGCGCGGGACAGGGATCAGTGGAGGAAGCTCGTCTCGGAGGCCAAGATACATTTCGGGTCACTGAGCCAGAGATGTTAGTTAGTTAGTTTTTTCTTAATTGCTGTACCGGTAACCCTGAACCCTGACAGGCAAAAAAAAAAAAAAGGTATAACATAGGTCGAAATATGAAAAAATCATTTAAAGGCCTCCCGTACAAGGTTACCGACCGACCAAGTCAATTTTATGGGGGGGATTTTTTTTCATATTTCGACCTAAGTATATTCCTTGGGAAAAGTTGTTCAGTTTGATGGACTGGTTCACCCCTTCAAATATTTGCAGCTAATATTTTTACACCTTATATAGCCCCCATAGGAATAGTTGTTCAGTTTCGTGGTGTGATCACGCATTCACGCCTGTAAAGTTTTCGTTACGCCGTCTCTTACACCCTGTATAGGTACCAAGTAAAAGAAAGGAGTGCCACCGCGCGTTTTTGCCAAGTGCCGAGAATTCGAGTCTTCTTCTTCTTGACGACCATGTGGCGCAGTAGTCTTTGACGCAGAAGGTCCGGGTTCGATTCCCGGTGGATCACTCACAAAGTTTATATTTATCACTTTAATTTCCGTCCCTGGTATTTGATGAAGAATTTCACTGATATTTGAAGTAAGATGGTTCAGCGTATTTCGGATGGCACGTTACCGTAGGTCCCGGTTGTTGTCGGTCTTACACGACGGTCGTTACACAACCTCGTCAGAAGCCTGCTACTTGGGGAAAGCGGTTGAAAAATCCTGACACTAGGGTTCATCAGGTCGCTGGACGACTTTCAAATTCAAATTCAAAAATATATTTATTGTTCACTGTGTTTACAAAGGTCTTATAAGCATAATAGTTACAACAGTGTATCCATCTTTATCCAGATTGGTCTAGTCGAAATGCACTGATTCTAAATCCATCAAAGTCAAAGTTTATGGTATTGGGCTCGAAGAAACAGGTGGAAAAAACGCTATCTCATGACCTCTCCGTCAGCATCCTAGGGTCACCTATCGAATTCGTTACTGAAGCCAGGAATTTGGGCATAGTGATGGACAGCAAACTACGATTTGAAAGTCATGTGGAAAGTATTGCCAGATCTTGCCTTTATAGACTCAAGGTATTATATAAAATTAGGAGCATGCTTAATGCAGACGTTAGATTACAAGTGTGTGAATCGCTTGTTTTATCTAAACTTAATTATGCTGACGTTGTTATTGGACCATGTTTACTTGCGAGTTCTAAACGCATCATTCAACGAGTGCAAAATGCCTGCACCAGGTTTTGTTTTAAAGTTCCACCCCGAACCCATATAACGCCAGTGCTTAACAAAAACGGTATCTTAAATATGGACTCAAGACGCGCTTTACATTTTGCTAATCTTATTCACTCCATCATAAAATTTAAAAGTCCACCTTACCTCTACAATAAATTAGAATGGGCTACTTATTCGTATAACTCGCGAAGGGCAAATAGTTTTTTACTCGTCACACCCTTTCACAAAACTAGAGCGTTTGAAGGTAGCTTCCGGTATCAAGCAACTAAATGTTGGAACAACCTACCGCCTCCTCTACGGAAGGGCGTTTCTAAACTTGTTTTTAAAAAACAAGTTAAAAATATATGTAAGATCAAGCTCAGGTGGCCTAGCGCTTGTATCAGACATCAGGGTGGGCAGAGTGGGTGCAGGAAATGAGAAATCGGGTTGCAATCACAACTTTTATTTTCTTAGCGGTAAAGTACAAGAGGAGATAGCACTTTCACTAGCAACGGTAAGTATACGCGATGACGGTTTCTTGACCGTGTGCACGAGACGACTGCTCAACGTAGAATGTGGAATGCCGTCGCGTGGAGGCCTCAGCCCCGCCAAGACTCCGCCGTAGCGCGCGATCTCGGTGGCAAAGCTTCTGATTGGTTAGCCGTTGTTTCTTGAAGAATCAGGCCACCGTAGATGGCGCGCCTGCGCACCTTTCCGCCGCTAGCGGAAGAGTCAGCATGATGTCCGTGTTCATGACTTTGCCTGTCTCCGACACGGCCATCCTGCTGCGACCACGTCCTCGTGGTTACTCTGTAACAATAGAGAACACAGCACAGTATCGTTCGGCTATTCTGACCTTATTCAAGGGGTTTTCGACGCACAAGATAAGGCTCTACAAAGAAAATAAAACTTTAATTCTCAAATATTTACAACTCTACAATAGAATTAATTGAGCTCTGAAATAAAACTTGCAATTTGCAGATTTACATTTTCAAAAAGTTATTTTAGTGCTCTAAAATAATAATTACAGTGCTCTACATCTAAACTATTTACAAGGGAGTTTAGTTTACTCGAGAAAATCCCAGAGACAAAATTCAATTCGGTATTTACAACAATTAACTTGAATTACGTCCTATTCTGGTTAATCACACTAATCATACACACGCACGTCCAGTCCAGGAGCGTGCCAAGCCACACATGGACTCCACGGTCTGTGATAGACCCGACCTCCTTCTAGTCCTACCCGCGGGCCGCGTACCCACGGACTACTGTTAAGTAGACACCGACTTCCAACGAGCTACGACTACGGAATAGGCACTAGCATGGTCAAACAAAACAAAATGAACTCCATTAACCAGACAGGACTACTTAACCAACTGTAAGTTTTACATACCTACTCACACCACTATTCTAATACAACCTGTGTCTCTGGCATTTTCCGCAATCTATCATGTGCGTACTTGTAACGACGTTTACAATTTAATGCTTTCAAAAGATATCGATCCCCGTCTAAAACCTCTACTATTTGAAATGGTCCTTTGAACTTAGGATCTAATTTTGTTTGATTTCGCTCTTCGTTCTGTAACAAAACAAACTCGCCGACCGAAAACTTGTTTAGTTTTGCCTTGTTCCTATCAAACTGCTGTTTGTTATACTGTGCACATTTTTCAATGTTTTTGGACGCTTCCGTTCTCATTTCTGAAATATCAACTGGTGTCTCTACATCATCTGCCATCAAATCTAATGGACGCGCTACCTTGCCTATTAAAAGTTCGAGAGGACTGGCTTGTGTTGTGCGGTTTTTCGTACAATTTAGCGCTAGCTGTACCTCACCTAAGGCATCTTGCCACGATTTGTCATTACCTAGCTCAACCGCGGTAAGCATGGACTTAAGAACCGACATTACCCTCTCTACTTGTCCGTTAGCTCGTGATGACCCTGTTGCTATAAGATGGAGCTCTATATTTTTACTCTCACAAAACTCCCTAAACTCTTTGCTTGCAAAATTCCGACCCTGGTCCGCTATAATGCGAGCTGGTGCGCCAAATAGAGCAACACCATTTTTGACAGCCTGAATGCTACTTACTGTATCAAGTTTGTTAGTATGAGAAAGTAAAACATACTTCGTGAATGCATCGATTAAGACAAAAGCGTACTCTTTTGTGTCGTTTTTGCCGCTGAGCTTACCCGTGACATCGATATGGATGGTGTGCCATGCTGTTGACACCTTAGGTATTGGATGTAGCTCTGCTTGCACTTTTCCTGAGTGCGCCTTGGCTACCTTGCACGTCACGCAATTATCGACAAACTTACGTACGAAGCGAGACATATCTTCAAACCAGTAGTAGTCATACAACTTGTCGAGTGTTTTCTCCCAACCAAGATGTATGAGCGACTCGTGCACGTTGTTTACAACTGACCACTGCATAGCACGTGGCACAATAGGAATACACTTAGTCCTACCGTTGCGCTGAACTTTCCTATGAAGCAAACCTTTTCGTACCTCGTAAGTTTTAGCAACGTCGTCTGTAAGCTTGCCTTCATTTAGATCGGTTTTAATTTTCTGAATATCTTCATCCCGCTGTTGCTCCGCAAGCATCCAATTGTCAGAGAGCTGGGTGACATCAACACGCTTCTGCTCTACTCTAACTGTAGAGTCTTTTGTAGCTGGCAGAGGGTTGCGAGATAGAAAATCAGCATGAGACATGTACTTACCAGGTCGGTAGATCACATCAAACTCGAATAATTGCAAGAAAGCCCACCATCTGTGAACTCTCGGAGCTAAGTCTATCTTTGTACAGGCCGACTTCAGCGAATTGCAGTCCGTAACAACGGTGAACTTTCGTCCGTGTAGGTATTGCCGGAAGTGCTTGATAGAGTTGACTACAGCAAGTGTCTCCAGTTCGTACGAATGATATCGTGACTCGGCTGGAGACGTACGCTTGCTGTAGTAACCTACTACACGGCGCTTGTTGTCAACTACTTGAATTAAAATTCCACCATACCCTTCACTGCTGGCATCCGTGTGAAGCTCGACTGGATACTGCGTATCGAAGATCATGAGGACAGGTTCGCTGGTAAGTATTGTGATTACCTTTTGTCTTATTTCCTCGTGCTTTGGTGTCCAGTTGAATGCAGTTTTGCCGGATGTAAGCCTATGAAGTGGGCTCATAAGGCTGGCGAAGTTAGGTACAAACTGGCGAAAGTAAGACGCTAGACCTATGAATTGTCGAAGCTGTGACACGGACTGAGGTGGTGGAAGCGATGACAAGGCTTCAATTTTACGCTTGTTAGGTTTTACCTCACCGGCTTCGACTTCGTATCCTAGGAACTCGACACGAGTTTTCAAAAAGGAACATTTTTTAAGATTTAGTGAGAATCCTGCCTGTGTGAGTCTTTCTAGTACAACTTTGAGCCTTTCTAAACCCTCTTCTACACTACTAGACATAATTAACACGTCATCAACATACACAACGACGTATGTGTGAACTAAATCACGTAAAGCCTTTACAATCGCCCGTTGGAACACAGATACAGCGTTACGTAAGCCAAAGGGCATCGTTAGGAACTCATATTGTCCATCGGGCGTTATAAAAGCTGTACGCTCGATCGACTGTTCACTGACGGGAATTAGATGAAAACCACTCGCGCAATCTAATTTTGTGAAATATTTTGCACCATGCAGTCGTGTAATCTGGTCGGATATTAAAGGTAACGGATACCTATCGGGGACGGTATTCCTATTTAACTCCCTATAATCTATGCACATTCGATCAGAACCATCACGTTTTTTCACTAGGAGGGCTGGACTGGCAAACGGTGAAAAACTAGGCCTAATTATGTTAGCCGCTAGAAGTTCATCGACCCTATTACGTAACACTTTACGCTCTTCCTCCGAAAATCTGTACGGGGATCTCTGTACAATACGGTTCGGATCAATTAATCTAATTTCGAGCTCACCGGTAGTAACACGCGTCGTAGGCATACCTGATATGAAATAATTCGAATACTGATTCATAATATCGAAAATTTTTACTTTCTCATCAGGAGAAACGTCCGTATCGATTTTCGACAAATCTAGCTGAGAGTTAACTACTTCGAGGGTATCCACGCATTTTCGTCGTACTAAATGGAATTCCGTATTCGTCATGTACATTCCAAAGCCTAGACGAAAAATTTCGCGACCTATCTGAATATCGCTACGCAAACACTCGTTAGGCAAAACATGAAACAAGATTTCAACCGTGTAATTATCAATTTCAACCTCGCACAATATTTGTTCTGTGCAGAAAACGCTAGACGAACCTAATCCTGTCAATTGGACAACGTTATGCGAACGTTTCCCACTAAATTTAGATGCAAATTTTTCTTTAATTAACGAACATTCGGCACCAGAATCTAAATGACACGTAAAGGACTGACCTTTATGGATTAGGGTTCCGCACGCTGGTGGGTCCACCGTGCATAGGTCGACTCGGCGTTGGACTTGCGCCGCTGGCTGCGTGGCCGCTCCCGCTCCGCCTGCGCTGCCACCGCCGCCACCGCTGCTGCCGCCGCCGCGTTGACAGCGACTTGCGATGTGGCCTGCAGCTCCACATTTGTAGCAGACGACGGTCCTCGCCTGGGATTGCTGGCTTGACGACGATGATACGGAAGTGTTGATGGATGTTGATGAAGATTGCTTTGGTTTTGGATGTTGATCTTTTCCCTTGGCGCGACATTCATAATGTCGGTGTCCGGCCCGCCCACAGTGGTAGCACCTTATGTTAGTAGGCACATTTTTGGGACGCTTCACATCGGTAGATTCAATTTGAGTGGAATCTGATTTTCTTTTAAACGAGAACGCCTGCAGTTCTTGTTGCAATTGATGACGCGATGTTATGTCGGTCGTAAATGCCAGGCGCTGTAATCTTCGATCATGGTGAGCGATGTGAGCAAGCACCATGGAGACGGCGATCTGCTCTTTTGTGACGTCTTTCCATTGGTTCATCAGTAGAGAAATAAGACGACTAGCATATGCCGCTAGGGGTTCGTTTTCACTAGGTTTGCCACTGATTAGGTTTATGAGGGTACCTGTGTTCGTCTGGGTAGTGATGAATCGGGCAGTAAAAAGTTGCTTGAAATCCAACCATGTCATGCCATTGTAAGCAACTTGTGATAACCATGTCGAAGCAGAGTTCTTGAGCGCCTTGCTGAGCGCGATGACAAGTTTGCTGCCTTCCAGTGGGTGATCGGCAAGGCAGAGTTCGGCCGTCACGCACCACGATCTTGCGTCCGCCTCTGGATCATCGGGTGAAAATTCGGGTAGACTGAAGCTTGAGTTACGAATGTCAGTGGATGGTTTTAGCACCTCGATCAATGCACGCATCTGTTGATTTTGTATCTCGAGAAATTGCAGCCATTCTGGATTACTGGCCACCGACGACGTAGAATTTTCGGGCGCCGATGACGACGAAGAGTTACCGGGCGCCGGCGTATCTTCACGCAATTTCTCATTTTCCCGCTCGAATCCCACTTCTGATGTAAGATCAAGCTCAGGTGGCCTAGCGCTTGTATCAGACATCAGGGTGGGCAGAGTGGGTGCAGGAAATGAGAAATCGGGTTGCAATCACAACTTTTATTTTCTTAGCGGTAAAGTACAAGAGGAGATAGCACTTTCACTAGCAACGGTAAGTATACGCGATGACGGTTTCTTGACCGTGTGCACGAGACGACTGCTCAACGTAGAATGTGGAATGCCGTCGCGTGGAGGCCTCAGCCCCGCCAAGACTCCGCCGTAGCGCGCGATCTCGGTGGCAAAGCTTCTGATTGGTTAGCCGTTGTTTCTTGAAGAATCAGGCCACCGTAGATGGCGCGCCTGCGCACCTTTCCGCCGCTAGCGGAAGAGTCAGCATGATGTCCGTGTTCATGACTTTGCCTGTCTCCGACATATACTTTTATCAAAACAGCAAATGTTGCTGTGATACCGGATAGTTAAACGGGAATTTAATGTCATCATAATTTATTAAAATTAAATACATTTTATGATCCTATATATATATATATATATATATATAAATATTTATATACAAGTTCTTAATAACTTAAAATTTTATGTCTCATTTCTTTATTTTTTGCTATACTCGCATGCATTTAATTATTTATTTGTTTTTACTACTACTGCTACTTTTTAATTTAAAGTATTTATTATACTATCGTATACCCATCTATTTTTAAGTATATTCGCCGCACCGAAGCTCCTCTTGGGATCCGTTCGACGACAAATTAGGCGCGACTGAAAAACAGCGTCTATCACTACTGCTGTGATAGACATTATGCTGAGGCGTGACCTATTCATTGTTGTGTTGCATTGCACACTGGAATGTAATTAATGTGTTGTTTTTCTTGCCTGTTAACTAGATAATCATTGTTATGTATTATATTTTAGTGTGTAAGGTAACACAATGGTTTGAATAAACTTATTTTCTTTCTTCTTCTTTCTTTCTTTCTTTCATCTCGGATGTACAATATAATTGGTTACAAAGAATGCATGCAGTAGGTGAGCCATCACTTATTTAAAATTTTCCCTCGTTATAAAATAACATTTAACAATGGATAGTTTATCGGTTTATTAAGACTCGGTGTCCCAGCCCTGGCTTATCCACTAGGCTGAGTAGGCTTCAGCCTAGGGCGGCAGATTTTGGGGGGCGGCAAAAATCGCAAAAAAAAAATGTTAGTTGATATAAAATGTTAATAGTAAAACTTATATTTTTCCCTGATCATTGATTATTCAACACCAGATCTAGCACACGTGGATCAACTTACTCTTGTCGTTAGATATGTTTTAAATAAAGGCGAATCTTTCACACGATTTCTCAAATTTATGCCGTCAGTCGGGCATTAGACTGAAGAAATGTTCTCTGCCGTTATTACGGAACTCAAAACGCTAGGAATAAATATTGAAGACTGGACAGTCCTATGATAACGCGACGAACATGTCTGGCGTATACAACGGCTTACAGGCAAAGATTAAAAACGAAGCGCCTTTTACCGATTACGCGCCTTGTTCTGCACATTCTCTAAATTTAGCGGCATGTGCTACTGCTGAATCGTGTACAGAGGCTTGTCGATTTTTCATGCTACTACAGGAAACTTACGTTTTTTTTTTGCAAGCTCGACACATCGCTGGCAAAAATTTACGAGTACAATTGGGAAAGGCAATACCCTGAAAGGAGTGAATCTGACACGTTGGTCAGCTAGGGAGGACGC
Organism: Keiferia lycopersicella; assembly: GCA_029255805.1. Classification (NCBI taxonomy): domain Eukaryota; kingdom Metazoa; phylum Arthropoda; class Insecta; order Lepidoptera; family Gelechiidae; genus Keiferia; species Keiferia lycopersicella. Next base: position 799,287 of record JARACZ010000015.1, on the reverse strand, counting down.
GTGTAAAAGTTTGAGAGATTCTTGGCACAAAGTTATTGAAACTTTGGAATCTATTTGTAATCAATTAAGGACGATTCTACTGAAAAACCTGTAACTCGAAACGAATCGGCGGGAATACTTTTTAATTTAGAAAAACTGGATACGGCGGTAATGGCTGTAGTGTAGAATGATTTTTTGCAAAGAATAATTCAAGTAAATGTTCAAATTCAGTCTTCCAGCGTAGATTTGGTAACCGCTGCTGATCAATATGAGTCAATGCATCAGTTTTTTGTATACCAACGAGATTTTTTTTAAATATTTTGAAGATAAAGCAATAGACTTAAGCGTACGCAAACAATACGGTAAAGACATAAGAAGGAGACAGCCGAAAAAGAAGAGAAAATTTGACGAAACACCAGAAGAGCAAAATATAATGACTGCGAGTGACGTATTCCGCGTAAATAAGTAACAGAATTTAAAAAAGGCAGGAGGCGTACCTATGCCAGTTATAATGAATTTGCATTATTTACCAAAATAGACGAGTTAGACATACACACCCTCACAGAAAAAGCACTTTCGTTAGAACAAACATAGAAACGGATATAGTGCAAGAAATCGTAAACAGTCTGCGACATTTTTATGTATTCGAGCTTGTCGTCAAGTCATCGGTTCGACGACAACCGCATATAATTGTTGACATCCGACGAGAACCGACGACAAGTTCGGATGTAAGACAGTTTGCGACATAATAGTTGTGGGTGGGACCACCTAATACTATATCTTCAGACCGGGTAAAAAAAAACGGCTGAGGTGAAGCTGGATGGGATGGGTTGAGGGGGCGGCAAAATTTGAATAGCCTACAGGCGGCAAATGTGCTAAGACGGCCCTGCGGTGTCCCACACCACACGTAAAGAGAAAGAGACACAAAAATAATCTCCTAGTGTAGGATTTTCATACAAAACTAGTCCCTGGTTTAATAGACGAGTTATGAATGTCTCTAGAGCTCCTTTTTTTAACCGACTTCAAACAAAAAGAAGGTTCTCTTTAAACTGTATACGTATGTTTGCCGCGATTATCTCGCGTTTGGATGAACCGATTTTGATGCGGTTGTCAGACTTAGGAGAAGGTTTTTATGCGTATTAAACGACCAAAAAATGGAGGTTCGCACTTTTTACGTCAGTTGATGTCGGTTTTCTTTTTTTAATACTTACATGCAGGTAAGTACATACTCACTCGAGCTTGTTTTATTTACTTTTTAGTGGCATGTCCTAATATGCATGGATTTAATAATAAAAAATACAGTCTGTAAAAATATATAGAGTGATCCCTGTGACGTGAAAAAAACTGTTCTGAATCGGTTCATCCAAACGCGAGATAATCGCGGACAAACATACATATACATACATACATGTCAAACTGAAAACCTCCTTTTTTGAAGTCGGTTAAAAAAAGTAATCAGAAATGTGTTCAAACGCACGGGGAACGTGTGTAGTATGTGCCCGCATTACAGTTATATTATTATTGCCTTTAGATTAATTTTTGGGTCATTACCAAAATAAATCCAGCCGGAAATTAATGAATATTGAATTTGATTTTGTTCGTTTATCAACTCAGGCCCTTGAACACGTCTGAAACTAAAATAATTAGATTGTCTTCAGGGTCTTTAATATTGCCCGTATGTAGCCGAAGATGTAGCTAAAATGAGCCAATTTTAGCAAAATTCTTAGCTGAAAAAATGTGCTTTTCGTGAACAATAATAGCACTCACAGAATATTTGTACAGTCCAGCTAAAAAGAGTAGACAAAAAATCAGGGCGCCAATTTCTTTGCAATCTGTCAAATCTGACAGATAACACTTAAATATGGCAAAAAAAAATTATACAACTTTTTTTTCCATTTTATTTAATTTCTAATCTTTTTTGCTGCACTGTACTACTGACACAACCTATGGACACACATACACAAATCACGCCTTTATCCCTGGCGGGGTAAGCAGAGCGTTAACGACCGCAATATTACGGTCGTGATCGCCACGTCTGAAAAATGTTTGAGAGTCGTTTCAGATAAGTCATGTATCACTAAGTGACAAAATTGCAATACACATGAAACCCTCGAGTCCCTTAGTTGCCTCTTACAACACCCGCCATAAGAATTGGGGTGATGCTATTCTAAGACGGCATGTGATGACATATAATATCACCTATGGACACAGAGCTATATAAAAACAACGGTATGGATTGAAGCCGTATCGCGCTACGCTAGTAAAAATTAAGCGCATTAAAAAAAGAAACTGTCAATGTCAGTCTCGCTTCGAGTTTTGTTTACGTTTTGTATTTTCCAAATTCCATTTCCGCTTTTCCTTGAGATAATAACACAAAATAAACAATTCTAACTAATCCATACTGTGTCCCAACAAATATTTACAATGGAGAACCTTAGTAATATTTGGAAACCGGAACGTAAGTGAATACACGATACATGCCCTTTGTGATAATTACTTTGCAAACTTCCGTAATTTCTAATATTTCCGTATTAAAACTACTATATTATATTAACTATACTAACTATTACCGTATGATGCCGGCTTAGAATAGCATCACCCCATATCCTTCCCGTGGGTGTCGTAAGAGTCGAGAGTTTTGGGCGTATTGCAATTTTTAGGCGACAACCTGTCACTATAGTGATACACATGTTCTCTGAAACAACCTTGGAAAACAGTCCTCAAAAAATGACAGACTTGGCGATAGCGACCATATTCTTGCGGCCGTTAACGCTCTGCCTACCCTGCAAGGGATAGAGGCGTGATATATGTATGTATGTGTATGTTATATTTATTTGTTCCGAATTACAACTTTAGGCGACATTCTGACAATGTGTTACTACAGTGATACACGAATCATCTGAAGGGCCCTCAATACTTATTAGGCTTGGCGATAACAGCCGTAATTTTATGATCTTTAACACTCTGCCTACCCTGCAAGAGATTAAGGCGTGATTTGTGTGTGTGTGTAATTTCTAATTTCCTGGTACAGTGTATCGGATACAGCTGGATGCTCCTATGCCGAAGAGAATTGTATGCGAGACATGTCCTGATCGGCCTGAGTTCTACGGCAAGGAATACCACGGCACTATGGGCCATAAAGAAGCCAGTCTGCTTCTGGAAGGGGAGCCGAACGGAGCGTTTCTGATCAGAAAAGGGAATGAATTCAATGACTTCTACACTTTGACTTGGAGGTAAGAAGTTGGAGTTCAAAAATCATCTTTCTACGTAATGGGGGGCCAAATACAAACACTTTTTGTCCTTGGCCATTTTGGGCTAGGAAGTACCTAGACCACGATATAGGCCTCTGAAGTTTTTGGTCTAGACTTTTGAGGGCCTATATCTCGGTCTAGGTGCGTCCTAGAGCAAAATTGTCTAAGACAAAAAGTGTTTGTATTAGGCCCCCCAATACGTAAAAAATATAAAAAACAAACTATGATTTTCATACATTGATGGTGGTAACGTAAGTTCCATGCTGTGTGGTCAGCCTGGCCAGCCCAGAGGCAGTGCCTTTATTTATATTTTTTTATCACACTTATGCTGCGTTTCGACTAGGAACATAAAACTGTCCAAAACTGACCAATTCATTTATTCAGTGACAGTATTGTATTGTAACTTTCTGACATTCTAAAAGCATTCATTGTGAATCTACTTGGAAATAAACAATTGATATCTTGATCTGGTTTCGCCCCTTATTTTTTAGATGATTCCGTGTGATCCAGGCTAAGAATAGCATCACTCCATTTCTTTCCTGCGGGTGTCGTAAGAGGCGACTAAAGGCCTTGAGGGTTTCATGTGTATTAAACCCTTAGGTGACAGGCTGACAACCTGTCACAACAGTGATGCATGAGTCAGGAGGAGGCCTATGTTGAAGGGCTGCCGGACTAATGTTAAGTTAGTTGATAAGAAAAAAGTATCTGTGAATAAAGAATTTATTTATTTAAAATCAGAAAAACATTAAGTCTTTGTATTTATTTATTAGATATTGATTAACCATTGATTTATATAAGGTCTTCTTCTTCTTCTTCTTCTTTCTTCTATACAAGGTGTAAAAATATTAGCTGCAAATATTTTAAGGGGTGAATCAGCCCATGAAACTGAACAACTTTCCCCAAGAAACATAGGTCGAAATATGAGTTTTTTTTTTGACCGTCCTTACAAATTAACTTGGTCGGTTGGTAATTTTGTATGTTCCTTGGTGAAAGTTGTTCAGATTTATGGGATAAGACGTCTAGATAACCTTAAATTTTTTGTATATTACAAATAAAGCTTCTTAATATTCCAGATTCAATGACAAAATACACCACTACAAGTTGTACTACGATGGCACACATTACATTCAAGACAAGCGTTATGACACAATCTATGACCTGGTAGCAGACGGGCTGATCACATGCCATATGGAGCTCAAAGCACGTCACATCTTGGAGATGATCAACGCAAGGGCAAATTATACAGAAAGCCCATATGTTACGCTCAATAGGAAAAAGTTGAATACTCTTACTAAGATAGAACAGTAAGTTTTAAGTGTGTTTTTAGAGATAGTAAATTGATATTTTTGGCAGAGCGTCGGTGGCCGAGTGGTAAGAACATCGGTCTTACAATCGTGAGACTCGAGTTCGATGTCCGCCATGTACCAATGTGTTTTTTCTCACATACATTTACCAACTGCTCTTACAGTGAGGGAAAAACATTGTGATGAAACCCACATTCAAAAAAATTTTAAATCAGATGATATTTGAATGTGACTTAACCTAGGATTCGGGATTAGGAGCCAGGTGAGCCTCCGGGTTACAGAGGTCAGATGACAGTCGCTCTGTGTAAAAACTTGGTTCCATGTCAAATCCCCTAGGTTAGGTAGCCGACCCCGACAGAGAACGGGATGGGATAGAAGGATGAAATTGTCATTTTAGGTTGCCATTTTTAACCCGTTAAAATCATAACTATAGTCTGTAAGCTTAGGTACTTTGTATGAAACTGACAGTTCAGAAGTGTCACTTTCATACAAAGTTTGTTTACAAAAAGATAAGTACCTAAACTTACAGACTATATGAGTACATTATTAACCTGTTGTGATTTCTATTTCAGGTCGAATAAAACTAGCCCTACAGTAACAAAGACTGAAAGTAACGTAGAATCTAATGCAGTTAAGAAATTGGATCTCACTCCGTCGTCTGAGGAGAATCTTATGTTGACAATGAAATACTCGAAGGCACATAATTTCAAACTACACACGTTCAAAGGGTTAAACTGGTGCGAACTGTGTGCTAATTTCTTGTGGGGATTCACTGCACAGGGTGTTAAGTGTGAAGGTAAGGATAATACCATGTGATGCCGGCGTAGAATAGCATCACCCCATTTCTTTCCTGTGGGTGTCGTAGAAGGCGACTAAGGGACTTGAGGATTTATGCGTATTGCAATTTTAGGCGACAGGCTGACAACCTGTCACTATAGTGATACACGACTTATCTGAAACTACCTTCAAATATTTGTCAGATGTGGCGATAATGACCGTAATTTTATGATCGTTATAGCTCTGCCTACCCCGCCACGGATATAGGCGTGACTTGTGTGTGTGTGTGTGTGTGTGTGTAAGATAAGATTTGTGCCCCATGCAATTTTTTCTTTTTCGTGTGGGAACGACCCGATGAACCCTAGTGTCAGAATTTATTAGCGCCTTCTACATGTAGCAGGCTTCTGACATGGTTGCGTAACGACCGCCGTCTAAGTGATCATAGACAGCAACCGGGACCTACGGCTTTACGTGCTATCCGAAACACGGAACCATCTTACTTACGGACAATCGGGCGGTTCAGCCCGCAATGTCCTAACACTGACTGGGAACAAATTCACAAAGTGATATCAACTTTGTGAGGGACCCACCGAAAAGCGAACCCGGGATCTTTTGCGTCAGAGACAGTTGCACTACCACTGCGCCACATCGGTCGTCCCATGCAAGCTACAAGTCTACAGATACAAAAACGATTACAAATTATAAAACTTGGTTCCATGACTTGCCGTGTGATGCCGGCTTAGAATAGCATCACCCCATTTCTTCCCGCGGGTGTTGTAAAAGGCAACTAAGGGACTCGAGGGTTTCATGTGTATCACAATTTTAGACGACAGGCTGACAACCTGTCACTACAGTGATACACGAATCATCTAAAAAGGCCCTCAATACTTGTCAGACGTGGCGACAACGACCGTAATTTCGCGATCGTTAACGCTCTGCCTACCCCGCTAGGGATAAAGGCGTGATTTGTGTGTGTGGTTCCATGACAAAGCCCCTAGGTTAGGTGGCCAATCCCAAAAGAAAAACGGGATAAGGCTAGGAGAATGATAAGATAACTGTGTTTTTTACAGAGAGAGAGTAAATGGATATTTGAGTTTGACAATTTTTTTGCACATCGCCGTGTGATGCCGGCTTAGAATAGCATCACCCCACATCCTTCCCGCGGGTGTCGTAGGAGGCGACTAAGGGACTCGAGGGTATTGGTGTATTATATTTTTTAGGCGACAGGCTGACAACCTGTCTCTATAGTGATACACATGTTTTCTGGAACAACCTTGGAAAACAATCCTCAAAAATGTCAGACGTGGCGATAGCGACCGTATTCGTAAGAATAACGGCCGTTAACGCTCTGCCTACCCCGTAAGGGATAAAGGCGTGATATATGTATGTATGTATGTATGTAATTGGAATTTATTTAGCCTGTTTTCAAGTCTACATAAATGATAGATGGCGTTTAGCTAAACTAAAGAAAATCCTTTCAAGGAAATGTATTTTATTTAATTGTTTGTATTTTGTCTGGTTTGAGGTGCAATGCCGGCTTAGAATAGCATCGCCCCATTTCTTCCCACGGGTATCGTAAGAGGCAACTGAGGGACATGAGGGTTTCATGTGCATTGCAATTATAGGCGACAGTTTGACAACTTGTCACTATAGTGATACACGGTTGAAACGACCCTCGGCGATAGCGTAATTACGGTGGTAAACGCTCTGCCTAGCCCGCCAGGGATATAGGCGTGATTTGTCATTTTTTTTCAGACTGCGGCTTCATCGCCCATTCAAAATGCTCTGAACGCGTACCAAACCACTGCGTACCCGACTTGAAAAAAATAAGGGGGGTATTCGGAATAGATTTGACTACTCTACTCAACGCCCACTCCTCGACCCTCCCGTTTGTGGTGAGAAAGTGCGTCACAGAGATCGAGGCGAGAGGAATGGACTCCGAAGGGATCTATAGAGTGTCGGGATTTGCCGACGAGATCGAGTCCCTGAAAATGGCTTTCGATAAAGGTAGGTCCTGAAACGCGGTATCGAAGTGTTTTCGCCGATCGCTATACATTTTTACTATAAGGTGTAAAAATATTAGTTGCAAATATTTTAGTGAACTAGCCCATGAAACTGAACAAGTTTCCTTTAGAAACATAAGTCGAAATATGAAAATAAATTTTAGATTCCCATACATTTGACTCGCTCGGCTGCTACACCTTGTATGGGAGGTCCCAATTTTTCTTCTTATTTTGACCTACGTTTTGGGGAAAGTTGTTCGGTTTCATGGGCTGGATTATCCCTTAAAATATTTGCAGCTAATTTTTTATACCCTGTGTACTAACAACCTCCAAATATTCTGTCTTTGAGACAACGAGAATTCACCGTGTTTTCGCTCCTTAGAGCATTCGCCCCACGGAGGTGGTAAAAAGTCAATTACCGAACAAATTCTGCGGGGAAACTTTTTACACGAAGGAAGGTTAACACGTACAGCACGCAACGATAATTTAACAACAACTTGACAAGCACATACAAAATGGCAACTGTCAGTTTCTTATAACGTGCTAGACCCTAAGTCTGCTAAATGAAAATCGTTTCAGTTAGATGTCGATTGGATCTCAGTTGGATGATTTCGGTCATTTTGTAGCCTGTCTACAGTTTGAAGTATAGAAAAATCACAATGGCAATTGAATGACAGTTGAGTTTTGATGGCGTTACAATGACAAAAAATAGCAGACTTGGGGCCCTGCTCAAATGGACAGTGGATTCAGGCAGAGGGGTAAGCCCAGCTTTGCCATTTCCATAGGTGGAATGCTCTAAGGTTTCTAAACACATATCAAATAAGTATATTAATTGATGAATTAAAAGCAGTAATATATACAGGGTGTAAGAGACGGTGTAACGAAAACTTTGCAGGCGTGATCAGACCATGAAACTGAACAACTTTTTCTGTGGGGGCTATGTTGGAAAACGTGAAACTTTTTTCGACTTTCCATACAAAATTCCTGATTCAGTGAAAACAACATTTTACTAACAATTTTTGTTTATTTGTTAAGGAATAATTTTGTATTCTGTTTATTTTTCCGCCGCGTGATGCCATCTCCGCCGCGTGTTGCCGGCTTAGAATAGCATCACCCCACTTCCTTCCCGGGGGTGTCGTAAGAGGCGACTAAGGGACTTGAGAGTATTGGTGTATTACAATTTTTAGGCGACAGGCTGACAACCTGTCACTATAGTGATACACATGTTTTCTGAAACAACCCTAGAAAACAATCCTCAAAAATGACAGACGTGGCGATAGCGACCGTATTTTAACGGCCGTTATTGCTCTGCCTACCCCGCAAGGGATAAAAGCGTGATATATGTATATGTATGTATGTACAACTTTAGGCGACAGGCTCACAATCTGTCACTACAGTGATACACGTATCTTTGTATATTTTTTATTGTCAAGTTTCTTCCACATTTTGCAGACGGCGAGGCCGCGGATTTGAGTGTATACAGCAACATTAATGTAGTAGCCGGAGCCCTAAAGCTGTATCTTCGTCTGCTGCCGGTGCCTCTCATCACCTACGAGGCGCACCCCAAGCTGGTCCAGGCTACACGTGAGTACCGACAATTTTGACAGCTGTCATTACCAGCCGGCGCTCCAAAGCTGTATCTGCGTCTGTCCTAAGCTAGTGCAGGTGACACGTGAGTACTCTTTTTATTTTAATGTGGGACACCGAGTCGTCCAACGACCCAATGAGCCCTGTATCCTATTCAAAGTATGGCCGTTCGGGTAGGCCATGCTATGATGCTATTCTAAGCCGGCATCACACGGCATTAACCCGTTTAATAAAAGTTATTATTGTTGGACTTCACCTGTCGAATCCTAAGAAAATACTCTTCACTTTTTTGTCATAGTTGTATCATGCATGACATATTTGTCAAAGCCCAATACCAAAGAAGAGAGACCGATGTGGCGCAGTGGTAGTGCGACTGCCTTTGACTCAGAAGGTCCCGGGTTCGATTCTCGGTGGGTCACTCACAAAGTTGATATCTATCAATCATTTTGTGAATTTGAAAGAAAGAAAGAAAATAAATTTATTTCGGTAATTTGTTCCCATTTTGTTTAGGACATTGCGGGCTGAACCACCCGATTGTCCGTAAGTAAGATGGTTCCGTGTTTCGGATGGCACGTTAAGCCGTAGGTCCCGTTTGCTGTCTATGATCACTTAGACGGCGGTCGTTACACAACCATGTCAGAAGCCTGTTACTTGTAGAAGGCGGTTGAAAATTCTGACACTAGGGTTCATCGGGTCGTTGGACGGCTTGGTGTCCCACACGAAGAGAGAGAGTTTCAGTCCGATCCGTTCTTCCCGGAACAACTCTTAAGCCCAGTCTCGCTCCAAGGGTGTGTTTGAGCTGGTTGTTTGAACAACCAATCAATTATTTCCGGGTGAACACGCGCTCCCCACCAAGCCGACAGGCGTAGTTTTGATGGCCCCGGGGCCAAAAACATAGAATCGAAAACAAGAGTAATCTACTCGTGACCATGGAGCGTGTAACCGCTTCGAAATATCGAGGTAAAAACAAACATAATCGTGGTGATAATAGCGTTAATACTAATAATTTAAGTATTGTGAACAACCGCAAAAATCTCATACACATACTCATATCACGCCTTTTTCTCTTGCGGGGTAGGCAGAGCGTTAACGGCCGTAAAAACACGGTCGTTAGCACCACGTCTGACAAATATTGCGGGCTCTTTCAGATGATTCGTGTATCACTATATTGACAGGTTGTCAGCCTGTCGCCTAAAGTTGTAATACACATGAAAGCCCCGAGTCCCTTAGTCGCCTCGTACAACACCCGCGGGAAGAAATGGGGTGATGCTATTCTAAGCCAGCATCACATGGCAAAGCCGGCATCACACGGCAAACTCCAAAACATATAAAAACGTATAACGACGGCGACTAAGGGACTCGATGGTACTGGTGTATTACAATTTTTAGGCGACAGGCTGACAACCTGTCACTATAGTGATACACATGTTTTCTGGAACAACCTTAGAAAACAATCCTCAAAATGTCAGACGTGGCAATAGCGACCGTATTTTAACGGCCGTTATTGCTCTGCCTACCCCGCAAGAGATAAAGGCGTGATATATGTATGTATGTTGCCGTTTGATGCCGGCTTAGAATAGCATCACCCCATTTCTTCCCGTGGGTGTTGTAAAAGGCAACTAAGGGACTCGAGGGTTTCATGTGAATTACAATTTTAGGCGACAGGCTGACAACTTGTCACTACAGTGATACATGTATCTTCGAAAAGGGCCCTCAATACTTGTCAGACGTGGCGATGACGATCGTAATTTTACGATTGTTAACGCTCTGCCTACCCCGCATGGGATAAAGGCGTGATATCAGACTGTCCCGATGGCGTAGCGGATAGTATGCCTGCCTTCTACGCCGTGGGTCGTGGGTTCGATCCCCACCGGACACAAATATTTGTTAAGTCAATTTTCAAATATTTGTGTTGAGTGTGAGTGTGTTATATGTATAATATGTATTTATTTACAAAAAAAAAGTATATATGTATTAGTATCCGCTATCTAGTTCCCATAGTACAAGCTTTGCTTAGTTTGGGGCTAGATGGCGCTGTGTGAATTGTCCAGGATATTTATTTATTTATGTATGTATGTATAAAAACGTATTTCTCAATTCCAGAGATGAAGACGTCGGTAGTGCAAGTGTCCATGCTCAGGGAATGCTTAGACTCTCTCCCTCCAGCACATTTCAACTGTCTACAATACATGGTCCAGCATTTACACAGGTATCACTACATACATACATACATATATCACGCCTTTATCCCTTGCGGGGTAGGCAGAGCGTTAACAGCCTTAAGAATACGGTCAAATTTCAAATTCAAATTTCAATCGTTTATTTCCAAGTAGATTCACAATGAATACTTTCAGAAAGTCAAAAATTTACAATACAATACTGTCGCTAAAAATAAATTAGTCATTGTAAAAAAGAGAAAATTGTGTCTGACAAATTTTTTATAACAATTTTATGTTCCTAGTAGAAACGCGGCCCGAGTGGGATAAAAAAGGCACTGCCTCGGGGCCGGCCAGGCTGACCACACAGCATGTAACTTACTAGCATGTAGCTTAAAAGTGAATATTTAAAAAATATATATTTACATGTGTCATGTAAATCAGCCGGACCCCCTGAACAGGAAAACCACCCATAAACCTGCTTAAAAGTGCTCCTATTCTCAATTAACAATTTTTATCATAGGACCTAAGCTACCCTAGCTAAGTTTTAAAATCGCTATCGCCACGTCTCACTACATACAGGGTGTAAAAAAAACATTGCCGTGTGATGCCGGCTTAGAATAGCATCACCCCATTTCTTTTCCGTAGGTGTCGTAAGAGGCGACCGAGGGACTCGAAGGTTTTAAGTGTATTACAATTTTAGGCGACAAGCTGACAACCTGTCCCTATAGTGATACACAACTTATCTGAAACGGCGAATTTTACGGTCGTTAACGCTCTGCCTACCCCGCGAGGGATAAAGGCGTGATTTATGAGTGTGTGAATATTTTAAGGGTTGAACCATCCCATGAAAATGAACAACTTCCTTCAAGGAACACAGGTTGAAATATGAAAAAAAAATTTGGACCATACAAAATTATTAACCGACCAGGTCGTCCGAATAATTTTCTCATATTTCGACCCATGTTTCTTTCTTGGGGAAAGTTGTTCAGTTTCATGGGCTGGTTTACCCCTTAAAATATTTGTAGCTAATATTTTTACACCTTACACTTACTTACACTTACTTCACTTACACCATACAAATGCGCAAAACCTGAAAATTGTATGTTCAAAATTAACCAGGAACGATTAAACCACTTTTTACCATAGGTAGTTTTTTATATTTATTATAATAAAGATTGCCATGTCTATTAATTAATAGATCAATCCGTCCCATACATACATATAGCACGCCTTTATCCCTTGCGGGGTAGGCAGAGCGCTAACAGCCGTAAGAATACGGTCGCTATCGCCACGTCTGACATTTTTGAGGATTGTTTTCGAAGGTTGTTTCAGAAAACATGAGTATCACTATAGTGACAGGTTGTCAGCCTGTCGCCTAAAATTGCAATACACATCAGGCCTTAAATCCCTTAGTCGCCTCTTACGACACCCACGGGAGAGATATGGGGTGATGCTATTCTAAGCCGGCATCACACGGCAAAAAAATGAAAAACAGTAATTCTTTGCTATTTTTTCTTGGTTTAACTAGGTTCATTGAGTTTAAAATCACTTGGGGTGTCTGAGGTTCTGCGAATTAAAAGTTGTGGTGTAAAAATATTATAAAAATATTTTAAGGGGTGCATCAGCCCATGAGACTGAACAACCTTTCTCAATAAACATTAGTCGAAATATGAAAAATAAATTTGGACCTCCCATATACATTGACTTGGTCGGTCGGTAACTTTGCATGGTAGGGTAGGTCCAAAATTTTTTTTATATGTCGACCTATGTTTCCTGGGGAAAGCTGTACAGTTTCATGATCATTCACCCTTTAAAATATTTTCAGCTAATATTTTTACACCTTATGCAGGGTGTAAGAGACGGTGTAACGAAAACTTTGCAGGCGTGCTTAGACCGTGAAGCTGAATAACTTTTTCTATGGGAGCTATGTTGGTAAACGTGAATTTTTTCGACCTTCCATACATAATTCCCGATCAGCTGAGTGACTTTGTATGAGAAGTTGAAATTTTTTTCTCGTTTCCCAACATACCCCCATAGAAATGTTGTTTAGTTTCATCATCTTTCATTATGCGCACGGCTAAAGAATGGAATTCCCTGCCTGCGTCTGGATTTCCGAGTGCATATAACCTGAATCTCTTTAAGTCTAGAGTGAATAGGCATCTTCTGGGCAAGCTCGCTCCACCGTAGATCCCATCTCTGCTCTAGGGTAAGAGATTGGGGTCAAGAGTAAGCCCATCATAGATAAAAAAAAAAGTTTCATGGTCTCATCACGCCTGCAATGTTTTCGTTACACCGTCTCTTACAGCCTGTGTGTTTTCGTCTCTATTTCAGGGTGGCATCCCACGCGTCGGTGAACAAAATGAGCGCGCACAACCTGAGCACAGTCTTCGCTCCCACGCTCGTGGCCACTCCTCCCACGATCTCAGACCTGGCGGCCGAAATACGCGCGCTACAGGCGCTCATTGAGAACTGCCCACAGATATATTACGGCCCGGGCCATAATCAATAATCAATGCGCTAGTTTCCTGGGTCATAAAAAAAATAGAACAGTTGTACGCTTAAAACTATTGTCCAAAAATACTGCGGACTTCGTTCATCATTTTTGGAAATATTCAAAGTTTGAATTAATAAGCAGAAAAATAATGTAAAAGTATGTGTTTTGACGCCATCCAAATACTTAGGGCGTGACGTCATACTTCTAGTTCTTTCATACAAAATACCGTTTCAGATCGTTTTAAAAAGTAGCTCATTTGACCTGGCAGGAAACAAGCCTATTCTATAGCTTGACCGTAAAGAGTAGATAAAAAATGAGGACGCAACTTCATCTGTTAAATCTGACAGATAACGCTTAACTATGGCAACATTTTTTCAGACAATTAGTTCTATTTTATTCAATTTCTACTCCTTCTGGCCAAGCTATACAACTCAAAATTTCGGAATATTTTTTTTTTATCGGTGCCCAAAAGTGACAATAAATCGAAAAATCTCAATATATCTAAATCAAATATCAATCAAAAGTGGGTAAAATAATGTCCAGTTACATCAACAGGCTATTGTGTTCAAAGCTACAAAAGGCGCGTTTTCTGGGGATACTGTCACAGAATTTTGAGTAATCACTACATAGTATAAAGCAAAGTCGCTTTTCCAGTCGGTCTGTAAGTTTGCTTAAATCTTTAAAACCACACAACGGATTTTGATGCAGGTTTTTTTAATAGATAGATTGATTCAAGAGGAAGGTGTTTATGTTAATATTTGCCGGGAAAAAATCTTTATTCCCATGGGAAAATGAGTTGCAGCTGGGGCAGGCCGCTAGTTTATGATAAAACTAAGAGCGTGAACATGCATGTGCCGGTCTCTAATTCCACTTTCTCCTGTAGAGCGTGCGGAAAGTCATGCCGCTCCCGCATCGGCTTATACAGGCTGTAAAAAAAATTGCTGCAAATATTTTAAGGGGTGAATCAGCCCAGGAAACTGAACAACTTTCCCCAAGTAACATAGGTTGGAATATGAAACATCGACATACATCGACACATGACACAATGACACTCAACTAGATAAATATATATTTCCTAGAAAAAAAACTTTTTCAGTTTAGCTCAGCGCCATCTATGTACGCTTGAACAATAGCTAGAAAGCTCCTATTGATATGACTGATTGATTTTCTTAGGATTTAGGGGATACTATTTAGTCTGCATTTATTTAGTACTGCCGCGATACTATTTCTTTATTAAGGGGCTGACACGAGCTAAAAACCGGTCCCTTTCTGACAAATGTCAAACTGCGCGCGTGCGAACGGGACGGAATCTTGCCGATTCAATGATTTTTTCGTATTTTCGATGATAACTCGGTCAAAAGTAAGTAATTTGAAAATGAAAAACAATATGTCGATAGAGTATTGTAAGGCGCTCATTCTGATAATAAACACTTAATTATTGCGTGGGTTTTGTTCATACAGTTTGCGATATAATATATTTTTAGAGGTAACTTTACGATGTTTTTCTATCAAGCTAAATTACTAATATCATGTTTTGGAAACAATAACACTACAGCAAATATCCTGAAGATTATTATCTTTTTTTTTCGTCAGTTTTTCTGCATTTTATCTAGGGTAAAAATCACTTATAAAAGTAGCTCTACTCAGCCCCTTAATATACAGGTGTAATAAAATTTGCTGCAAGTATTTTAAGGGGAGAATCAGCCCATGAAACTGAATCACTTTCTCCGAGAAACAAGGGTCAAAACATAAAAAAATTGTATCTCCCATACAAATTGATTTGGTCGGTTCGTATGTTTGTATGGGAGGCCCAAAATATTTTTTTCATATTTCAGCCTATGTTTCTTGGGGAAAGTTGTTAAGTTTCATGGACGGATTCACCCCTTAAAATATTTGCAGTATTTTTTTTACACCTCATACTGCTGTTTTTGATTGAGTAAATTGATATCACTGGGTAGCCAGTTTTTTGCAAAAAAGAGTTTAATCAATTATTTTATTATTATTAATCTTTACGTTATAGAGGAATTATTTTTTACTTGTTTTCTTCTTTGTATATAAGCCAATATATAAGCCTATTATAATAATTTTAGCCTTACGTTAAAACAAAAATGTGATAATTTGGAATAATGTTTTGTTTTCGTAAAAAACTATTGATCTTTAAAACCATTCCAGGTTGTGTTTATCAAGAAATATTTTGTAAAAGATTGATTCAACCAAATTGGATACTACACTTTTATTAGGTTATAATTATGATTTATAAGTATTAAATAAGGTTATAACATATTTTTTTAAAGATATGATCCTAATGTATGAAATGGCAACATTATTCTTTGTCTCTCTATCAAAATATATATGACATGAGCGGGATGTCAACAAAAATGTTGCCCTTTCGGGATCCTTTCTTTCAAAGATCGTATTATACGTTTAATTAAGTTCAAATATTTAAAGGTTGAGTACCACAAAAAAAAATAACAACTTGTTTTGAAAAAAAAATCTATATGCAAAAAGTGGATATCCAAAGTGACTGGACATCCACTTTTTTTCATATTTTGAAATATGTTTCAGGCGTAAGTTGTTCAGTTTTTACACCTTTAAAATAATGTAACCTAAGTATTATTGTATACCTAAGTATTATTATGTAACTGTGTTTTTAGGTATTTTTTATATTTATACTGAGTTGAAATAAATTACTATGCTGCATAAAATGAAGTTTAAATTTAATTATAAAAAAAAGCACAGATTAAGGGTTTAAATCTGTTTTTTCCTTTTTGGTTTCGTCAGCTATATCATTTTCTGTGTTCTGGAATTTCTTGAGGTCTGAACAAAATAGTAAGTACCTGAAACAACATCACAATTATTCAATTATTCCATTTCGTTCCCGTGGATGTCGTACGAGGCGACTTCTTCTTCTTTTTCGTGTGGGACACCGAGTCGTCCTACGACCCGATGAACCCTAGTGTCAGAATTTTTCAACCGCCTCCTACAAGTAGTAGGCTTCTGACATGGTTGTGTAACGACCGCCGTCTAAGTGATCATAGACAGCAACCGGGACCTACGGCTTAACATGCCATCCGAAACACGGAACCATCTTACTTACGGACAATCGGGTGGTTCAGCCCGCAATGTCCTAACCAGACTGGGAACAAATTCACAAAGTGATAGATATCAACTTTGTGAGTGACCCACCGAGAATCGAACCCGGGACCTTCTGCGTCAAAGGCAGTCGCACTACCACTGCGCCACATCGGTCGTCTATTGGACTCGAGGGTTTCATGTGTATTACAACTTTAGGCGACAGGCTGACAACCCAGGCAAACAAAGGCTAAAGTGATACACATGTATTCTGAAACTACCTTAGAAAACAATCAGTAGAACTTGTGAAACAAGCGCGAAATCTGGGTATAGAGATGGACAGTAGACTGCGTTTTGAGGCTCACGTAGAGAACATCGCAAGATCATGCCTGTATCGTCTTAAAATCTTTTATAAAATCAGACATTTGCTCAGTATTGACGTTAGGCTTAAGATCTGTGAGACACTTATATTGTCCAGACTCAACTACTGTGACGTTGTTATTGGTCCTTGTCTACTCTCCACCTCGAAAAAGCTCATACAGCGTGTGCAAAATGCGTGCACTAGGTTCTGTTACAAGGTGCCTCCTAGGACTCATATCACGCCTGTGCTAAACCACTATGGAATTTTAAATATGGAGTCTAGAAGGTACCTACACTTTGGCAGCCTAGTCTACTCAATAGTCAAATTCAAGAGTCCACCTTATCTTTTTAACAAATTAAAATGGGCTACTTATAATTTTAATTCGCGTAATAAAAACAGTTTTTTGCTCAAAACGCCTTTTCATAAAACCCGAGCTTTTGAGGGAAGTTTCCGGTATCAGGCATCCAAATGTTGGAATAATCTCCCACCACCTCTCAGGAAATCAGTATCCAAGGTAATATTTAAAAAGCACATGAAAAATATATTATTAGAAAAACAACGGATGTCCTGATGCCGGGATATAGATGTTTTATACATATAATATGTTCACCTATATCATTTATTCACTTATATTATATATATTCATAAACATATATATATATATATATATTTTAAAATAATGTCCTGTTGTAACGTATATTTAATTTAACTTTATAATATTAACGAATAACACACATATACTAAAACACCGTCTACTCGCGCTTTGGATCCGGTCGACGAGAAAATCAAATATGTTTCGACTGAAAAACAGCTGTCCATCTCTCTTTCGAGATAGGCATTTTTGCTGAGTCGATGACCTTTTCATTATTGCGCCGCGTTGCATATCAGAGTACCTATATTTGCATTATTATAAATATTTGTTTATTGCTTTTTGTTTTTCTAGTAAATAAGTACTTTGCTGTGTAGAGTGTCGCAGTATTTATGAATAAATGTTTTTCTATTCTATTCTATTCTATCCTTAAAAAATGTCAGACGTGGCGATAGCGACCGTGTTCTTACGGCCGTTAACGCTCTGCCTACCCTGCAAGGGATAAAGGCGTGATATATGTGTGTATGTATTAAACGGGTTTTAACGCCCCGACTGCCAGGAGGAAGGGGTATACGACGACAACATATCTCAAAAATAAATTTAGCCCCTGGGCCCTTATTATTATTATTATTTGATAGAACAGGGGTTGGTCCTGAGAAGGCCAACAGCCACTGCGACCTCCACAGGGGCCAATAAATGGCCACCCGTAGTTCGACTCCTTGTTTGCACAAGTGCCTCACAGTCGCAGAGGACGTGTAGCGGTGTTTCATCGCCCTCAGCACAGAATCTGCAGTATGAGAACTCGGACAGCCCCATTCTACAGAGATGTTTGTTGAGATTACAGTGCCCAGTAAGGGCCCTTGTCAACAGCCTAACATTATTCCGGTTCATTGCTAGTGTCGCGGAAGTATATTTCTGGGAGAATCCCTGGATCAGCAGTTTCGAGTGTGTTAGACCTGCTGATCCTTTCCAGAGATCATAAGCTCGTCGATTCGCCCATATGTCAAGGGCCCTGCGAGGTGCAGTCTTATTAATGCCCAGGAAGGGTTCCGGTCCCGTGGGACGAGATCCCGACCCCCCTCTGGCCAGTTCGTCCGCTGCCTCGTTGCCCCCTATGTCTGAGTGGCCCGGGACCCAGCCCAGGGTCACCTCATTGCGAGCGCCAAGCTGGTTCAGGAGCTTAATAGTCTCCATCGTCAACTTAGAGCAAACACTATCGGATAGTAATGCCTTTAGCGCTGCCTGACTGTCCGATAGGATGAGTATCCTTCTTCCCTTGTATTTCAGGTTGAGGTGCACGCAATCAATGATCGCGTACATCTCAGCCTGGAAGACGGTTGCGAATGGTCCCAGGCTGGTAGACCTACTGATTCTGGGCTTTCGACATAATACTCCAGAGCCAGCACGCCCCTCCTTCCTAGATCCATCCGTGAACCAAACAAGTTCAGCTTTTCTAAAGATGGGAGGGATAGTGCCTTCCTTCCATTCTTCCCTTTCCGGTATAATAACCTTGTAATACCTTTCAAAGTTATGCGTTAACGTCATCGCGTCGAATGGCATTGCCATGAGCGGTATATTCGTGAGACTATCACGAAGGCTTCTCATGACACTCGAAAGCCAATTCTCCCTTCCCGCCTCAATAGCACGAAGCATAGATGAGCGGGCTTCTTTTTGCACAAAGATGTGTAGTGGAGGCAGGTTAAGTAGTGCCTCAATGGCTAGGGTGGGCGTGGACGAGATGGCTCCAGTTATTATCAGACAAGCAAGTCTCTGGAGTCCATTCAGAGTGTTTTTGTAGGTGGTCATGGACATTTTCTTTGCCCATACTACACAACCGTAGGTGATCATAGGCCTCACTACGGCGGTGTACAGCCACAAGGCGTGTTTTGGCTTGAGACCCCATCTGGACCCTGCTAGGCGACAACAAGTGAATGGGTCTGCTAAATAAAAATCGTTTCAGTTGGATGTCGATTGGGTCTCAGTTGAAGAATTTTAGTAGATGACAATAGAATGACAGTCGAGTTTCGATGTCGTTACAATGACAAAATAATAGCAGACCCTGTTCTACAAAATTGACGGACTTCATAGCTGACTTGTTTTTTGGGCAGTTTCTCCAACATACTCAGGTATCGTCAGCTAATCGGTACACGACGACCCAGTATTTATTTTGTGGACCAACTCTATACGTTCATCTTCCAGTCATTCCAGTAGATGTCGCGCGTGCTTCAGGCGGTCGATTTGATCCACCAGTGGCCCGTGGAACGAAAATACAAGTACAATCCTACAATTACAGGCTAAAATCTGTCTGTAGCACACTTGTAGTTACAATTTACAGGTTACAGGCGTTTTATAAATACAATTGTAAAGCTACCTTTGCCAGTACCACTTCAAAATCTCGATAACAGGTAAACCTCACAAGTCGAAATACAACGCTATTGACTCATTCATTTCATTCACTCAATATACGAATGTCAATGTCATTGTTCAAGAGAACGGGAAATTTTTGTTTTGTTTGTTTAGTTCCTAGTAGGTGGCGGTGGGTGCGAATGATGGAAAATGTCACAACAGTTTTCCGTTGATAGGGATGAAATAAAAATAAGAAATCGAATAATTTCTGCTGAATGTTTTTTGGCTATTATAATTTACTTTTCTTTGTCTTCGTTTTATTTCTTTGTTTTTCGAGTCAGAACTCCAACCACGTAACATATTTGAAGCCTTCTGGGTCCTCTGTTAGTTTTTATCGCAGAGATTAATAGGAAATCCTTAACTTGTAACGAAATTCCTTACGTCTGAGGACCTGTAAAATTATTCACAAGTTGTAAATTTTTACAGTTGTACTTTACAAG
Source organism: Keiferia lycopersicella (assembly GCA_029255805.1). Lineage (NCBI taxonomy): Eukaryota > Metazoa > Arthropoda > Insecta > Lepidoptera > Gelechiidae > Keiferia > Keiferia lycopersicella. The sequence goes on along the minus strand of JARACZ010000015.1, from coordinate 778,865 downwards.
TCTTTTGAAAAACACCCGTAAAAAACACGTTTACAAGTGTCTTCATAAAACGCCTGTAACCTGTAAATTGTAAATACAATTGTGCTACAGGCAGAACTTTGCCTGTAATTGTAGGATTGTAATTGTACCTTCGTTGCACGAGTTACAATTTAAAAAAATTACAACTTGTGAATAATTTACAGGTCCTCCCTGTAAACCTTATTTTTTGGACTTAGGGACTACTGCAACTGAGCCCTTCTGGATTTAATGGGATTAAGATAGTATAAAACTTTTTATTTGTGATATCAGTGCCTCGTTTTTCGAAACTACAGGCTACAAATTCTACAGGTGAAATTCGTTGTACATTGCGTAGCGGGTCAAAAATCCTGTGGCCTATGCAACGAAGCTACAAGTGCAATCCTACAGGCAAAAAAGTGGCAACATCGCGCCAAAATTATTAATTAAATAGCAACACTGATGAAAATTACAACTACAGGCTTTTTATTTAGCAACCAGTCTACAATTTTACAATTTACAAGTACAGCTGCCTGTAGCTTACCAGCGACAAACCATAGTGTAAATTTTGCTTTTAAAAACACAATCGAGCCATGAATGTTTACTATTTTGTAGAAATAGCCATAACATAGTAATTTCAAATACTTGGTGTTTTAATCAAACACTAGATATTGATATTAACTTTTTGTTAGAAAGCTAATACAAATGAAACAAGCGGAAAAAAATCACGCCACCGATGGGACTCGAACCACAGATAATATACCTAATACTACTAAAGTAGTACAGATACCTAACGTCATAGAGGAAGTCCGATTGCCCTAGGACGGTATTGGCGGGCTATTTGATATGTCGACTCAGCGCGTACGTTGCTAGCGACATCTAGCTTATTTATTGGATACTTCGTATTGACGACATTAGATTGAAAAATATTGCAAAAATGTGAATAATTCGCGTGTTTTCCGTCACAAAACATCTTAAATAGTGTATTTATAATTTTCCAATACTTTGTTTTTGTAAATTTGCTTTTATTCCAGTCTCTTAAGTTACATTCGCGACCCGTATCGCCATCTATTGGTTTATTTTTGGACTAATTTCTTTTAGTAGGGAATGAGACCCCATGCTCGAACCCAACCGTGGCGTAACGGTTAACACATCTCACCCGGCTAGTCACATCTTCGGACTAGCCGGGTCAGACGTGTTAACTGTTACGCCACGGTTGGCTCTAACCCAGACGGCGAAATTGTGTAATCTGGTCTTGTAATATCGCACCCGCTACGCAATGTACATCGAATTTCACCTGTAGAATTGTAGCCTGTAGTTTCGTTGCATGGGCCACAGATCTATTCTAATCATAATCACGTTATTTATGTATATTATAAGCAGTGATATGAAGTTATCTACGCATGGATAGGTTGTCGAATACAAATGACAGCTAGTTTTGCGGACGGACCCAATTGAAGCGCCACCTACGAGAGTACCGCGTACTATCGTATTTGCTTTCCTTGACTGCCAGCGCCACAGTGGCGGCTTCGGAACTAAGGCGGCTTTCCCACTGCACCGCTCTCCGTCGCGTAGCGCGGGAGCGCAGATTTTAAAGTTGTATGTAAGTACAACAGTACGTATCGAAAAACCGCCTAGTACAACACACCGACAAAGCGTCAACGCGCGGTGGCGCGTCGCGCGCGCAGATTCTGCTTATCGGCGTGGGGGCGCGGTGCACTCCGCGGGGTACAACACACTAGCTCCGCAGTGCCGCTCGAACCACGGCGATTGATAGTGGAGTGAAGTCTTTGCTAGGCGCGGGGCCGTCGTACAACGCCCCTCCGCGCGGAGACGCGGAGCAAGTCGCGCGATGGCGCAGATCTGCTCCTCCGTCGCCGCGCGCGGGTTCTGCCGCTCCGCGCTACGCGTCGGGGCGCGTTACCAGTGTGTGAGGCGCCTAAATTATTTAGTTCCAGGCCAGGTTCTTTCGTTTTTACTTTACATAACTGCCAGAGCCAAAATGGCGATTTTCAATGAGTGCCACCAATATTGTAGCAACAACCAGTCCAGAGCTAATTTCAGGTCAGTGATTATAAGTCTATAATCCATGGTATTTATTAAAGTCTTTCCAGCGACTTCAATAATAATAAAAAAAAATGAAAGAAAATTCCATTATTTTAAAATTTGAAATTAAAATTTGCCGTCAGATTTTAGACAACGCACACATCAATTGCACATCAGGTGCTCATTCGATTTGTACTTACGTCTAAAAGTTTTTGCCTATGATTTCTACACTAGTTTTATAGGTTTATTTATTATACGTGATTTATATACTTTGTGCTTTGTGTGATCCTATGCTGCCTGCATAAACGCAGATCGTTCAAGCTAAATAGGTGAGTAAAAAACTTCTTCGAACTCTTCGTGGACTCTTGTCGTTTTCTATTGTGAAAGGCTAGCGTTCTAACGTAAAAAACATTGTAAGCACTTCCTAAAAAAATTCTTGAGGGTTCAGGTGAGCCTAATCATAAACTTTATTGGTAAAATACAGATCTTATAGTCAAATACAGTAAAGTTAGATAGAACACACGAAACCCTGTAAGGGCACTGCTAAATAGGTACCAGGCTACGCGCTGGAGTGTGTCGACAAAGGTGGCTGCTGCAGACCCTGAGATGCTTGAGCCGATCGAGGATAGAGCATTTGTCGTACTGGTGATCTGTTACTGGTACTGCGACTGGCTTGATTATGCGTTGAGGAGTCAAATTTTTACTTCTTTGCGTGTCGAGACGAATCAAACCTTATCTGACCAATAATTTGCCACACTAAGAGCATTTGGAGTGGCTGCCCAAAGGTCTTCTAGCGTGCAGGTGTCGGGGCACGCTGGGTAATTTAAGAGAAGCGACATGCTCTGTGGGACAGCACGGCACGGGCACTGTTCGGAGTCGCTGTAGGTAGCCCCACCGACACTAGATTCCCGTTGCAGTGGTCAACCTGCGTACGGAGCCGGTTCAGTGATTTCCTAATTTTTTGTTGCTAAAGTCAGATGGATTTGACGTCATGTTGCGTGGTGGTGCTGGAGGCCAAGCAGGTGCTGATGCTGGCTCCAGGTCTTCGAAATGTTGATGACAAGTTGTATATACAGGGTGTTAGGTTAGGTATGTTAGGTTAACTGAAGAACTTTCCCCGAGGAACATATGTCAGAAAAAGAAAAAAAAATCGACCTCCCATACCTACAAAATTGCGATCAGCTGACTGCATTTACTACGGGAAACCAAAATTTTTTTAACGTTTCCTGACCTACGTTCCTAGGGGAAAGTTGTTCAGTTTCATGGTCTGCTTGCAGCCTATCAGTATTCGGGACGCTGTCCATTACACCCCGTATATGTCGCAGTAAGATGACACAATCAGTAATTCGACCCAGTTCCTGAAAATGATGGCCAAAAGTCAACAAATGGCAGAATCGTAGACTTAATAGGTATTAATTGACCATCGTCCTAAACAGATCCAGAAATTCGGCCAAGATCCTAAGATTAGCATAACAATATGTAAAAAAAGTGTATACATTTTTAGTTAATTAAATGTAACTTTGTACAGGGCGCCTGAGTGTACTGCTGGGCTTCCTGTGAACAACTTGCACCAGGCTCGCTATTCCCCTGACTGGAACACAGTCGTTGAACGACCCCTGCGTAGCTTGGTGAGTGGCTATTCTTTATAAATCGATCAACCTAAGCAAAAAAGCCGAATTAAATCACGTTGTATTTTGTGCGGCGACAGAACCGCTGTTTCGTCGCTCAGCTGTTAACCAGCATAGCTTGATTGGTTAAACTTACATACATACATATATTGCCTATATCGCAATATATGTAAGTAACAATCCACAAATTATGAAATAGTTTAACTGAAACTTAATCTGAAACCTGAAATCGGGGCCAAAACACGCGTTCTTCGCGTGTCACACTCAGCTATTGCGAAATTCAAACACGTAAGGTGGACATCACATAACTTTTCACCCATCATAATAATCCTTATATCATGTAAATTTATAGAAAATTATTAATTGGACAATATTTAACGGCGTATAACGATAAAAATGACAGTTTGTGTTGGTCACACGTTTTTGTGTTTTCTGAATACGTTGTCTAAAACGACTGAATCGCTGAAACTAATAGAACTATGAGCTGGGTCTCGTTTCTGCCTTCTGCCAGGATTACTTCTTCATCCCTGGAGAGGGAGCATATAGCTCCTTGGCACTTCTAGAATAAAATAGGAGATGTCAAATTTTTAGGTCCTATTTTTGCACCTGCGCCAGGTCCCTTTCCTGTGCATGTTTTCTTCGTGAAAGAGTTATTACAGAGGATTTGTTCTGAACAAATAATGTCGCATAATATTGCGAGATTAAAGATTCGTTTAAAGATTTTGATTACATTCAAGCGCTTACCAATAAATCACTAAAAACATAGAAAATTGTCCCTTGACTGGATTTATTTGACTGGCATTTTTCCCAGCCAAGGGACATTTTATGCCAGTCAAGTGACTAATGTTATTTTAATGATTGTTTTTGCAATTTTTTTGTGTAAAGGTGTGCCTGGAGAGTAGAATAGCACCACCCCATGTCTGCCCATGTGTACCGTAAGTTAGATTAAGGGTTTCCAGTTGGTGAACAGCATTGTTTTTCGTGCAGATAACATAGTTTAAAAACACTTGCTTTATATCTCTAGGTGTGGCTGCGTTAGGCCTCGGGGTAGCTGCGAGATATCTCAGGCTGATTGATAGACGTATCTTAAGCTGAGTGCGTTGTATCTCAGGTTGGCTGCGATACGTCTCACTCAGGCACATTACGACGTATCTTAAGCTGACTGCGTTGTATCTCAGGATCTCTGCGTTAGGTTTCAGGTTAATTGCGACGATCTTCAGCTGACTGCGTAGTATCTCAGGGTGGTTGCGTAATGTCTCAGACTAATTGCGACGTCTCTTAAGCTACTGTGTTGTATATCAGGGCAGCTGCGTTATGTCTCGTTTAGACTGATTTCGACGTCTCTGAAACTGACTGCGACGTCTCTGAAGCTGACTGCGATGTACGAGTATCTAAGGGTGGCTGGTCTCTTAAGCTGACTGCGATGTATCTAAGGGTGGCTGCGTCATGACTCACTCAGGCTCATTGCGACGTCTCCTAAGTTGACTGCATTGTATCTCAAGGTGGCTGCGTCATGTCACAGAATGATTGCGACGTCTCTTCAGCTTACTGCGTTGCATCCCAGGTTGGCTGCGTTTTATCTCACTCAGGGTCATTAAGCGAAGTCCCTTAGCCCACTGCGTTGTCTGAGGTTGATTGCGACGTCTCTTCAACTGTCTGCATTGTATCTCAGAATGGCTGTGTTATATCTCAAGTTGATTGCGACGTCTCTTAAGCTGATTGAATTGTATGTCGGAGTCTTTTAGCTGAGTACATCGTGCCTCAGGCTGATTACGTCGTCTCTAAGGTGACTGCGTCGTGTCCCAGGTTAGTTACGTTATTCCTCAGTGTGATGGCAATGTCTCATTATACAGCGGCGTGTGTAAGGTTGCTTGCCTAGTGGTGTCTAAGGCTATCTGAGTCATGCATGTCTCAGGCTGATTGCGTCATCTTTAAGGTTATCTTCGTCTTTTCAGTAGCAGAATGTACAACACAGTTAATTCTCAGGTCATAATTTTTTCGGTTGTTTCTTCTTGTCTTATGGCCTAAGTTTAAACGACTTACGTTACTATTGTTTTGGTGGAGAATTGGGTCTACGTTTTAGCCGTTTACGAACAACCTTCTTCCGGAGGTCTACAGATCACATACGCCCGCCTGTCAACTGTGATTGTCGAACACTGTGGCTGTTTCATTTCGTATGTCGGGCTGGCTGTGTCGTATTTCAAGCATGAGCAAATTGTCTGTGACTAGGTGCGTCGTGCCTTAACCAGACTGAGGCTTCAGGGCGTCAGTCTGGTAGGCTGCGGCAACTTTTACTTCTACTTACTTCTACTTATTCTACTTAGTTAAAAGCAAAAGATGAACAGCTTTTATTCATATATTTTGTTAAAATAATTACTTTGTCCCTTGACTGGCGCAAAATTTCCCGTTGACTGGCACCTCAAATTTCAAAATTGAATTTTGACGAAACCTGCGGTTCTATTTAAGTGTTTTTTCTTAAATAACCTTTTCAATATGGCTTTCAATTTCATACATACATACATATATCACGCCGTTATCCCTTGCGGGGTAGGCAGAGCGTTAACGGCCGTAAAAATACGTTCGCTATCGCCACGTCTGACATTTTTGAGGAATGTTTTCCAAGGTTGTTTTTAGAAAACATGTGTATCACTATAGTGACAGGTTGTCAGCCTGTCGCCTAAAAAATGTGATACACCAATACTCTCGAGTCCCTTAGTCGCCTCTTACGACACCCGCGGGAAGGATTTGGGGTGATGCTATTCTAAGCTGGCATAACACGGCCAATCAATTTCAATAGGCCTTTATATTTATGCAATGATAAAATAACCACAAAACTAAAATTTTAAATTTGCCAGGAAAGGGACCTGAAGAACCGTTTTCAAATATCCACCCATTTACCTCATTTCCACGTAAATTTGAAGTTCCGCGAAAAACGTTCCAATGGCCCTTAATCTGACGGACATAAGGGTCATTTAAACTTTTTCACGAAAGAAGTCCCGCGAAAAAAGTTTAAATAACCCTTTTCGCTGGACTTCTTTCGCGGCGCGGACTCTAAAGGAGCGTGTCAAAATTTATTTATCTGCGCCATTTTTAACAAGCAATGTTCATTGACGTAACAGCCTATCTTTTGCAAATATTGGATGTTTACGTAGATCTCATAGAGCCCTACTACAGGTAAAATGCGGTAAGGCAATCGCTGGTATTAATATATTATGTTTGTACAGATTGTTTGTTTAGAAGTCATATCATACTTAGTAGGACCAAGCAGGTATGGTACTCATCGATGGTAGGTACTAGTGACACCGGGGAAACAACAAACATAACCAACTTTCGCATTTATACATACACGTCTTTATCCCTTGCGGGGTAGACAGTGTTAACGATTGTTAAATTACGGTCATTATCACCACGTCTGACAACTATCGAGGGCCCCTTCAGATGATTCGTGTATCACTACTGTAGTGACAGGTTGTCCGCCTGTCGCCTAAAGTTGTAATACAGGGTAATACACATGGAACCCTCGAGTCCCTTAGTTGCCTCTTACAACACCCGCAGGAAGAATTGGGGTGAAGTTACTCTATGCCGGCACGGCAAGCATCTAATACCTTTAAACGAGCAAGAATCGTTTTTTCTTGCAAACTCGTATATAGAGGGATTCGGGGGAGAAAAATCGATCTTGCTAATTTTTATTTTCCAGAAATCACTCTGAACGGCAAAAAAAGCTGAATTTTGTGAACGTTGCATTTGTGTGAAGATAGTACCGCTATTTCGTCGGTCGACTATCAACAGATTTAGCTCAGTTGGTTAAGCCGCTTACCTATAAATCTCAATGAGCTCGAGTTCGAATCCAAACCTCAGCTTCCCTTTTGATACTTTTTTGCTCTTTTATTTTTACAAATATTAATATATTTTCTTTTTTTACTATTTTTTATAACGTATTTTTTATTTTTTGTATTCTACACAAGCTTCATTATTGTAAAACTAATGCCGTCTGTTGATGTTGCGCGGTTCCGTAGGCCACCGTGCACTATGCCGTTCATCAACGACTAAACGATTTTTTATCGTTATAAAACAACGTTTAAATAAATCGATTAACGCCCCCAAAACGTATTTTGTTTCTTACCTGTGCTTACACAATAATATCCGTAAGTCGCGTAAACCTGAGAAACCCATAATTATGCCATCTGTCGGAAAACGAGAAGACAAATACTACATACGGAGCGCGTTCGATACATTGACCTCCCATATGCTGTGATGTCTCGGAATCGACTGGTACATTTTATATGGGAGGTCCAAATTTTTTTGTCATATTTCGGTAAAATGTTTCAGATGAAAGTTGTTCGGTTTGACATGCTACCAGAAGGCATAGCCGAGACAGTTCAAACCTCATTATTGTAAAACTAACGCCATCTGTTGATTTGACATGTTCCTACGCCGTCTGTTGATGTTGCGCGGTTCCGTGGGCCACCGTGCACTATGCCGCTCATCAACGACTAAACGATTTTTTATCGTAATAAAACAACGTTTAAAAAACCTATTAACGTATTTTGGGGGGAACAAAACGTATTTTGTTTCTTACCTGTGCTTACACTATAATCCGTAAGTCGCGATAATTATGCCATCTATCGGAGAAAGAGAAAACTAATACTACATACGGACTGCGTTGGATATATTGACCTCCCTACGATGTGATGACGCGGAATCGAACAATTGCGGAATGGTACATTTTGTATAGGAGGTCCAAAATTTTTATAAAGTAAAAAGGAGTTCCGAACCTCAAAGGATTTGAAAAATAAAAAAGTAACAATGATAAAGAGTTCCTAATGTAAATAAATTTAAACTCGCGTTTCAACGTTACCAACCTTAACCTCCACGCCACGTTGACTGATAGGTAGTTGGCTGACGAAATAGGGGTTCTCTCTCCACAACAAAATGCAACCTGTTTTTATTCGTCTTTGTGCCGTTCAGAGTGATTTTAGGAAAATAAAATAGCTAGATCGATTCATCACCCCCGTTTCCCTCTATATACGAATTTTTTTAAAAAATATCGTATTTATGGCCGTTTACGCTCTGCCTGACCCGCAAGCGATATGGGATAGTGATATTTATACATACAAAAAGTACCATTCGACCGAGTCACTTCGTATGGGAGGTCCATTTATCCAAATGAACGCGGTCCGTGTGTAAGTCGGGTTAATGTGACATGCGGATAGAGCAAGCGAGATCAATTTTTAATCTAAGGGATACATATTTAATACTTTCTAACGGCCCGCCCAGCGGCTGCGCCCGCTGCTGCAACTCATTTTCCCGTGAGAATAAGATGTTTTCCCGGCAAGTATGATACATAAAAACCTTCCTCTTGAGTCACTCTTATCTATTTAAAAAACCTGCATCAAAATAAGTTTTGTAGTTTTAAAGATTTAAGAAAACGTACATACAGACAGACGCGAAAGGCGACTTTGCTTTATACTAAGTACGTAGTGATATGCATACACATATCGCGTCATTACCCCTTGCGGGGTAGGCAAACCGTCAACGGTCGCAAAAATACCGCCGCTATCGCCACTTCTGACAAGATATATTGAGGACCCTTTCGAGATGATTCGTGTATCGCTGTAGTGACAGGTTGTCAGCCTGTCGCCTAAAGTTGTAATATAATTCACATTAAACCCTCGAGTCCCTTAGTCGCCTCTTACGGGACTCGCAGAAAGAAAAAGCGGGTTGATGCTATTCGAAGCCGGCAAAACAGGGCATTATGCGCATATCTTAAAAAATACGTTTTGGGAGCAATAAATCCGAGCTAAGCTCGGTCAACCAGGTACTTTATTTATTAATATCAGTAGGGTTAGGGCAGTAGGTAAATAAATTATAATAGTTTTTCTTTCCAGCTCAGGATGTTTGTATACAAGACGATAGTTGTAATCGTGCTCTTGTCTGGGGCTGGTGCCATAGAGCACGAGGAAAAATACCCTCGATGGATATCAAGGCAGGAAGCAATTAACCTTCATATGGAAAAGTTGTCTGCAACGGATTTATGGAAGAGTATTAGTGGAAAGCTGGATTACTGGCGCTGGTACAGGAGGTCACGATGCTGCCTACTCGAGGTAATTAATACCATACATACATATATCACGCCTTTATCCCTTGCGGGGTAGGCAAAGCGGTAACGGTCGTAAGAATACGGTCGCAGGTCGCTATCTATTTGATTCTATTTGATTGTTTTCTAAGGTTGTTCCAGAAAACATGTGTATGACTATAGTGACAGGTTGTCAGCCTGTCGCCTAAAAATTGTAGTACACCAATGCCCTCGAGTTCCTTAGGCGCCGTCGTTATACGTTTTTATATGTTTTAAGATTTGCCGCGTGATGCTGGCTTCGAATAGCATCACCCCATTTCTTCCCGCGGGTGTCGTACGAGGCGACTAAGGGACTCGGGGCTTTCATGTGTATTACAACTTTAGGTGACAGGCTGACAACCTGTCAATATAGTGATACACGAATCATCTGAAACAGCCCGGAATATTTGTCAGCGTGGTGATAACGACCGTATTTTTACGGCCGTTAACACTCTACCTACCCCGCAAGGGAAAAAGGCGTGCAAATTTTTAAATAAAAATTTTTAATTAAAAAAAAAAACTGGTCTACGTTGGCGCGGTCTGCACATAAAAGCGCTTGGGTTTCAATACGTATTTTATTTAATTTTTGATTAATTTTATATTAAAATGAAATCATCATCATAGCTTCAGCCGCAAAACTGAACATACGTAGGCCTCTACCAAAGATTTCCAAAGTGAACGATCCTGCGCAACTTGATCCACTGGCGTCCAACCTTCTTCACCAGCCTTTCGGTCACTTAGGTCCAGTTCCTGATACGTCCAGTGGTCCTTTCCATTTCTGCGAACGTCCATTACCGCGAACGTCCATTACCGCGAACGTCCATTTCGATGAATTTACTTATACGAATATACAATGAAATTAAAAGACAAGTCAAGGTTATATCTACTTTTTACTGCAGAAAAACGCCGCGGGTAACAGCTAGTGGTAAAATATTTTTTAAGTTCTTTACGCTACTTTCTTCAATATGAACGAAAATGTAACCACGAAGTTTAGGAACCGATGACACTATTAATCACTATTTCATAACTAATGTTTCTGCTATATACCTACTTGAATAAGGAGCAGACTTTCTCGAAACTGGACAGTCGAGGAATGAACGTTTGCGGCACTGGACTTCCGCGGAATGGGCGTTAGCGGTAATAGACTTTCGCGGAATGGACGTAAGCAGAAATGGACGTAAGAGACCACTGGACGTATCAGGAACTGGACCTTGTGGGAGGCCGTCCAACACTACGTCTTCCGAACTGTGGCCGCCATTCAAGAAGCTTTCTTCCATCGGTTATCGGTTCTTCGAGCTATGTGGCCTGTCCATTTCCATTTCAACTTACTTATCCTGAGAGCTATGTCGGTTACATTCGTTCTTTTTTGGCTTTCCTCATTACTGATTCAATCGCGCAGAGAAATTCCGAGCATAACTCTCTCCATGGAGTCAGCTCGCCGGAGCGATACAGAGTGGACGCACGCTAATTGTGTTCTCGACTTTTTTATTCAAAACCTATTAATAAAGTTGGTTTAGCAGTGTACGACTATATTCGATAGAAAGATCTTTCCTATCTCAATACAAAAGTGTTAACATAATCTCAGTTGGACCACGTGTTATTGAGTATTAGATAAAATAGTAACTTAAGTGAACAAAGACGGTTGGAATCCCTGACCTACCTCACATAAGACGGCGATCGATAGTGGAGTGCATTGTGCGCGGTCGCCGCCGCTGCTTCCGGACTCAGCCGACGGACGCCGTAGATACCCGATCGCCTTAGTACAAGTGAATCTCACTGCCGGACACTGCGACCGCTGCCGCTTATTACTAAGTGAGGCCTACTACGAAGGTTACGGGTCTGCTACGAATCTACTACGCTTTAGCTACGAGTACCTACGCTGCGTGCCTGAGCATTAAGCGCGCTTATCGCTTTGATTCTGCCAAATTATCACTTCTGCTTAAAATTCGCTTAGATAATGGCTTCTGCGGCAAGTTGTGGAACTTGTAGCTTGCTTCTTGTCACTACTGATACTTACTTACTATGCAAAGCTTGTCTTAAATACCATCACATCGGTTCAAAGCCGTCTTTAACTTATTGGAGGCTCTGGGCATATTACGATAACGGGGCCCCTATGACTTTGACAGAACACTAATTCGTTAGAATAAACAAAGAATAGATCAGCAAGTTTCTAAATTCATCTTTATTGACAGTCAGTTTTTTTATATTTTGTAGATTAAATATCTCGAGAACAACACATCAGAAATCGAGACATGATGCATATAACTTTTAGGCTGATTTCAGAGCGACGCGTCTCGGCAGCGCTGCCCAGCCGCGCGCGCCTTGCATTACACTAGATTGTATGTAGCGTTTCGTAGTGACGCGTCTTGGGCCGCGTCTCGGCCGCGCCGCGGTCGGGTCTCCTTCGATTGCCAGTAGCGTCGACTTGCAATCTTTTAAGACGTCGTTGTTGCACTCTTTTCCATGTAACGTATATAGCTAATATAGTGATTACGTTTGCTGGCATAATGATTCTCTGCACTCGACCGTCGTACACCACAACGAAGCGCGCACGTCTGAATGTCGTTTCACAGCGAACGCGCTCGCTGCCCAGACGCGCGCCCGAGCAGCGCTGCTGAGACGCGCCGCTCTGAAACCAGCCTTAGAGAATTTTACGTACTTAGTATACCATTGAATTGTATTTATATATATTTGAATTTATCTAAGCATGCGGAAATCAAAAAGCCTAATTTTTGGGTAGGAGTAGATTATTGGTATTGTAGTCAGTAATTTAGGTTCGTTGTATTCGAATCAAAAAAGTTTTTCGGAAATAAAAATCGGTTATCGTTTAGTGATCTGGCAGGGACGAGGGGGCCCCTATCGATCACGGGGCCCTGGGCACTTGCCCAGAGTGCCCAGTGGGAAAGAGGGGTCTGCATCGGTTGCATTAACATTGAAAGTGCTTACTACATAGAAAACGAGCAAGAACTGGAGAGAACTTGGGTATGCGCTACTTGTGCAAATATTTACCATGCGTAGGCAAGTAAACAAAGATGAATCCACCAGTTTCCAAAACTCGAGTGACATGGATTATGTCTTGCGATTCTGCAGCTTTGAATCATAGCGCCTCTTCGCCAGAAGAGGTTAAACAAGCGTATGATGGAAGTCGCCCGAAGATAGTTACGGCGTCAGCCGTGCCACAGCCCGCATATTCCCTCGATCAGCTGGCGGCACTGTTTGACTCCAAGCTTGACCCCAAATTCGAGAACAACAAGGCAGAGATCCTCCAAAAGCTAGATGACTCAAAATCTGAAATTATACTTAAAGTCAAACAAGACATGAATGTTGCCATTTGAGTCGATCAAAGCTGAATTTGCTGCAAAGACGGAGCAGCTGTCAGGTGAAATAAAAGCTCTTAAAAGTAATTTGGATGTTTTGGAGACCAAAGTGAAGAGTCTTGAAAATGAAAACATTAAATAAAATCCCAGGTTGAAATGAACTCAGTTGGCTCCCAAGGACAGATAAAGTTTGAAGAAACTATTTCCCATGACCTCAATGATCGTGATCAAGCCGCCCTGCTGAATGATGTGGAGGTGACCGGTATCCCTGAGTCCACAGTGCACATCATCACTGCTAATGCTACAAAACTGGGCGTTACAGTTCATAAACAAGATATAGTAAGCGCCGTCAAAGTCGGTACCAGAATACGAGAAGAGACTCCTGGAGAGACCAAAGGAGCACGTCCGCGGCCTATAGTTGTTCGGTTGACACGCCGAGCTATTCGGGATGAACTACTTAAACAAGCCCGCGTGCGCAGAGGTGCCACCACTTCCGATTTAGGTCTGCCACCGCATACACCTCGCCGGTTTTATTTGAACGAAAGGCTTACAAAAACAAACGGAACACTCTTCGCAAGGACCCTTGAGGCCTCAAAAAAAAAAAAACCGCAACCTTGGAAATTCATCTGGACCAAAGATGGACGAGTTTTGGCGAGGCGGACACCTACGTCTGCAGTTCACTATATTAGAAGCCAAATGGAATTATAATGCCTTTGACTGATTTGTGCCTAGCATGCCGTAATTACCTACTATGTCTTTTTATATCTCAGTGTGTTTAAGTCTTTTCAATAGTTTTTTAGGAGGAAACAATCATGTCGCTTTAACTTAAAATCCTACTCATGTCGCTTTAACTTAAAATCCTACTATTATATAAAGCATAAACCTATTTTACAAAGCTTATTTTTAACCATATTATATTTATACTTGTTCTATTATATACCTTATTACTATATGACAGTTTTGATCAAGAACAATAATAATCTAAGGCGGTTCTCCCACTGCGCCGCACTCCCTCGCGTAGCGCGGGAGCGCAGATTTTAAAGTTGTATGTAAGTACATCAGTATGTATCGAAAAACCGCCTAGTACAACACACTGGCAAAGCGTCAACGCGCGGTGGCGCGTCGCGCGCGCAGATCCTGCTTATCGGCGCACTAGCTCCGCAGTGCCGCTCGAACCACGGCGATCGATAGTGGAGTGAAGTCTTTGTTTGGCGCGGGGCCGTCGTACAACGCCCCTCCGCGCGGAGACGCGGAGCAAGCCGCGCGATGAAGCAGATCTGCTCCTCCGTCGCCGCGCGCGGGATCTGCCGCTCCGCGCTACGCGTCGGGGCGCGTTCTCAGTGTGTGAGGCGCCTAATGTTATTTTTCGAAAACATAATGGGAATCTTTAAAAAACAATCGAGGGTGAACTCATATTTAAACACATATGTTCCTTTAAAATTTAACAATGATTAAAACCTAAAACTTAACAATTAGTCTCTTTAATGCCGGTTCTTTAGGTACAAAGCATGATGAATTATCAGTTGCCATTGATAGATTATCTCCCAACATCCTTGCCATAAATGAAACATGGTTGCAATTTGGCCAAGAAGGCCGCACGCCTGCACTCCCCGGTTACCGCCTGCGTCACATTCCGCGTCCACCAAATCGAGATCGAATGCGTGGTGGAGGTGTAGGATTTTATATTAAACAGGGACTCAACGTACGTACTTGCCCCCACCCACTGCCCGCTACTCATATTGACCAAATGTGGCTCTCCTTTCGGATAAATTCCACTCGTCTCCTGATTGGAACAGCCTATCGTTCGCCATGGGTTAAGGTGGACACATTCCTTGATGCAATAACTGAATCCTTAGCTTCTTTTACTAACTTTGACCGAGATTTTTTAGTTTAACATTCATGTGCTCGACAAAACCACTAGTAAATATAAACAGTTGGATGATTTTTTGCGCTACTTCAAATTAACAAATTATGTGACAGAACTAACTCACTTCACGTCTCACAGTGAGACGTCAATTGATTTGGTTTGTACAGATGCTACGGTGTTGCAGGTAGACGTAGAACACATAAAAGAACTTGGTGCCCATGCAATTGTTACAACACGTCTTAAAATTAAAAGAAATAAAATACCACGAAAAACAGTCACATACAGGCCAATAAAAGATATCGATATGAATGCATTTGATACAGACTTAAAAGATCTTAAACTCAATGAAATTTCTTCCTTTTCTAATATAGACGATATGGTACAGGCTTATACGACACGATTGATAAATTGGTTCGACTTGCATGCGCCGCTCCGCACAGTCCGTACTATTCGTGATCGCCAAACACCTTGGATAACGTGTAACGTTAGATCTTTGATGCAGCAACGAGACTCAGCTAGAGCTCAACATAAATTTTCAGGCTTGATAGAACATAAAACATACTATAAAGAACTAAAACAAATGGCAGATCTGTGTCTCATGTCTGAACGAAAAGCTTATTTTGAACATCATAATTACCGAAACATTAAAAAGCCGACCGTTCTCTGGAAAAACCTTAAGAATACGGTTTTGCCTGATCGTAAAAAATGTCAAGATTTGCCACAACATCTACTTGATCCAGATGCCATTAATTTACATTTTCTTAATGTGCCGGGTAGGGATAGCGTTAGCATATCTGATTTGAGCTTTTGAGTGTCACCGAGGCATCGATAGTATATTTAAATTGGAACCAGTGTCAGAAGATGTTGTAGGCAAAATAATACTGAAAATTAAATCTAACGCTGAGGGCATCGATCACTTAAGCAGAGATATGATATTGTTAACTTTACCACAGAATTTAGCTACCATCACAGCCATGATAAATAAATCAATCCTATCAAGCTCGTTCCCTACACAGTGGAAGACAGCAATTGTGCGTCCAATTCCTAAAATTAGCAACCCTATTGAAATGAAGGATCTCCGCCCTATTAGCCTTCTCCCCTTTCTGTCGAAAATTCTAGAAAAGGTCGTCTACAATCAGGTAATAAAATACTGTATACTGTGAACCTAACAAAATTCTCCCCGATCTTCAGTCGGGCTTCAGAAAGGGTCGCAGCACATCAACTGCGTTAACTGATGTTGTTGACAACATACTATATAACCTTGATAAGGGCAAAGCTACCATACTTGTGCTTTTAGATTACTCACGAGCCTTTGACTCAATTAACATATCCCTATTGTTGGCAAAAATGGCGTACTACGGATTTCACGATGCATGTATTCAATGGTTTGATTCCTACCTTAGCGGACGGTCTCAACAGGTGGAAATATTTACGGCTGATGGTTCTACCCTTGCTTCGCAAAGGAGACCTGTTACTAGGGGAGTGCCACAGGGGTCAATTTTAGGACCTTTGTTGTTTATATTATACACGGCAGATTTGACGAAATCCATTCGAAATTGTCAATATCATTTATACGCGGACGACTTACAAGTGTACCTGCCTATCAGTGTTTCTGATGCAAATACTGACATTGATTCTTTAAATCAGGATTTAAATCGTGTTGCACTTTGGTCTGCAAAGAATGACTTGGTACTTAACCCAAATAAAACAAAATAGTTGATACTTGGCACGGTAAAACAAATACAAAAAACAGCTTCACAAAATCCGTCTTGTCCAAACTTAACTATTGCATTACCGTTTATGGCCCATGTCTCCTCGCAAAGTCTCAAAAGCTAATTTAACGCGTACAGAATGCTTGTGCCAGATTCTGTTTTAAAATTTCTCCACGCACACATGTTACACCTTACTTACAATCCGCCAAGATTTAAAAATGAAAGAACGGCAGCAGCTCTATACGGCTACTCTGTTATTCGGCGTTATCAACCATAAATCTCCTGGGTACTTACATAAAAAGATCTCGTATCGCTCTCCTTGAAACCCAAATACTCATGAAAATAGAATCTGTGTCCCACCCCTTCTGATACCACCTCATAAAACGACTGCTTTTCGAGGCAGTTTTAGATATACGGCTGCCAAAATATGGAATAATATACCTCCTCCCATCAGAAATATTAAATCTATTAACTTTAAACTCAAATAAAAAATATCTTATCACCCTAACATCAGACAGCTGTATCTAGAACTGCACGAAATTATCCTATTTATATTTTTTATTATCTATATACTTATGTACTCATTTTAGTTACAATAATATGCTTTATATTTTAATATATACGCTCTTATCTAATTTTTTGATATATACTAGACCTCCTATATATATCACTTCCTAATACCTATAATTTAAATATAATTCTGTTTCGTACTCTATCTGCTTAGCCACTATTTTCCTCTATGTTTCGCTCACGCTATCTCATTTAGGTTTCTGGCAGAATCATCAGCGTCACAGCTTGCTGTGGCAATAAGCTGAGCCAGCGCCTTTTCACTGTCACACACACAGTGCACAGTGGGTCCCAGCGACATGGTTGCATCCTCCTATATATCAACTGTCATATTATCGCTAATTACCTTGTTGTTGTTTTTTTGTACTTGTTGTGTATTGTGTATTTTTTATTCTATTCTATTCTATTCATCGCTCGTTGAGTGATCTTGTGTATAAGGCCAACAGTTAGGGACCACTTCTCAGTACCATAAGTCATCACTGGCAACAGACACTGGTTGAAGACTCTTATTTTTCAAACACTGAGGTACGATAGGTACTGGGACGAGAAGACATGTAGTTCCCCGAACGCTGCCCAGCCGAGTTGGGTCTGTCTGTTGACCTCCTTGTTGAAGTTGGATCTACCCGACTGGACAACTTCTCCCAGGTTTATATACTGATCTACAATTTCTAAAGCTGCGATCCCAAGGATAACCGGTATTGGTACGACATGGGTATTCGTCATGATTTTCGTCTTGTTCATGTTCATTTTAAGACCAACCTGTTAAGAAGCGCTGCTGAGGTCCCTGATGCCGAATCGTTTCCAGGACAGAAGTTTGAAGACAGCTTCCAACGCAACGGTAAACAGTTACGGAGAAATAACGTCTCCCTATCTGACCCCGCGCCGCAGTTGAATCGGTTTCTTACTTTGGTCCCGTAACCAGATCGATATACTTAGTAGCGTTCTCGTAAAAGCACCTTAAAACTTCGATATACCGATAATCGATATGGCACCTCTGAAGCGACTGCAGTACTGCCCAGGTTTCGACGGAATCGAAGGCGTTTTCGTAGTCTACAAACGCTAAGCATAAGGGCAGATTACACTTCTCGGTCTTCTGTATAGTATATTCTGGCGCAGCGTGTGAATGTGGTCTATGGTGGAAAAGCCTTTACGGAAACAGGCTTGTTCGTTGTTTGCTGTTGTGCAGGCTAATGTCCGGGATATCTTCGGTATTGTTGGGTTAGTTTAGCTCTAGGGTCATTTGGCTTGTTAGTAACGGGTTGTTGTGACGAAGTGTATAACTGTCAGTAGAATCTTATAACTTTACAGTTACTTACATACTTACGTATAGGGCGGGGATGCGTCAATCTGAAACCGACCACTTCCAGCAGGTTGCGAATAGTGGGAACGAGGATCCTTGGAGGCTGGCGTATCGTGCCTCTAGCGGTAGGGTGCGCCCGCCGCCGAGGGTCATCAACGGGCTGAGGCTTGCCGAGGGGTTTGCTGGTGATACCAGCTCAGCAAAGCGGACCGTGCTTGGGCTTATGTTCCCGGACGAGAAGACGGAAGCAGACTCTGCGTACCACATCCAAATTAGGGGTGCTGCAGCGTGCGGAATTCAGAGGGATTAGATAGGGCAAGAATCGAGCGCATCATGAGGGATCCGCCAAACAAGTCCCCGGGCCTGGATGGTATAACCGCCAGGATTCTGAAGATGCTTGGAAAGTCTCGGCGTATGAAATCACTGAGCTCCTCGCGAAATGTGTCCGCTAAGGAGTCTTTCAAAGTGTCTGGAAAGTAGGTAGACTGGTGGTGATCCCGAAGGGTAACGGGAAGGCCGCATCAGACCCAAAGGCTTATAGACTCGTTACGCTTCTTCCCTTGATGGGCAAGATTCTTGAGAGGGTAATATGCGAATGTACGCCGGGCCTGTACAGTCGCATCTCCGGAGGCCAGCGTGGGTTCGTTAAGGGGAGAAGTACCGTGACAGCGTTAGGTGCGGTCTTGGGGACTGTTAAGTCCTCAAGCCACAAGTATGTCATGCTATTTTGCTGGACATATCCGGGGCGTTTAATAATGCGTGGTGGCCGATGCTCAAATTTAAGCAGGGAGGTTGTCCTCCAAACGAGTATAGGCTGCTCTCGTCCTACTTCGTCGGAAGGAGGGTGGGGATGTTCGCGGGGGGCCACCAATAGTGGAAAACGTTAACAATGGGGTGTCCGCAGGGCTCGGTCTTGGGTCCCATGCTATGGATGTATTGTTGGACGACTTACTCAGATTGCCGGTTCCGAGCGGAGTCAGTTTTGTTGCGTATGCCGACGACGTTACGGTCCTGATAGAGGCGGACTCAGCGGAGATCGAGAGTAAGGCACAAACTACCCTAGCAATGGCGCTGGAGTGGGGGGATTAGAACCGACTTTAGTTCTCCGGAGCTAAAACGGAGATAATTACCCTCAAAGGGAAGTTCAAAAGGTCGCCTACTATTCGTATGGGAGGAAGCTCGATCAGGTCCGCCACGGCCGTGAAGCTCTTAGGGGTCACCATTGATGAGACAGTCATTCGTCCAGCACGCTACCGACATCGGCGAACGTGCCGCCAATTATTTCGAGAAGATGTCGCGAGTTTCTACTTCTGCATAGGGCGTCAAATACTTTTACTTAGAAATACACATTTATAATATTACTGCTGGTATAAAACTTTCAGAAATAATAATTGTGAGCTCTTTAACACTGTGATTATTAACTCTATTGATAATGTCTTTGTTTTCTACTTTTATATTTCAATAGATCAGTGCAAAAGCACGCATGGGTACCACAGAATACCAGCGCTGTAATAC
The DNA here is from genome assembly GCA_029255805.1 of Keiferia lycopersicella. NCBI lineage: Eukaryota > Metazoa > Arthropoda > Insecta > Lepidoptera > Gelechiidae > Keiferia > Keiferia lycopersicella. Next base: position 758,804 of record JARACZ010000015.1, on the reverse strand, counting down.
CTGCTGCGTATTATGGCATATGCTGAGTGGCATACCCTTTTCAAAGTACTTACCTACAAACTGTGCCTAGTATATAAGTTAATTATGTTATAAGTTACTTTGAAATAAAGATTTCTATTTCTATTATTTCTATTTCAAATACAGGGCGTTACGATTAATTTATCAGGGTACTTTTGTCGCGACCATCACCTACGCTGCAGCAGTTTGGCATCATCGGGCGGGTTTATATGTGGTGCGCACGAAGCTTCTTAGTCCTTCTGACTAAGGCCTACCCCACGAAAAGCACCGATGGCTTGTCGGTATTAGCCGTAGTGCTGCCGGCGGATTTGGAGGTGGCAAGGAAGGGCAAACTGGACGAGCTCCGCGTGTCCGAACCCTGTGGCACCAAAGAGGGGCGAATTTGCAAGAAGGCGGCGTGGGACGATGCTCTGGACCGGTGGCAGGACCGATGGGACCAGTCGGAGAAAGGGAGGGATCTCTATCGCTTCTTCCCCAGCGTCAGAGACCGGGTAATGCATAGGTGGGTGGAACCAGATTACGCGGTCTCCCAGATGTTGACCGGTCACAGTCACTTCGGGGGGCGTTTGCGTGATCTGGGTCTGCGGGATCACGGGCTTTGCACCTGTGGAGAAGGGGATGAGTATAGGGACCACGTACTGTGGTACTGTGGAAACTACAGCGGGGAAAGGCAGGCGATGCTGTCAGGGTTGAGTTTAGGGGAAGCGAGACCAGTGTTCTTCACGGACCTGGTGTCTTCGGAGGCGAACTTTGCGCGTTTCATGCCATGGGTGGCACCGGAAGAGGGGAGATAAGAAAAACAACTAGTAGATATATTGTTAGCTAACAACTTCGTACAATTGGTAGACTTTATAACAAGACCTGAGTCGGGTACTCTGTTAGACCATGCCTACACGAACCTACCTTCTGAGCGCGTGGCGTCTATTAGCGCGGTTATCACAAACCTTAGCGATCACAATGCACAGCGGGTCCAGCTCGCGGGACGCCTGCCAAAAGGGCCAGCGCACTCTCTCCGTCGGTCTTACAGCGCCGCGAACAAGGCCAACTTCCAGGCCGCACTGAGCTCGATTGATTGGGAGGACATGGTAAGACAAAGTAACAGCGACTGTGACGTCTTGGCAGGGAAAATTATCAACATAATGATCAATAAATTTGAGTGTTGCTTCCCTGAAAGAATGCAACCCAATATACAAAATAAAAATAACTGGATTGATGATGAATTAATTAATTTTAAATTATTATTATTTGACATTTTTAAATTACAATCAACTATACATGACAATGACAATTTAAATCGAATCGCTGAAGATCTATCAATTAAGTATGATTATGTATTGCAACAAAAGCGTACACACTTTTATTCCCGATTAATTCACAACCATAAAAATAAAGGTAAATGCATGTGGGGTATAATTAATACAGAACTGGGTAGGAACAGTCGCGAACGCCTCGACATTACTGAAGTCATACGTAATAGTGATGGTCTACCATACACATCGAAACAGGAGCTCATCGATGCAATAAACTGCGAGTTTGCGACGGCAGCCTCAAAATGCGGCGCACCGCCAGCGAACGTGCGCACTGCCATCTCCACCTTGTGCGGTTGCGAGCAGCCGAGTGATGCCTCGATACGATTTCCTCTTTTTACCCCTAACGAGATTGTCAAGATAGTAAACACTTCGATAGCTCCAAAAAAAAGCACTGACTGTTTTGGCCTGTCCGCTAGCTTATTAAAGACATCTATAATGCCTTTAGCAAGCATAATTGCGTGTCTTTTTAATTTATGCGTCCGTTTAGGCATGTACCCTGCGACGCTCAAAAAGGTTAAAATATCCCCTCTATATAAAGGGAAAGGTAAGAAGTCGGAACTTAGCTCTTATCGCCCCATATCTTTGGTGCCTGTATTAAGTAAGATCCTAGAGGTGGGCCTTAATAAAAGGCTTTTATCCTTCATGGCATCCAGGCATATGATGTCTGACAGGCAATACGCGTACCGCAGCGGCCGCTCCACAACCGACCTGGTGCGGGAGGTTGTGTGGCGCGTGCTGAGCGCGCGCGAGGCCGGCCAGCATGTCGCACTGGTGTGCTGTGACCTCTCGCGCGCGTTCGATACCGCCAGCCACTCTCTGATCGCAGATAAACTTGCACATTACGGGATACGAGGCCCACCTCTGCAACTAATTACCTCTTTCTTGTCCGAAAGAAAGCAGGTGGTGGTAGCCGACCTGGGCCAGATCACATCGACAGAAATTACCAACAGTATGGGAGTGCCGCAGGGTTCATGTCTGTCGAACACTTTATTTAGCTTGCTACTAAATGACTTGCCAGGCACTTTGGATGACGTTGATGTCTTTATGTATGCGGACGACGTGGCCGCCGTGGTCACCGGCAGCAGTGCGTCTAGCCTCGAACAGGAATTGAACGTGACGGTCCAACGCCTTGACAGTTGGTTTCAGTCAAACGGACTAGCCTTAAATCGCGGAAAAACATGCTTTATGTCGTTTAATTTGAACGGGAAAGCACCGAAGCCATTGTCGGTTAGTGCAGATGGAACCCAACTTCAGCAAGTGCGCTCGACTAAGCTGTTGGGCTTTCATCTAGATAGCGCACTTACGTGGGAAAGCCACATTGACCAGCTGTGCACAAAACTTGGACGCACATGCTACGCCCTAAAGCGTTTGGCTAGCACTGCGCACAGGCAATCAGTAAGGACGTGCTACTTCGCCACCATTCACTCAAGTTTGACTTACGGTCTGGAGCTGTGGGGCGGGGCAGCTGAAGTCCAGCGAGCGTTTGTGCTCCAGAAACGTGCGATACGCAGTATGGCGGGTATACCCTCGGACGAATCGTGTAGGCCATATTTTGTGGAGTTTGACATCCTACCAATGCCCTGCGAATACATATACCAAATGGGCCTATTTGTTTACAATAACATAAACAAATTTCAACGCAAGGGTGTCAACCCCAACCACAACCTTCGCAGTAATGCCAACGAGCATCAGCTCAAGACGCCTTTTCATAAACTCCATCGATCTGAGCAGTCCGTCTATATATTTGGACCCTCTGTATTTAATAAGATACCACAAGATGTCCGAAATGCAGCTACCATGGGTGTATTTAAAACCAAAATGAAAAAATGGCTTCGTGAATCACAGTTCTACTGTCTCAAAGAGTTATTTATTTAGTTAAGTGTATAGAAAGATAGTTACCTTTTTCTAACGGTACGCACCTAGGTATGGGCTGTTATATTGTCATGTTATTTTTAATGATTCCATGTATTGTTAGGTATTATTATTCATTAATGTTTTTGTTTTATTTATTCTCATAACTGATGAATTAATGTATTTTTGACATGTAACTTTGTTGTTATTAATAAAATATTGTATTGTATTGTATTGTATTGTAAGAGGAGTTAGAAGAACTCACGGTGGACACAGAAGTTAGAAGAACTCTGAGAGGAAGAAGGAGTGAGCGATTCGGGGTAGAGGGAATAACAGTCCGCCATGTGGTTGTTGTGCAGCCCCAGAAAGGGGAGAATACCTCAAAGGGACACAAGCGCATAATTTGTAGCCTTTCAGAACACGTGGCCTAACTCCTTTAATTAACAGTTCCCAAAATTAACATTGCGGTTATTTTACTTACTGATAATTTTCATCACTTCCTGATAACATACATTCCTCAAATTCTCACTTTCATGGAATATCTACTTCCTTAAATTCCCACTTTTTCAGAATTTACACACTTTGGCCTGTCCATAATACAATGTTAACTGATAACTGGCCACTTTAGATTAGAACACTATTGTCAATAGTTAGTCAATGTCACGGCTTGTTTGTTATAGCTCTTTTTTTCGAATTCGACGCTTATTGCCAAATACGCATAATGCCAGATACGTAAAATGTCAGAAATCGCGGAATGCCAAACACGCAAAATGCCAAACACGCAAAATGCCAAACACGCAAAATGCCAAACACGCAAAATGTCAAACACGCAAAATGCCAAACACGCAAAATGTCAAACACGCAAAATGTCAAATAATTGAAATGAAATATTGTACGTCTGTCACACACGGCCACCTACTCCCAAAGTAAGCTTATTTAAAAATAACAATAGGGAAAAAGATCCGTTACATGCAAATAATTTAACATTTGTGTTTTTGTAATAGTTTTGAGAAAAAAATACACAATGACATTTTAATATTATAATCTTTCTAATTATTTTGCTTGATATTATATTTAAAAAAATACCTCAATGTGCGCTCCAAGCATTTTACGTATCTGGCCTAAGGCGTATTTGGCGTGTGTTACAACGACATCTAGGAGTCCATGAAGAACTAAGAGAATCGCCATCTAGGTGCTTTTATTCGTGCTAACGCACCAAGTCGATGTCTTGTACAGTCTCAAGCAGAGAAAACGGACCCCTCTCTTTATAAATGGAGCCAGACAACATCTCTGTTGCCTGGCGCCATCTAGCGTTAAGTTACTGCACCGCCGCCATCGTATCGTTTGTTTGTCACAAACTTGTTTTTCGAATTCATCCAAGCCTTGGGTATTGCTAGGATAAATAGATAGAATTCAAAAAACTTGGTATAGAAACAATAAAATACGAATAACACATTTTGGTCACAAGATTTGAACCTAGACTCTTTCGTTCTCGAGCCCTACCGCTAAACCACTGCGCCACCGAGCTCTTGCTAAGTATGGCGAAAATTCCCTTCAACTTCATATTGTGCATGACGTCACAGTAATCTTTCTTGATGTGTCGAACTCTTTCTAAGTAATTATGAGGGTAGGCAAAATTTATAAAATGTTAAACTTAATTTCTGGTGTTTCGCTTTGTTCACAAGCTAGCTTCGCTACCGCTTACGTGTGCATTCTGTTTCGGATAGTTTTTGGATTATAAACTAACAACCTATTATTATTATATTATTGTGCTTTTTGAACAAAATCGAGGCATTAAGAGTATTGCTCGAGAACTGGGAGTGGCGGTAAGTTTTGCTTCTATTTTTATAAGCGATACTTATATTTTAATTCGTTTGATAATAGGGTTGGGATTAGTTCACGGAATAAATTGCTTTTATTTTTACAGATAAACACAGTTCGTCGATGGATAAAAAGATACCAGGAAACTGGTGATGTAAAATGTGAAAGACAGGATCCGCGACCAGTGGCTTATTCTGATGAAACGTATCGTCACCGTGAAATTGTAAGACTCCATACCAATGAGTCCTTCAAGACCACGAGATCAACTGCACAGTTGTTTGGGATTTCGTTGGATACAGTGCGGAGACATTTACATGCTGCGGGGATCCATAATTACAGACCAGCTAAAAAAATTAAACTTACCGAGGCTCACCGTCAAGCTAGAGTAAGATTCGCCAGGGAGTATTTGAATTTCGATTGGAAGAATAATATAGTAATATTTAACGACGAAAAATGTTTTAAATCGGACAAAGACGACTGTGGAGAAGACGAGGACAGCGTTATAATCCACAAAATGTTTTACTAAATTAACTTTTTTTAATTTTTACTTGAGACGTAAAATTGTTATCTTGGATAACATGTTTGTTCTCTCGTAAAAAGTCATAGACAAGTGATTGGAAATATTACAAATAAAATTTAGAATTATTGTAAATATGTAAGCTGAAACTTGTTTTTGAATAAAGTTACTAATCAGTCTTTTTTGTTTTTCTACCATTTTCTATCAATGTTATTTAATGTGACCTTGATATTCAAAATAATTTTATTAAAACGCAAACAAAATTAGAATCAAAAATATGTGACAATAAAAAAAGGCACAGAAGTAGGGATTCGAACCAGTAACATCATTCACGAGCACCCATTTCTTAACCACTAGGCTATATGTCTGTCACATGGTTTGTGTGAAATACTCAAAGTGTTTTCGCAATATGAAGGAAACTGACGCAGATGGCGCTGCTAGTCACGACTTTGACTAAAAGCACCCATAGAATGTCGCTGAACTTAGACATTGTGTTGTGACATTATCGACCAATCACCACTCACTGCTCGTGTTGCGATGTTTCCTACATGTTGCCATAGATGTCGTCACTGGGGGGGGTCCGTTTTCTCTGCTTGCGACCGTACATCGAGATCAATGTGGCAGCTATTAAGTTCCTGTACATACTCCGGTAGAGGGCAGTCGTGTTTGGCATTTCGCGAATTTGGCATATTACGTGTTTGTCATTTCGCGTATTTGGCATACCACCTGTTTGGCATTATGCGTATTTGGCATACCACGTGTTTGGCATTATGCGAATACATTTTCAAATCTGTCATGTGGCGTATCTGGCTGGCATTATGCGTATTTGGCAATAAGCGTCGGAATTCTTTTTTTCCAGCTTTAACGTCAAAGCTTTTACGAAGTATTTTTTCGTGAAATTATGTGTGATTTCGTTTTTGTAAAAAATCAAAAGTGGGGTGAAATCCTTCTACGAAATGGATATCGCTATTATTTCTGCAAAAAAAATAAAGGCAGTACATTCTTGTACTTAAGGATGCATTAATGTTTTAAGTTTAATTGGGTTTGCATTACCATAAAACCTGCTTAATCATGCGTGATGTATAAGCCTTTCATTTGATACTCAACACGGGTTTTTTAAAAATAAAACTGTTTTCACTCCTAACACACAGACATACACACTTCAAGCTTTAACACTCCTCTTTTTGGGGTCGGTGGCTTCAATGTTTTTCTTTCGAACTGTACTTCGTCACAATAGAAATAGGTGGAAGTAGTATCCCCTATATAGTAGAAAAAAGTGGAAAAAAAATCAGTGTTTCCCTCCTAAGGGGGATAGAACAGGGGGGATAGGTGGAACAGAGGCTAAAAATGCCCACATTTGGGGTATTGCATTAACAACGTAAGTAACAGCATGAAAAAGTGGGAATTTTAGGAAATGGTATTTATAGGCAATAGTCATTTTAGAAAGTGAGTAACAGATGCATAGGGATTTTGGTAAGTGTCAGTTTTGGGAACTGTTGATTAGAGGAATTAGGACACGTGTTCCGAAAGGAAAAATGTTCGTGACATGAATTACATTTGCTACAATTATAAGAAATTCTAAAAAGCAGATTGATGAGGGTTCCTATTCAAACAACGTGATTTTGATGCCATTTTTTAACATTATAATATTACAAAACATATAGTGCGGTATTATGTTCGGTCGGTTTATTATTGTCAACCTACATATTCCACTCCCATTTTTCGTCCTAATAAGTATTTTTGAATAAATGTACCCGCATATGTTTATACGATATACACTTCACATCATCGATATATTGTCATATTCATATTCGACTTAGGACATCACAAATTTTAGTTCCGCGGAACTCGTTTCTGCCTTCAGCTCCAAGATGGCGGTTTTCAATGAGCATCAAAAGTGTTGCAGCAGCCCCCGGTCCAGGGCCATAGAGAAGACTATGGAGGTCAGCGTTATCTATCCATCGAATCGCGCCATCTATGTTTTCTTTCATATTACTCGGATAGATAATATAATACTACTAATTATAATCATTGTTTTGTTTTCAGGCAGGAAGCATTACCTAGAGCAATCTTAATTATTTTTACAGAATATTACTACTAATTCTAATCATTGTTTTGTTTTCAGGCAGGAGGAATTACCTGGAAAAATCTTAATGAATTTTACAGAATATTATTCAACACTACGGAATCCCTACAATCCGTAGTGACGAAGTACAAAAAATATGATTATAATATCGGGAAATTTATTATTTGTTTTTGGATACATGTGGAGAATGATGTTTCCAAGCATTACGTCAATCGGTTTGAGACATCAAGAGGAGAATACAGCCAAGAAAACGGTCAGTAAGTTAAAAGGGGAATTGAGATTTTCAACCAAATTGCAAATTGTCTTTATAAACACGGGATTTTCTCAAAATCTTTTACATTTAAAATAATAATTTCTTTCACATCTAATCAAACATCTTTATCTGAAAAATATATTATGAAAATTTTGACATTTCAATTCGCAAATTTTTGACTCGCAATAAAAAAGCGAATTCTAAACAACCAACATTTTCCCCCCTGTTCCACCTATCGCTACTGGCCTATCCCCCCTAGGTGGGAAAGACGGAATTTTATTCCTTTTTTCGCTACTAGGGATACACATCTTCCACATAGTTAGACCGTTTTGATCATTCAGGAAATAAGTCAATTGAAGATTACACGAACTTACCTGAAGTGAAGTTCAATCGCAATTTTATGCTTCGCAGCTTCATTCTTTGCGATTTACATATTGTTACATATTGTAGTTTTACATATTGTTACATATTATAGGTTTACATATTGTAGTTGCGTTACCACGCATCAGCCCTGCACGGATTTCAGAGGTAGGTCTTCTTTTTGTAATTTTTTTAAATGGCAACACTGATAGAAATATACTTGTGTTATGAGCAGTAAAAGCAGATGCATATGTATCTACACCACTACTGATAAGGCAATTTTTCCCTCCGGACTCATGGCTCCACCGGCAATCTCCACCAGTGGGGCCACAAGGGGATTTTTCAGTCTTGATTACTCCACTTCGTTGTGGGGCCATCAGTACTTATAAAAATGTTGAATTATTGTTTCGATGACCCCACTGTCATTTTAGAATGTAACCTTTTTTTAAATAATCTTTACTAAAATTATAAGTAATAAGTTTGAACCTTTGAACAAAAGTGCTACTTAATAATAATAAAATGGATATAAATCTGTAATGTGTTACAGTGCTCATGGGACCACATACACCGAGGGCCAAGCCCCATCATCAGCACATAATATGCAGTTATGCTAAAGAAGCTTTTTGAGGAAGTTGTAAGTCTTGACGAGATCTACATTTTAGATGACAGCTGTCAAACTTTAAACTCGTTTATCTCTCAAACTATGCATGCTAGAATATCAGTTTCCAAGAGAGAGTTGTAAGTCTTGACGAGATCTACATTTTAGATGACAGCTGTCAAACTTTAAACTCGTTTATCTCTCAAACTATGCATGCTAGAATATCAGTTTCCAAGAGAGAGTTGTAGTTCTTGACGAGATCTACATTTTAAATGGCAATAACTCGTTCAACTCAACTATACAAGCCAGACTACTTGTGAATTATGGTAGTGAACTCCTGTTGGATTGTTGTATCCTCTGGCTGGTATTGCTCCCCCAGGCGTTCGCAGAGAGATGGCGAGCCGACGCGAAAGTGCGAAAAAAGAGGCTGACCCAAAGCACCCGATGCATGACTATACCCCGCTACCTCAAAGGTTAAGAAGTCGGCATAGTTTTATAAAAGACGTGTTCCCTCTAAACGGCGAAGTCTCTTAAAACCGCCTTAATCTCTGGCGGTAGGTGTATCCTGAGGCAACAACAATGCCTCTTTCCGAGCAACTGCCCGCTGGACGCCACCTTACTTGGCCGACGTGGAAGTCTCTAAACAGACTCCGGACCCGAGTCAGCCGGAGTAAAGAAAATATGTGCAAATGGGGGTATAGCTCGGAAAGTGCTAGCCAGTGCGGTATATCACCCCAGTCCATGGCACATCTATTGTGTTGCCCCGCGTGCCCAACTACCTGCACACGCGAGGACCTCTATTAAGCAACGGACAACGCTGTGCGTGCGTGTAGTATAATTATTGGCCCAAGTATATTTGAGCGCCAGAATCGATTCGCTAAGAGGATGATGGGATTAAAGGGACGCCGAGAACCTCGAGTCAAGTGATGGACTTGTAGCGATCAGGAAAACAAAATTTAAATAAACAACATCATCTTTGATCTGATAGATTTTGTATTGTAAACTTGAAAAGCCTGGAAAATTTTAGGATGCCAGTTTGGTACATTGGTCTTTATTATTTCATATAACACTAAATACCTACGACTTTTCAGAATGGAAATGGCGTACTCTGAAAAGTACCGTCCCCATAAAACTCTACAATGCTTTGTAACAACTCTCTTGCATCCGGCGAGCAGAAGACTATCACCAATCACCTAATACAAATGTTTTGAATTGTTTTGGAACTTCGACCTCTTGTACATCTTTGTATGTTAATTTATTAACGAATCGTTTTCTTGACGAATATATGCGATATTTTTGTTACTTTATCCAGTCCTTTGTCATACAATGGTGCCATTAATTTATTATAAATACGCGGTACTGGATCCGTTGAAATAGAAGCTACTGATTTAATGTTATCAATGGTTAAATCAACAGTGTTTCTAGCCTGGTCAGGCATGCACTTTGCCGCATCGCCGTTGACCCCATGACCACTATATTTTATTGTTTTACCATCCTGAAATTTAAGAATATTCACTTGTAGTAGTCCAGACCCATGCAAACCCATTTTTCTTTTCAAAATTATTTTATTTATTTAGGGCGTGCGCTGCGTGAGGCGGACCCAGACAGAGCCAGACCGTCGCGGCTCGCAGTCGCGTACTCACACGGGCGCCATTATACCCGACTCATTTTAGAAGGCGCAGCGTGCCTAGGTATACGGTGAGGCGGTGAGGTGTCGCTGTGTTCGTTCGGGTAGGCCTAACTTGATTGAGCGTGTGTACGGTCATATGCAAAAAACTCTGTGCGTCGAACAACATGGAGCAGTTAATAATTTATTATTTGGCGCAAAGACGTAGAATTCGTCGTCGGAAACCAATTAGCCCGTTTGTAGAATCAAGACTCTTGTGTGGAGAATTTGTAGCAAAGTTTCCGAATTTGTGAACGGATGAAAAGTGATTTTAAAAATATTTCAAGATGTCTACAAAGACGTTCGACGAATTATATTGCCTTCTGGAACCAGCTATAATACACTAAGAGTTAATCCTGCATCTAACCAATTAAGGTAAGAAGGTGAAGGAAGAAATAGTCCAACGACATATTGCACGTGCTTGACCGTAATGAAACGTGCGATCCGCGCGACGCAGCGGCATGGAACGAATCCCTCCCGACTCATGGCCCCACCGGTAATCCCTCCGGACTCATGGCCCCACCGGCAATCCCCACTAGTGGGGCCACTGGGATTTTTCAGTCTTGATTACTCCACTGTAGTGGATCAGGGGGGACAAGAGGACTTATGAGTACTTATAGCATGTTGAAGTACTGGCTAAGCAACATCTTGTCACTGATATTTCAAAGAAGACACTGTCAAACACGCTATTTGCAACAAGTGGGCTGACAACATGTTAGGCTTTTTAAGTTTACAATACAAAATCTATCAAATCAAAGATGATGTTGTTTATTTAAATTTTGTTTTCCTGGTCGCTACAAGTCCATCACTTGACTCGAGGTTCTCGGTATTCCTTCAGTCCCCTCACGCGGCGTTAGGCAGATTCGGGATTAGGCAGAAACTTGATTAGGCAGAAACTGGATAAGGCAGAATCGTGTTACGGCAGAAATGGTACAGTCAAACAAATAATGAAATATATATTTTTTTATTTATATAAAGCCTACTTAACAGAAGACAGTCGTCTTAAGCACTCTACTATGCTGTAATCTTTTAGTTTTAAAATTCCGCTTATAATTTTATTTATGCTACCATTTTTTTGCAGATCTTCTCTCTCACTCTTCGTCGGTTTTCTTTTTGAAAACGTTCTTTCTTTATAATTTTCCTGTCTTGATAGGTTGTTTCTTTTTTTTTATTTGGACAGTGAATTTATTTATGATACATTTGGACCTGGATATAAATGAAACACCAGTTTGTGCCGTATTCTGAAATAGCGAAAAGGCGAGGACCTTAGGACGAGCTGTTTTTCACACAAACAGCTTTATATAGCGTCACTAGCTCCGATAATTTGTTTGTATTGGCTCCTACAGGTAGAACATCAAATGTGGTGTAGGTATAAAGAGATTCTTTAGGTTTTATTGCGACGTATTTGACGTTTGGTATGGTGGGAGTAAAAGGTGTCTTGACCAACATTGAGAAGGGATTATTTTAAAGCTCTGGAGTCCGTCTGCCTACCTGACTGGCATCCAATACCAAGAGCACGGCTTCACTTTAAAGACATATGGAAATGACTCGTAAGATTTCCATATCTTCTGTTGGCGCATTAACATCCCTTGGTGAGACAAAGTTCGCGGGCACCAGGTAGTTAGTTTAAAATAAAATTATAATTGAGTGTACTCTGCCGTAACACATTCTGCCTTATCCAGTTTCTGCCTAATCAAGTTTCTGCCTAATCCCGAATCTGCCTAACGCCGCGTGAGGGCTTCAGTCCCATAATTAACAAGTAGTCTGGCTTGTATAGTTAATGAACGAGTTACTGTCAAATAAAATCTCGTCAAGACCTACAACTCCCTCTTAAAAACTGATATTCTAGCTTGCATAGTTTACGAGATAAACGAATTTAAAGTTTGACAGCTGTCATCTAGAATGTAGATCTCGTCAAGACCTACAACTTCCTCTAAGAAACTGATATTCTAGCATGCATAGTTTGCGAGATAAACGAGTTTAAAGTTTGACAGCTGTCATCTAAAATGTAGATCTCGTCAAGATCTGCACCTTTCGGTCACTTACGTCCAGTGGTCCTTTTACGTTCATTTCCGCGAACGTCCATTTCCGCGAACGTCCATTACCGCGAACGTCCATTACCGCGAACGTCCATTACCGCGAACGTCCATTACCGCCAACGCCTATTTCCACGAACGGCCATTTTCGCGAACGTCCACTGATGGTGATTAATACCTTCTTAATACCGGTATTAAGAATATTATTTTTAAGTCACACAGTAAAACAGTTTAAATAGTACATTTTTTTTTATTTGGTCTGAAATTTTCCATAAGGTATTTAAATTTTGAATTCGACGCTTATTGCCAAATACGCAAAATGCCAGATACGCCACATGACAGATTTGAAAATGTATTCGCATAATGCCAAACACGTGGTATGCCAAATACGCATAATGCCAAACACGTTATATGTCAAATACGCGAAATGACAAACACGTAATATGCCAAATTCGCGAAATGCCAAACACGAGCGCCATCTACCGGAGTATGTACAAGAACTTAATAGCTGCCACATTGATCTCGATGTTCAAGACATCATCGACTTGGTGCGTTAGCACGAATAAAAGCACCTAGATGGCGCTTCTCTTAGTTCTTCATGGACCCCTAGATGTCGTTGTAACACACGCCAAATACGCCTTAGGCCAGATACGTAAAATGCTTTGAGAGCACATTGAGGTATTTTTTTAAATATAACATCAAGCAAAATAATTAGAAAGATTATAAATATTCATTGTGTATTTTTTTTCTCAAAGCTATTACACACACACAAATGTTAATTATTTGCATGTAACGGATCTTTTTCCCTATTGTTATTTTTAAATAAGCCTAAAAAAAATTACAACATTCCAATTAAAAATAAGTAATTATAGTTATGATTAGCTTTTGTTTATCTGCACAAATCTCTAATTAAAATAAAAAATTGGAAAAGAAATAATGTTGGTTTCATTTTGTGGTCTGTACATCTAGCTTACTTTGGGAGTAGGTGGCCGTGTGTGACAGACGTACAATATTTCATTTCAATTATTTGGCATTTTGCGTGTTTGACATTTTGCGTGTTTGGCATTTTCGTGTTTGACATTTTGCGTGTTTGGCATTTTCGTGTTTGACATTTTGCGTCTTTGGCATTTTGCGTGTTTGGCATTTTGCGTGTTTGGCATTCTGCGATTTCTGACATTTTACGTATCTGGCATTATGCGTATTTGGCAATAAGCGTCGAATTCAAATTTTCCCCTGGATGATTTATACATACAATTGAACCCGGTGGCACTGCTGTTGGTATGTCAACTACACTCGGCTTCAAAAAAATCGCACCTTTTAAGAAATCTATTTTAAACATCTTTCAATCGTATTTGTATCATGAAATATTGGTAATGTTCGGTATCATTTGAAAGGTAAGGAAACAGAGAATGCAAAAACAATAAGTCATTCAATGTTTTTTATTGGAGCTGAGAAAAATTCACAAAACAATAAAAATCCTTAAAAACCCTAAAGATATCCGATTAATTAAACTAACCTAAAACCTAGTGTTACCCCCCCAGCCCTAATGACGTCTTCCATGCGCTCCCTCATGGATCGCACCAACTTTAGGACCTCTTGAGGGATACTGTCCCATTCCTCAATAACGGCGTCTTCGAGCTCCAGAAAAGTCGCGGGAGCGGGATCACGGGATCTACCTTGCGTTTCAGCTGGTCCCAGAGGTGCTCTATCGGGTTCAGATCTGGACTTTTCGCTGGCCACTGCATGACAGGGATCTCAACCTCTTGAAGGTAGCCTTGCACAATACCAGCAGTGTGCGCGCGAGCGTTATCGTGCATTAATGTTAACCCGTCGCCAATAAATCCAGCATAGGGGACCACATGTTCTTCCAGGATCTCTGTGATGTACCGGTGAACAGTCATCGACCCTTGCCCGCGAGCACCGCCGGTCCGAGAGACGCAAGAAAGTTCAGTTTTGCCATCGGCAGATATGCCGCCCCAGAACATGCAGGAACCACCCCCGTATTCTACCGTTTCTTGGATGCAGGCTTGGGCAAAACGTTCCCATTGTCTTCTGTGCGTCTATCGTTGCAGAAAAGGCACACTCTCGTTTCGTCTGAGAAGAGAACAGTTCTCCATTGGTCCAGGGTCCAATTAACGTGGGCGCGAGCAAATTGCAAGCGTGCTCGCCGATGCGCTGCGGTTAATTTTGGACCCGTGGCAGGTCTTCTAGCCACAATATTTCTCTCCTATAGTCTTCTTCTAACTGTAGAGACACTCACGGCCCTTCTACGAACTGCTTGAAGCTGCTGTTGCAACTCAACAGCATTAGAGAACCAATTTCTCAAAGATTTCGATACGACGAATCTGTCATCTCTCGCAGAAGTGCAATGATTTCTACCAGACCCACGCCTTCAGACAAAGCCACCCTTTCTGCAGGAACCGCTGGTACACTCTTCGAACAAAAAAGCGACTCAAGTGCAATTGCCGAGCAACATCACACTGACGTAGTCCTGATTGCAGTAGTGCGATAACTTGGGCGGCTTCAGCAGCTGTAGTGTCCATCTTCAAGGACGTTTTTCTGATGAAAGATATTCTTCTGTGTCTTCTTCGACTGTTGGTAGCAAATTTATCCCCCAATAAGCTGTATCGACCCTTTTATACCCAAAAAATAAAACAATACAAACAAAATTTGAAGAGGAGAATCAGTTCCATTGTCATTCACAGTGACGTGAAGTGTCAAGCTTTTTCTATATTCAAAAGAAATGGATATTTTTTTAAAGAGTTTTTATAGGGCTCTCAAATGATACCAATATTGCTACGAATAACTGCTTGTCTTAAGGATTACCAGTGCTTGAAGCCTATTTTTAGGAACGTGCAATTTTTTTGAAGTCGAGTGTACTTTGTATACAATGAAATTTTTACAAGTCAAGGTAATATAATCTTCTTTTTACTGCAGAAAAACGCCGCGGGTAACAGCTAGTGGTAAAATATTTCTTAAGTTCTTTACGCTACTTTCTTCAATATGAACGAAAATGTAACCACGAAGTTTAGGAACCTATGACACTATTAATCACTATTTCATAAATAATGCTTCTGCTATATACCTACTTGAATAAGGAGCAGACTTTCTCGAAACTGGACAGTCGAGGAATGAACGTTTGCGGCACTGGACTTCCGCGGAATGGGCGTTAGCGGTAATAGACTTTCGCGGAATGGACGTAAGCGGAAATGGACGTAAGAGACCACTGGACGTATCAGGAACTGGACCTAAGTGACCGAAAGGCCTCAAAAAAGGTTGTATAGCATAACTGCATATGTGCTGATGATGGGGCTTGGCCCTCGGTGTATGTGGTCCCATGAGCACTATAACACATTACAGATTTATATCCATTTTATTATTATTAAGTAGCACTTTTGTGCTCAAAGGTACTTACTTTTTACTATATTCTTAGTAAAGATTTATAAAAAAAGGTGACATTAAAATGACAGTGGGGTCATCGAAACAATAATACAATATTTTTTTTAAGGACTGATGGCCCCACAACGAAGTGGAGCAATCAAGACTGAAAAATCCTCGTGGCCCCACTGGTGGAGATTACCGGGGGGGCCATGAGTCCGGAGGGCTGCGAATTTTGCTAATTTAGACCGCGAACCGTCCGCGGCCAGCCTGGACTCGCCGGAGCCGCGTCACGCAGCGCTGCTCTTGTATTTAGCCAAAACTAGACCGCGTGCGGTTGGTCCGCACGCGTATCGGCCCGCCTGACGCAGCGCACGCCCTTAGTTATAATTTATTATTTATATTTATTTGAAAACATTACATAATAGGTAACAGGTAACCTTAAATCTATGTTACTACCAATATAAAAGAATGAGATCACATTGAAATCATCTTACAAGCTAATAACTTAAAATAGTAACAAAGTTAAAATTAAAATTAACAAAATTTTGATTACTTCTCACAGAACTCTAATATATAAGGCTTGGTGAAAATACGCACTTTTCCTGCATGAAAAAGGAATTTTGGCTATACACCAAAAAAAGATTTATTAAAATACATCCACTAGTTTCGGAGATTAGCGTGGACAAACCTACTGACAGAACGACATACAGTTCTGGTTGTATGCCGCTAGTTTCATCGTATTATCCCGTAGGAATGAGTGATTTTCCCATGATAAAAAGTAACCTAGACATTGAGCAGGCTAGTAGCTATACAGGGTGAACGGAAATTCGATACATTCCCTTAAAGGGGTTAGAGTGGAGGACATTTCCAACATATTCTTCCATGGAACTGTGGGTCGGAAATAATTAGTTACCTATAAAGTTATTGGGACTTTTGTTTTTTCCTCGATAATTCCCTGATTTCAACATTAAAAGTAATGCGAAAGTTATCCAAACCGCTTTAAGCTTGGTTTTTTTCTCATTAGATACCTTGTAGTAAATGAACAGGAGATTCATTTAAAGTATCAGTTCAGTTCCAATCTCTCATTAGAAAAAAAATACAGTGTCAAAACAAACATCTTAGTCAATTCATTTTTTTCATCCTCTATATTCATAGTTATTTCTTGAAAAAAATCACTAATTCTATATAATCACTGATTTTATAGTCAAAGCAATTACTGTAGTACGGCGTAAGGACTTCAATGCGAAGTACCATACCAAGTTGCTTTGCGTCGCACGTCGCTTTCAGCTTCACAGCTAACTTTTTTATGAATATACGTTTAATTGTAGAAAAGGTACAATAACCTATTCGGTTAGATGATGAATCAGAGAACTTCCCAGACTCAACACAAATATTTGAGAAGACGTAACAAATATTTGTTTCCGGTGGGGATCGAACCCACGTCCCTCGCCGTAGAAGGCAGGAGTACTATCCGCTACGCTATCAGGAAAGTGATTATGTTCCATTTTTTTAGGCGGCGCAAACTTACGCATTATTCCATAGCGATTTTTTTCAAGAGAAAACTATGAATATAGAGGATGAAAAAAATTCATTGCATTAGTGGATTTCTCAAGCGAAAATTTTTCGCGTCTCGGCTGAAAACGTGGTGATGCTTTGCAGATATGACTACGGTTATTTTTCTTAAAATATAAGATACATGTATCAATATGAAGCCATATAAATAATGTTTGTACATTTATTAGTTTGTAAGAGAAAATTCCATAAGTAGCGTATTCTCAATTACCATGACCTGTCCACAAGCGCTTTGACAGTAAATAATCATCTCTCGGGAAAATCCTGTACTTACAACTCATACAAGAAAAAGGGTTCTGAGTATGTTAAGTTTTAATTATCCTACGAAAAAATACTAAAATTTGATTTTTTAACACAATAGTTATTGAAATGTGCTATCAACTAGTTCTGTCCAAGCGAAAACACCACAATTTCCATGGACATTTTGTTTTCGCGCTCCTACCTTCCAATGTTAAGTATATGCCGAATGTAAACCCCTCCCCCGCAAGGATCAGTTGTGCACTTACACGCTGTGAGAACGGTTGTGTGCCATCTTTCTACGTTTTCGCGGTAAAAAGGTAAGTACGCGATTTCAGTTTACTCGGACAGAAATTTTGCAATCTCCATGGTCAGATTTAGAATGTTTCCTCAAGTGATAAAAATGTTTGTTATGTATAATAATCCTAGGCTATTGGTACACTTATACTAGTAGAAAACTTAAGTGACCTTGATATTGATTTAAATATTTTAGATTAATGCCTTGTTTCCAGTTTCCGTGTGCAAATTTCCGTGGTTTCCATGTCTGCTCGATGCCCACGGAAATTGCAAAGTTCCACAGAAATTCATATAAACATACTGACATTCCTGCACATATCACACTTTCATCCCTTGCGGGGCAGGCAGAAAGGCTTGGGGCGCTGCAAGCGAACATTGACCACGCTCGACTGATGAGTGACTTGGCCTGACCTCCACTTAACAGTGCTGCAAGCTAACGTTGGCCACGGTCGCTTGATGAGCGACTTGGCCTGGCCCCTTCGGGTTCAGAATGACCAAAGTATCAAAATGTCAAAGTATCAAAATAACTATATTATCAAAAAGACCATAATATCAATATGACCAACTATGCAAAATGACCATAGTATCAAAAATACCATAGTATCATAATGACCAAATATTCAATATTCTGCCCTTCTCCCCTTCCCACCCCTTCCCCTCCTCTATAGAAGGTGTAAAAATATTAGCTGCAAATATTTTAAGGGGTGAACCAGTCCATGAAACTGAACAACTTTCCCTAAGAAACATAGGTCGAAATATGAGAAATTTTTTTGGCTCTCCCATACAAATTGTCTTGGGCGGTTGGAATTTTGTACGGGAGACTCAATTTTTTTTACGTATTTCGACCTATGTTCCCTGGGGAAAGTTGTTCAGTTGCTGGGCTGGTTCACCCTTTAAAGTATTTGCAGCTAATTTTTTTACACCCTGTATATTCGAAAGAATTTTTGAAATCGGTTCAGCAGTTTGGGTTTTATACAATTTTCCCCGTTTTCGCATTATTCTTCATACGAGTATCTGCTCAAACAACAAGGAGAAAACGAAACAAGGAGATTCGTGACTACTTTATATACGTAGAGATAGGAAAAGTTATAAAATCTCTCCAGTAGGTAATACTTATTGACTGACTGTTAATTTGACATATAATTGTTTTATTCTGTTGTATGTATTCTGTTTCGATTTTTGTTGAAAATGTCGGAATTTACATTTATTAAAAATCAGAAAGGCAGGGAAACATTGTTACGTGATGGGTACCGATTTAACTTGAGTGTTACTAGCAAAAAATCCATTCTTTGGAGATGTGTGCATCGGGACATATGTTCCGCAACAATTTCTATCGATTTAAAAAAAACTGTAGTGTTGCGTGAAAAAAAACACTCCTGTGAGTCTCAGAAGATTAAAAACGAAGTGGCTATTGTTTTTGCACGATGCAAAAAAGCGGTTTGCGAAAATTTAGAATCGATACAAAAAAAATATGAAAATGAATTCGAAGAGTTAAAACAAAAAAAAGGAGATTACATACGATATATTCCAACTTTTGCATCTGTGAAAAATACTTTATACAGGATAAGAAGAAAATTTTTGAACGCAGATAAATTATATTTTGATACTTTACAAAAAGTTAATATTCCCAAAAATATAGCAAAATCTTTTTTCGTATGTCAAGATGGCGATGATGAAAAAATTTTATTGTTCTGTTCTCGCTTTAGCAGAAAAATTATGCGGGGTCAACGTGATGGGAAGACTTATTACGGCGACGGCACCTTTAAGGTTTGCCCAATATCTTTCTACCAATTGTTTTCGATACACTTGGACATGGAATCGACCGATAAATCAATTAATGTGTTTCCCGTCATATATGGATTATTACCCAATAAAACAGAAGCAACATAAATTAATTGAAGAAAAGTTGGGGATAACAATTGAAAATTATAAATGCGACTACGAGAAAGCACAGCGAAATGGAATACAGCAGGCATTTCCAACGGTTCAACTATCAGGATGTTATCATCATTATAATGATGCTATTTGGAGAAAAAGTGATGAGTTAGAAGTTGGTAAAACCAAAGAAGGAAGGAACTTCATGAGAATGTGCTCTATTTTGCCACTTCTTCCCAGGGCTTCCATAGAAGATGGATGGGCGGCCATTGTGGACTGTGCCCCTGATTATGATGAAATAAACCAATTTAAACAGTATTTTTATCGCCAGTGGTATCCTATTTTGTCTCAAATTAGTTGTGCATACGATAAGCATAGAACTACGAACTCGCTGGAAGGCTGGCATAGAAGGATAAATTCTCGTCTTCCAAAAACTCCAAATATATTTTATTTTATTAATAGTCTGCTAAAAGAGTCCAGACATTTTGATTTTAAAATGAAGCGAGTATTATTTCATCTGTTACAAAATAACAGAAGACCAAGAGACGTTCTTTTCGATAAAAGATATAAAAAAACTCTCGAAAAATTTGAAAATGGAAAATTTACTCCATTACAATTTTTAAGAAAAATGATATATTATAGACTAATTTACGGGAAGTAAAGTGTTACCCATATTTTTTTATTTTAAGGAAGGATATTTTATTAATTTCTTAAGTCTTATTCATAAGACGACAGTTTTTTTTTGTTTTAAGGAGAAGTGTTTATGATAAAAAACATATGTGAGGGATGATTCCTTTTTAGGTAACTACATCCAATAAACTAAGTATAATAAGAATAATAATAATAATCTTTTATTTTTACATTAAGAAACTGGAACTGTACACCCGACACCCACCCCCTCACTATCATTGTGATACTTTAATTTTGTACATTTTGATACTTTGGACATTTTGATACTTTGGACATTTCGATATTTTGGACATTTCGATATTTTGGACATTTCGATATTTTGGACATTTCGATATTTTGGACATTTCGATATTTTGGTTATTTTGATACTTTGGTCATTTTGATTTGGACATTTTGATACTTTGGACATTTTAATACTATGGACATTTTGATACTTTGGTCATTCTGAACCCGAAGGGCCTGGCCTTTCCTTAAAGCGCTGCAAGCAAACATTGGCCACGCTCGCCTGATGAGGGACTTGGCCTGGCCTTTCCTTAAAGCGCTGCAAGCAAACATTGGCCACTCTCGCCTGATGAGAGACTTGGCCTGGCTTCTACTTACAGCGCCGCAAGCAAACATTGGCCAAGGTCACCTGATGAGTAACTTGGCCTGGCCTCCACTCGCAGCGCTGCATGCAAACATTGGCCAACCTCGCCTGATAGGCGACTTGGCCTGGCCCCTACTCACAGCGCTGCAATTTGTTTAGCTTTATATTTCGGTCAGGTCTGATCATGGTAGCCACATACCTGTCCACTTAGCTGTAACTAGAGCTTACTTGCAACGCTGCAAGCAGATGCTACCACAAACCTAGCTGGTGGATAGGTAAGCCTGGCCAACGTTCGCTTGTAGAGATTAGATAAAAGGCGGCAGTAGATTTATCTGGCAGAGGAATGCGTCCTTCGTTTACTTGCGGTGCTGCAAACAGGAGTGGCCACAAAACTTGCTTCAATCAGGTAGTCTAGTTGAAATGGTCTGTGATCGCCTTGATCAGGTCTGTTTCCCTATTAGGAGAAGCTATAATATTGGCCCTCTGATTGATCCGGTGATGGCCTATACCTATATCATCATCCTTGAAATGAGGGGGTTGTCTTGTCCTACAGCAATAGAGCGTATACCAGAAAACAAGATTAAGGTGCTGACTATTTTAACTACTCAACGGGGATTAGTTGATGTGGACAGCTGTGGACCACGTCAGTACAACTCCGTGTTCTCTTATCTAAGCCTGCAGTCGGCCCTCGATAGCAAAGGCCTCGAAAGCAATGAAATTACTTTTAGTGATGCTACTTGCGTTTCTGTCCCTCTTGACGCATAATGTCCGATTCGCATAATGTCCTATTCGAAAATAATATCCGATTCGCACATTGTCCGAGTCGCACAAGGTCCGAATTGCACATTGTCCGAGTCGCACAAGGTCCGAATCGCACATTGTCCGAGTCGCACAAGGTCCGACTCGCACATTGTCCTAGTCGCACAAGGTCCGGATTATAAATTATAAATGATTATAAATGGTAATTGAAACAAGGATTATAAATGGTAATTGCTTGTTAACTCTTATTAACAATATGAGTATTATATTATTATTATAGGACAGGTATAAAATTTGTGTATTGTCCACATTTTTTTTTTCTGTCCTCATCTGGCGCCACGGAAGACCAGCGTTACATGCAGCTCACCACTGCTTGTAACTTATGCTGAGTGGTGACCCTTTTAGTTACATAAGTTGCATACTATGTATTTTAATTTAAGAAAATTTCTTTTTTATATTGTAACTAAAATAAACGTATTTTCTTTCTTTCTTTCTTTCTTTCTTTCACATGGTCCGAATCGCACATTGTCCGAGTCGCGCAAGGTCTAACAAAGTCACACAAAATCTATTTCGCACAAAGTCTGATTCACAAAAAACCCAAATCATTAAAGGTCATAAAACTTGTTTTGAGGTGGGAATAGGAAATGAAAAATTTTTATGAATTTTAATGTCACTTTAATCAGCAGTAATCAAAATTATATCCAGAACCTAAACAAAACAATTCACCTCGAATATAACATACTTATATAGAGTGACTTTTTACTAGTGACCGATAGTCGCGTTAAATAGTCGCAAGAAAATTATTTTCTTCATGAATGAAGCAAGAGAAATTCTATTTTTTTTTTAATTTTCTCAATAGTTTCAAATATTGTTGATCAAAAATTTTATCGCAGACTCTCCGGTTTTTTCTTGAATTTTTAAATAACTGTTCTTTCAGAACAGTCCCAGTGTTTGCCTTCTTTTCTTAATTTGTAAACAAACATGTACAGGCCGGGTCGTTTTGGTAATCGCGAGTTGAGTCGATGGTGCCACCCTTCAAGTGCATTGGTTGTGCGGTGTCTTTGCCCCCTGCACAACTCAAAACAGATGGTTCCATCTTCGGGTACCATTGTTTTTCAAAATATCGGACAAATTTTTGCATTTGCCGATTGCCTGGCGTATTATCTACAATATGACGCCATGCATCTGGAATCAAAGAAGCTGGTACTAAGGGAATAATTGCACATAACCGCACCGTAAAAATGTTTTTTTATTTTATAATGTAGCCATTTTCTTTAGTTGATTGGTTGTTTCGTACAAATTCGGACTTACATTTTATTCGGAAATGCTGCCGCTGCTAACTGGTACCTACATTTTTATGAATCGGGCATTTTACGAATTGGAAATTCTGCGAATCGGACAATGTGCGATTCGGACCATGTGCGATTCGGACCTTGTGCGACTAGGACAATGTGCGAGTCGGACCTTGTGCGACTCGGACAATGTACGATTCGGACCTTGTGCGACTCGGACAATGTGCGATTCGGACCTTGTGCGACTCGGACAATGTGCGAATCGGACATTATTTTCGAATAGGACATTATGCGAATCGGACATTATGCGTCAAGAGGTTTCTGTCCTCTTCTAGGACGGCTGATATTCAACTCCTATATTCTTTGGTAACCACGAAAAGAGGAAATCTCTTTTGTCATGAAGCCTGCTTTGGGGACAGCTGCCATGAGTGAGAGGCCACCTTTATCCTTTCGGTCACTTAGGTCCAGTTCCTGATACGTCCAGTGGTCCTTTCCATTTCCGCGAACGTCCATTACCGCGAACGTCCATTACCGCGAACGTCCATTACCGCGAACGTCCATTTCCACGAACGACCATTTTAGGGTCTAGAATTGATTCAACAAATATCGTTCCTGTGATCTTTGCACTACTTCCAAATAAAAGTGAGGAGACCTACAGGCGACTATTTCATTAGATAAAAAATTTAAACTAGCAGTCAATATTCGCAAATATAAATGTGATTACGAAGCTGCACCAATGAATGCTATTAAAGCAGTTTTTCAGGAGGTAGAAATACGGGGCTGTTTTTATCACTACAATAAAGCCATTTGGCGAAATGCGAAAAAACTTGGAGCAAACAAATCCAAAGAGAATAGACATTTGCTGAGAATGATCGCGTTGCTTCCTCTTTTGCCAGCTGGAAGCATTAAAGAAGCATGCGTACAAATTTTTGACGATGCCCCTGTATCGCATGAAAAGAATACTGTTTAAAAAGAGAAAGTAAACATTACGAATATAAGATCAGGAGAAGCTTGTTTACGGAATTTTAAAAAAACAGAAGACAGCATTTAATAATTTTTTAAGTTCTTTACGCTACTTTCTTCAATATGAACGAAAATGTAACTACGAAGTTTAGGAACCGATGGCACTATTAATCACTATTTCATAACTAATGCTTCTGCCATATACCTACTTGAATAAGGAGCAGACTTTCTCGAAACTGGACAGTCGAGGAATGAACGTTCGCGGCACTGGACTTTCGCGGAATGGGCGTTAGCGGTAATAGACTTTCGCGGAATGGACGTAAGCGGAAATGAACGTAAGAGACCACTGGACGTATCAGGAACTGGACCTAAGTGACCGAAAGGGCCTTCTTGCTGTGCAGTCACCTTCTTTTCCGGCTCGATGGGCTTCATGAACGATGCTGTGCTCCCTGTTTCTTTCTAACTCCTTGGATTGAATCAGTGCATAAGCAGGATAAGGGTCTCATAATTGCCTGCTCATACAGCCGTGTAAAATTCGCAAGCAGTATGCTTATTAAAGTTGATTCTATTATAGCAGTTTTTAATTGTTATCGCACACAGTCATTTTTATCAGTCTACTCTTTATACAGTAATTTTCGGTTTCTGTGGCAAGGCATTTTTAAATTTTCCATGTCTAAAATACAATTTACGTGCCTCAAATGCAATTTCCGTGTAACAAATAAAATCTCCGTGGCAAGGCAATTCCCGTGGGCGAAATAACTCACTAATTACTATATTTATATATAATCCACATTAGAATATATACTTTAAATGGGGATACTTCTCGATACAACATTTTTTTTGGCCAAAGTCCTCAAAACTAAAAAAAAACACGGAAATTAGGCAAAAAAATCCAGTTGTTGAAATCGACTCGCATAAGATGTTTGTTTTGACACTGTATTTTTTTCTAATGAGTGATTGTAACTGAACTGATACTTTAAATGAATCTCCTGTTCATTTACTACAAGGTAATGAGAAAAAAACCAAGCTTAAAGCGGTTTGGATAACTTTCGCATTACTTTTAATGTTGAAATCGGGGAATTTTCGAGAAAAATCAAAAGTCCCAATAACTTTATAACTAATTATTTCCGACCCACAGTTCCATGGAAGAATATGTTGGAAATATCCTCCACTCTAACCCCTTTCAGGGAATGTATCGAATTTCCGTTCACCCTGTATATCACAAAAGGTCTCACGTAAATTTGTCATTTAGTTTCGGAGATTAGCTTAAAAAAAACACAAAACGGTTGTTCTTATATAACTAGATGTCGCTGTTTTCGAAAACACGCTATCGGTATGTTCTTTCGAAAACTATCCATGGCCCCTACGGAACGATCGGTCTACTTTCCCGATCGGTCTACTTTCCTGATCAGTCTATTTACTTTTCCTAATCCGTCTATTTCTCAATCAGTCTACTTTCCCAATCGGTCTACTTTCCCAATCGGCCTACTTACCCAATCGGTCTGCTTTGTCTCGTCCGGAGTGCCCGGAGTAATTTCCACATCATTAGACAGAGTGATTGATTGACGGATTGATAGATTGATGGTTTGACAGATTGACGGATTGATGGATTGGCAGATTGATGGATTGACAGAGTGATGAAAGTATTGAATGATTGATGGTTTGACGGATTGATGGATTAAAGTTTTGATGGATGGAGATATTTGGTATTTACGGATTGGTGGATTGACAGATTGTTGGATTGACTGATTGATTAATGGACGAATTGATGAAACCATCAATCTGTCAATCTGCAGATTAAAGTATTGAATCGACTGAGGTGTTGATGGATTGACGGATTGATGGATTGATTGATGGACGGATTGACGAACCCATCAGTCCGTCAATCCATCAGTCAATCTGTTTCACTACTCATTAATAAAATAAATAACAAGTTATTAAGTTATTTTAGGTAATGTATTTAGTTAAATTATTGCGATATTCTCCTTCGTATGAAATTAACAATTGACATTTACTTAATCAAACAAAAAAAACTTAAATATTGTTCAACAATCTTATTACCTTAATTAAGAGAATATTTAAATTTCTTGTGTTTATTTTTAATACGTAATTTAAAATGAACTCCTAAACTTAATTTAATAAGGATAATTTTCTTTAAAAAAATCAAACTGCTTATATGTCCTGTCACAAGGTTTTTTAACAGTTTTGATAATTTGTGATCAAAAGCTATGTCACTTCTTCGCCTATTTCTGGGCAATTTGTTGAATAGGCTGTATGTGATTTTGCTGGACACATGTCTTCCTTCTTGCATCAGCTTGTACAAGAAATGATAAAAGTTGGGCCTTTTGGGTATGTTTGCATTAATCCTCCTATGCCAGCCCTCTACCGAGTTGGTAGTACGATGTTTTTCAAATAGACAGCTTAACATTTCGGCTAACTCTTCAGGGTTCCACTGTTGTTTAAAATATCTCAAAAATTGTTGAATTTCCAATGACCTTGGAGCGGAGTCAACAATATCACGCCAGGCTTCTCTCATTTCCAGAGGCGGAAGAAGCGGCAGTATAGCACACATTTTAGTTATGTTTCTGCCTTCTGATGTCTCTTTTGTTCTTAACTCCTTTGCTTTCCGCCATATTGCCGCGTTGAAATGATAGAAACATCCGCTAACTTGTGCTTCTGGAAATACTGTTCTGATTGCGTTGAGTTGAGCTTGCTCATAGTCACATTTGTATCCTGTGATATT
Source organism: Keiferia lycopersicella (assembly GCA_029255805.1). Classification (NCBI taxonomy): domain Eukaryota; kingdom Metazoa; phylum Arthropoda; class Insecta; order Lepidoptera; family Gelechiidae; genus Keiferia; species Keiferia lycopersicella. Next base: position 731,893 of record JARACZ010000015.1, on the reverse strand, counting down.
TACGCCAAGTAAATCTCGTATTAGCTTGAAAAATCTGTTGTAAGTATTTTCAGTTTTATTTGGCAAAAGACCATATACAATAGGAACCACGTTGGTATTACGTTCGGTTAAATTCAAGTCTATGTGTAGTGTAAAAAACTGATAGAAAGGTTTAGGCACACACCTAAAGGTACCATCGCCGAAATATGTTGAAAATGTGTTCGCTCGTGCTTTTATTATTTTTTTTGCTGCAGAATTGGCAAATATCAAATTTTTTTCATCATCGCCATCCGAACAAACAAGAAAAGTTTTTGCCACTTTTCAGGAACCTCGACATCTTCCAATCTTTCAAAAACCGATTTATTAGTGGAAAGATACTTCTCTCGGGTTCTATACAGTACATTTTTAATCGCAGAAAAAGTTGGAATCTCGGTTAAATATCGTCCGCCTTTCTCTTTTAAATCAGCGAATATTCTCTCGTAAATTGGTTGGATCGGACCAAAATCTTTACACATGTAGCGGCGCGGACTGCAATGAAATATATAGCGCGCGCCGCCCACAGAATGCTGACTTCGCTGGACGCATCTACTGCTAACGAGGCGACGACGACAACGCTCCTGCACAATGTAAACACGACACGTCATACTCGTCATAGAAGATTAACCAATCAGAAGCCAAGGCCTGAAACGCGATTACGAAGTTTGTCGAGACTTAGCATAAATACAAAATCCACGACCTACCAGTTGGGCCGCGGTCCCCGAGCTGAACACCTTGCTCGGAGGGAATTCCCCTTTTCCATCATGCAGCATTGAGCCTACTGGCTTCACACTCTCATCCTCCACACACACTTCTTTTTTGCACTAATCTAATGTTAGCAACACTTCATTTCTTACAGTATCCCTCAAACACGTGTGCTCTTTCTTTTTCAAAATAATTGTTTTAGTTATATCTATAGACGCAGTAGCGGAACATTCTCTCCGATTGCTGCAACGCCACAAAGTAGACCCATTTTTATTGAACTTGCCGCAATTATACCTATATCCATCTTCTAACAGGATTTCATGGCCATTTGGTTGTTTTATAAAAAGCATTTTCGAACAAATCCCATTCACAGTTTAATCACAAATAATACTATAAATTCTCGCGTACAGAATCAATTCAATACATGTACGTTGGCATTTATTTATTAGAAATGACTTCAAATGACAAAGTCACTGATTTGAATATAATTCTAATCTTTTTCTAAGTGGCCATTACTGACAGCCATTAATATGCACCAAAGAGTTTTTAATGTCATTTCTAAGAAGAATTAATACTAGAAAAAGTTTTTATACTACACCTATGTTCTTACTTGAAAAAAGGGAAGAAAGTACGTAAATCCAAGCGAACGATTATGCGGGCGGCAAAAAAATATAGGATTTACTTTTTAGAAATTTGCTCATATGGAAAATCCTGCATGAATACCATAACAGTTACTTCTAGAAAAAAAATCTACATAAATAATTGCTTCAATAACCAGAGAAAAAACTCCGCCCGCGCATTTGAGGATTTTTAAGTAGCCCCGCGGGTGCCGATCGGCACCCGCTATTCTGACCCTTATTGCGCGGAAACTAAGCTTCCTATTGCTTTGGAATGTTCTGAGAGTTTTGACCTTGGGATCTAAGCTGTCAAATGACGTATAAACCATAGACAACGGATGTTGGAGTGAGGTCGCAATCTGCCGCCGGAAACCGGTCCGCGAGCCTTTTTTTGACAGCGACATTGGCTCGATTTATACGCACACACAGTGCGACTCAGCTTTATTTTTTTTTTTTAAGCGCATTGATGCGTTCATGAATTTTTAGACGAAAAAAAACCGCTTGACAATTGGTGAACGAAAACCAGAGCTACAAAGGAATTTTCGGGAGCGCGCGCTCCGCCATTTAGTATGGCGCGCGCCGCCCGATTTGTATGGGCTGAGCTAGACAGGTTAATATCTTCTTCTGGATATCATTATGTAAAAAATTATGTACAGTACACGTATTACCTGCTGGATCTACATGACATGTCATGTAGATCTCGTCAAGACCTATCATTTGTCCCTACATACCAGTGATCTAGGATCGATATTTTCCGAGATACGTAGTAGACCGATCGGGTAAGTAGACCGATGGGGAAAGTAGACCGATCGGGAAAGTAGACCGATCGTTCCGGAGGGACAAATAGACCGATGGGGAAAGTAGACCGTTTGAACAAGTAGACCGATCAGGAAAGTAGACCGATCGGGAGAGTAGACCGATCGGGAAAGTAGACCGATCGGGAAAGTAGACCGATCGTTCCGGAGGGTCCATGGCTACTGGACACCGGCTTTCTGCTGTCTTATAATATACACTGGAAAGCGATTTAAATTCAAATTCTTTATTATAATATAAATAAACATAATTACTAATAGGTAAAACTATACGAAACAATTATGAGGCTAAATTATTTTCTAAACCAAGAATAGTAATTCTTGTGTCTTAGGTAAACACTCAACCAACATAATTGTTCTAAATAATAAAATATAACAATAAGAATAATACTATACAGTTAAAATAAACTTAAATACGCCAAAACTACCATAGAAATAAAATATAACTTAAGTCTAACTAAGATACTATAAATACACTAAAATTATAAAGTAGGCACTTAAGCCAACGACGACGGCGTCAGCGGCGACTCGCGTTGCACGGGGGGTCGATAGCGCCTAAATACGACTCCCTGTGGCCAGACATCTTCCCACATGAATTCGCACACGATTTTTCGGGCAACTGACAAGACAAAAGACCTAAAATTGGTTGCGATTTTAGACTCCTGCTGTCGAATTTCCACCGTCGAATCGACGGGGATCCGTATGAGTTCCCGACGAAGCTGACAGATCTTGTGCACGTGCATGCATGCTATCCTCCGCTGTCGTATTGCAGTCCAGCCGGGACACATACAGCTGCGCGATAGGCTCGGCAGCCTGTTGAGGCTGCAGTTACGGTGCCGCGTTTATTGCGGTTGCGACGAACTCGACGCTTCCTGGATTCTACCAGTATAAAGCCTTCCTCGTCGACAATCGCTTTAGACGCGACATTGGTGTCTTTCGCTGCAGGACGTGCCTTCTGCTTCCCGATGAATTAAGGTCATGGGAAAATAGCAAATATCTCGGAAACTAAGAATGCTAGATTAATGAAATAAATTGCATTAAGTAGACAATTTAATGCTTCTTAAATGGCTGTAATAAAATTTCATAGTTGGGTGAAAATTTGAAAACGGTTCTTCAGGTCCCTTTCCTGGCAAATTTGAAATTTTAGTTTTATGGTTATTTTATCATTGCATAATAATAAAGGCCTATTGAGAAGGTTATTTACGAAAAAACACTTAAATCGAACCACAGGTTTCGTCAAAATTCAATTTTGAAATTTGAGGTGCCAGTCAACGGGACATTTTGCGCCAGTCAAGGGACAAAGTAATTATTTTAACAAAATATATGAATAAAAGCTGTTCATCTTTTGCTTTTAACTAAGTAGAATAGAAGTAAAAGTTGCCGCAGCCTACCAGACTGACGCCCTGAAGCCTCAATCTGGTTAAGACACGACGCACCTAGACACAGACAATTTGCTCGTGCTTGAAACACGACACATCCAGCCCGACATACGGAATGAAACAGCCACAGTGTTCGACAATTACAGTTGACAGGCGGGCGTATGTGATCTGTCGACCTCCGAAAGAAGACTGTTCGTAAACAGCCGAAACGTAGACCCAATTCTCCACCAAAACAATAGTAACGTAAGTCGTTTAAACTTAGGCCATAATAAAACAGCTAGCATGAGACAGGAAGAAACCACCGCAAACATTATGACCTGAGAAATAACTGTGTTGAGCCACTTAAGACATTTTTCGAATTGTACATTCTGCTACTGTACAGACGAAGATAACCTTAAAGATGACGCAATCAGCCTGAGACATGCATGACTCAGATAGCCTTAGACATCACTAGGCAAGCAACCTGACTCACGACGCTGTATACATGAGATACGACGCAATCAGCTTAAGAGACATTGCAATCAGACTGAGACATAACGTAACTAACCTGAGATACGACGCAGTCACCTTAGGGACGACGTAATCAGCCTGAGACACGATGTACTCAGCTAAAAAGACTACGACATACATAACGCAGTAATCTTGAGATACAACGCAGTCAGCTTAAGAGACGTCGAAATCAGCCTGACATAACGCAGCCACCTTGAGATACAACGCACTCAGCTAAAGAGGCGTTGCAACTGACCTAAAAAATAACGCAGCCATCCTGAGATACAATACAGTCAGCTGAAGAGACGTCGCAATCAACCTCAGACATAACGCAGCCAACCTGAGATACAACGCAGTAGGTTAAGAGACGTCACAGTCAGCTTTAGAGATGTCGAAGTCAGGGTAACTTGTGAGACAAAACGCAGCCGCCCTGAGATACAACGCAGTCTGCTTAAGAGACGTCAAAATCAGCCTGACATAGCGCAGCCACCCTGAGATACAACGCAGTTACTTAAGAGACTTCGCAATCATTCTGAGTGAGATAAAACGCAGCCAACCTGAGATGCAACGCAGTAAGCTAAAGAGACGTCGCAATCATTCTGAGACATGACGCAGCCACCCTGAGATACAACGCAGACACCTTAAGAGACGTAGCAAAGAGACTGAGTGAGACATGACGCAGCCACCCTTATATACATCGCAGTCAGCTTAAGAGACGTCGCAGTCAGTTCAAGAGACGTCGAAATCAGTCTAAACGAGACATAACGCAGCCGCTCTGATATACAATGCAGTAGCTTAAGAGACGTCGCAATCAGTCTGAGATATTACGCAACCACCCTGAGATGCTACGCAGTCAGCTTAAGATCGTCGCAATTAACCTGAAACCTAACGCAGAGATCCTGAGATATAACGCAGTCAGCTTAAGATACGTCGCAATGTGCCTGAGTGAGACGTATTGCAGCCAACCTGAGATACAATGCACTCAGCTTAAGTGACATCGCAGTCAGCCTAAGATAAAACGCAACCACCCTTAAATACACCGCAGTCAGCTTAAGATACGTCGAAATTAACCTGAGACTTAACGCAGCCTCCCTTAGATACAACGCAGCCACACCTAGAGACATAAAGCAAGTGTTTTTAAACTATGTTATCTGCACGAAAAACAATGCTGTTCACCTCCTGGAAACCCTTAATCTAACTTACAGTACCCATGGGGAGACATGGGGTGGTGCTATTCTACTCTGCAGGCACACCTTTATACAAAAAAAAAGCAAAAACAATCATTAAAATAACATTAGTCACTTGACTGGCATAAAAGGTCCCTTGACTGGGAAAAATGCCAGTCAAATGAAGCCAGTCAAGGGACAATTTTCTATGTTTTTAGTGATTTATTGGTAAATGCTTGAATGTAATCAAAATTTGTTAACGAATCTTAAATCTCGCTTTATTATGCGACATTATTTGTTTAAAACAAATCCTCTGTAATAACTCTTTCACGAAGAAAACATGCACAGGAAAGGGACCTGGCGCAAGTGCAAAAATAGGACCTAAAAATTTAACAACTCCTATTTCATTCTAGAAGTGCCAAGGAGTTATATGCTCCCTCTCCAGGGATGAAGAAGCAATCCTGGCAGAAGGCAGAAACAAGACTCAGCTCATAGTTCTATTAGTTTCAGCGATTCAGTCGTTTTAGACCACACATTCAGAAAACACAAAAACGTGTGACCGACACAAACTGTAATTTTTATCGGTGTGCTCAGTAAAATATTGTCAATATTATAGTTTACTATAAATCTACATGATACAAGGATTATTTTGATGGGTGAAAAGTTCTATCATGTCCAGTTAGATAAAATTTTACATATGTTTGAATTTCGCAACAGCTGAGTGTGACACGCGAAGAACGCGTATTTTGCCTCCGATTTTAGGTTTCAGACTAAGTTTTAGTTAAACATATTTCATAATTTGTGGATGGAGTTTTAGTTTCTGAATAGTCAATTTAACATTATTTCGTGTGAAAGTTAGTAAAAACCTGTAAGTGTTATACTTTTGAAGAAATTAACGTGTGACCGCAATTTTTACCCTCTCCAGGAATCACCCAGTTAATATAAGGATATGCCATAAAACAATAAAAACTGGAAAAGGGAGACATTCAGAGGTGTAACTACGAGAATACTTCAACTGTTTATGCTTTTATTTCTCATCTTTTGTTGAAATGAGTATGTAAACCATGTTAATAATGTTGAATATTTCCTATTCAAGCTGTATAAATTTCATTTACACCTGGATATTGCACCAGACTAACAATGCTGGAAACCGGCTGGGGCCAGGTTAATACTACCAGGACTGTCAGTATACCGTCTCTAACTGTCCAAAATGTTCTCGGATGTTCTGAAGAAACCGGCCGTAACCTATGCAGATCAAGAACAGGCAGAAACAGAGGGACCACAGAAAGAATGTCGATACTTGTAGAAAACTTTGCGTCGTAGTCGCTTTCTTGCAGGATTTGTACCCATTTATCAGTTAGAACGGCTTGGAGGAAGTACACACATCAAAAAAAAGTTTGTGATCACTTGGAAAAGTGGTAATATATTTTATTGTGAAAGAATAAAACTCAATCACTTTTTATTTTTTGATTCCTTATTTAAAAATATGAAATTTAAATATAAACAATTTCGTAATTCAAATGTTTTTTTCATATAAAAAGACTATCAACCCTTGCTTGCTACCATTCAGAAATCTGACTTAGTCGCAAATTACGATATTTTCAATTTATTCACAACAAGTTTAGTTGGTAACGATGCCGAGAGGATTAACAGAAGTTTTACGAGCCAGAATCCTAACTTTAAGTGGAGAAGGCTATTCCACGAGGGAAATATCACGCAGAGTTAATGTATCCCAAGCCTGCGTGGTGACCACGTTGCAGAGGTATCGGGGCATGGAAGATTTAGCTGACCGACCTCGCAGTGGTCGCCCAACTGTGCTTACTGCAATTCAGAAGCGCTATATCAGATTACTGGCTGCCCGTGACCCAACAATGAACGCTACTAAAATAAGAGCAGAACTGCGAGCTGCCACCGGTCGCGAAGTTAGCACCCAAACAATTAGAAATTGCTTACATCAAGCTGGATTACGAGCAAGGAGATCCTGGCGAGCACCTTTGAACTCACAGCAACGGAAACGGCGCAGATTGCGATGGGCTAGGCTCCGTCAAAATTAAGAAATTGAGGACGAAAGCACTGCCTCTTTGTTGACGAAACGCGGATTAGTACGCATCCAGATAACCGACGTGTCCGTGTCTGGAGAAGACCAGGCGACTCTGAAAGGCAGAGAACTGCCACTGGAACCGTTCAGCAGGGTGGGAACTCGGTGTCCTTTTGGGCCGGTATAATGATTGGGGCTAGGACGCCCTTAATTCCGTATCAAGGCACCATGACTGGAGCTATGTATAAAATGATTGCAATCGATGGATACGTCAGACCATTCCGCATCAACCACGGGCGCCAATTCATAATGGTAGATGATAATGCGCCCGCACATCGAAACGGACGTGTTGATGCTGCTCTCCAGCAATACGACATCACCCGGTTAGACTGGCATGACCGGCTCACCTGACTTAAACCCGATCGAGCATGCGTGGGACGCTCTTAAGCGATCTGTTTGGAATCGTCAGCCACCTCCTCAAACAGTGGCAGAAATCAGGGCAGCTGCTATTGAAGAGTGGGACAGGTTACCACAAGAAATGCTGGATAACTTAATTCTTAGCATGCCCAGAAGGGTTTCCGCATGTGTGCAAGCCAGAGGAGGAGTCATTTTATAGTAACTATTAATCTTTTCGTAATAAATTTTGATTTTTTCCTTAATTCAATTTTTTCATTACATCAAATTTCAGCTAAAATTGCATTTCTTAACTTTTGTTTTAAAAAAATAAATAATGAATAATGTTTTTTCATTTACTTAGTGCATTTTCATTATAAAAACATAAAATATAAACACTTTCTATAAATAATTTATATTTCATAAAATACACCTGCTTTTGCTACTGATCACAAACTTTTTTTGATGTGTGTACCTAAGCCAAATTGATGGAAAAGGAAGACGACAACTTGTGGAAGGTAACCTGATACCACTTACCCCTGTAAACATCCCAACTGGTGCTAAGCTGGAGTTTCAAGGCATAAAACCACTTAAATTCGAGTACACACCGTTTCGGCACTAGTCATATCCTCTACGAGTAATAATTTGTGCTCTACAAGCACAATAGAGAAGACCTTAAGTGTACTTGTCAGGCTTTAATTCGTTTAAGAATATTAAAAGTGACCAAACGGTGTACTCATATTTAAATGGTTTTGGGCATATTATCAAAATGCCTTGAAATGCCAGCTTGGCTCCAGTTGGGATGTTTGCAGGTCTATGTGGTTTCAGGTTACCTTCAACAAATTGTCGTCTTCCTTTTCCATGAATTTGGCTTACTTCCCCCAAGCCGTCCTAACTGATAAATGGGTTCAAGTCCTGTAAGAAAGCGACGACTACGACGCATAATTTTCTACAAGTATCGATTTTTTCTTATTGTGATCTACCTGGTTCTGCCTGCTGTTGGTCTGCATAGGTTACAGCTGGTTTCCTCATAAGCTCCGAGAACATTTTGGACTGTTGGAGACGGTATACTGACAGTCCTGGTAGTATTAACCTGACCCCAGCCGGTTTCCAGCATTGTGAGTTATCTGGTGCAATATCCAGGTGTAACTGACATTCATACAGCTTGAATAGGAAATATTCAACATTATTAACATGGTTTGCATACTCACTTGAACAACAGATTAGAAATAAAAGCATAGACGAATGAAGTAGTCTCTTAGTAACATCTGCGAATGTCTCCCTTTTTCAGTTTTTATTGTATTATGACATATCCTTACATTAACTAATTTTATTACAGCCATTTAAGGAGCATTAAATTGTCTACTTAATCCAGTTTATTTCATTATTCTACTTCTAGCATGCTTAGTTTCCGAGATATTTGCTATTTTTCCCATGACCCTAATTCATGGCTCTCCAGTGCATATTATTCATTTCATAAACATAAATTATTATTATTATTTATTATTTTAATTAGGCCGTGTGATGCCGGCTTAGAATAGCATCACCCCACATCCTTCCCGCGGGTGTCGTAAGAGGCGACTAAGGGACTCGAGGGTATTGGTGTATTACAATTTTTAGGCGACAGTCTGACAACCTGTCACTATAGTGACACACATGTTTTCTGGAACAGCCTTGGAAAACAATCCTCAAAAATGTCAGACGTGGCGATAGCGACCGTATTCTTACGGCCGTTAACGCTCTGCCTACCCCACAAGGGATAAAGGCGTGATATATGTATGTATGTAACTATAAAATTATTTTAATGTCATCTAAAGAAAACCTCATTCGTGTCCTTTTGCTCTAGGTTTGGAAATAGAAGAAAAAATAATGAGGCATGCGGTCGCCTGCTTCCAAAATCATGGGAAAAAAACAAAGCCACCTATAGATAAAACAGAAACTACATATCGTGATATATTTAACTCACTAATCTGTTTCAAAAATGAAAGTACCGTGGCCGGTGACGCAAACGAAATCAATACTTATTTCAGTAAGCACATAGTTGACAAGAAGTCACAGACGAGGGCTAGTGCAGAAGCTTTGTGGGATCATATGTACTATTATTATGAGGAGTTGTACCAACCCCTGTATTACTATACTACAATTAACATTTACGGAATTGGGAGTTCTGAAGTGAAGCGCTATTATGAAAGTGAAAAGGGTTACTGGTATTATGAACGTCTTTGTAATGTACCACGTACGAGACCACGTGGAGATGTGAGAAGAACCGGTAACGTTCAGTTTTATCCGAGAAAAGGCGACGAGTCAAATAAGAATTGGTACGAAATTAAACACAAAACGAAAGTGTTTAAAGTTTACAAAAAAAGTAATGTAATGTTAAGGGATAGGGATGGTTATGCACATATCGATTTGTAGGCCTCTCAAGGCTAGGTACAGGACATTTTGAGTTATTAAAATAAATATTATGTGCCAGTGAATATAAAGTTGTTTGCTTTTAAAGTTTAAATATTTTTGCTAAAAGTCCAACAGGAACCATTTTGGATTTTTTGTTCATTTTAGGAGAATTTCTATTTTGATTGTTTGAAAGTGACCACACGTGTCAAAATACGAGACATATCTTTTTAATCCTTTCAAACCTAACTGTAGATTTTGAGCGCTAATTATGAGCAATAAATAGTATAAATAGTGCCGCGCACCTCCATGTTAGGAGCACCTATTGCCACCCTTTTCTTTGGGGGCTATGTTGGGAAAAGAAAAATGAGTAGTTCCAATTTGTTCTATTGACGTCACTGGGACAAAAAGGGAAAAATAATTCTCAAGTCTTCCATAGAACTACATATTAATATCTCGCTATCTCAAAAAGTTCTATAGAACAAGATAACAAGACTCCGTAGTGATTTGATTACCAAGTGGATGACAGACATTTGTGAGAAACATTACATAGAACTTTTTTGGAAAAATTCATTCCCAATCCATAATAATGAGTGAATCATGGAGAAAACACTTGTATGTAGTTCTCCGGAACAAAATACGACAAAATTGACCAATTTTGTCCCAGTGACGTCGGTTCTATAGAACAAATGGGAACTACTCAAAAACATTTTTCGACTTCCCATACAAAGTCAGTCAGCTGGTCAGGAATTTTTTACAACCTGTACATACAGGGTGTAAGAGGCGGTGTAACGAAAACTTTGAAATTGTGATCAGATCAGATCTATGTCGGGAAACGTAAAAAGCCTAAAAGTTATCGTTACACCGTCCCTTACACCCTGTATACCTCGTTGCCCATCAATCCAATAATACCCCACTGAATCTGGCAGGTCTATGTAAGCTATGATATTGAATGAAATATAATTTCATGCTTTTTTTAGGCTGGTTTCAGTGCGGCGCGTCTCAGCAGCACTGCCCAGGCGCGCGGCTCGGGCGCGCGCCTGGGCAGCGCGTTCGCTGTGAAACGACATTCAGACGCGCGCGCTTCGTTGTGGTGTACGGTCGAGTGCAGAGAATCATTATGCCAGCAAACGTAATCACTATATTAGCTATATACGTTATATGGAAAAGAGTGCAACAACGACGTCTTAAAAGATTGCAAGTCGACGCTACTGGCAATCGAAGGAGATCCGACCGCGGCGCGGCCGAGACGCGGCCCAAGACGCGTCACTATGGAACGCTACATACAATCTAGTGTAATGCGAGGCGCGCGCGGCTGGGCAGCGCTGCCGAGACGCGTCGCTCTGAAACCAGCCTTACAAATGCGGCGACCCGCGAGGGAAATAAATTACTATGCTGCGTGAGATGCCGGCTTAGAAGAGCATCACCCCGCGGGTGTCGTAAGAGGCGACTAAGGGACTCGAGAGTATTGGTGTATTACAATTTTTAGGCGACAGGCTGACAACCTGTTACTATAGCGATATACATGTTTTCTGAAACAACCCTGGAAAACAATCCTCAAAAAAATGTCAGACGTGGCGATAGCGACCGTAATCTTAAGGCTGTTAACGCTCTGCCTACCCCACAAGGGATAAAGGCGTGATATATGTATGTATGTGTTACAACACCGCAATAATCGACTACGGGTACATCTCTACGCGTCGGGTGCAGCACTACCACCACCGTCGGTTCTCGCTTCCTATTGGTTCGCGCCCAGAGAAATATCATCAACGCCAGCCTGCTCTGACCTAGTTAAAATAGGCGGGAAATGTTCTATTTATAGCTCGGATTCAAACTCGCGCCGCTTTCAGCTTGCTTTGCCGCCGTCGGGTTCACTTTAAAATTAGCCTATAGTCTGTAAGTTTAGGTACTTATCTTTTTGTAAACAAACTTTGTATGAAACTGACAGTTCAGAAGTGTCACTTTCGTACAAAGTTTGTTTACAAAAAGATAAGTACCTAAACTTACAGACTATAGTGATAGTGACACCACGCTGCCGGACCACCCAAAAGTTAAGTAGATACTTTGCTCGCTGTGAGTTCGTTCGTTGCTTATTATAATTATAATTAATAGATAAAGGCTTTAAACAATTAATAGATAAAACTTCTGCCTAATATTGTATATTTGCTGATTAGCTTTTGTCGAGGGTAATAGTAGATTACGTACTTAGGTATGTAACCATCAATAACAACCGAGGTTTCATTCGATATGTAAAGCAGCATACGTACCACGGATGTAACATCAATAACAACCTCGGTAAGGTTAAAAACCTCAGTTGTTATTGATAGGTTACATACCTAAGTACGTAATCTACTATTAAGGCGCCTCACACACTGGGAACGCGCCCCGACGCGTAGCGCGGAGCGGCAGATCCCGCGCGCGGCGACGGAGGAGCAGATCTGCTTCATCGCGCGGCTTGCTCCGCGTCCCCGCGCGGTCGGGCGTTGTACGACGGCCCCGCGCCAAACAAAGACTTCACTCCACTATCGATCGCCGTGGTTCGAGCGGCACAATCTGCAGCAATCATCAAATAAGCAGAATAGCGCGCGCGACGCGCCACCGCGCGTCGACGCTTTGTCGGTGTGTTGTACTAGGCGGTTTTTCGATACATACTGATGTACTTACATACAACTTTAAAATCTGCGCTCCCGCGCTACGTGACGGAGTGCGGTGCAGTGGGAAAGCCGCCTAACTTTTTAATTGTCGCGATTCTATTGGTTCTTTTTCTAGTTCTATATTTAAAATTACTTACAGGCTTAGTTTCAAAACCTCGCCTGTAATGTGAACTTACAGTGGCCCATGCAACGAAGCTACAAGTGTAATCTTACAGGCAAAAAAGTGGCAACATCGCGCCAAAATTATTAATTAAATAGCAACACTGATGAAAATTATAACTACAGGCGTTTTATGAAGCTACCAGTCTACAATTTAACAATTTACAAGTACAGCTGCCTGTAGCTTACCAGCGACAAACCATAGTGTAAATTTTGCTTTTAAAAACACAATCGAGCCAGTTTTTACAGGTGTTTTTCGAAAGACTTGTAAACTACAACTGTAAAAATTTACAACTTGTGAATATTTTTACAGGTCCTCAGACGTAAGTAATTTCGTTAGAAGTTAAGGATTTCCTATTAATCTCTGCGATAAAAACTAAAAGAGCACTCAGAAGGCTTCAAATATGTAACGAAGTTGAAGTTCTGACTCAGAAAACAAAGAAATAAAACGAAGACAGAAAAGGAAATCATAATAGCCAAAAAACATTGAGCAGTAATTATTCAATTTCTTATTTTTATTTCATCCCTATCCACGGAAAAATTCTGCTGAGCTTTTCTATCATTCGCACCTAGCGCCACCTACTAGGAACTAAACAAATAAAACCAAAATTTCTCAATTTCTTGAACAATGACATTGACATTTGAATTTTGAGTGAATGAAACGAATGAATCGATAGTGTTGTATTTCGACTTGTGAAATCTACTTGTAATCGAGATTATGGAGCGATACTGGCCAAGGTAGCTTTACAAGTGTCTTCATAAAACGCCTGTAACCAGTAAATTGTAACTACAAGTGTGCTACAGGCAGAATTTCGCCTGTAATTGTAGGATTGTAATTATAGCTTCGTTGCATGAGCCACAGGTCGTGTTTTTGTCAGTAATGACCTACTTTCAGAGCATGAGATATGTAAATTATCATAAAGCTACACGTGCTTTCCGTAGATGTATAAGAGTGTGTGATCATTTCAATTGTTATTTTGTGATTCCTTAGGTAATATGTAAAATAATATATAAATAAATGTGCCGTGTGATGCCGGCTTAGAATAGCATCACCCCATATCCTACCTGCGGGTGTCGTAAGAGGCGACTAAGGGACTCGAGGGTATTGGTGTATTACAATTTTTTAGGCGACAGGCTGACAACCTGTCACTATAGTGATACACATGTTTTCTGAAACAACCTTGGAAAACAATACTCACAAAATGTCAGACGTGGCGATAGCGACCGTATTCTTACGGCCGTTAACGCTCTGCCTACCCCGCAAGGGATAAAGGCGTGATATATGTATGTATATGTAAAATAAAAGAAAATGAAGCTGTCTTGCTGTATTTTACTGTATAGTCTTACACACCACACCTAATCTTCCTCTGTATTGTATGTATGTGTGTGAGATGAAGATTAAATTGAATTATAAAAAAAGCACAGATTAAGAGTTTAAAACTTTTTCTTCCTTTTTGGTTTCGTAGCAGCTATATAATTTTCTGTGTTCTGGAATTTCTTGAGGTCTGCACAAAATAGTACCTGAAACAACATCACAATTATTCAAGCAGAATGGCGAGCGCAGTGCAAGATGTATTTATTGGATATAGTCACCTTTGTAAAGTTATTAGCTGCAAATATTTTAACAAATGAATCAGCCCCTGAAATATTTACAGAAAATTTTTATACACCCAGTATGTATGGGGCGATGAGAATTTCTAATGTGGTCGTTTAGTTCCTTTCCTAGTAAGTTTTCCATAGGTAGGGTACAAGACTACGTCAAGTACAGTCTTTCACTTTCCTCACCCCTCGTTCGGACAAGGACAGATTCTTGTTACGGCAGATTATTTTTACGACAGATTATTTTAAAGGCAGATTCGTGTTTGGGTAGAAGTACAATCATCAAAAAATATTTTAAATACATTTTACATATGTCATGCTCTGAAAGTAGGTCATTACTGACAAAAAACATGACCTGTAAGTTCAACTTACAAGCGAGGTTTTAAAACTAAGCTTGTAAGTAATTTTAAATATAGAACTAGAAAAAGAACCAATAGAATCGCGACAATTAAAAAGTTAAAATCAATTTCTTCTTATTTTTAATAGGAGTTGCATCCAATTAGTTGTATCCAGTTTTAAATTTCGAACTGGCCGCTACGAATTGTGTTGATTAAAAACAGGAATTATATTTTTAATCTGTATTTTTATAACCTCAATAAATGAGTTTGTCGAATTATTACTCAATATTACAATAACAAAAGTAAAAATTACTAATATTCCTACGATCAAAAAAATTTGTACTTTATGTTAGGATACTTTTCTTTCATATTAATTCAATATTTTTCAATCATAGAAAAAAAAAATAGTGGTGCAATTTGAATACCAGACGATACAATCATCATTTATGGATCGCTTTCTTGTATTTATCGCTTTATTTTACTCATTTTTCATTCGATATGTAAAGCAGTATACGTACCGCGGATGTAACATCAATAACAACCTCGGTAAGGTACCGCCCTCGCTCCGCTCGGGCGTTAAAAAACCTCGGTTGTCATTGATAGGTTACATGCCTCAGTACGTAATCTACTATATTAGATAGTGAAAGTTGAATAACAATCTTGTTTTTTTTAAATCCGCCAATTCTTTTAAACACTCTAAATTCGAAATAGTATTTCGCTCCAATTTTGATATTATTTCGTTAATAGATTTATTTTTTTCAATTGACATTTTAGTTAACTGCTGACCACTCGATTTGCGTTTAATTTTTCTATTTTGCAATCTTGCTTCCTCTTTCAGTAATTGAATGAAATAATATATGCTGGGTTTCTTCGGGAATCTTGCATTCACGCGACGGTGCCAACCTTCGATGGCGTTTGTTGTTCTTACATTTTCTTGGTAGCAGCTAAAAGTTTCGCTAGTAATTTGGTTAATCCAATAATTTGACAAATAACTGTCAAATTTTGAGAATTCCTCACAGACCATCGCTTCCTCACGAATAGTAAAATAGGTTTCTGGTATGTACTTCGGATCTAATAGAGCCAACATGGTGTACAATCGCGTGATTTTATATCCATCTTCAGTTTTTGTGTATCCAAGTTTTTTGCTGTATCTCCACAAAGCATTGCAGAAATGATAAAATCATCCCGTAATCTTAGCTTCCGGAAATACTTCTTTTAAAGCTTGTACTTGTGCGATTTCAAAGTCACATTTGTAATGTGTAATATTTACTTTAAATTGGTCTATGAGGATCTTAAACATTCTGGTACCTATACGATTCTTGCATTTTATTTGGTAGTAAAACATACACTAATGGTACGAAATTCACAGTATTTATTATCATTAGATATATTTATGTGCATAGTGTAGACTTGAAAATATGGAGTAGGTGTTATCCTAAATGTGCCATCGCCACAAAATATTTTATATTTTTTCAAATGCTCTCTAGCTAAATCAGTACCAAATATTGGAAATCTGACGATATGAAAATCTGACCTAATGATAACAAAGGCGGTCGATAGAGCGATCGCGAACCAGTCGTTATTGACAATAATCTGTAATTATAATTTCACTAGTGCAATTATAATATCACGTCTTTGTCAGAATCTCTGCGACATATATATAAATAAATTATTTTATTTCGTACGTGACCGTCTAATTTCTGCCCAAACACGAATCTGCCGTTTAAATAATCTGTCGTAAAAAATAATCTGCCGTAACAAGAATCTGTCCTTAACCGAACGAGGGTTCGTCACGATCTGCAACAGCTTTTCATTCAAAATATTTAGTTCAATTTTAATTAATTTCAAGACTTTATACATACACAAATCATGCCTATATCCCTGGCGTGGTAGGCAGAGCGTTAACAGACTTTTTATACAGACTAATTTGTTTTTCTATTGTGCACTGAACTTGACAAATGATTCCTCAATCTGTAAAAGCGCTAACAGCGCCACCTAGTTCACACAAGTGTTACTATCAAGAAAAAAATCCTTATTCCTTATATTTATGGAACTTTTTTGTCAGGGGTGCTAGGATCGTAGCAAGTGGAAGGAAATCGTCCCTACCTACCCCTCCAGCAAAAAGGCGTGATTTATGAATGTTAGTGGACACCCGCGGCTCCGCCCGCGTGGAAGTCGGCCTTAATTCCGTAGCATCCCACAGGAACATTTTTTCGCTAACAGCTGTTCTGTGTTAATCCAAGTTACTCCCTATCTATGTGCCAAGTTTCATGAAAATCGGTTTAGTAGTTTTAGCGTGAAGGAGTAACAAACAAGCAAAAGCAAACAAACATACAAAGTTTCACATTTATAATATTAATAGTATGAACTTTTTGTTACAAATTTCGAACCCACGTCTTCTGACTTGCCGGGTCAAGCGTGTCTACTGCTATACCGCGGTTGGCTCTGGTCCCAGCGACGAAATTGTAATCCGCTTGCTTCAATCATATACGGGGTGTAAAAAAAATAGCTGCAAATATTTTAAGGGTCCAGTGAACCAGCCCATAAAACTGAACAACTTTCCCAAAGGAGCATAGGTTCACATGAAAAAAAATCCCCCCGGACTCATGGCCCCACTGGCAATCTCCACAAGTGGGGCCACAAGGACTTTTCAGTCTTGATTACTCCACTTCGTTGTGGGGACATCAGTCCTTAAAAAAATATTGTATTATTGTTTCGATGACCCCACTGTCATTTTAAAATGTAACCTTTTTTTATTAATCTTTACTAAAATTATAAGTAATAAGTAAGTACCTTTGAGCACAAAAGTGCTACTTAATAATAATAAAATGGATATAAATCTGTAATGTGTTATGGTGCTCATGGGACCACATACACCGAGGGCCAAGCCCCATCATCAGCACATATGCAGTTATGCAGTTATGCTAAACAAGCTTTTTTGAGTAAGTTGTAGATCTTGACGAGATCTACATTCTAGATGGCAGCTGTCAAACTTTAAACTCGTTTATCTCGCAAACTATGCATGCTAGAAGATCAGTTTCTAAGAGGGAGTTCTAGATGACAGCTGTCAAACTTTAAACCCGTTTATCTCGCAAACTATGCATGCTAGAATATCAGTTTCTAAGAGGGAGATGCAGGTCTTGACAAGATCTACATTCTAGATGACAGCTGTCAAACTTTAAACTCGTTTATCTCGTAAACTACGCAAGCTAGAGTATCAGTTTTTAAGAGGGGGTTGTGGATCTTGACGAGATCTACATTTTAGATGACAGCTGTCAAAAATTCTGATACTAGGGTTCATCGGGTCGTTGTACGACTCGGCGTCCCACACGAAAAGAGAGATCTGATAGATTTTGTATTGTAAACTTAAAAAGCCTAATATGCTAATATGTTGTCAGCCCACTTATGCAGTGCCTTCTTTGAAATATCAGTGACAAGAATTGCTTAGCCAGTACTTCAATATGTGAGTGGGGCTATAAGTACTCATAAGTCCTCTTGTCCCCCCTGATCCACTACAGTGGAGTCATCAAGACTGAAAAATCCCTGTGGCCCCACTAGTGGGGATTGCCGGTGGGGCCATGAGTCCGGAGGGAAAAAAACCCTTTACCAACCGACCAAGTCAATTTGTTTGGGTGGGAGGTTATAACAAACAATATCCGGGCCCTTATAAATTAAATATAGCGTCTGTAACATCTGCTGACCTGAATACTATGAACATAAATTGAGGAACGTATGGGATTAAGACAATAGGCTATTTGACACTAATGAAAATATGCGACGAATTGTGGCCATCCTAGTAAATTGCAGTGTAATAAAGCGTATTTAACAGAAATTAGTACTAAAATATGCATATTTTTTTCATATTTTACGTATAAAAATTGAAATATTTTTGAATATTTCTAAACGACAGGAACGCCCTGTGATTGGTTCTAACTTTGGTGACGTCACACGCTAGTAAACGCCGCCATACCCTGTGTTACGTTGTGTGTATTTACTACTATTTACCTAGTTTTACCATTGATTTGTTTATTCTCGAGTTAATTTGAGATCTTTTTATTGAGTCAGTGACATTATTAATAGATTTTAACTTCATTATGGACGAACATTTTGTGCAAGCCGACAACAGAAACTTCCCGAAGTAGATGCGTTTATGGTCGTATTATTCTTCAAAAATAAAGCAGATTATTATGCTCCAGAACTAAAAAACGTTAAAACAGCTGTGTAAGTACCTAAGAAATTATATAATCAGAACTATAAAGCATTTAGCACTTTATGTACAAGTTTTGCAAAATCGCATTTTAGGTTATGTTGTCACTTGCTTTGGTCACTTGTGAATAAACAATGATGTACTTACTAAATCTCTTTAAGTCACTGTCCTTGCTTTTGTTTTACATATCTGCAAGACAATCTTCACACATAAACACATTTGTATGCGATGAAATACTTGTAGGATCACTTATTTCGTCTTTTAGCATTCATTGGAACTGACATAAACACTTTTTCTGGATTTCTTAATGAATTGTTTTACTACACACCATTTATAAGACATTTTGTCTTATAAATTCACAGATAAATAAGAAAAACGCGAAAGATCGAAGCTTCTGCACCTTGTTGTTGCCTTGTTTACTAGCATGTGACGTCACTCGAATCATATGGCGTCCGCCATTACAAAGACAGCGTTTTGAGCGCCAATTTCATAATTAAAACTTTAACATTAATTTTTGTTGAAAATACTGCACGTTCTACGGAAATATTAATGTAGTGTGTTTATTATGCTTTACAGAATTATTTACAACTGTTTTCCAAAATCAGTCAAATAGCCTATTGGGTTCTAATTTCTTGAAAGAAGCTTGAAAGTTCAAGAGTATTACCAAAGATGGCACCAGTGCACTGCAGTGGTATGGTTCAATTCTAATCTTTGATGGAAACGGGGTTGGTTCGGAAATTGAATGAGAGATGGCGCTAGGAGTCATATTAGGGTAAATTGTTTATGAAGGTGGAATTTGTGTAAAAAATAAAATAAATAAGTTGTTTATTCTCATAAAAACAGTTTGATACATTTTTTACTGTCCGCCAAACTGTATAACAGTTTGTTGGCAGAAAATAAATGTGTGCGTGTGTGTGTGTATGTGTCAAAGTCAAAGTCAAAGTCAAATTATTTATTCAAAGTAGTAAATTTTACATTTCGCTTTTTGATGGTCAAATATTAACAATTTTAACAATAACAATTTTATGAACCTAGTGTAAACTGTGTACTGTGTGTACGTGAGAACGGGGTTGGTTCGGAAATTGGATGAGAGATGGCGCTAGGAGTCATATTTGGGTCGATTGTTTGTGAAGGTGGGATTTGTGTGTGCGTGTGTGTATGTGTGTGTGTGTGTGTGTATATGAGTAAACTTTACTTCTGGTTTCTATCAAGCAGCGACACCTGGTATCAAGTAGAGGAATTATTTAGAAAATTCTAGAAGTTGGTGTGTCTTTGTGTGTGAAGATGGAGGAAACCCGACGGGATTCCAGAGAAAGAACTTTCGAGATTGTACAATTTTAGGGCTATATGAGCCCCGAGACAGCTCGCTGGACAAAGTGAGAAAGTTTCGAATCGAAGTGAATCAGCGAGTGAATGTGCTGTGAGTCTCCCATCTCATGTCAATATTATTTTCTGTCGCGGTAAAGACAACGTAAGGTGACGGAATAAAACATTGCTAGTTCCAATGATGAGGCACTTTCCCTTCACACAATTTATCATCAACTCGTATTTTGGTAACCACTCCATACATGCAGGTAAATACTGTAATTCCCGTAACTAGCAATTAAGTAGCAATTATCAGTATTAATAATTTCGAGAAAATATTAGTCGGAGGGGGAGGTCGAGTACCTCGAGGTGGAGACGCTGGAGGATGCGAAGTACATCCTGGAGGAGGAAGACGCGGACACCAAGCACGACATCTCGCGCCTGCAGTAACCCAGGGGGTTCGGACATTTCACCTCAAGCTAGTTGTAACTCTTAAGGCCTTATCACAAGCACAGATAATATAATACTACTAAAGTAGTACAGATACCTAACGTCATAGAGGGAGTTCGATTGCCCTAGGACGGCTATTGGCGGGCTATTTGATATGTCGACTCAGCGCGTGCGTTGCTAGCGACATCTAGCTTATATATTGGATACTTCGTATTGACGACATTAGATTGAAAAATATTGCAAAAATGTGAATAATTCGCGTGTTTTCCGTCACAAAACATCTTAAATAATGTATTTATAATTTTCCAATACTTTGTTTTTGTAAATTTGCTTTTATTCCAGTCTCTTAAGTTACATTTGCGACCCGTATCGCCATCTATTGATTTATTTTTGGACCAATTTTTTTTAGTAGGGAATGAGACCCCGTGTCACAAGATAGTTGGACGCGAGTCGAAGGCGTGTTTATAAAAATCTTCATTTAAAAAAAAGGAGCTCGGAGTGGTTAGCACACCGGTCTTACAATCATGAGACCCGAGTTCGATCCCCGCCATGTACCTACCAATGCTCTACCAATGTGTTTTTACTCACGCACATTTACCGACTGCTCTTACGGTGAAGAAAACACATCGTGATGAAACCCACATTCAAATAAAATTTGAATTTAGATGATATTTGAATGTGACTTAACCACGTCAGATCCCCTAGGTTAGGTAGCCGACCCCGACAGAGAACGGGATAAGGCAAGGAGAATGATGAGTGTGTACGAAAGCGACCAGCCATTCTGATATCAGAATGGCTGGTCAAAATAATTTTCGAATTACTCTGCATTTATCACAGCTAGCAATTAATTACGACAGCTATCAAATACTAGCAATCTAGTAGCAATTATTAAACAGAATCTCCGCACTAGAAGCCACAGGCGACCAACGATTCTGACGGTAACAAATATTGGATGCTGCTGTAGCGACCTCTGGTGGCTACAACATGAAGCTCACTCAAGTGGTTCACAAGCATACAGGACGCAACAGGAGTTCTCAACATATCGGAGAGATGGCGCCACGTGACAGAACAATGGGCCTGAAACGCGGTATCGAAGTGTTCACCGCGCAACGCATATATACAACTTCTAATCCAATCCAGGTGGACCCGTCGGTCCCCTGGCCACAACACCCGGCCAGGCGGATAGCTACCCTTTTCCCGACACCACCTGGATTCCTCCTGTCACCCGCCATATTGGTGACCCCGACGTGATCACGTCGCTTCATGTTGTAGCCACCAGAGGTCGCTATACTGCCGGGCGAGGGACCCATTGGGATCGAGCGGTGGAAGGGAGCTCAAATCATCTCATATCCGGACCTGTTGTTTGTCTTATCATCCAACCAATAATGCCTACCTAATAGTTGTCATATTCAAGAATTCCATATACCATCTAAAAAGAACTATCTGTTTACTACAGGGTGACCGGTAAATTGATGCATTCCTTTCAAGGGATGAAACTAAACAACTTTCCCCATTAATCACGAGCCATTCATCTAGACTTCTATTCAAGGTCTAGATATTTTATCGGCCTTCTGTGCTCAACAAACACCGTGCAGCCCGATTCGTTACAAGCACGGAGGACAATAACCAGTGGAGAACGCGTCGGTACGATTTTGTTCAAAACCAAGCTCACTGGTTTTTGCGGGGGGAGAGGTAATTATCGCTGGACGCAATTGGCTTTCGCAAAGACCGCATATTTTGTAGAGATGGGAAAAATAAATATGTAAAATTATATCGATATTTTATATCACCGTTCAATAAGTTTACTCATATTATGTGATTGAAATTTATTGAAACATGTGCATGTTAATATTAATATGGCGATATAAGTATATAAAAAACTAATAAGTACCTACTTATATTGTACGTAATTTTAGAGTATGTATTGAAATAATTGTACCGAATTGGAAACTGGTTATTGTCCTCCGTGGTTACAAGGTTCAAAATTTTCATATTTCGACCTACGTTTATTGGGGAAAGTTGTATTGCAATTTTAGGCGACAGGCTGACAACCTGTCACTATAGTGATACATGACGTATCTGAAAAGACTCTAAAATATTGTCAGACGTGGCGATAAAGACCGTGTGTGCGTGTGTGCGCGTGTGTGTGCGTGTGTGCGCGTGTGTGTGTGTGTGTGTGCGTGTGTGCGTGTGTGCGTGTGTGTTGTGTGTGTGTAGGTAACTTACCGTATGCGCCCATCCTGCCAAGTCTCCGTAAAGGTTCCGAAAATGGTCCCCAATCTCTTTGTACATGCTTTCTGCAAAAATAAAACTAATCATCAGACACCTTCTTTTCGTGTGGGACACCGAGTCGTCCAACGACCCAGTGAACCCTAGTGTCACAATTTTTCAACCGCCTTCTACAAGTAGCAGGCTTCTGACATGGTTGTGTTATGACCGCCGTCTAAGTGATCATAGACGGCAAGCGGGACCTACGGCTTAACGAGCCATCCGCAACACGGAATCATCTTACGGACAATCGGGTGGCCCGCAATGTCCTAACCAGACTGGGAACAAATTCACAAAGTGATAAATATCAACTTGGTGACCCACCGAGGATCTAACCCGGAACCTTCTGCGTCAAAGGCAGATGCACTACCACTGCGCCACATCGGTCGTCAACACTTGTCGCAGTGCAACTGAGGCTGCTCGACAAGTGTAGAAGTTTATTTTTTTAAAAAATAAATGGTTTTTTTTTTGTTGGGGATTCGTTCACGGCCCCGGGGCCATCAAAACTACACCGCGCCAGTCGGTTCGTGGTTTGGCTGAACCGATTTTGATGCGGTTTTCAGCAAGGTATTTGTCAGGCCTCTGCAACCCAAAGCCTAACATCCTAGGTGAAGTCACATTCAAATATCATCTGAATTAAAATTTTATTTGTATCACGATGTTTTCCCTTCACCGTAAGAGAAGTCTGTTAATGTACGTGAGTATATAATCTCATTGGTTCATGGCGGCGAACGACAATAGTCAGACTGGTGTTATAACCACCGACGCTCACGTAAAGGTGTAAAAATATTAGCTGCATATATTTTAAGTGGTGAATCAGTCCATGAAACTGAACAACTTTCCCCAAGGAACATAGGTCGAAATATGAAAGAAATTTTTGGTATTCCCATACAAAATGTAACAGCCGAGAGAGTCAACTCTATAGGAGGTTCTAAAATTTTTTTTCGACCTATGTTCCTTGGGGAAAGTTGTTCAGTTTCATGGGCTGATTCACCTCTTAAACTATTTGCAGCTAATATTTTTACACCTTATACAGGATGTAGGGGACGGTGTAATGAAAACATTGCAGGCGTGATCAGACCATGAAACTGAATATTTTTTTATATGAGGGCTATGTTGGGAAACGTGGATTATTTTCGACCTTCCATACAAAATTCCCGATCAGCTGACTGACTTTGTATGGGAAACCGAAAAAAAATTTTCGAAATTTTTTAATTCACCATAGCCCCCATAGTAAAGGTTGTTTAGTTTCATGGTCTGATCATGCCTGCAAAGTTATCGTTACACCGTCCCCTACACCCTGTTTAAGATGTAAAAATATTTAAAAAAAAAATTGGTGTTTGTGCATTGTGGCGATCAGTACATTAAGACATTCAGACTTAACCGACCGGAGGGTAAAAATATATACAGCTAACATTTTACACCCGGGCCCTAAGTCTGCTAAATGAAAATCGTTTCAGCTGGATGTTGATTGGATCTCAGTTGGATGATTTCGGTCATTTCGTAGTCTGCAGACAGTTAAGTATAGAAAAATCACAATGGCAATTGAATGACAGTTGAGTTTCGATGGCGTTACAATGACAAAAAATTGCAGACTTGGGGGCCTGATATGTTCCGTTCCGTTCCGGTGACCACACCAGCCTGCAGTTCTGCTGCAAGGACGCAGGAGCGAGGAGTACCTCCGGTTGCCCTTGGTAATACCACCGTGAAAGTTATACTGCTTGCTCAGTCCAGTAAAGAAGCAATATAGCCTTGGGGTAGTGTCACCGCCAGCCGTACAGAGTTAAACACAATGCCATGTGATGCCGGCTTAGAATAGCATCACCCCACATACTAACCGCGGGTGTCGTAAGAGGCGACTAAGGGTATTGGTGTATTACAATTTTTAGGCGACAGGCTGACAACCTGTCACTATAGTGATACACATGTTTTCTGAAAGAACCTTGGCAAACAATCCTGCCCAAGAAACCGGTAGGCCAAGTGGATAGGATTGGGAGTGTAGGGTGGGGCAGCCGGGATGTGGAGAGGCAATAAAAATGGCAAAAATGTATGACCACCACATTGTGATTTGTTTTAGTGGCTCGCCAGCAAGTTTAATTTCTCAGTCTAAGAAAGTATTCATGCCGTGTGATGCCGGCTTAGAATAGCATCACCCCACATCCTTTCCACGGGTGTCGTAAGAGGCGACTAAGGGACTCGAGGGTATTGGTGTATTACAATTATTAGGCGACAGGCTGACAACCTGTCACTATAGTGATACACATGTTTTCTGGAACAACCTTGGAAATCAATCCTCAAAAATGTCAGACGTGGCGATAGCGACCGTATTCTTATGGTCGTTTACGCTCTGCCTACCCCGCAAGGGATAAAGGCGTGATATATGTATGTATGTATGTATGTAAGAAAGTATTCGAAGGTATGATGCCAAAAAGTACCATACAATAAGTTTAATTTAAGTCTTTTTATTTGTTTGTGCTTTAAAAAAAATGTTAAGTAGTGATGCATTTCTGTGAATCTTTGTAACTGCTTGGATAAATTTCTGTTATTGTTACAATGTTTATGTTCTTGTAAATAAATAAATTGCGGGCTGTAACACCCGATTGTCCGTAAGTAAGATGGTTCCGTGTTTCGGATGGCACGTTAAGCCGTAGGTCCCGGTTCCTGTCTATGATCACTTAGACGGCGGTCGTTACACAACCATGTCAGAAGCCTGCTACTTGTAGAAGGCGGTTGAAAAATTCTGACACTAGGGTTCATCGGGTCGTTGGACGACTCGGTGTCCCACACGAAAAGAAGAATAAATAAATAATAAACAATGACCTGTGACAGACTTTCTCCCCCTGAGGTGTTTGAGGTAATGTTGCGCCGCGATCTGGTAAACGTGCGTGTCCACGGGCACCGCGCCCAGCCGCCCGAGGGACATGAGGCAGACGCAGTCCGCCACCTCCGAAGGCAAACATTTCAAGATTAAAAAAAAAATCCTGTACAATTCACACAGCGCCATCTAGCCCCAAACTAAGCAGAGCTTGTACTATGGGAGCTAGATAGCTGATACTATTACATATATACTTTTTTTTTTAAATAAACACATATTATACATAGAAAAACACCCGAGACTCAACACAAATATTTGGAAATTGACTTAACAAATATTTGTGTCCGGTGGGGATCGAACCCACGACCCTCGGCGTAGAAGGCAGGCATACTATCCGCTACGCCATCGGGACAGTCGTTTTTTTTTTCAATCGTTTATTTCCAAGTAGATTCACTTTTTTTTTTTATTTAGTATTGGCATGGGGCAGTGATATGAAGTTATCTACGCACTTGATAGGTTGTCCTTGTCCCATACAAATGACGGGGAGTTTTGCGGCCCTAATTGAAGCGCCACCTACGAGAGTACCGCGTACTTTCGTATTTACTTTACTTGACTGCCAGCGCCAAAATGGCGATTTCAAAGAGTGCCACCAATATTGTAGCAACAACCAGTCCAGAGCTTTTTCAGGTCAGTGGCATGGGGTCTCATTCCTTACAAAAGAAAATTAGTCCAAAAAAAAACAATAGATGGCGATACGGGTCGCAAATGTAACTTAAGAATCTGAAATAAAGGCAAATTTACAAAAACAAAGTATTGGAAAATTAAAAATACGTTATTGAAGATGTTTTGAGCGGAAAACACGCGAAATTATTCACATTTCCAATACAAATGACGTCAATACGAAGTATCCAATAAATAACCTAGATGTCGCTAGCAACGCACGCGCTGAGTCGACATATCAAATAGCCCGCCAATAGCCGTCTTAGGGCAATCGAACTCCCTCTATGACGTTAGGTATCTGTACTACTCTAGTAGTATTATATTATCTGTGGTATTGGTCACTACTACGCCGGACGGCTTGGTGGGGAGCGAGGGCTCACCCGTAAATAATTGGTTGTTCAAACAACCAGCCCACTCCTTAGATTCACAATGCCATGTGATGCCGGCTTAGAATAGCATCACCCCACATCCTTACCGCGGGTGTCGTAAGAGGCGACTAAGGGTATTGGTGTCTTTTTAGGCGACAGGCTGACAACCTGTCACTATAGTGATATACATGTTTTCTGATACAACCTGTCACTATAGTGATACACATGTTTTCAGAAAGAACCTTGGCAAACAATCCTCTATGTCAGACATGGCAATACCGACCGTATTTTTACGGCCGTTGACGCTCTGCCCCCGCAAAAGATAAATTTCGATGTATGCATGTATGTAGACTAACCTTAGGCCCAATGCCATGAAGCTTCATCAACTCATGCTTCGCCTCCAGATACTTCATATCCTTGAGGGACTGGAACCACTCTGGACCACCAGCCTCCAAGATTTGAGATGCCGACTTCTGAATAAACTTGGCCCGGTAACCGAACCCCAATACTCTAAGTTCTGATTCCACCTGATTATCAAAATACAATAAAAAAATTAGAACTGGTATGATGCTATTCTAAGTTGGCACGACACAGCTGTAATAAAAGGTGTAAAAATATTAGCTGCGAATATTTTAAGGGATGAACCAGTCTCTGAAACTGAACAACTTTCCCCAAGAAACATAGGTCGAAATATGAAAGAACGCTAAGCGAGTCAACTTTATGGGGGTCCAAAATTTTTTAAAATATTTCGACCTATGTTCCTTGGAGAAAGTTGTCCAGTTTTGTGGGCTGACTCCGTAAAATATTTGCAGTATTTTTTTTTACACTCAGTATGTATGTATCTATGTAAAACCTGTTTAAACGATTGAACAAACCTTAGGATCAGCTAACTTCTCGACTTCAGGAAAGGCAAAGTATGTGACTCCATCGACATGGCATATTTCATCACCGTAATGTGTGCATAGCTTCTCAACCATGCTTGATATCCTGGAATTTGAAAAGTTGGGAACGTAATGTTTAAAAAAACTAACTCCGCTGGCTCAGCCACCCAAAGAGGATCTTGGCCTTCGAAACGAGCTCTCTCCACTGATCTCTGACACAAAGATTGTGCAGATCAGCCTATGGTTCTTCTTCTTTTCGTGTGGGACACCGAGTCGTCCAACGACCCGATGAACCCTAGTGACAGAATTTTTCAACCGCCTTCTACAAGTAGCAGGCTTCTGACATGGTTGTGTAACGACCGCCGTCTAAGTGATCATAGACAGCAACCGGGACCTACGGCTTAATGTGCCATCCGAAACACGGGACCATCTTACTTACGGACAATCGGGTGGTTCAGCCCGCAATGTCCTAACCAGACTGGGAACAAATTCACAAAGTGATAGATATCAACTTTGTGAGTGACCCAGACCCACCGAGAATCGAACCCGGGACCTTCTGCGTCAAAGGCAGTCGCACTACCACTGCGCCACATCGGTCGTCATCGGTAGCCTATGGTAATTTACAGGGTGTTAAGGACAGCGTCCCGGATACCGATGATAGGGCGCAAGCAGATCATGAAACTGAACAACTTTCCTTTAGTCAGGAAACGACAAAAAAAATTCGGCCTCCCATACAAAATCGCGATCTGCTGACTGCATATACTATGAAAAAACAATCATTTTTTTACTTTTCCTTACATGTTTCTAGAGGAAAGTTGTTCAGTTTCATGGTCTGCTTGCACGTACGGGTACATCAAATTTTAGTCAGTCAGTCAGTTGCAGGTACGTCAAATTGCTAGAAAAGGTCTAGGATGCACCTAGACTGAGATATAGGCGAAATTCTAGGCCAAAAACTTCAAGGGCCTATAACTCGGCCTAGGTGTATCCTAGCAAAATTGTCAGGGACAAAAAGTGTTTGTATTAAGCCCCCAATACGTAAAAAATATATAAAAAAAAAAAATGAAACAAATATAATCATTTTTTTTTAAGTTGAAGCTCTCAGCTATGGGCAAAACAGACTAATTTCAGCAAAAAATATATTTTTGAAAATATTTTAAGTATTAATACAAACTCTTGTCCTTGGCAATTTTGGGCTAGGATGCACCTAGACCGAGTTTTAAGCCCTTGTAGTTTTTGGTCTAGACTTTCAGGGGCCTATATCTCGGGCTAGGTGCGTCCTAGCCCAAGGTCAAAAATTGCATGTATTAGACCCCCAAATATGTAAAAAAAATAAAAAATATATATCTATGAAATAAAAAAATTTGGTCTAAGTCCCAGAATATAACTTTTTTCATGTTTTCTCGACGTTTTATAGGGCCTTGATGCGAATACTCGAACTCCCCTTCACAGCCCCGAAAAGTATACTCTGACAGAGCATCTGAGGCTACTTGGCCAGTGTACACCTATAGTTGAATCGGCTCAAACTGAAGAAAGACTTGAGGACCCTTCTTACCGAGATATGTGATTGTTCTGACTGCATATGAACGAAAATAGGTTCTCCACGGGTTCTTGCTGCAGCATTCTGATGCCATAAAACTGCTCTCCGGCTGATCTGAACAACTCATCTTTAGCAGACCAATCCTCGTACAATTCACTCAAATTAACATCTAAACGAAAGTACTGCTTGAGTATTGTTTTGAAAAGGTCATCATTAAATTGTAAAGCGTCTCCATTTTTCCTTTTCTTGCCTTTTTGAGAGGTTTTTTCCAAAAGACTGCCTAAGACTTGGTACTGTAAACTGTCGTCTTTTTGACGAAGTTTCCAAACTGTTTTACAGAATACGCCTGTCCATTCATCTGTTTCTTTATTGTGCGTCCATCTGTAAGGTGGAACATAAAGTAATTATGGCAAAAACACAAATAAACCACGAAACCAAAACATACAATATAAAGTGATGATTTACTGACCGAAAACTTTGTCCACCATTCAATGTACCTAATAACTGAAGCTCCCTGTGATTATATAGTAATTTACACCAGGTCATTATATAAATTTCATCTACTTTCTATCGTTTAAATCAGTAAATTCCGTACCAAACGCGGGAAACTCTTCGGATCAGCTGTCAATATATATTTTTTGTTTTGTCCATTGGACAGGCAAAGATGTTCCGCCGTCCGACACACCGGAAGTTGAAAACGCACAAGTGATTGTTTTATTTGTAATAGCAACATATTTTGTTAATTTCAAAAGCTCAAAAAACTTGTATCCAAGCCAGAAAAACTATAATTAAATAAATAAATGTTACAAGAGATTTGAGTTGAGTGTTTATTTTCACATTTTTCACGCCGTTCTAAGCCGTTGAAAATAGCGGCCGCTGCCTCTCGCTGGCTGGCTTTCGCACACAGCAATTAACAGCGCCAGTCCACTTCACTCCGACGTCCATCTCACTAGCGTCTACAAAGAATGGAAAAAATACCTCTCACCTTTGCCGAGCTTTTGGAAAAGTAAAACATAACACAGGGTTTACAACTTGTCTAACGCCTTCACGCCTTGTAAATAAAATGTATTTTTACTGGTAAATCGTTATATCAAAAATAAATCTTCCGATTACAATATTCGTCATGTCGTACGTGGAAGCTGCATTGTACACAAAGGAATACTTCTTGCAAGATGATATTTGCAGGTTTTGCTGGGCAAAAGGTGCAATTAATGAATGTCATTTAAAAAGCCCATTGTGGTTGAAAGTCGAGTATTGTATAAATGTAGATTTATCTCAGGACAATACAGAATACTGTCCCAAAAAGGTGTGCCAAGATTGTTGCGATAAGATTGAGCAATTTTTTGATTTCAAAGCATTTTGCCACAATGCCAATGAAAAGTTACGTCAAATATTAAACAATGATTTTGATACTGCCAAAAATGAAGACTTACCACCTACAAAAATTAAAGCAGAAAAGAAAGAAATATTTGAAAATGATGTATGGTCTAATAGTGAGTCAGTAGATGATTTTACAAATAGTCCAAGTTCAGAGTCTTGTACACAAAATATTTTACAATCTCCAAAAACTACTAAGCAATCTTCCAGTAATGTAACAAGTACAAAACAAGAAGAAAAGGCGAACAATTTTGAACAATACTTGGAGCTACCTATCGAGTATTCTGAAAAGCCTTGTCTAAAAAGGGAAAAAACTACAAAAGCAAATAACCAAGAAAACACTAAGACTTCTGTAAAACAATCATATTACAAGCGTAAAAAATGCTCCACATACTGTAATATTTGCCGCGAGGACTTCACTGATCAAGACACTTTTATAAAACACAACTCGGATGCGCATGGTGTAGAAAAAGACGGAAAATTCAAATGTTTTGGCTGCGGTAAGCTGTTTAAGACTAGAAGAGCCCGATTAGGCCATGAAAGCGAATTTTGCAAAGACCTTGGCAATGGCTACAAGTGTCCTTTATGCAGTAGGTATTTACCAAGAAGGGGGATATATGAAAAACATATGAAACACCACAGACTGAATAAAGCAGTAGATTTGCTTGAAGATAATTTGTTTAAATGTAAAGAATGTAATGAGGAGTTTACAACAAAAGCAGATTTAAAGGTCCATATTGAAGGACATGGTCCTAAAAAGACCTATGTCTGTGAGGTAATGCTGGCTTCCATCAAATAATAATACATTAGGAGTAATATCAGCATTCTGTTGTGTTTAAACTTCATTCGCTCCGATAGTTATCACTACACATAGTAAAAAGCAAAGTCACTTTTCGCGTCTGTCAATATGTATGCTTAAATTTTCAAAAAGACAACGGATTTTGATGCTGGTTTTTTAAATAGATAGAGTGATTTAAGAGGAAGGTTTTTATGTATAATACTTACAGGGAAAACAATTCCCCTGGGAAGTAAAGTAACAGCAGACGCGGCGCCGTGTAGGTCGCTAGTTATTAACATTGATAGGCCCTTATTTGTCTACTATATCACCTGATGGTAAGTGACGATGCAGACGATGATGGAACCTGCCAAAAAATCTTGCAGTGGCAAGATTTTGAGGGGCCTTCACCCAAATATTGAACATGCCTAATGCCTATTCACTCTTGCCTTGAAGAGAGGCCTAAATTTTTTTTTATATTTGACCTATGTTCCTTGGGGTAAAGTTGTTCAGTTTCTTGAGGGGCAAACCCCCTTAAAATATTTGCAGCAATTTTTTGTCACCCTGTATACATATACCGGGTGTAAGAGACCAAAAACGAGTCATCCAATTGGGAATTTTGTATAGGAGATTGAAAAAATTTTCACATTTCCCAACATAGCCCGATCGAAAAAGTTGTTCAGTTTCATGGTCTGATCACACCTGCAAAGTTATCATTACACCGTCTCTTACACCCTGCATAGTGTGTAATATTGTTTTTTTTATTTATTTCATATTATTCCTGGTTTTCAGACATGTGGCAAAGTGTTCTCTCGCCGTGATTACCTTTACAAGCACAAGGTGATTCACACGGGCGACCGGAGGTATGTGTGTCCTCACTGCGGGTTCCGGACTACGCAGAAAAACAACCTTACTATACACATAAGGTATGAATTTTGGGCATATAAAATCTAAATTTGCCATCGACATGATGATTTACATACATACATAAATATATCATGCCTTTATCCCTTACTCAGCCTGTCGCCTAAAAGTTGTAATACACCACACCTGAAACCCTCAAGTCCCTCAGTCGCCTCTTACGATACCTACGGGTAGGAAATGGGGTGATGCTTTTCTAAGCCGGCATCACACGGAAAAATAGCACAATACAATACAATCATTTATTGATAACAAAGAAGTTACAGGTCATCATACAAAGTGTAGGTGTCGTAAGAGGCGACTGAGGGACCTGAGGGTTTCAAGTGTATTACAACTTAGGCGATACAAAAATTATCTAAAACGGCGCTCTATATTTGTCAGACGAAAGTTGTTCAGATATCATGAGTAGAGACACCCTACTAACTTTGTGTACTGACTAAAAAATAATCTAAAACTGTAGCCTTCTAAAACTGTAGCCTACTAAAACTGTAGCCTACTAAAACTGTAGCCTACTAAAACTGTAGCCTACTAAAACTGTAGCCTACTAAAACTGTAGCCTACTAAAACTGTAGCCTTCTAAAGCTGTAGCCTACTAAAACTGTAGCCTTCTAAAGCTGTAGCCTACTAAAACTGTAGCCTTCTAAAGCTGTAGCCTACTAAAACTGTAGCCTTCTAAAGCTGTAACCTACTAAAACTGTAGCCTTCTAAAGCTGTAGCCTACTAAAACTGTAGCCTTCTAAAACTGTAGCCTACTAAAACTGTAGCCTTCTAAAGCTGTAGCCTACTAAAACTGTAGCCTTCTAAAACTGTAGCCTACTAAAACTGTAGCCTTCTACAACTGATCTCTATTATCTAGTTATATATGCACTGGACTGGCTGTCCCATTCAACTTGTGTCTAAAGGCCGATTTACATTATCTTAGTGTTTAGCAGAGTGCTTTAGGAGAGTACTTTAGTTGAAACGTGTAAACGCTGCTTGCTTTAGTACAGTTCTACTTGCTTTAGTACGGTTTTAGTTGCCTTTCAAGTAAATCAAAATAGGATCGCTCTGTATTTTTTGTTGCAAATGATACCCCTCTCGTGCCCGCGCAACCCCCCCCCCCCCGCCCCGCGCGTTACTCGGCTCTTCACTCGTTATGTGTAAACACGTAATTTAGTCAAATCTTTAGAAGAGTGCACAAGTGACGTGAAACGCGTGCGTGTTTTTAAAGATGGCTAAATGGGCGGAAGATACAACTTTTAAATTTGTGTCTGAATATGTTGTTCATGAAAACAGGCTAGGCATTCGGCATACATTGCCATAAAAGAAGCTATGGGCGTTCATTGTGGCGTCGAAATGATAATCTACTGGAAGCATGTAAACGCTCACTGGCAGCGCACTAAAGTACTTGCCTTTCAAGTTGTACTAAATTACTCTCCTAAACACTAAGATAATGTAAATCGGCCTTAACTGTGAGGTGCCATCTACGTTACTTCCACATACTCATACGTTGATTTTCGTGACCGCCAGCGCATTGCGATTTTCAATCTAGGTCTTCGCACTTTCGTATTAACGTACTTAATAGATCATAATAAAAAAGCATGAAATTATTCATGAAATAGTAATAAACAAATATATATATATATATATATATATATATTTATATAAAATATATATTTTATATATATATTTATAATACCTATTCATCTATAACTTGGCCAGAAAGAGTTGAAATTAAATAAAATGGAACTAAAAATTTTGTATGAAAAATTGTTGCCATAGTTAAGCGTTATCTGTCAGATTTGACAGATCGCGAAGAAAGTGGCGGCCTCATTTTTTTATTTACTCTTTATGGTCAAGCTATATGCTATGTTATGTTGTACAGTCAAATGGGGGAAAATGAGACTAGCGGGTAACTTGGGACATGGTCCACACCAGCATCTATGAACCAGCTATAAGCCTATAACGTTATAACTGGTTGGTAAATGTAGAGTCCAAAGTTTTCAACCAGTTACAACGATATAGCTGGTTCATAGATGCTGGTGTAAACCATGTCCCAAGTTATCGTCGTCACACGTATTTTCTGACTTTTGACTTGGTCCAGATCAAACCGTCGAGCAGGAAGGCTCACAGTAAATAAACAAAATAACGTCTAATATTAAAATATGCCGTGTGATGCCGGCTTAGAATAGCATCACCCCACATCCTTCCCGCGGGTGTCGTAAAAGGCGACTAAGGGACTCGAGAGTATTGGTGTATTACAATTTTTAGGCGACAGGCTGACAACTTGACACTGTAGTGATACACATGTTTTCTGAAACAACCTTGGAAAACAATCCTCAAAAATGTCAGACGTAGCGATAATGGCTGTATTCATACGGTCGCTATCGCCACGTCTGACATTTTCGAGGATTGTTTTCCAAAGTTGTTTCAAAAAACATGTGTATTATTTTATTATAGTGACAAGTTGTCAGCCTGTCGCTAAAAAATTGTAATACACCAATACTCTCGAGTCCCTTAGTCGCCTCTTACGACACCCGCGGGAAGACCTCCGGAACGATCGGTCTACTTTCCCGATCGGTCTACTTTTGTGTGGTGATGCTATTCTAAGCCGGCATCACACGGCAAATTCTAATTCATTTTCCCCCATTTGACTGTTGCTATTGTAGGAAGCACACGGACGAGCGGCCATACTCGTGTGACCTGTGTCCCCAGCGCTGCGTCTCCAAGTCCAACCTGCTCGCGCACCGCCGTCGACATCTAGGGCTCAACTCATTCCAGGTACGCACGTAGCGACCTCTGGTGGCTACTGTAGCGACCTCTGGTGGCTACACCACGAAGCTCACTCTAGTGGTTCACTAGCAAAAAAAGGGTGTCCCAATGGCGTAGCGGATAGAACTCCTGCCTTCTACGCCGAGAGTCGTGGGTTCGATCCCCACAAGACACAAATGTTTATGAAGTTTTTTCAAATATTTGTGTTTAGTCTGGGTGTTTTCTATGTAAAATATGTATTTATTTATTTAAAAAAAGTATATAAGTATTAGTATCAGCTATCTTGTTCCCATAGTACAAGCTTTGCTTAGTTTGGGCCTAGATGGTGCTGTGCGAATTGTCCAGGATATTTATTTTATTTTTTATTAAGACGCAACTGGAGTTCGCAACATATTCGATAGATGGCGCCACGTGACAGAAAGATGGGCCTGAAACGCGGTATCGAAGTGTTAACCGCGCAACGCTTATATAGAAGTACAACTTCCTGACAGGTCAAATGAGTTACTTTTTAAAACGATCTAAAACTATTATTATTATTTATTAAACAGGCAGGCAGTTGAAACAACTGATAACGCCTGTATCCTGTTCACTGTGCAAGTTCGTCACTATATACGTATAGCACTATAGTTCACTTTAGTTATTTATGTTTAGTTTTTTTATTTGCCACGACACTGTTTTTTATGTTCGTCTAGTCTGTTTATGAATGCATTTATGCTGGTTGCTGAAATTAAGCTTTTAGGCAAGGCATTTCACGATTTTACCACTCGGTTACTCAGAAAGTGTTTGTGTGGGTTGTTGTGAGATCTTTACATACATACATATATCACGCCTTTATCCCTTGCGGGGTAGGCAGAGCGTTAACGGCCGTAAGAATACGGCCAGTATCGCGACGTTTTTGAGGATTGTTTTCTAAGGTTGTTTCAGAAAACATGTGTATCACTATAGTGACAGGTTGTCAGCCTGTCGCCTAGAAATTGTAATACACCAACACTCTCGAGTCCCTTAGTCGCCTCTTACGACACCCGCGGGATGTGGGGTGATGCTATTCTAAGCCGGCATCACACGGCATGTGAGATCTTTGCGCCTTTAATTTGAGATGATGACCTCGCAGTCAGGCAAAACTGTATTTTGTTTGAAGAACTAGAAGTATGACGTCACGCCGTAAGTGTTTGGATGGCGTCAAAACACTTACTTTTATATTATTTTTCTGTTTATTAACTAAAACTTTGAATATTTCGAAAAGTTAGGGGGCGTCCATAAATTACGTGAGGTGTTTTTTAAAATTTTCTGCCCCTCCCTCCCCCCCTGGTGAGGTGTCGTGAGATTTTATTCAACCCCCTCCACCATCTCCCAATCTCACGTGAGATTTTTCAAAATGTGAGTTTTTACGTAAACGCGTTGGATTGTTATCGTAAAAAGAAAAAAACAAATTTGCTTCGTGCTTTTATTTACGACTAGTTATGACTAATTGAGCTATTTGGTATAAAACAAATATGGTGGTTTGACAGTAAGTATATGTATAACGTCGAAGTATGAATGAAATTATTTTCTATTGAACGAATTAGTGAATGATCTTTATCGTATTACGTTTACGCTTAAGATTAAATCTTATGCATGTACAATCTGGATTGAATGGACCAAAATAGTTTTTTTTTGTTTCAATCAGAAAAGAAATTGCGTGATATTTGCCGAGACCCCCCCTCTCTCCAACGTAAGATTAGATGAGATTTGAATCGACCCCCTCCCCCCCTTAAACACCTCACGTAATTTATGGACGCCCCCTTATGAATGGAGTCCGTAGTGTTTTTGGACAATAGTTTTAAGCGTACAACTGTTTTTTTTTAATGACCCAGGTAATTAGCAAATAGTCTCTAGATTGTCTGTCCATCTGGCGGGTGGTCTATAGCTATGATCAATAATAACTTTTTGTCACAAAGTTTATACATTAGTCTAGTCGTGTAAGTATACACATCACAATTAAAGACTATAGCAACCCAAGGTGTCAATTTACTATCTCAAAAAAAATAGGGTGTGCGGCCAAAACATTTACGAATCCGTGTGATGCCGGCTTAGAATAGCATCACCTCACATCCTTCCCGCGGGTTTCGTAAGAGGCCACTAAGGGACTCGAGAGTTGGTGTATTACAATTTTTAAGCGACAGGCTGACAACCTGTCACTATAGTGTCACCTTAAACAACTTTGGAAAACAATCCTTAAAAATATCGGACGTGGCGATAGCGACCGTTTTCTTATGGCCGTTATTGCTCTGCCTACCCCGCAAGGTATAAAGGCGTGATATACAGGGTGTTAGGGACAGCGTCCCGAATACTGATAGGGTGCAAGCAGACTATGAAAATGAACAACTTTCCCCTAGGAACATATGTCAGGAAACGACAAAAAAATTTCTACCTCCCATACAAAATCGCGATCAGCTGACTGCACTTACTATGGGAAGCCAAAAATATTTTTGACGTTTCCTGACATATGTTCCTAGGAGAAAGTTGTTCAGTTTCATG
Source organism: Keiferia lycopersicella (assembly GCA_029255805.1). Taxonomy (NCBI): domain Eukaryota; kingdom Metazoa; phylum Arthropoda; class Insecta; order Lepidoptera; family Gelechiidae; genus Keiferia; species Keiferia lycopersicella. Next base: position 694,246 of record JARACZ010000015.1, on the reverse strand, counting down.
GTCTACTTGCACCCTATCAGTATTCGGGACGCTGTCCCTAACACCCCGTATATGTAAGTATGTATGTATGTAAATTTATGAATAAATAACAATGTTAGTATTCTTTATCCCAACAGTGCAACATATGCAATAAAAAGTTTGGCTACAAGCTGAGCTTGAAGGAGCACATCGCAATCACTCACGAACGCTCGCAATCATATCCGTGCACGCACTGCGGTTCCGTATACGCAAGGAAGAAGGGATTAAAACGACACATACTTAGCAAACACTCTAATATTGAGGCTAGTAAAGAAAAGAATGCACAAAATTCTTCAGTATTTTTACGTCAAAGTGAACAAGCAATGAATAAAGAAAGCGTTGAGGAGAATAAAGAAAAAATGGAGAATGGAGCAGAAAATTCCTCAGTGGTTTTGTATGAGAGTGAAAGTCTTCAAGAGACGTATGCAAACGTGCATGATGTCGATAAAAATGGTGAAGGTAAGGTGTGGGTAGAAATCAAACTGTTATAAAAGGATTAAAATTACATTACATTTACATTTGACTGTCCCGATGGCGTAGTGGATAGTACTCCTGCCTTCTACGCCGAGGGCCGTGTGTTCGGTCCCCACCGGACACAAATATTTGTTACGTCTTTTCAAATATTTGTGTTGAGTCTGGGTGTTTTCTATGTATAATATGTATTTATTTACAAAAAAAAGTGTTTATAAGTATTAGTATCAGATATCTAGTTCCCATAGTACAAGCTATGCTTAGTTTGGGCCTAGGTGGTGCTGTGTGATTTGTCCAGAATATTTATTTATTTATTAGGTGGGTCTCCATTAAACGAGCAGTCTCAGAGGCATGCGGCGCAATGCGCGGTCGGTGTGGACGGTTTTTCGTTCGAGCATGAGAATTTTAACATGCGCTGCTCAGGCGAGACACGTCTACACCGACCGCGCATTGCACCGCATGCTGCGCGCGGCAGTGAGCATCTAAGGCTGCTCGTTCAGTGGAGACCCAGCTATTCACTTCTCATCAGAGAAATCGAGACACTTTCGTTTTTATGATTTAATAAAACACGAAATTTAGAAAAAACTTTCGAATTTAAGACATGTTAAGAAGAAATGTTAAGATTTTATAAATCTCATTTTACTCACTATAACACGATATAGATATAAAATAAACACAGTTTTAAGATAATGTGATTCGCAAGAAACATTTTTCAAGGTGTCCCGGATTTTTGGTAAGAAGTATATTATACGGGGTGTAAGGGACAGCCCTCCGAAAACTGAAGGGTGCATTCAGATCTTGAAACTGAACAACTTTCCCAAAGAAACATACTTAGTTCGAAATATGGTAAAAATGGATCTGCCACAAAATTATTTGGTCTGTCACATTTTGTATGACCTATGTTTCTTGCGAAAAGTGGTCCAGTTTCATGGGCTGGTTTACCACTTAAAATACAGGGTGTAAAAATATTAGCCGCAAATATTTTAAGGGGTGAGTCAGCCCGTGAAACTGAACAAATTTCCCCAAGAAACATAGGTCGAAATATGAAAAAAAATTTGGACCTCCCATACAAAATTACCGACCGACCAAGTCAATTTGTATGGGGGGTCCAAAAAATTTTAACCTAACCTAACCTAACCTACCTAAAAAATGCGTGGAAACGAACTAAGTACTTTTCCTATCACCTTATTATGATGAAGTACAGACCTTTTATGTCACGAGTGCGCGTTTTTATACTTGTGTGTGTTATCCCTCTCTCTTTTCGTTCTGGACACCGAGTCGTCCAAAGAAAAGAGAGAGAGACAACACACACAAAGTATGGCAAACCGCGCACTCGTGAGTTAAAAGATCTGTAATTTTATCCATTAGGAAATAAAAATGGAGCTTGCATTATATAGATAAATGTAAAAAATGTTTTACATATGGTATTTGAAAATAAAACTATTTATGTTAACAATCGTATGTTTTATTCTGTATTTCCCGTTCCCTCCTACTTAACAAATAAAAGTCTGTTTCTGCGAGGATGGCAACCCAATGCAGATATGCACAAGGGCTTGGCGGACTCGGCGACTTAGGGCTCCCACACATAATTGCGAATTGCTGCGATACGATTTCGTGCGGCAAAGCGTTAGTTGAGGTGACCATAATTTCAACGGTAGTCAGTCGTATTGGACGTGATTTTAGAAATAGTGACTCGATGGATCGCAAAAAAATTGTTGCGCTGCTATTATTCTTAAAAAGATATAGAAGAAAAAGGAGATTTTGGGTAAATCCATTTATCACGATTATGAACCCAGATGGAAATTATTTTACTCGAAAATACTATGCTTTGAGAACAGATGAAGATACATTTTTTTTTCTTTCCTGATTTGAGTCTTTCTCCCACGCTGTCTCAGAGCGAACTAAAATGGCGTCTCCAAGTGTGACGTAATATTGTGAGAATGCGCGATGCGAATTAGATCGGATGTTCTTGCGTTGCATTCGCGCGAGCTCGTAGATATTTGCGATGCGAATTCGCAGATATGTGTGGTAGCCCTTAGCAAGGCAATGTGGATGGCCTAGGGCGCGAGTAGTTACCGTCGGCCAGACGTGCGTCTCCATTGAAGCGGGGCTGCGCTATGCTAAGCTAAGCGCGACATAAATTGGCCAATTATGAGCCTCAAAATTAGTGCCGCCCCGCTTCAGTGGAGACGCACCCTTAAGCCGACCTCGACGCTAAGCGCGATGAGTTTAAAAGCCCGTCCACCCGTCGCTATTAATTATAATGTAAATGGAAAACTCACCTGTCCACGCTGCACAGGAGTTTACTGACAAAATTGGCTACAATAGCCATCTCCGGGCGCACCAGCGCCGATCTGATTAGGAGTCCTAGTGGTCGCCATGGCCGAAAGCGGTCGTCGGAGAGATCATCATCATCATTCCCGTTTAGAACTCCTTATGCTTTTTATCTACGTAAAAAAATTGCATATATTTTAAGGGGTGAACCAGCTTATGAACCTGACAAAGCTAATATTTTAACACCTTAGGTATATTTCTCTTATTAAGGTCTCTTCTCTTTTCGTGTGGGACACCGAGTCGTCCAACGACCCGATGGACCCTAGTGTCAGAATTTTTCAACCGCCTTCTACATGTAGCAGGCTTCTGACATGGTTGTGTAACGACCGCCGTCTAAGTGATCATAGACAGCAACCGGGACCTACGGCTTAACGTGCTATCCGAAACAACCGTCTTACTTACGGACAATTGGGTGGTTCAGCCCGCAATGTCCTAACCAGACTGGGAACAAATTTACAAAGTGATAAATATCCGTATATATTTGCCGTGTGATGCCGGCTTAGAATAGCATCACCCCATTTCCTACCCGTGGGTGTCGTAAGAGGCGACTGAGGGACTTGAGGGTTTCAGGTGTATTACAAATTTTAGGCGACAGGCTGATAACCTGTCACTACAGTGATACACATGTTTTCTGAAACAACCTTGGAAACAATCCTCGAAAATGTCAGACGTGGCGATAGCGACCGTATTCTTACGGCCGTTAACGCTCTGCCTACCCCGCAAGGGACAAAGGCGTGATATATAAATACCAACTTTGTGAGTGACCCACCGAGAATCGAACCCGGAACCTTCAGCGTCAAAGGCAGCCACCACCACTGCGCCACATCGATCGTTATTAAGGTTAGCCACAAAATTTGGGAATCTCCGTTTTGGGCAATCCCAAGCATGTTTCGGTACCGCTACTGACACGCCGCGGTATGTCCGACGCGGGTTTTCCTCAAAACCACAAGTTCATGCAAATTTTGTTAGCCATCTTGCTTTGTTGTATTTATTTTATACAGGGTGTAAAAATTAGTTGCAAATATTTTAAGGGGTGAACCAGCCAATGAAACTGAACAACTTTCCCCAAGGAACATAGGTCGACAAATGTAAAAAAATGTTGGAACTCCAATACAATATTATATTACCGACCAACCAAGTAAACTTGTATGGGAAGTCCAAAAAATGTTTCTTCGGGAAAGTTGTTCAGTTTCATGGGCCGATCGATGTGGCGCAGTGGTAGTGCGACTGCCTTTGACGCAGAAGGTCCCGGGTTCGATTCTCGGTGGGTCACTCACAAAGTTGATATTTATCACTTTGTGATTTTTTTCCCAGTCTGGTTAGGGCATTGCGGGCTGAACCACCCGATTGTCCGTAAGTAAGATGGTTCCGTGTTTCGGATAGCACGTTAAGCCGTAGGTCCCGGTTGCTGTCTATGATCACTTAGACAACAGTCGTTACACAACCATGTCAGAAGCCTGCTACTTGTAGAAGGCGGTTGAAAAATTCTGACACTAGGGTTCACCGGGTCGTTGGACGACTCGGTGTCCCACACGAAAAGAGAGGAAGAGATGGGCCGATTCACCCACTAAAATATTTGCGGCTAATAATTTTACACCCATGTGATCCATCCGTATTATAGAGTATACAGGGTGTAAGGGACGGTGTCATGAAAACTTTGCAGGGGTGCTCAGGCCATGAAACTGAACAACTCTTTCTATGGGAGCTATGTTAGGGAACGAAAAAAATTTTCCGACCTTCCATACAAAATTCCCAATCCGCTGAGTAAGTTGTATGGGAAGTCGAAAAACTTTTTTCGTTTCCCAACATAGCCCCCATAGAAAAAGTTGTTCAGTTTCATGCTCTGATCACGCCTGCAAAGTTTTCGTTACACCGTCTCTTACACCCTGTATATTATCTGTCGCCGGCCTGTACCGGTTTCTCGACTGGTTTCGATGAGCGATGTAACCAGTTCACACCACCCGTATAAATCATAAATTACCGCACTAACAACGCTGTCAACACGCGCAACCTCGTTTATTGGGAACCCCCTGGCTATGGCCGGGGCTCCGAAATACAGCGGAGCGGCGGCGGTGGCGTGAGAGTTTATGGAACGGAGCGGGCAGATTTCGCTTCGGTCTATATGTATACAGGGTGACAGGAAATTAGTGGGTGAATCAGCCTATGAAACTGAACAACTTTCCCCATGGAACATAGGTCGAAATATGAAAAAAAATGTTGGTCCTCCCATACAAATTGACTTAGTCGGTCGGTAATTTTGTATGGATGGGCCAATTTTTTTTTTTCATTTTTCGACCTATTTTCCATGGGGAAAGTTGTTCAGTTTCATGAGCTGGTTCATCCCTTGAAAGGAATGCATCAATTTTCCAGTCACCCTGTATAGATCTTCATTCGCTCAGAATGTCACGAGTGGCGACCAGCGTAACTTGACCTTCATGCTCGATGTACGCACCTACTGATGCGCACTTATAGTTGCGCTGGTCACGACGCCCTCTCACCGAATGAGCTATACGTATATGCAGACGCCACTGTATTCGATGTGGCGCAGTGGTAGTGCGACTGCCTTTGACGCAGAAGGTTCCGGGTTCGATTCTCGGTGGGTCACTCACAAAGTTGATATTTATCTCTTTGTAAATTTGGTCCCAGTCTGGTTAGGACTTTGCGGGCTGAACCACCCGATTTTCCGTAAGTAAGATGGTTCCGTGTTTCGGATGACACGTTAAGCCGTAGGTCCCGGTTGCTGTCTATGATCACTTAGACGGCGGCGGTCGTTACACAACCGTGTCAGAAGCCTGCTACTTGTAAAAGGCGGTTGAAAAATTCTGACAATAGGGTTTATCGGATCGTTGGTCGACTCGGTGTCCCACACGAAAAAAAGAAGAAGACAGAGGAATATTCCTGTATTGTGCCTTAGGGCGCGTTCTCATACACGACTAGGATTGGATGACAGCATCGCGAAGCCTGCTACTTGTAAAAGGCGGTTGAAAAATTCTGACAATAGGGTTCGTAGGGTCGTTGGATGACTTGGTGTCCCACACGAAAAGAGAGACTTTATTGGAGTGTCTGCTCGTTGCCCGCCCCGCCGTAGTTTGGAGCCCCAGCTTTAGAAATCACGGTGCAAGTGGTAGACACTGCGTTAATTTTTAACTGACTTAAATAAAAGGAGCTTTGACCAGTAATTTAAAAAGTAATTAAATAAATAAATAAACAATAAATAAATATCCTGGACAATTCACACAGCGCCATCTAGCCCCAAACTAAGCAAAGCTTGTACTATGGGAACTAGATATCTGATACTAATACATATATACTTTTTTTTGTAAATAAATACATATTATACATAGAAAACACCCAGACTCAACACAAATATTTGAAAATTGACTTAACAAATATTTGTGTCCGGTGGGGATCGAACCCACGACCCTCGGCGTAGAAGGCGGGCATACTATCCGCTACGCCATCGGGACAGTCAAAATTCACCTTCTTCTAATTTTCTCTTACACCTTGTATAATCGAGCTCGCTACGGGTGGCTAGCTCTTTGCTACGCAGCTACCACAGATTCTGTGACCGTGATTTTTTATACAGGGGAAAGCAGTTTCAGCCCAACCAGCTCAGGTGAATCATTTTTTCCATATTTCGAATTTACGACTAATTACGACCTATGTTTCTTGTCGGAAATTTGGAAAAGTTGTTCAGATTCATGGGCTGATTTACCTTATACAGGGTGTAAAAAAATAGTTGCAAATATTTAAAAGGAGAACCAGCCATGAAACATAATTATGTCGACTTATGGTAAACATTTTTAGACCTCCCATACAAAATTACCAACCGACCGAGTCAATTTGTATGGGTCCAATTTTTTTTTCGTATTTCGAATTTACGACCAATGTTTCTTGTAGGAAAGTTTGGGAAAGTTGTTCAGATTCATGGGCTGATTCACCTCTTAAAATATTTGCAGTTAATATTTTTACACCTTTTAAGTGACCCACCGAGAACCGAACCCAGAACTTTCTGCGTCTAAGGCAGTCGCACTACCACTGCGCCACATCGGTTGTTCTAACCTGCACTGTAATCCCTGTTTGAATAATGTCTACAAAAATGCCCGTGTGATGCCGGCTTAGAATAGCATCACCCCATTTCTTCCCGTGGGTGTTGTAAAAGGCAACTCGAGGGTTTCATGTGTATTACAAATTTTAGGCGACAGGCTGACAACCTGTCACTACAGTGATACATGTATCATCGAAATCAATACTTGTTAGACGTGGCGATAACGACCGCAATTTTACGATTGTTAACGCTCTGCCTACCCCGGAAGGGATAAAGGCGTGATTTGTGTGTGTGTGTCTACAAAAACTAGGTTGAAATAATAGGCAGATAGGGCGTCGGATGAGGGAAAAGGGCCTAGACCATCGCTCTGGCTCGTTCCTGGTGCAAAGGTTGTCCATTGCAATACAACGTGGTAATGCTAGTAGTGTAATGGCATGGGGTCTCATTCCTTACTAAAGGAAATTAGTCCAAAAAAATATCAATAGATGGCGACACGGGGAGCGAATATTACTTAAGAATCTGAAATAAAGGCAAATTTACAAAAACAAAGTATTGGAAAATTATAAATACATTATTCAAGATGTTGTGACGGAAAACACGCGAAATTATTCACATTTTGGCAATATTTTTCAATACAAATTAAGTGAATACGAAGTATCCAATAAATAACCTAGATGTCGCTAGCAACGCTCGCGCTGATTCGACACATCAAATAGGCCGCCAATAGCCGTCTTAAAGCAATCGAACACCCTCTATGACGTTAAGTATCTGTACTACTGTAGTAGTATTATCCCTCCGGCCGCCATCGCAACCGCATATTATCTGTGGTAATGGACACCTTTGGACCGGGGGCGCCCTGGGGTGGTTTTTTTAGTTAAGTTTATTTTTGTTAAATTTTATTGTTTTTGTATTTTTGACTGCATTTCTTGTAATGTTTTATATCTATGCTGTGACAATTATTACAAATATATAATAAAAAAAAACGTTGAAATATATATTCTAGTGCTCAGCTTATGTCCAGCAGTGGGATAGTTGTAGTTGACAAAGCTCTGTTTTCCAGGAACTTTATTTCTGGTTTCTGAAGCACTCTGAGTAAAATTTGATTCGATACATACATACATATATCACGCCTTTATCCCTTGCGGGGTAGGCAGAGCGTTACCGGCCGCAAGAATACGGCTGCTACCGCCACGTCTGGCATTTTTAAGAATTGTTTTCTAAGGTCGTTTCAGAAAACATGTGTATCACTATAGCGACAGGATGTCAGCCTGTCGCCTAAAAATTGTAATACAACAATACTCTCGAGTCCCTTAGTCGCCTCTTACGACACCCGCGGGAAGGATGTGGTGTGATGCTATTCTAAGCCGGCATCACACGGCAAAATTGATTCGATAAACGGTTTTAAAAATGTCATAATAGACCGCTTTAATTATAGTTACCTACGATAGAGCGCAAGCCAAAACAAATCTGACATCATTCTCAAAAACTTGTTTCAAAATTATTTCTTTATTATTTTTCATTGAGCTTGTAGCATACTTCAGAAATACCTGCTCCAATCCAAGTAAGTTAGGCGGATTGCACACTTGACGCGGAGCGCAAAAATATCGCAGCGGTCTGTCAGATCCATACTAGAAATGTCAGTCCCCATACTAAACCGCTCAACCGCTGTCGACGTAGCGCTATCGCAGTGGCGTCCGCCGAGTGCTGTTTTAGTATGAGTGACGTTTCTAGTACGGATCTGACAGACCGCTGCGATATTTTAGCGCTCCGTCGTGCGTCAAATGTGTTTCTCGCCAAAAGTTAGCTCGTATGTTCAACCGAGTTGGGTTGGTACCTGAGAACCTGATTTCCAAAACTTTACGGGATACAAAGCCCCTAGTCTGCTGTTTTTGTCATTGTTTGCCGTGTGATGCCGGCTTAGAATAGCATCACCCCATTTCGTTCCCGCGAGTGTCGTAAGAGGCGACTAAGGGGCTTGAGGTTTTCATGTGTATTGCAATTTTTTAGGCGACAGGCTAACAGCCTCTTACTACAGTGATACACAAATCATCTGAAAGGGCCCTCAATATTTGTCAAACGTGGCGATATCTACCGTATTTTTTTTACGGCCGACAATAGTCTGCCTACACCGCAAGGGATAAAGGCGTGATATGTGTATGTGTAACGCCGTCGCAACTCAACTGCCATGCCATTGCCTGTCATTCAAACTTCAAACTGGAAGACTACGAAACTCTAAAATCTTACAACTGACATCCAACTGAAACGATTTTCATTTAGCAGAATAAGGGCCCAGGACTTTTTTATGTACCGGTCATCAGTAACGACCAACCTCCTACTGAGGCCATGGCACGGTATGTTAAATGGCATGCCACTATTCATGCAAAACAGAAATATGTCGAATGAGATATAAGCCCCCATGTGTCAATCATAATAAGCTATCTAAGGACACGGGGCGGCATGGAGCTGCAGAAATAATTAGGATTGCAATTGGCATTGCAAACCAGTTTTTCCCATGGCAAAAAAATTGTTTACTACATCATATTTTATATCACGCCTTTATCCCTCGCGCGGTAGGCAGAGCGTTAACGGCCGCAAGAATACGGTCGCTATCGTCACGTCTGACATTTTTGAGGATTGTTTTCCAAGGTTGTTTCAGAAAACATGTGTATCACTAAGTGACAGGTTGTCAGCCTGTCGCCTAAAAATTGTAATACACCAATACCCTCGAGTCCCTTAGTCGCCTCTTATGACACCCGCGGGAAGGACGTGGGGTGATGCTGTTCTAAGCCGGCATCTCACAGCATCTTTCGATGAATAAAACATCATCACTAGTGTTATACTTTCGTGAAAGACGATTCAATCGGGGTCTGAGCAAGAGCACAGTCACTGCGTTGCCTGGGATGCGATTGGGGAAAACACAGAGTTTCCCAGGGCCCAGGACTTGCGCCACCCTCTCGGCCTCCCTGGCTGACCCCACAGGAACGACGAGTCGATACGTGCGGAGCCAGGTCGGTTGCAGGAGTCTACCGCATGATAGACCTCTGTCACGCCTGATGGAGACCCCGTTCCGGGTTGAGTGTGGAGTTGTCCTTCTCCAGGACCAGTCTTGGGTCGGGTTAATCCCTCGGTCGCCTCTTACGACCTCCTCGCGAAGAAAGGTTGTGGTGCTATTCTACTCTGCCGATACCACACGGTTCATAAAATAAAACACGCACATAAAAAACTGAGATTCTTGAATGCAATTTCAGACTCAACTTTCTCTTTAATAAACGCCTCATAATGTCGTCGACGTATAACCATAATTATACCAAATGTACGAAATAATTGATGTTCTTCGTATTTTGCACGGATTTTGTTAACTAAATGTCATCAATGGCTCACTCAAGCCGGTTTTATTTAAAGAGCCGGCATATATGATCTCGCGTTTTATCGTCAACGTCTCCTGATGATGAGTGACGTGTGATGCCGGCTTCGAATAGCATCACCCCATATCCTTCCCGCGTGTGTCGTAAGAGGCGACTAAGGGACTCGAGAGTATTGGTGTATTACAATTTTTAGGCGACAGGCTGACAACCTGTCGCTATAGTGATATACATGTTTTCTGAAACAACCTTGTAAAACAATCCTCAAAAATGACAGACGTGGCGATAGTGGACGTGTTTTTACGGCCGTTAACGCTCTGCCTACCCCGCAAGGGATAAAGCCGTGATATATGTATGTATGTATGTCTCCTGACGATAAATAAAGTTCGAAATAAATAGAGGATCTAAGCAAACGTGACACATATTTGATATTAAAAAATCTAGTAACTGACTTTGCCGTGTGGTGCCGGCATAGAACAGCATCATCCCAATTCTTCCCGCGGGTGTTGTAAGAGGCTACTAAGGGACGAGGGTTTCATGTGTACATACATACATACATACATATATCACGCCTTTATCCCTTGCGGGGTAGGCAGAGCGTTAACAGTCGTAAGAATACGGCCGCTATCGCCACGTCTGACATTTTTTAGGAATTGTTTTCCAAGGATGTTTGAGAAAACATGTGTATCACTATAGTGACAGGTTGTCAGCCTGTCGCCTAAAAATTGTAATACTTACACCAATACTCTAGAGTCCCTTAGTCGCCTCTTACGACACCCACGGGAAGGATGGGGGTGATGCTATTCTAAGCCGGCATCACACGGTTTCATGTGTATCACCACGTATTACAACTTTTTGGACAACCTGTCACTACAGTGATACATAACTCATCTGAAGGGGCCCCCAATACTTGTTAGAATTAGGGTGACGCTGTTGTCAGTTTTGAGGGGCTATCTGTCAAATTCAGTGACGCTAAGGGTGCGTCTCCTCTGAAGCGGGGCTGCGCTAAGCTGAGCTGAGCGGAGCATGAATTGACCAATCAGGGTGCGTCTCCACTGAAGCGGAGCGGGGATTCAGGGATTCCAAGGCTCATGATTGGTGAATTCATGCCGCGCTTAGCTTAGCGCAGCCCCGCTTCAGTGGAGACGCGCCCTTATCAATGGAAAATCGCTCATTCGCAGCCAGCGCCATCTACTAGGAACTAACTAGGAAAACCTACTTAGACGTATGCGTAAGTAAACCTACCTAATGTATTTTCTTTGTTTCGTGGATTTAATCATACTACAGGGAAAACACTAAGGATAATGTCAAAGTTATATAAATATCTCTTTCTTTATTGAAGCTAGAATACATATGTTAACAATTAAATAAAATTGCAATAAAATCTAAATATTACCCATTCATGTCTCGTGGTTATCTAAATAAGATTAAGTAAATAAATTAGTACCTTCTTAGTTGTTTAGTTATATTGATGTTATTTATCGTTCGCATTTTGTATTTTATACTAACGTTACGAGTTACAAGCATAAGGCTTTTTATTTATTAGACGTCTCTATTTTTATTCTGGTTTCTAGACTATCCAAAAATTTTGCGTACTGGCTAAATATGATCCCATAGTCGCTTCATTTCAAATGGAAATGACATCACAGAGATCCCATGAATATATTAGTTTTGAGCCAACACAACACGCGCACTTTACGAGCAACCAGTTACAAGTTACTCATCAGTAACTCTTCGACCATGAACATGAGAACACGACGGCCATTTTGGAGAAAATGACGCGCGAACTTTAAAAATAGAATAAACTTTTGACAAGACTGAACGTTCCAAAATGACTTCTTTTTATTTTTTTAGTGCCATTTTAGTTTTAAATAGTGAATTTGTAAGTGGCCAGTCACCCTGTCCACATGTGTTTGATTATATGAGTGATAGAAATGGTGTTTATGGATTGGTAACAGTAAGGCCGACTGCCGCCGTTTCTACGCTTCAAATTATACTCAATTTCACCATAGCTACTAGACTTGTAGGGGTAAGTACCTCTTTTATTTATTATACATACATACATATATCACGCCTTTATCCCTTGCGGGGTAGGCAGAGCGTTTACGGCCGTAAGAATACGGTCGCTATCGCCACGTCTGACATTTTTGAGGATTGTTTTCCAAGGCTGTTCCAGAAAACATGCGTATCACTATAGTGATATGTTGTTAGCCTGTCGTCTAAAACTTGTAATACACCTGAAACCCTCAAGTCCCTCAGTGGCCTCTTACGACACCCACGGATAGGAAATGGGGTGATGCTATTCTAAGCCAGCATCACACGACATGCACATCATTTAGGTATCATTCGATATGACTTTAGGTTTTACACGAAAGATCTTAATTTGGATTTGTAGGTACCTACCTATCAAATATTCATCAAGTATCTTTTTTTGCTTATAAGATATTATATTACATACCTACTTATTATTTATATATACCTACCTACTCATGAATTATTTACCAATCATAACAAGCATTTTTAAGTTTTGGAATAACTTTTGAAACCTGATTTTATGATTAAAATTTGAGATTTGATTTTGCAAAGGACAAATGGATTTAAATTTTGGAAAAATAAACGACTAAAAACCACCCCCGTCAAATAAAATCATACATACATACATACATTATATCACGCCTTTATCCCTTGCGGGGTAGGTAGAGCGTTAACGGCCTTAAGAATACGGTTGCTATCGCCACGTCTGACATTTTTGTGGATTGTTTTCCAAGGTTGTTTCAGAAAACATGTGTATCACTATAGTGACAGGTTGTCAGCCTGTCGCCTAAAAATTGTAATAAACCAATACTCTTGAGTCCCTTAGCCTCCTTAGTAAAAATTAAAAAGACCTTCTTATTTTGATGATTGATTGCAATTTTGTCTGAAGCCTACTTTAGTTATTAAAATCAGGCGGATCGCACGCTTAACGCACGACGGAGCGCTAAAATATCGCAGCGATCTGTCAGATCCATACTAGAAATATATGATCAACCGCTGTGGACTGTGCGGTTTTAGTATGGGCAGTGACGTTTCTAGTGTGGATCTAACCGACCACTGCGATATTTTAGCGCTCCGTCGAGCGTAAAGTGTGCGATCCGCCTCAGTCCGTGATTGATGTGGACTGAGTGACTGATGAAACAAGGAAAACGGGCCAGAAAACTCGGAGAAAGTCACGTGGTAATGGGTGAATAACCAGTTCTAAAATATCAATGACCCGCGGACGGATAATTACACACTTAACGCACAACGCAACGCTAAAATGACATATCCGTATCCGTAACGCAGCGGTCTGTCAGACTCATACCTACCAAGTAGAAACGCCATCATACTCAACTGGTGTCGACGTATTGACATTATTTTCTAGTATAGATCTGACAGACCGCTGCGTTACTTTAGCGCTTTATTTTTACTCTCATAACTTCAATAACATAGAGAAGATCACCAAATAAAACACTTTCCTACATACATACATACATATATCACGCCTTTATCCCTTGCGGGGTAGGCAGAGCGTTAACAGCCGTAAGAATACGGTCTTTCACACTTTCCTTGTATGCAATTTGTAGAAAACTTGCTATACTTACCTACCGTACGGGCAAGAGATTTGAACCTGCGACTTATATATAAACCTCGTATATAAAACGACGCCTCTACCAACTGGTCAGCCGCGGCTCCATCTACTGGAATCGATTTGCAACTAATTCCCAGCAAAAAACGAATGAAAGTCGCTGGTTATAATAATAGAACAGTTTCCTAAAAAATGTTGGGAAAAAAAACAAATGGAAATAATTCACGCCAATTATGGGATTTGAACCCACGTGTTTTGACTAGCCGGGTCGAACGTGTTAGGCCGTTACAAAACGGTTGGCTCTGATCTGACCCAGACGGCGAAATAGAGAACCATTTTTTTACAGTTTAGTTCTATATATAATCATCATACCTAACATTTCAGAACTACGTGGGCCGCATAACTCCCCTGGCTGGCGGCATCAACCAGCTCGAAGACTTCAACCGAGGAGCGCCGCTGCACTACCGGATAGACTTCCCCGTGACCTCGCCCCTGCCGAAGCTGACGGCGCTAACTGTCAACGGGAACTTACTCTGCGAAGGACCTGCTGGTAAGTAGTGTGTGGTTTAGAGACAGGTGTATCACGCTCTAGTTGATGAGAAGCCATCTCCAAGACTTTAACCCAGCTACCCAGAATGTCTCTGCCGAAGCTGAAAGCGCTAACTGTCAACGGGAACTTACTCTGCGAATGACCTGCTGGTATGTAGGTAGTAAGACAGACACACACACACACACACACACACAAATCACGCCTCCATCTCTTGCCGGGTAGGCAGAACGTTAACGGCCGCAATAACGTCGCTATCGCCACGTCTGACAAATATTGAGGGCCTTTTGAGATAAATTGTGTATCACAAGACAGATTGTCAGCCTGTCGCCTAAAAATTGTAATACACCAATACCTACTCTCGAGTCCCTTAGTCGCCTCTTACGACACCGGCGTGAAGGATGTACGGTGATGCTATTTTTTTATTTTGCTAAACGTCACTCCGCACACGACGGATGATCTGCGATAGCGCTGCGTCAACAGCAGTTGAGCGGTTTTAGAATGGGGATGACATGTCTAGTAATGGATCTGACAGGCCGCTGCGATAATTTATTTTAAAGCGAATTTAAAATGTATGCTAAATTGCAGATTTTCCTGGGCCAAACCAATACGTTGCGACCACCAGTCTGCAACACACGCTGTTCCTGAAAGATTCAGACCCAGGGTTCTTCCAGTACCAGCCCGAAGCCAAGCCGGAGACAGACTTCGACTTCTTCAATAATGATGACCGACATCAAACGCAGATATTCACTTTCAACGATAATGGGAACCGGGAAGGCACGTGGAATAACGGTAAGTAAAGACTTGAGATCTCATTTCATTCCTTACAAAAGGAAATTAGTTAAAAAGAAAATCAATAGATGGCTATACGGGTAGCGAATGTAACTTAAGAGTCTGAAATAAAGTCAAATTTACAAAAACAAAGTATTGGAAAATTATAAATACATTTAAGATAATTTGAGACGGAATACACGCGAAATTTTTCACATTTTTGCAATATTTTTCAATAAAAATGACGTCAATACGAAGTATCCAATAAATAACTTAGATGTCGCTAGCAGCGCACGCGCTGAGTCGACATATCAAATAATGCCAATAGTCATCTTAGGGCAATCGAAATCCATCTATGACCTAAGGTATCTGTACTCATCTAGTAGTATTATATTATCTGTGGTATAGACCTATCTACCCACAAAGTACTCACGTCACAATGCACAACATTATAATGCAAGACATGACAATGCACGGCATAGAATTTTGATAGTCTTCGATTAGAACACTAGTTCTAGCTGGCCATAATCGAAGACTATCAAATAATATGTATAATTTCTTTACATGTAAACATATAAAGAAATTATGTAAAATATAATGTAAGGTTACCTGAGTGTGAGGGAGAAAACATGAACCCTGGTATATGCAAGAGCCTCAGTGGAAGAGAGAAAGCATGACAGACAGCCGCCATGTACAGATCGTTTCTTTATCTGTATGGGTTTTAATGTGATTTATACATACATAAATATATTAAGCCTTAATCCCTAGTAGGGTAGGCAGAGCGTTAACGGCCGTAAGAATACGGTCGCTATCGCCACGTGACACTTTTGGGGATTGTTTACAAAGTTGTTTCAGAAAACATGTGCATCACTATAGTGAAAATTGTAATACACCAATACCCTCGAGTCCCTTAGGTAGGAAATGGAGTGATGCTATTCTAAGCTGGCATCACACGGCAATGTGATTTATATGGCGGGTATTTACAATGTCTTGTCTACCATAAACTACAAATTAAAATAAAGCGAGACTGTTTGATCAGACCGTTCAATCATTGACTCATCAATAGTTTTGGCTCTCATCGACGATTCATTGTTTAAAATGTTATCCGGGAAATTTTACTCAAAGTAATATTTTCTTTCCAGTAATGGTGCCCAATCGGCCCGAATACGAAAGGCCTGTTACCCAGCCACCGCGGCAGACCAGGCCTCCACCACAATACTACCCTGAGGTCATCACGCAGCCACCGCCGCCCCCCCGGCCTGTGTGAGTTCTAATTGTGGTTTTAATCTATTCACATACATACATATATCACGACTTTATCCCTTGCGGGGTAGACAGAGCGTTAACGGCAGTAAGAATACGGTCACTATCGCCACGTCTGACATTTTTGAGGATTGTTTTCCAAGGTTGTTTCAGAAAACATGTGTATCACTATAGTGACAGGTTGTCAGCCTGTCGCCTAAGATTTGTAATACACCAATATTCCCGAATCCCTTAGTCGCCTCTTAGGGGTGATGCTATTCTAAGCCGGCATCACACGGCAATCTATTCACACATATCAAAAAGCAAAAGAAAAGGCCCCTGCGTCTTTCTCTTTGTCATGCTTAGATCTTTTAGATTAATATACAGGATAAAAAAAATTTGCGGAAAATATTTTAAGGGGTGAATCAGCCCATGAAACTGAACATCTTTCCCCAAGGAACATAGGTCGAAATATGAAAAAAAAATTTGAACCTCCCATACAAAATGTAGCAGCCGAGCGAGTCAACTGATGATGCGAAAACGGCATTTTATTGCAGTCAAACACCACCGCCATACCAACCACCCCAGCCGCAACCACAACCGCAACCATCTTTCAGCGAATGCGGCATAGTTTCTGGAGGAAATGAGATGCCTCTGATATACAACGGTCAGAGTTTCAACAGAGGCGACTGGCCTTGGCTGGTGGCTATCTATAAAAGGAAGGATGGCAGTCTCACTTTTATATGCTCTGGGACCTTGGTGTCAGATCGACACGTCGTCACAGGTAGGAAGTTGAAAACCCTACACTAAATTAACTCTCTCTTTTCGTGTGGGACACCGAGTCGTCCAACGACCCGATGAACCCTAGTGTCAGAATTTTTCAACAGTCTTCTACAAGTAGCAGGCTTCTGACATGGTTGTGTAACGACCGCCGTCTAAGTGATCATAGACAGCAACCGGGACCGGGACTAAATTAACTTATAATCCCTCTTCTGACATCAAATGTGAAAAGACAGATTTATATAAGGTGTAAAAATATTAGCTGCAAATACTGTAAGGGATACATCAGCCCATAAAACTGTACAACTTTCCCCAAGAAACATAGGTCAAAATATAAAAAAATTCTGAACCTCCCATACAAAATGTAGCAGTCGAGCGAGTCAACTGTATGGGACTGTGTGGTCCAAAGATTGACTTGGTCGGTTGGTTATTTAATTTTGTATGGAACGTCCTAAATTTTTCTCGTAATTTGACCTTTGTTCCTTGGGAAAAGTTGTTCAGTTTCATGGTCTTATGCACCCCTTAAAATATTTGCAGCATTTTTTTTTAACCCTGTATATCTGTTGTCAGTGGTCTGTAGGTTGTTTAAAAATAGACACTCAAAGAAGTTAAATCAATATCCCACTTCTGACATAATGTGTGTAAAAAAACGGACAAACTTTCGATTACTGGTTGTTTTTTTTTTGTGTTTATGGCACTTTGTGCTCAAAAAATAGCGAGTAACAAAAGATAATAATGACATTTCACTTGCATTGTGTTAGCATCCGATATGAAGTTTTATTTCTTTTCCAGCGGCACATTGCATGCAGTCCAAAACAACATTTTCCTCAAACAAGGACATCGTAGTGAAAGTAGGAGTCTACAACCTCGAAGACTGGGGAGACGACATCACAGTCACCAGAACGCTGGCCTCGTCCTCCATACACCTGGCGTACAACTCCTCTTCGCTTGCCAGTAAGTCTCAGGTTCGATTCCCATTCGTGTCACACAGTTGATATTTATCACTTTGTTATTTTTTCTGTTTGGTGAAGCTGTAGCGACATCTCCTCAACGAAAAGCTCACTCGAATGGTTCACAAGCTAGCAAGACGCAACAGAAGTTCTCGCCATATCAGCAAGATGGCGCCAGGTGACAGAACAATGGGCCTGAAACGCGGTGTCGAAGTGTTCACCGCGCAACGGATATATACAACCTCTCGGTCCTCTGACCACAACACCCGGCCTAGTTATTGCCTATGGTAATTTATATATGGTGGCGAAGTCCATGTTCATGAATTTAGTTTGGTCTAAATTGTATGTTCGCCGTGTGATGCCGGTGCCAATTCGTGTGTGGTGATTGTGGAAAATATCCCCAACTATGGGAAGGGTCTTGTCCTGCAGTGGACTATAGAGGCTTTATTTCGTGTGGGACATCGAGTCGTCCAACGACCCGATGAAGTTCTCAGAATTTTTCTTCCACAAGTAGCAGGCTTCTGACATGATTGTATGTCTGAGTGATCACAGACAGCAACCGGGACCTACGGCTTGACGTGCCATTCGAAACACGGAACCATCTTACGGACAATCGGGTGGTTCAGCCCGCAATGTCCTAACCAGACGAAAGTGATAAACATCAACTTTGTGAGTGACCCACCGAGATTCGAACCCTTCTGCGTCAAAGGCAGTCGCACTACCACTGCCCCACATCAGTCGTCAACTATAGTCTATTACAGTTGAAGAAGTTGAAAAGAGAAAAAAAATCGTTCTTTTTTCAGATGACATCCTAGTTCTAACTTTCGAGCGTAGCGTGGAATTCAACTTCAATATTCGCCCGGCATGCCTCTGGAGCGGCAACCCTGATCTCACGCGCATCGTCGGAGCCTCTGGAGTGGTCAGTATTTCTTAACTTTTTTTTTAAACTACGATGCTTTGTGATGTAGAGTGAAACGCGGTATCAAAGTGTTAGCTACCCTGTTCCCTCCTCTGTCGTCACTTGGCCTACTTGGCTCTACATCCATCCGTCCTCATAAAAAGTGATCGTGGTACAAACGTCTTCCATCACATCATGTTGCACATTTTCTGAGATAGACTTGTTGCAGAGATGTGGGCAAAAACATCTACTTTGTGGAAGCCACCCACTGCAAACAGACGCCGCGGGAGACCCCGCCGTAGGTGGCGCGACGAGTTGGACAAGTTTTCAAAAGACTGGCATGCGGAAGCCCACGACAGAGCTGGATGGAAAGAGAAGAGGGATGCCTTTGCCCAGCAGTGGGATGATGTAGGCTAATTAAGATAAGATAAGAAGACTTGTTTCTATTCTTCAGGTGGCAGGGTGGGGGCAAAGCGAGCGCGGGCCGGCGGGGCGCGGGGAGCCGCGCGCGGTGCGGGTGCCCGTGGTGAGCACGGCGGCCTGCCGGGCCTCCAGACTCGACTTCCACAAGCTCACCTCTGATAACACACTCTGCGCAGGTCAGCCCTTCTTCTTTATGGTATTAAAGGTGTAAAAAAAATATTAGCTGCAAATATTTTAAGGGGTGAATCAGCCCATGAAACTAACTTTCCCCAAGGATCATAAGTCGAAATCGAAATCTGAAAAAAATATTTCGACCTCCCATACCAAATGGGTCGGTCGGTTGGTAAGTAGGTACATAGATTTCGACTTATGTTCCTTGGGGAAAGTTGTTCAGTTTCATGGGCTGGTTCACCCCTAAAAATATTTGCGGCTAATATTTTTACAGCCTGTATATCGCAGCGGTCTGTCAGATCCATACTAGAAATGTCACACCCCATACTATAACCGCACTTGACGGATGACACTACGATAGTGCTGCGTCAACAGCGGTTGAGCGGTTTTTGTATGGGGGTTGAAATTTAGGCCCGTATTAATAAACCGCTCTCAACTCTGAGAGCGATCTGAAGAGCGCTCTTGAGAAGCTGTTTTGAATAATAGACCAAACTTGAGTACAAACTTGAGTAGGTCATTTCAAGTGAGTAACGCGCGTATTAATAAACGTAACTCGGCACTCAAGAGTGCTCTCAAGATGAAGCTCAAGAGCTCATTTTCTGAGTGCTGTCAGACCTGCACTTGAGATACAGATTCTTGTTGAGCACTGTGTTGTTTTTGGAAATTTAAATGGATTTTGAAGAATTTGTGAGATAAATTAACCTATAGCTATTCAGGGTGTTATAAAAATAACTGAGTTCCTTTCAAGGGCTGAACCAGCCTATGAAACTGAACAACTTTCCCAAAGAAACATAGGTCGAAATATGAGAAGTTTTTGGACCTCCCATACAAATTGACTTGTTTGGTTGTGGTCGGTTGACAATTTTGTATGAGGAGGTCTAGTTTTTTTTCATATGTATGCTTCTTGCCTATCTATGATTCTTGGGGAAAGTTGTTCAGTTTAATGGGCTGGTTCACCCTTTAAAATATTTGCAGCAAATTTTTTCACACCCTGTATATTTTGGTCATATATCTATCGCAGACCAATAACTTACTTATACAAGAGATGTGAAAACCCCTTTTGAATTGGAACCGGTGGTATTTTTAAAAACAGTAAATATTAGACTCCATGCTATAGTATCATTTTTTTGTATGATCTTAAGTAACTTGGAGAAAATTCATATGAGAGATCTTCCATACACTTGAATCGTGTGGTTCTCCCCAGCACGGCCCATGTGGAATTCCATGACCTTGAGTATGCAGAATAATTGTCGATAATTTGTCGAAATTTGTCGCACAAAAACCAGAATTTGTCGGGACACCGTTTAAAAGATATAACGAAGAGAAGGTGGCGTGCTGGAGAGAGGCTCTCTGCAGCACGGCCCATCGTGAATCTCGAGAACCGCACCACTTTGCGGAGCGCTGAATATAAGAAAAAAATGTCGTGAATTTGTCGACCCCACATGCAAAAAATCAGAAAGATCCGGTGAGCCGTTTAAAAGATATAACGAAAACAAAGTGGCATGCTGGAGAGAGCCTCTCTGCAGCACGGCCCATCGATGGATCTCGAGAACCACGGCACGTAGCGAGGAACTGACTTCTGGAAAAAATTGTCGGGAATTTGTCGAACACGTATGCAAACGCACAGAATTTGTCGACCTTTCGTTTAGAAGATAATCGCATGTACTTATTTTCAAGGGCCTAATATAGTACAGGAGATTACTTTCAATAAATCTGTTTGTTCGTAGCTTATATTTTTTTTAATTATTTATATGGACTTCTACCCTATCTAGGGTAATTCTGCCAGTGTCAGTGAGAAAAGATTCCAGCGCTGGACGGTGACTCCTGTAGGGTGATTGTCATCTACAGGATCTGAAGGGCTCCTCTTGATACCATCCGGAAATGTGGTGAAAAATCTTCAACTTCAATTCTTAGGTTGTTGAAATGCTGGTTTGTTGTGAATCTTTTAATTTAATTTCCCACAACATTTCTTGTGACCTCTTTTGGAAACTGTTCTACCAACAGACCGTTTATTGAAAATAATAAATCTTGATATTTTGTTGCCAACAAAATGGACTTGCCAACAAAATAGACTTGCCGACAAAATGGACTTGCCCTCAAAATAGACTTGACGCTAGTTTAGGGAGTAAAAAAGAAATTGCAACTACGTAAGTTCACAAAACTTGTGAACTATGCACATACAGAAAAACATCACGCTGCGAGGATAAAACACACACCTCAAGACAGTTCTAATTAACTTGTTTTAAAAAAATGTAATGGTATTTCTTACCTTTTCTTAGCGCCAATCTAGTTTTTTTTAAATTAGCCTGAATATAGAAAAAAAAAACTCACCATAAAGTTCGAAGCTATAAAGGTAAGTAAGTAGGTACCTACGTTAGATCAGTAATTACTTCTCCAAGGAGGTTCAGTGCTGCCAATATTATTTTTCTTAAAAGTAATGGATGGCGTATTAATAGGGAATATTCATGTTTTTTTTGTCTTAAATTAATTGTTTACTACTTTTTAACGTAAAAAAAATATTAATGGGCTTCAAAATACTCTAGATATTTTTAAAAATAAAATTTAAAACTTTTAAAAAATTTAAGCAGTTCAAACGCCGCCATTTTGCGCGCGCTTAGCGTGACGTCATATGACACGTCCAGTGGGTGTTTACCTTAGTGTTTACTGTGGTTTTCAATACAATGTCATGTCAGATGACGTCACATTTTCGTTCGACTAATAGCGGCGCGTTTTGGAAGTTTGAATTTCGCTCCCTTATTTTGCACTTTTTTAATTAGGGGTTTAAGTAATAAGTAAATAAAAAAGAATCCTTTTCACTATAATATTACGATAATAAGTATTCAAGAAAAAAAATATTTATTAAAAATATTTAAAGAAAAAAATATGCTAAAATATTTATTTTATTTTCCAAATTTTATGCGTTTTTCCTATTCGAATGGATCTCTCCATTTTCACCGAATATGAACGAGACTTTCGGTTAGTCGCATGCAATAAAATCCCTTACTTTTAACAAGCGATTACACAATTTACACATCGCGATACCTATTTGACATAGTTAGGTAGTAGGTTACTTGATTTGAAAATGGTACAATAAAGGTTGTTTGTTTAGTTTCACAAGTACATACATACATACATATATCACGCCTTTATCCCTTGCAGGGTAGGCAGAGCGTTAACAGCCGTAAGAATACGGTCGCTATCGCCACGTCTGACATTTTTGAGTATTGTTTTCTAAGGTTGTTTCGGAAAACATGTGTATCACTATAGTGACAGGTTGTCAGCCTGTCGCCTAAAAATTGTAATACACCAATACTCTCGAGTCCCTTAGTCGCCTCTTACGACACCCACGGGAAGGATGTGGGGTGATGCTATTCTAAGCCGGCATCACACGGCACAAGTAGATTGAAACAATTGCACTGAATTTAAAATGTCCTTAAATAATTACCAAAAATGTATGTCAAATCCGGCTCTGTTCAGAGTAATGTAATTTTGAAACCACTTTAATGAGGATTTTTTTGGCTTATAGCAACACTTTTCCAGACCTGGTGACGCTATTTCAAATTGGCAAATTATTATCAAGTTAAGTTCAGTACCCAATAAAAAACTATTACCTCTACTCTATTTAATGGGATTGTTATATGTTCAGTGCTTTATTATTCTCATATATAAAAATATGATTTTATACATACATTTCACAAGTTAATTTATTACCCCTTTTTATGGGAAATTGCACCGCAATCACTACGAGTGAAACTGGGATCACGAAGTCAATATAATTGATATTTAACAAACAAAAAGAAAAAAAATATTATAAGTATAAGCAGATACCCTATCCTATACATCACTTTACTCTTTGAAGCAGATATTATTGTTGGTCAGCTCCTATACTATAGTCACACAATAAGTATTTGTGCCTATCTTCTAAACTAAAGGTCGACAAATTCTGTGCTTTTGCATACGTGTTCGACAAATTCCCGACAATTTTTTTCCGAAATCAGTTCCTCGCTACGTGCCGTGGTTCTCGAGATCCATCGATGGGCCGTGCTGCAGAGAGGCTCTCCCCAGCATGCCACTTTGTTTTCGTTATATCTTTTAAACGGCTCACCGGATCTTTCTGATTTTGTGCATGTGGGGTCGACAAATTCACGACATTTTTTTCTTATATTCAGCGCTCCGCAAAGTGGTGCGGATCTCGAGATTCACGATGGGCCGTGCTGCAGAGAGCCTCTCTCCAGCACGCCACCTTCTTTTCGTTATATCTTTTAAACGGTGTCCCGACAAATTCTGGTTTTTGTGCGACAAATTTCGACAAATTATCGACAATTATTCTGCATACTCAAGGTCATGGAATTCCACATGGGCCGTGCTGGGGAGAACCACACCTTGAATCTCAGTCCTACTGACTTTCAAAATTTTATACTACAGCATCATTTGCATTGATTTTTATACACTTCCCAGAGGACAAGAAGCTACAATAAATTTATTACATACATATATACATATATCACGCCTTTATCCCTTACAATAAATTTATTAGGTGTAATTATTGGTGTTTGTAGATGATGGTATAAAAGATTATAATCAGTATTAAATATAAAACTTTTATTATCTTACTATGCCATTATACTGTAATCTTTTATAAAAAAAAAAAAACAAATAAGAAGTCCAATGGTACGCTAGCCTAAGCGTGGTTTCCACTCGAGATTCCGCTTACTCCACCGGCGATAGGTTCTGGGACAGATGTGAGCAGACCACTGCCACTTCGGTTTACTCCACTTTTTAATTATATCCTGTTACTTTGGTCTCCGTCGTGCGTCAAGTGTGCGATCCGCCGTAGCTCAGGTCCACACAGGCCAAATCTTATGATTAAGTAGATTCTGCCAGTACAGTCTTCATTTAATATTATGATTAAGTAGATTCTTTGATTTTCTTTTTCCACTCTTCTTGTGGGACACCGAGTCGTCCAACGACCCGATGAACCCTAGTATCAGAATAAATTTTTCAACCGACTACTACAAGTAGCAGGCTTCTGACATGGTTGTATAACGGCCACCGTCTAAATGATCATAGACAGCAATCGGGACCAACGGATTAACGTGTCATCCGAAACACGGAAGAAACTCAGGCGAAACACGTCCACACCGACTGCGCAATGCGCCGCATGCTGCGCGCGGCAGTGAGCATCTGAGGCTGCTCGTTCAATAGAGACCTACCTAGTGTCATATGTTTGTTTCCTACACTACTACACTACACAAATCACGCCTTTATCCCGTGCGGGGTAGGCAGAGCGATAACGACCGTAAAATTACGTTCGTTATCGCCACGTCTGACAAGTATTTCGGCCCTTTCAGATGATTCATGCATTTTTTGTTTCCAGGAGATAGAAATGGCGCAGGCCCCTGCCTGGGCGACTCGGGCGGAGGCCTATATCTGCTAGAGGGTGGCCGGTGGAGACTCCGCGGCGTAGTCTCTCTGTCCCTCCGCCCCGAGACAGGCGACTCCACTTGCAACCTCAACGAATACATCGTATTCACGGACTCAGCTAAATATATCGGTTGGATACAAAATGTTATGTACAGTACTTAAGATATACCGGACTGTAATCTATTCTGTGTTTTTAAGCAAAATAATTTATTTAAATAAATCTTTATTCACACTCTAACGATTTATTTCATTGCGGGGACATCAGATATTGTGGTGGACATTATAGATCCGGGGTAACAGAATATTGAAGTGTGATGCCGATTTTTTTCAATCGTTTATTTCCAAGTAGATTCATAATGAATGCTTTCAGAAAGTCAGGAATTTACAATACAATACTGTCACTAAAAATAAATTAGTCATAGTAAAAAAGAGAAAATTGTCAGACACATTTTTCTTCTTTTTATAACAATTTTATGTTCCTAGTAGAAACGTGGCACGAGTGGGATAAAAAATAAAAAAAAAACAAAGGCACTGCCTCGGGGCCGGCCAGGCTGACCACACAGCATGTAACTTACACCTTTTAGCATATCGTCACGCCTTTTCTTTCCCGTGGGTGTCGTAAGAGGCGACTGAGGGACTCGTGGGTTTTAAGTGTATTGCAATTTTAGGCGAGAGGCTGACAACCTGTCACTATAGTGATACACGACTGTATGTAACAGAATAATGGAAGACATCAAAACATTTATGTCGGGAAAAAATAAACGTGCACAACATCTTCTTTTTACTATAAAATCATTTTTATT
Organism: Keiferia lycopersicella; assembly: GCA_029255805.1. NCBI lineage: Eukaryota > Metazoa > Arthropoda > Insecta > Lepidoptera > Gelechiidae > Keiferia > Keiferia lycopersicella. The sequence continues at coordinate 668,400 of JARACZ010000015.1, read as the reverse complement.
GTAGTGGTTATGCCGTGTGATGCCAGCTTCGAATAGCATCACCCCATTTCTTCTCCATGGGTGTCGTAAGACGCGACTAAGGGACTCGAGGGTTTCACGTGTATTACAACTTTTAGGCGACAGGCTGACAACCTGTCACTACAGTGATACACAAATTATCTCAAACGGCCCTCTATATTTGTCAGACGTGGTGATAGCGACCGTATTTTTGCGGCCGTTAACGCTCTGTCTACCCCGTGATATAGGCGTGATATACATACATATGTATGTATACAAGGGTTGAAACTTTACAAAGCTTGTGGTAACTCCACGTCATAATCAGGTGCGCGTCCCGGAGTTTTCTTTATGATTGCTTTAGCCTCGTTGGGATGTTTTTTTTGCAGATGCCTTCTCAAATGCCCTTTCCTGAGGAAGTCCTGCCCGCAGACTACGCAAGGGTTGGAAGCTGTACCTTCGTGTTTTATCGCGACGTGTTCCTTTAGGCTGCCTGGGTGGGCAAACTTCTTATCGCAGTCGTCGTAGGGACACTGTTACGAGAAAACATGTTTAGTAGCAGGGTTAAACCATAAATCACGATTAAAATCAAGTGATTTTTTCATTTAAATCATTGATTATATCAAAGCTTATCATCATCATCATCGTTCTCCTTGCCTTATCCCGATTCTCTGTCGGGGTCGGCTACGTAACCTAGGTGATTTATTACAAAATAATTTATTAAAAATATAGACTTAAATAAAATAGCGCAGTTTTGACTATAGTTATTTTATTATTGTTATGTCTTTATTAAACTTATCTCTATCGACCCACATTACATTACTTGTAATTGATAATTATGTTGTAATCATAGCTTAGAATGGCCGGCTTAAAATACATACATACATACATACATACATACATATATCACGCCTTTATCCCTTGTGGGGTAGGCAGAGCGATAGTGGCCGTAAGAATACAGCCACTATCGCCACGTCTGACATTTTGAGGATTGTTTTCCAAGGTTGTTTCAGGAAACATGTGTATTACTATAGTGACAGGTTGTCAGCCTGTCGCCTAAAAATTGTAATACACCAATACTCTTAAAATAGGTTCACCCCATTTCTTTCCCGTGAGTGTCGTAAGAGCCGACTAACCTTTCGTGTGTGGCGCCATTTTGTTTTCCCACCCCTATCCTGTATGTCCTAATTAGGACATCTCACAGACAGGGGCAGATTTCACCCCTTGTTTACTATTTTCAAAGATTTCTTGTCGATTACAACTTTAGGCAACAGGCTGACAACCTGTCACTATAGTGATGCACGATGTTTCTAAAACAGTTCGTATTTTCGGTAGAATTAGGTGGAAAGCATTTTCTAGCATAAACAAACAAAAAAATCTAATAAATCAAAAAAATCATGATTTATTTGATTTTGAAAAACCCTGATATGGATTGCAATCAGGCTAGACGCACCTCATACGGCTTGAGTCCCAGGTGGCTCTGTCGGTGTCTGAGCAGGCTGCCGCGCGTGACGGTGCGCGCGGGGCACAGGTCGCAAGCGTAGGGTCTCTCTTTTGTGTGCTTCCTGGAGAGAAATTTGTAAAAATATATGACAATACATACGTACATAAATCACAAGGCACGTAAGGCGTAATTACGTACATAAGGCACTGGTACAAGAGGTCACGATGCTGTCATCTCGAGGTAATTAATACATACATACATATATCACGCCTTTATCCTTCGCGGGGTAAGCAGAGCCTTGACGGCCGTAAGAATACGGCCACTACCGCCACGTCTGACATTTTTGAGGATTGTTTTGTTTCAGAAAACATGTGTATCACTATAGTGACTGGTTGTCAGCCTGTCGCCTAAACTTGCAATACACAAACCCTCGAGTCCCCTAGTCGCCTCCTACGACACTCACAGGAAAGAAATGGGGTGATGCTATTCTAATCCGGCATCACACGGCATATGAGAATACATACGTACATAAATCACGCCTATAATGGTGTAAAAATATTAGCTGCAAATATTTTAAGGGGTGATAACTTTCCCCAAGAAACATATGTCAAAATATGAGAAATTTTTTGGAAGGATGTAAGGTGATGCTATTCTAAGCCGGCATCACTCGGCATATACCCAATACAGTTGCCCTTATGTTATGGTACATACCTAATGTGTACAGTGAGATTGTTCTTCTGTGTGCATTTGTACCCGCAATGCCCGCACTCATATTTCCTTTCGCCGGTGTGTGTGTAACGATGCATTTTTAGGTAAGTGAAGTTTGAAAACTCCTTGCCACAAGTCTGAGAACACAGTAAATAAAAAAAGATTAGCTTAAGTCTCTCAAACTAAAAACTTCTTGGCATTAGATTAAAAAAGAAACTTTTGTATACAAATTAATGAAAATAATTTAATACAAAAAAAAAAAAAATTAATACATACATACATATAAGGTGTAAAAATATTATCTGCAAATATTTTAAGGGGTAAATCAACCCAGGAAACTGAGCAACTTTCCCCAAGAAACATAGGTCGAAATATGAGAAAATTTCTTGGACCTCCCATACAAATTGACTTGGTTGGTCGGTAACTTTGTATGGGAAGTCCAAATATTTTTATTCATATTTCGACCTATGTTCCTTGGGATAAGTTGTTCAGTTTAATTGGCTGATGCACCCTTTAAAATGTGTGCAGCTAATATTTTTATACCTTATATATCACGCCTTTATCCCTTGCAAGTTGGGCAGATCATTCACAATTTAATAAATATTTAAACTTATTATTACTAAGTGATTATTGCATCTGCCCCATTCTGGGCGCCATTTTTCATTATACCCACATAAACTTTTAAACAGTTTTGGTCAGATGGTTTTGGTTGGTTGGTCATATCATTAGGTTGATCAGGCTGACAACCTGTCACGATACACGACTTATGACCTTCAACATTCCAGATAGAATAGCATCACCCCACATCCTTCCCGCGGGTGTCGTAAGAGACGACTAAGGGACTCGAGAGTATTAGTGTATTACAATTTTTAGGCGACAGGCTGAGAACCTGTCACTATAGTGATACACATGTTTTCTGAAACTACCTTGGAAAACAGTCCTCAAAAATGTCAGACGTGGCGATAGCAACCGTATTCTCTGCCTACCCCGAAAGGGATAAGGGCGCGATATATGTATGTATGTATGTATGTACATTTCAGATAAGTTCTGTGTTACAAAATAGTGACAAGTTTTGTTTTGTCAGTCATGGTGATGGTGCTAATTTTACAGTTGATAACGCTCTGCCTCTCCCGCGAGATATAGAGGCGCCATTTTTGCGTAATTACTATTAGCGAAAACTGATTTCAGTTAGAATTTACCTCACAGACATATTCCTTTCTAATATAATGTAGTTTTGAGTGAGCATGATATTCACTCTTCTTTGTAAATTCTTCTCCACATTTGAAACATTTAAATGTATGTTGGGTTGGTTCTTGCACTGTTCTGTTATGTCTATGGTTCGTCATATGCTTCTCGTAAGTACTCCTTGTTTGTGCGAGAGTATTGCAAATTGAGCACTTGTAGCCGTCAACTAGTTGACTGCAAACTTTGGATTCATGACCCAAGCACGATACTCTGTTTATGAACAGTTTGCCACAGCCGAAACATCTATATCTTCCGTCTTTTTCAATCCCGTGTGCTTCAGACTTGTGTTTTACGAAACTATCTTCATCGGGAAACTGTTCATTGCATTTTCTGCAGTAAGTAGAACTGGTTTTAGGTATTTTTTCGTCTGATTTCTTTTTATTATGGCCGTACCGTTTCATATGTAATACCAAACCCCTTCTATTTGGAAATTGTTCTGCACATTTTTCACATTTAAATATTTCATTGTTAAGTAATTCTTGCTTTATGTTAAGTCTATGGTTTTTCATATGTTTTTCGTAGACGCCCCTCGTTGGCAAATATTTGTTACATGTTGTACATTTGTAGCCATTTACTAGTTGAGTGCATTTTTGGGCTTCATGACATAAGCGACTGACTCTCTGCAAGAACAGTTTATTGCAGCCAAAGCATCTATATTTTCCATCTTTTTCGATACCATGTGCATCATTCTTGTGTTTGATAAAACTATGTTCATTGTGAAAGTCTTCACAGCAGCTTTTACAATATGTAGGACTTTTAAGTTTGTTTTTGACGGTATCAGTAGATTTTTGGGCATGTTCTTTACAAATAACATATTCAGATTTGACATCTTTTTTTTGGACACCTCGAGTTGTTTTATGTTTGTGTTTTAAAATGGTATCTTCATATTCATCAATGTCAGTATTCTCACGAGAACTATCATCATATACAGATGGAGTCGTTATCACATTGGCAATAATAGATTTAGTTACTGTCCTTCTTCTTTTTGTGCCAAACACCGATTTCCTTATTTGTAAATTCTTTGTACTTTTATTGCTAACTTCGTTTTTAGGTGGGTAATGAATAGGATGTTTCTCTTCCTTTATAGTTGGAGATTGGTGATTTTGTGTTGCTACAATATACAAGCTTTGTGGGCTATCAATTGGTAACTCGTTTATAGCAGTACTTTCGACTTTTTCTAGTTTAATTTCTTCTTGAGATTCACAATAGGTCGATGTATCCAAGTTACTGTTTAGAATTTCAGCCAGCTGTTCGTTAGCATTATGACAAAATGTTTTGAAGTCATGAAACTGTTCGATCTTAGCGAAACAGGTTTCGCATACTTTCTTGGGCGAATAAACTGTATCGTCCTGGGATAAATCTATATTGAGGCAATATTCCACTTTGAAAAACAAGGGACTTTTCAAAGTACAATCGATTGTTGCATCTGTTGTCCAACAGAATCTGCAAATGTTGTCTTGTAGAAAGTATTCTTTTGTAAACAATATATTGTCCAGATCACCCATTACTACTGGGTACGTTAAAGAACTATTTTAGAAAAGAAATAAAAATATTTTTAACATTGATATGTAGTTATAGTTCAAAGTAATTTAAAGCACAAATTTTTAATTTTTTTTTTTTCAAATGGCTTCACATCTCTTTGTTTGAGACGTATTTTGCCAATGACCGTAAGTTGACTTTAACACGTGAGGAGTGTTCGGTCAAATTTTTAATTTTAGAGAAATTCACAATCACAACCTAACACAAGCACATGCCGCAGCTTTGTTTGACGTTTTATAAAATGTTGCTAAATTAAAATAATACAGTGATAATACAAAAATCAAAAACCGATCATAAGTACGTTGCAAGTAAAAAGCGCACTTTTCTTGGGAATATTTATTTTTCAAGTTTTCAACTGGCAACACCTCATTCAACAAAATAAATACGACTGAACGACTGAACTGACAGTCCGTGGTCTAAAATTTTAGTTCCTGAAAATTTTTAAAATTTTACTTTAATTATCGGAAATTATTAGTTAAGATGAGTGACAAGGAAGTAACGGTTGAAGATCTGGAAGAAACGGTACGTAAACATACCAAGTATTCCATTTTAATTGTCCACCTATAGCCATTTGTAAAAATAGGTCACACAGCCGCTTCTTACCTATTTCATTAGTAATTTGAAGTCGTTATAAACCGCTGCTGCTCTAAAACACCTCTCTGTGAAGTCCAGCTAATAATAAAACTGGCATATGAATTGTTTTCTGTTAGATATAAGAGTAATACTGCTATGCCACTAGTGCTATCTTTCTTTTCCTGTTTACTTAGTATACGTAAGTATGTGGTATGACTGTATAGCATCTTATTAGCTCTTTTCAATGCTGAAAGTTCAGCTACATAGTAGGTGCTATCATAAAATATTCTCATTAGTATACAAAACTGAAAAAAACTAATTTATAGGTATGATTTTTTACTTTTGAAAGATGAAAATCGTGTCAGTAAGAAATGTACAGTTTTACCCTATATGAGATTTTTCAATTATACTGGCTGTAAAAATATTAGCAGCAATTATCTTAAGGGGTGAATCAGCCCATGAAATTGAACAACTTTCCCCAAGACACGTAGGTCGAAATGAGAGAAAAAAATTTAAGACCTCCCATACAAAATTATTTTAAATTATTTACCGACCGACCAAGTCAATTTGTATGGGAGGTCCAAAATATTTCTCACATTTCTCACCTATGTTTCTTGGGGAAAGTTGTTCAGTTTCGTGGGCTGATTCACCTTAAAATATTTGCAGCTAATAATTTTACACCTAATATGCCTAGCACTAAACCTGCAAAAGTTAGACATCATCCTCAAAAAAAAAAAAAAATTATACATTATGTTAGGAATTTTTTTCACTTAATTAATTTTGATTCCCAGACAGTGTCCCCCCAAATTTTTATATGAAAAAATTAAAACTAAGTTAACTCTAAAAAAGGTTTTGTAGAATAAAGTCTTTATTTATTTTATTTGTTTATTTTTTTCATTTTACATCAAACACTTAAATGAAATATTCTATCTTTTTATTTACTTTTATGATCCTATTATTATGCCATGTGATGCCGGCTTAGAATAGCATCACCCCACATCCTTCCTGCGGGTGTCGTAAGAGGTGACTAAGGGACTCGAGAGTATTAGTGTATTACAATTTTTAGGCGTGCCAGCCTGACAACCTGTCATTATAGGTGATATACGTGTTTTCTGAAACAACCTTGGAAAACAATCTTCAAAGATGTCAGACGTGGCGATGGCGACCATATTCTTAGGGCTGTTAATGCTCTGCCTGCCTGATAAAGGCATGGTATATGTATGTATGTATTATCCTATTAACCACCGCAGGCCAAGCAAACGGATGAGCAGCTGAACCTGATGGCGTGGAAGATGGAGGACGGCGACAAGCAGCTGGTGGTGCCCGTGGACAGCCAGGAGATGTGCGTCCTCAACCTGCTCAAATCCGTCTCCGAGGTAAATATCATAAAAAAAACTCAAGTCATTTATTCAAAGTAGTAAATTTTACATTTCAAGAATGTTATAGATAAAGACACCAGATCAATATGGTGTTTTTATCTCTAATATTCTTGGTCGTCCGTTTGATGGTCAAGTTTTAGTCATTGTAAAAAAGAGAAAAATGTAGGATGAGTACATTTTTCTATTTCTTACAACAACTGTACTATTACTGACAACAAATAATCAGATGAATATGTTTCGTTCATAAACTAATAGCTGGGTCTCCATTGAACGAGCAGCCTCAGATGCTCACTGCCGCGCGCAGCATGCGGCACAATGCGCGGTCGGTGTGGACGGTTTTTCGCCCGAGCATGTGAATTTTAACATGCGCTGCTCAGGCGAAACACGTCCACACAGAACGCGCAATGCGCTGCGCGGCTGTGAGCATCTGAGGCTGCTCGTTCAATGGAGACCCAGCTATTAAAATTATAGTTTAGGAAAAATATATTAACCGGAATTGTCTAATCTTGATGTTTCACAGTCGAATCATCTCAAACAATAATTCCCTAGCTATACCATGAGATTCTCAATCAAACACTTTCTAAATCCCATTTAATAAATAAGTTTTAACTGTTAGTTTGTATGGTTTTTTTAACTTCAAAATCCTTATTCTGGCTCCTAAAAACTCTACCTTTTTTTTAAACATCTTAATAGAAAACAATTTGGACATTACAAATTACAACCAATATAAGAACTAACTATTAATATACTGCTAATTTGTATATGACTAATATAATGACATAGTTACTCATACTTACTATGAATATATGAGTTAACATAGCTGGGCATATACTCGTTAATCCGTTAATAAATTAATTAACGAAGTTAACATTTGCATTAACGGTTCAACTTTTAAGTTAACTTTGATAACTGTTACACAGTGTGAACACGTGCATTTGCCATTTACATATTTTATGCCACTTATTTCTCGACGTGCGTGTGAGGAATAAAGAAAACTGCGAAGAAATAACATGACGTCATAATAAAAAATGTCTTTTTTGTTATTTGTTAACGGATTAACGATTAACGTTAACTTCCGTTAAATCTTTCGAGATATAACGCTTTAACGATTAACGAAGATAAGTTTTTTAGTAACGGATTAGCGATTAACGAAGTTAATTATTTAATTAAAGGCCCGGCCCACTTTTGTGAGTTAATAGTATAGATAGGTATTTATTGTTGTGAGATAAGAATTAACAATTTGTATAATAAGGTAAATTAATAGTATTAACGGGATTATCACCACGATTATGTTTGTCTACTCGTGACCATGGAGCGTGTAACGGCTTCGAATTATCGAGGTAAAAACAAACATAATCGTGGTGATAACCGCGTTAATACTATTAATTTAAGTGTTGTGAACAACCGCAAAAATCTAAAAACATATATTAAGGCAATTGTTTGTTTTTCAGCCACTTGCGTTATAGTGTTGAAAAGGTCAGGATTATATTAGTGTACTGATGTCATGTTGCTTACAGTTTGCTATTCTTACAAATATAATTTTAACAACCTATTTTTTAAACTTTAAATTCCATTGACAGCTGTACCAATAAAACCATTTATTAAGAATTTCCAGACCATTTCTCAGCAATTCCTATATAATATGTTAGGTAAGTCTATTTAAGTGTTTATGTTTGCCAAATACAAAAACAAGTACTTTATGGTCTTCATCCAAATACAAATATAATAAAGGACACCGGACCGGTCTTACAATCGTGAGACCCGAGTTCGATCCCCGCCATGTACCAATGTAGGTATTTTTACTCACGTACATTTACCGACTGCTCTTACAGTGAAGTAGGTGCGGAAGAAACATCGACACCCACATTCAAATAAAATTTGAATTCAAATGATATTTGAATGTGACTTAACCTAGGATTCGGGTTAGTTTAGCCTTCGGGTTGTACAGGTCAGATGGCGGTCGATCTGTGTAAAAACTTGGTTCCACGTGGAACCCCCTAGGTTAGGTAGCCGACCCCCGACAGAGAACGGGGTAAGGCAAGGCGAAAGATACAAATAAAGTGGAAATCAATTTTTGACTACCTTCATCAATTGATAAATCAATTGTACTCAATTAATAGGGTACAAAAAGTACAGTGAAGTGACATTGTTTGCATAAATTCACGTATTATTATTAGTTATTTACAGCTGATAAATGGAACTGATACTTAATTTATATTACGCGAAGAATAGCAGTCTGTAACCGCCATGCTTGATATTAGAAGGAGGCTTAAATGTGGTACAAAGTTTAAGCCGACGCTCTGAAAGCCCTTTGGAAAGGGCCCGGTCGTATAGACCCGTACAGATAAAGAAACGATCTGTAAATGGCGGCCGTTTGTCATGCTTTCTCTCTTCCACTGAGGCTCTTGCATATACCAGGCGTTCATGCTTTCTCCCTCACACTTAGGTAACCGCCGCCATTTACAGATCGTTTCTTTATCTGTACAGGTCTACCATGCTTTTCGGGCTTCGACTATAAGTTGCGGGTAGCCATATTTTTATTCGAATTATATACGTCCGCTTGCCGCTCGCGGTTACGTCGCTCGGCGAAAGTTTTCAAAAAAATTACATTGACAATGACATTCTTGTGAGCTTTCGACGCAGCGTCCTTAAGCGCAACGCACACGGTGAAGATACGCTTATATTTTATCTTAAGATAAAAATTCGCGCCCTATACAATTTGTATGAACCATCGCTAACGGCGAAGATAATATACAGAGTGTAAGAGACGGTGTAACGAAAACTTTGCAGGCGTGCTCAGATCATGAAACTGAACAACTTTTTGTATGCTCATACTCATACTCATACTCATATATTTATTTGCATTCAAATGGTACAATTTTGTTCTTAGTTTATAAATAAGTTTCACATTTGATGCCTGTTGTAGGCACAGCAAATCTACCGGCTACTTACTAATAATTCAAGCACATCTATTTATTCTCTAATACAATTCATTGACTAGTTAAAAGTAAATAAATTAATAAACAATATAGTTTGATTTCAATTAACTACTACTTTTCACATTAAAAAGTATATCTATATAAAATTCTTAATAAAATTGCATTACACTAACATTCACATATAGTAATAAATTAAAGAATTTGATTTAAAATATAAAGGATAAATTATAATTTTTTTCATTATTTCATATTTAAAAATTCATTTATTGTGTAAAAACATTTTTCAAGTAAGAATTGGGTCAGTTTATTGCGGAATTTATTAAAGTCTGTTTCTAATTTGATTATTTCCGGTATTTTATTATACGTATAGACTAGAATCGCGGTGTAGTACGGTCCATTTCGATACATTTGCATATTTGATCGAGGTACCTGAAGGTTATTGATATATTTTGATCTGAAATGACGGTGTGGATATAGGTCTTTCTGCAATTTAAATAATGACATATTCCTACGGACGAATAGCGCTATGGGCGCTATGTTGGTAAACGTAAAAAAATATTTCGACCTTCCATACAAAATTCTAGATCAGAGTGACTTTGTATGAGAACTCGAAAAAATTTTTTCGTTTCCCGTCATAGCCACCGTAGAAAAAGTTGTTCAGTTACATGGTCTGATTACGCCTGCAAATTTTTCATTACACCGTTCCTTACACCCTGTATAGTGTACCGGTATATTAAGGTATCTTAAGATAAATTATTATCGTATCTTCACCGTATGCGTTGCGCTTAACCGCCGCCGGCTGCCGGGCGATATAATTTGGAATCTGATAAGGCAGGGATGTAATCGCTATACAGGGTGTAAAAATATTAGCTGCAAATATTTTAAGGGGTGAACCAGCCCTTTAAACTGAACAACTTTCCCTAAGGAACGTAGGTCGAAATATGAAAAAAAAAATTGGACCTCCCATACAAAATTACTAACCAACCAAGACAAATTGTATGGGAGGTCCAAAAACTTTTCTCATAGTCCATGGGCTGATTCACCCGTTAAAGTATTTGCCGCTTATATTTTTACACCTTATATTCGGGTTTTTGGTAAGTTTTGTAAAGTTTCATGTAGGATGCCAAATACCACCATAATCAGCCTGGTGTTGGCGCTTTTTTATTCCATTTTCTGTACCTACGAGTTTGATTTTGTCGGTTAAAAGTTTATTTTTCTCATCATCATACATAATATACTTCAATGAGTGGTGCCATGTCATATTGTTAGATATTATTACTTTCTTATGCGTGTTTAGATATAAGTACCTAATACAGCCAAGAAATGATTTTGATATGCACAACAAAGTAGATTATTCAGGGTGTAAAAAAAATGCTGCAAATCATTTTAAGGGATGAACTAGCCCATGAAACTGAACAACTTTCCGCAAGAAACATAGGTCGAAATATGAAAATAAATTTGGTCCTCCCATAAATTGACTGGGTCGGTTGGTAACTTAGTATAGGTGGTCCAATATTTTTTTCATATTTCGACCTATGTTCCTTGGGGAAAGTTGTTCAGCTTCATGGGCTGGTTCACCCCTAAAAATATTTGCAGCAAATTTTTTACACCTTATATTTTGAAAACAACGGATATCGAAGCAGTTTTCTATTTCTTTCTTCGCTGTACACGCTGTGCGTATTCAACGCCCTGACACCTGAGTAAACTTAGCACGACGTCGCAGGTGCGCACAGACTACCACCAGCTGCGTCGCGAGCTGGAAGAGGTGCAGGCGTTGCAGCGCGAGCTGTCCACCAAGCTGCGCACGCAGCTCAGGCTCGTTCACGGCAAGTTCGCGCGCTTACGACAGCGACTGGCCGCCGCGTCGCCACCGCGCTAAAACCTTACAAACCACTCGATCAGATAAAGAAAGCCTCCGAAAATGACAACTTCAAACGTGCACTCGATCATCCGGAAATGTCAATCTTATTAATTTTCCGCTCCTAAGGCGGTTCGAGGTTATATACAACGAGGTTCGGAGGAAATGCGTTAAATTGGAGACGTTTAGGGCATCGATTGAATCGTCTCGAATTGCGGTCAGCATTCAAATGGACCGGTTCTCGAAAACAGCGGTGCGGGAGCGGGCAACGAGCGGCGCACTGCCTAGAAAAATAGGCAAACGCGCCGCCACCGCTGCCGCCCCGCTGCCTGCGAAATTCGAGACCGGGGCCTGATCGGAAACTTTTTTTAATGATCCTTTCTTTATCTGAGCGCGTTATCCCTCTCATGTCACTTATTCAAAAGTTAAAGAAAGTTATTTAAATTTATTATATAGTTTACGAAACTTCAATCAAACCCTTACGTTACATTTGTATTTTTGAAAATGTCCATTTGTTTTATCAACTCAAAACTTACTTTATTTGTATTAACATTCTCTGTTAACTTGTAACTTGAGAGGCCTACATTGAAAAGGTCTAAAATTATAATTTTGTGAGTCTTCGTTACTTACGGTATTGTATTCCTTTAAATATTGACATGAGAGAAAAAAGTTAAAAATTATCGCTAAAAATAACTTTATCCAATAGTGCCCCAAAAAACGTAAAATTAATCGTAATGTTAGGTATTGTAATCGAATATTATGTGCCAACATTAAAATAGTAATTTAGCTAGATATTGATAAGCACTGCACCAAATATGAAATTGATCTCAGTGTAAGCAATACGAACGTGGTTTCAATAATTTAGTGAATTTTAGCTTCAAAATACAGTGATTGTGGTGGTGAACCGAAAACGTGATCCTTAAATCTGAACAACTTTCCCCAGGAAACGTTCACAGAAAAGGGGCGCTTCAAACAGATCGAAATATTTTAGTTCCAAATTAAAATATAATGATTCTGGAAATCAGTTCTCGTAAATGAAGTCATTTTGTATTAGAATTTATTTTAAAAAAAATTAAAAAAAAAAATTAAAAATCATTTATTTCAGACAATGTCCATAACAATTCATGAGTAATAAACATTAAAAATAAAATAAAATTAAAAGCCAAAAATGTCAAAATCTTATAAATTAAATTGAATTGAATTAAATTGAATTAGAAGATGTCATTAAATTTAAAAATTAAAAACCAAAAATGTCAAAATCATAGGAATTAAATTGAATTTGAGATATGAAATTACTTTATAAAAGGCGATGAGCTAACATGCAATTGCATCCACCTTTGAAGCATTGGTGAGTCCCACCTCTCGGCCAATGCGCACAGAATGCTGTTAGTGCTGCCTCGGAATCGCTGCATCAGCGAGGCACTCCGCTTCCTAATGATTCCATAGAAGTCATCAGTTTGCGCCTGCGCGAACATTGTGGATGCGCTGCAAAACCTTGGCAGCCCCAACAGCACCCTGAACGCATTATTATACTGGACGCGCAGGGCGCTGTATGCCCGCTGCGTAAAGCTGGTCCACAGGCTGCACGTATAGAAGGACTGACAGTAAGCTTTAAATAATGTCACTTTTACTGCTTCTGTACAACGAGCAAACCTGTGAGCCAGCATATTACACCGGACAGAAAGCGCCCTGCGCTCCCTCTCGATATCCTCATTATCACGCAAATCATCTGTGACCCAGTGACCCAGATATTTAAATTTATTTACCCTGTTTAAGGTCGCACCACAAAGACTGATAGGTAATGGGGATGAGTAGCACTTGGTACCAGATTTAAATATCATGTACTCACTCTTTTTAGGGTTATATCTGAGCCCATGAGCCTCAGCATATGTCTCACAGATGCGCAGGAGCTTCCGCAGTCCACCAACCGACGGGCTCAGCAGTACCATGTCGTCCGCGTAGCTAATATTGTTTATAGGCACCCCGCCTATAGAGCAACCTACATTAGCGCTGCTGAGCTCGCCGATCAGCTGATTCATGTACAGGTTGAAGAGGCGTGGCGAGGTCAACCCCCCCTGCCTCACCCCGCACTCCAACCCGTACACGTCTGAATGCACCCCTGCCCACCTTACACTGTTCCTTTGGTGGCCGTACCAATACCTAAACATCGATACTATCTCACCCGGCACCCGTGACTCACTGCGCAGCTTGCTCCACATCTTATCGTAATTTACTAAATCAAACGCTTTGGAGAGATCTAGGTAACAAGCAAACACAGGAGTATTTCTAGCCGTATAGTACTGAACAGTCTGCTTGAGACATAGGATAGCAGTCTCTGTTGACAAGCCAGGCGTAAAGCCAAACTGGGCGTCATGTAATTGTAAATGCTTCTCTAACTGTTGGTCAAGCAGCCTGTCCAGCACCTTGGCTATCACAGTAGCGAGCGAGATAGGCCTGTAGTTAGACACATCCGCCGCGTCACCCGTTTTGTTCTTCAGTATAGGTACTACAACTGTGTACATGAGATCATCAGGAAGGTAATTATGACTTACGCACAAGCTGAAGAACATGGCGAGGACTCTTGGCAGATGCACACCGGCGTATTTCAAGTGCTCGATGCTAAGGTCGTCATGACCAGGAGACTTACCTCTCACCATGGTTTTAATTATGCGAGCCACCTCTTTGGCTGAGAACCTAACGCATAAGTCTCCCTGCTGACACTCAGAATCAAGCACCTGTCCCGCCGGGCCGAGCGGGGACTCCACCTTAAAATACCGCTGGAACAAACATGCAATTTCTCGTGGATCATGAGCGTTACCTACACTCACCGGAAGACTCTGTTTTAAATTTAATTTATTTGTAGATTTCCAAAATTTATTAAAGTTTCTGTTTTTATGATGTTTTGCAATGTTATCCATTTTAATCTGGTCTCTATTACTTTGACAATATTTTAATCTAGATTTAAATAGCTTTCGAGATTTAAATAGCTTTTAAGAATATCAATATTTTATGGAAATAAAAGTATTTTAATTCGTTTGGAGTAGCCCTGTGTAGCTTATTCCTAATCCGACTGTGTGCTAGATAATGAGAAACAAATCAAACTATACAAAGTCGAGAATCGTGAACTTTGTATGTAAAATCGTAAAATTTTCGCGGTTTCATTTCGTTTTTGGCTCCATAGGGAACTTTGTTCAGATTGATTCATTTTATTTTTTTGAAAAGATTTTTATTTTATTATTTTATTTTATATTCGGGAAACTAACAGTTTTGTACATTACTTAATATAGTCCAATATATATCGTCAAATAGCAAATTTCCACCTATAGTAACATGCGGTGTAGAATAGGTATTTGTTGTAAAATTCAGCTAGGTCCTACAATATTGAATTCTAAAACCACTTTTGTGATTTGTATATTTGTGTGTTGTATCAAAAGATTAGGTTAAAAATTTAGATATATCTCACCTGATTTTACAATCCAGGTATATGTTGTGCTTTATACTACATTATGGTACTTTATGTTACATCTTCTACTACAAATATTTTAAGAAGTGAACCAGCCCATGAACCTCAATACAGTTTACAGTGATTCACCACTTAAAATATTTGCAACGATTATTCTACACCTTAATACAGGGTGTAAAAACATTATCTGCAAATATTTAAAGGGGTGAACCAGCCCATAAAACTGAACAACTTTCCCCAAGGAACATAGGTCGAAATATGAAAAAAAAATTTGGTCCTCCCATACAAAATTACCAACTGACAAACATATTTCGACCTATGTTTCTTGGGGAAAGTTGTTCAGTTTCATGGGCTGATTCACCCCTTAAAGTATTTGCAGCTAATATTTTTACACCTTATCTTATCTTCCTTTCGTTGGCCTTACTTTGTATTGTTTAGCCAGTGTCCCGGTTGTATGCTTCGAGACGCTCATTTTAAAAGACGTAATTTTTACCTCCCATAGTATGGAAACAAAATATAACTAGTCTACCCTCATATTTGACTGTATTAATTTTTAGCAGCAATTTTTCTTATATTTCGTAATTTTGTTAGAAAAGTGTAAAATTGTAAGTTGGTGCTATGAAATAATTTGAAATGAATGAAGTTTGAATGTCTTCGTGAAATTTGAAATTTTCTTTGAACAAAAACCAAAGAAAAAATGGCAAGAATGCAGTCAATTCCGCTAGCTACGTAGCTGCATGTCTTTAGATCGAATTTAAACTTAGACTCGAAATAATCACTTAGATTCGTGGTTTCGAATAATTACTAAAATGTTTTCTATAGCATGTTCGTGATGTCTTTAAAAACCATGCATTTATTATCATAAGTATTAGCTGTTAATAGTTCACAATTTTAGTAAATTTTTATGCACATATCATCGCACTTGCATGAAGTTATCTTCATCGTACGAGATTTTCTGAAGGGACTTGATATTAGCCAATCAGAGGACGCAGTGGACGTGCCCAATGCGTCTCCACCAATGAGAGCCCTTGGTATTAACGTGTACGTAGTACCAATGCGCGCCATTTGGACGCAGCTATTGGTGCGTTGCTCGACATTAGCCAATCAGAAGACTTTTAGATGACGCGATAGACAGACACTGCTTCTCGACCAATGAGGAATGTTGGTGCTACAATACGTCCCTTCAAGAAATATTCGTTCACTGTAGTTGTAAGGAAAATACATGTCTGATACTATGTCTAAGTCGTTAGGTCTAAAATATCAAGTATACCTGATTTTATTCGCGAGCATGGCTAGATGGCGCTTATATCAATAGATTTCATACCTGGTTGCTTCATTAATAATGAAATTATAAAACAAACTCAAAAAGGAGCTCGTAAATTAATCTTAAGACTGATATTGACAAATGTCAGCAATACTAACGACATCTCAAGATATACAGGGTGTAAGAGACGGTGTAACGAAAACTTTGCAGGCATGATCAGACCATGGAACTGAACAACTCTTTCTATGGGGACTATGTTGGTTAACATTTAAAAAAAAATCGACCTTCCATACAAAATTCCCGATCAGCTGACTGACTTTGTATGGAAACTCTAAAAAGTTTTTTCGTTTCCCAACATAGCCCCCATAGAAAAAGTTGTACAGTTTCATGGTCTGATCACACCTGCAAAGTTTTCGTTACACCGTCTCTTACACCTTGTATTTATAAATATGGGCCTTGGAGTTCTCTCGATACAAGCGCGTCTAGCATTACGTAGAATTCTAGGTAAAGTAGACCCTATATCGTTTTTTGATATAATTTTACACCTTATTCAAAACCAACTTTGTTGTACAAAATCGCATGTTTTGTATCAAAAGTTGGTAATAGTTGTTTATTAGAAAATTAGTACGGGTTTTGTCCGATAGGATAGAAAAAATAACGAAAGCTCAGATAACATTTTAAGGGGTATGATCCAAATGTTTTCATTGTAGATTCTTCAACTTCAATAAAGAAGCTATTAGGTAGTCTAAAACAGAAATTTTGAAATGAAATTACTTTTTTTTTTTTTACTCTTGTTCCAAGCAAAACGTAGTCAAGATATTAATAATTAGGGATGCATCGATACGCCTTTTTGCCGATACGATACCGATACCGATACTCTTAGAAAAATATCGTCGATACCGATACCGGTACACTTATCCAATTTAAGTAAAGATAAAATAAATGTAAGTAGACATGTTGATTGATTGCTTTTATTTAAAAAAATAAAAGTTACACACTTGAAATTAACATTAATTAAATTTTTGTTTAAAAAACATAATATTCTCAAGTTTTGCGGAGAGAGCCGGTTTCGCAAGTCTGTTTGAATGAGACCTGCCGTGGAAAATAGTCTCTCAGATGATGCGACAGAACTCATTTGAAAACTAAATTATTCTGCGCGTCTACATTACTTTTTTAAAACATGTAATTGGAACAGTATCGTGGTATCGGCCAGAAAAATATCGCCGATACAGATATATCGGAAAACCTGCCGTATCGCCGATATATCGGTATCGGTATCGGATGCATCCCTATTAATAATGTACCTACAATGAAACAGATGGGTGATAACCGTTACAACTAGAAAATTTGATTAACTAGGTGGTTGAAACATAGTAGTTCAATCATACTATGTTAATTTTATAGGTCAAAATAAAATATTTAAATCTATTCCCAATTCTCAAGATTTAAATAATTTTTGATCTCACCATCTATCTGCATTATCACAACTTTGCAAATTTTTTATTGAATTCATGCACGTCCATATTTATTAGCACTATCCAAATAATACCAATTTTTATTCCCATTTGTCCCTAGTGACAAATGGGACCAATTTATCCCCACTCGCATTTCATGTACACTGTTCTGCCTATTCACATTTTAATACTGTACCACTATAATAATACAAACTATAAATTTAACACACCGCTAATCTGTCTACCAAAATATAAGATGTAAAAATATTAACTGCAAATATTTTAAAGGGCGAATCAACCCATGAAACTTAACAACTTTCCCCAAGAAACATAGATCGAAATAAGATTTTTCTTGACCTCTCATACACACTGACTTAATCGCTTGGTAGTTTTGTATGGGAGTTCCAATTTTTTTTTCATTTTTCGACCTATAGGAAAAGTTGTTCAGTGTTATGGGCTGGTTCACCCATTAAAATATTTGCAGCGAATTTTTGTACACCCTGTACAGTGGTACAGTGTTTAAATGTAAATAATTTCATGGAACTTATGGCGCGTCGACGATGTCGCAAGCAATGGACATGAAATGCGATAGGAATTATGAAATTGTTCCCATTTGTCACCGGTGGGAATAAGATTCCTACTTGTCAGTAGTGACAGATTTCCGGGGGACAATTTGGAACATAGGAAATAATACATTTACATTAAAATAATATCCGTGTTGTGAATATCTTCTATTTAGCAAATATACAAAACTTCTAATATATTTTTGCCAATGACGCTTCAATTTAAAAGACGAAGAAATACTGTATCTATTTATTTGTTTTTAATACTGTATCTATTTATTATGTTTAACATAAATTTAAATAGAATGATGATTATGCTTCACAAGTTTTTTTTTATATTTATTATTATTGACAAACTTAATAAAAAGTGTTGTTTAAGTAGGAACTTACTCAATCTCACTACTTACATGATTATTTTTGTACTTACTATTTATTTTTAAGGCTGAGAGGTGAGTTGGATAGAATAAAGTGATATAATATCAGAAAATGATTTTGAATTGAATCGTTTGTTTTAAATTGAATTAAGTATACAGGGTGTTAGGGACAACGTCTCGATACTAACTAATATGGTGCAAGCAGTCCATGAAACTGAACAACTTTCCCCTAGGAACATATGTCAGAAAACGACAAAAAAATTCGACCTCCCATACAAAATCACGATCAGCTGACTGCAATTTACTATGGGAAACCAAAAATTTTTTGACGTTTCCTGACATATGTTTCTAGGGGAAAGTTGTTCAGTTTCATGGTCTGCTTGCACCCTATCAGTATTCGGGACGCTGTCCCTTGTACCCCGTCTTTCATACCGCATAACTGCAATTTTGTGCCAAACAAGTATAAATAAATAAGTAATTTAATTTATATTCGTCCGTCGGTCGCTTACGACTGATTCTATTCCTCGCTAGCTAGTAGTAATAGAGGTCGTTAGGAAAAGTACTAACTTCCTTAAAAGGTTTGAACCAGCCCATGAAACTGAACAACTATGCCTAAGGAACGTAGGTCGAAAAACCTAATTTCTAGAGCTATCTAGAGTGAACCGCGGCGGCCAGCGGACGAATATAACTCGAGACTTACGGTCAGACCGTTAGTTTTTGTAAAAACAGTGTTGCAAATTTATTAAAAGGGTGACCCAGCCTATGAAACTGAACAAATTTTCTCAAGAAACATAGGTTGAAATATAAAAAATAAATTTTTGACCTACAAAATTATCAACAGACCAAGTCAATTTGTACTAGGAGGGCTAAAAAATTACTCATATATCGACCTATGTTTGTCGGGGAAACTTGTTCAGTTTCATGAGCTGGTTAAACTTCAACCCTTTAAATATTTGCAGCTTTTTAATTTTACATCTTATATTTAAGGTGTAAAAATATTACCTGCAAATAAGTTTAAGTGGTGCACAAGCCCATGAAACTGAACAACATCCCCAGAGAACATAGTCTAAATATGGGGAAGCTTTTGGACCTCACATACAAATTGTTTTGGTCGATTGGTAATTTTGTATGGGAGGTCCAAATTTTTATTTCACATTTCGTCGTATGTTCATTGGGGAAACTTGTTCAGTTTCATGGGCTGATTCACAGCTTAAAATATATTATTATTATTATATTTTTACACCTCAAATGTGTCCACCTCTCAGCTATTTTATTTTTGTAGCGGTAGATAGAGAAAAAATATCTCGATGTCCAAATATGACAATATCGCACTATCTATATTCCTATCTACAATACACACTGTACTGTCGAAATAGCTCCTTCAAAATAATTTCGAATATTTTGTCTATGTACTTTATACTTAGTGATACCGTGATACTTTATAGCCCCAATCATTTAGAACTGGTCTATTTGTTTTTTGAATAAAATGTTTTATGGTTATACTTGTTGGTTTTATTCAAATAAGCCTCATAAATATCTTAAAACCTCCCATACAAAACTACCGACTGACCAAGTCAATTTGATTCCATTCAAAATATTTGTAGCCAATATTTTTACACCCTGTGTTTCGATATTAAGGTAGGGTAATCAAAAACGAACTTCTGTAATAAACTGAACGTTGTAAATAAAAATCGGTTTAGTATCGAATATATTCTTTTATTAATTTGTACTTGGTAAACAATTACAAGGTATCAACATATGGAATGCGAAGACGGAAACATGTTAATTCTGGCTGAAGTTAATAGGTTAAAATATATCTTTTACTATAAACTAAATAAGTTCAGTTGGAGCAAATGCGATCCTGGTCACAGAGGACAGTTTCTTTTTTGGGTTTTAAAAATACACAATAAATACGTTTACAAAGCGAACCACAGAATAAATTAAAAATTAAGGATGTGTTTTCCAATGAGCCAAAAATATACTAAATATTTGATACTACTAAGGTTTTTACTGTTCATTTTACCTACAATCGCAATAACTCCAAAAGATTTATAATAATCGAATATTGCCTAGTTTGCACAAAATGTTAATTTACGTGCCAACGTAGGAACACAATAAAATTATCAAAGTTTGTAACTTAATCAGTTTTTATTATAACCATATAAACATGGTTTTTTTAGAGAGTAAATTTACATTTTGGGTTGCCTTTTTTTGCAAATCTTAAATAGTGATGTGCCAGTTCCGGTAAATGTTGTTATCGAAATAGGATTTTTTAAATGGTTCCTAGTAGATAGCGCTCGTGCGAATTATGTAAAAGCTCAGCAGTGATATTCCAAAGATCGGCGTATTAGTTGTTTATTTTTTATTATGCACTGAACTTGACAGATGGTTGGCACATCACTATTTAATATATGTCAATTTATTTACTCTCTCTAAAAAACACAGTATACCTACATAATATTTTTAACAGGCATTTGCATTTAAAATAACATTTTGTGTAACTTTGGAAACTATCATACACAAACGACTATACGACTATAATACTCGTACTCGTATTATTGCAACATTTTACAAAAAAATGTATCACAGATAAGGAAAGTCATGAGCACAATTAAACCAAATTAAATGAGATTTCTTTGAATTAAGATCAATATTTCTTATACCACTTTGAGAAATTGAGATTAGTTATTAATTAAAAAAATATACTAAAAAAATCATAAAATGGCACCCTGTGTCAAAAATATAAATTCAGACTTTACGAAAATCTAATAAACTTAAAATTACTTTTCGTATGTTAATAAATTAATATATGTTAAAAGTATTTTTATCAAAATCTTAAAATTAAATCTTATATCCATGATTAGGTGCGTCTATGCCGGGCGAGCAGCCTCAGATACTCACCGTCGGCGCAAGCCGCGGCCGATGTGCACGTGTTTCGCCCGAGCATGCGCTACGTCACGCGAAACACGTCCACACCGACCGCGCGCGCCGGTGAGCAACTGAGGCTGCTCGGCCGTTGGAGACGCACCTATTGCCGTTTGATTGTTTTTTTGCCTTTATTCCCATTTGCCCCTACAAACCTGTTTAACACACCGCTAATCCATCTTGTTTAAATGTAATAAATTTAATTTATTGAACTGATGCCGCGCCGACGATGGGCGAGCAATGTACATAAAATGGGGACAAATTGTTCCCATTTGTCTCTAGTGACAACTGGGAATTTTTATTTCCTTTTGTCATTTGTGACTGACTTTGCGGGGACAAACGAAAATAAAGGTTTTTTTGTACAAATTATTCTTTGTCTTAAAATTGTTTTATTAAAATGCCGCTTAACTATGAAGATAAATCGGACGTAAAATATTTTGTTTAAAAATGTACCAATGAAAATACTTTTTTATGAACAATATGTAACAATTCTACAGAATTTTAGGAATGGCACAATTACAGGATCGTATGTAGGTACAGATAGAACTAGAAAAGCTATTTAAATATTATTATTAATAATAATCACTTGTAGACTTGTAAGGGATGTTTGACTTACTACAAAAAGTTAGACGCGAGTTGAACTCGTCTCTAGCGTTTTTTTATGAAAGATATTTGCCGTGTGATGCCGGCTTAGTACAGCATCACCCCATTTCTTCCCGCGGGTGTTGTAAGAGGCAACTAAGGAACTCGAGGGTTTCATGTGTATTGCAATTTTAGGCGACAGCCTGACAACCTGTCACTCACTATAGCGATACATAACTTATCTGAAACGACCCTTAAATATTGTCAGACGTGGCGGTAAAGACAGTAATTTTACGGTCGTTAACGCTCTTCCTACCCCGCAAGGGATATAGGCGTGAATTGTGAGTGTATGCGGGGTGTAAGGGACAGCGTCCCGAATACTGATAGGGTGCAAGCAGACCATGAAACTGAACAACTTTTTCGTAGAAACATATGTCAGGAAACGTGAAAAAATGTTTGGTTTTCCATAGTAAATGCAGTCAGCTGCTCGCGATTTTGTATGGGAGGTCGAAATTTTTTGTCGTTACCTGACATATGTTCCTAGCGGAAAGTTGTTCAGTTTCATGGTCTGCTTGCACCCTATCAGTATTCGGGACGCTGTCCCTAACACCCTGTATACTAAACCTTATACACTAGACGTAACAAATGTACCTACACGGTATCAAATTCTACAGTACAACACAGTTCTTGCAGCAAAACTATTGACAAAAAAACTACTCGCAGTCTCATACAAAAGGCACCGCAATACAACACACGATGTTTGGACTACAAAGCACCCAAATTATTGCAAATACGTGCATTCGACATTAATTTCGAACGCAATTAAATTGTATCCAAATATATACTTATGACGGAATGTATGAATTAAAGTTTTATATCATGCATGGTCTCAAATTATATAAGGTATGAATATATTAGCTGTAAATATTTTAAAGAGTGAACCAGCCCATGAAACTGAACAACTTTCCCCAAGAAACATAGGTCGAAATATGGAAAAAAAATTGGACCTCCCTTACCAACAGACTGATCAATTTGTATGGGAGGTCCAAAAATTTTCTTATACCTACTATGTTTCTTGGGAAAAGTTGTTCAGTTTCATGGGCTGATTCACCCCTTAAAATATTTACAGCTAATACATTTACACCTTGTATTCGTCCTCTGTCTGACGCGGGTGGGTCGCTTTTAGAAAGTTTTTACTAGACAATTACGTTAAAAGATTTTAATAATTAAACCTACCCACCGGTGGCCTACGGACGAATATAATTCCGTTCTTACATGCATGAGGTTTTTCATTTCAAACTAATGCTGAAAAAAAAACAATAATTTCAAAACTCGTATACAAACTTGCAATTTAAGTACTCGTATTTTAACATTCAAGTGATCTATATAAGCACATGTAACAACTCAACAAGTGTATACCAACTATACTATAAGTGTTTAGCGTGGCAAGAGTAATAGTATACTTGCAAAGAGTATTGGATAAAGACCATGGTTGACCAATATTGACCATATAAAATAGTACTAATTATACCGTGCCGTGTGATGCCGGCTTAGAATAGCATCACCCCTCATCCTTCCCGCGGGTGTCGTAAGAGGCGACTAAGGGACTCGAGAGAATTGGTGTATTACAATTTTTAGGCGACAGGCTGACAACCTGTCACTATAGTAATACACATGTTTTCTGAAACAACCTTGGAAAACAATCCTCAAAAATGTCAGACGTGGCGATAGTGACTGTATTCTTACGGCAACTATCGCTCTGCCTACCCCGCAAGGGATAAAGGCGTGATATATGTATGTATGTATGTACTAATTATACTTGCGATTTGTCGTATATTAGCTATTTAAAAAGCAGATACATGGACGAAAATAGAAGGTAGATAGATAGTTATATAACATAGTTTGAATTATATATGAAATGTATAAAAACCATATAAGTATGTATAAGTATAGGTTTATTTGGTAAGTCTAATTAAACATACGAGAATAATTGTTTATTAGAAAATCGATATAATAGGAAAGTTTATCGATATAGTGTAATAAAATGCCATTACTTTCATAAATGGTATGAGTTTTTTAATTTATTGATTATAAGTATTAGGTTGTAATTGTTTTTTATATAAAATATCCAAAATGGTCAACCACGGTATTCTTATGAATCTAAATAACTCTTTCTACAGGAGTGCTATCATTTATTCGCTTTCTCTGTTTCTCGTCAACATTTTTCTCCAAATCTTTGTTATTGTTAATTTTCAAGTTCGCCAAACTGACGTAGTTACTTCGAGAGATTCCTGGTTCCTTACGTTTTGTGAATTCATTGTTTTTTTTCTCCGGAACTGTGGCCAAAGCCGGAATGTTTTGTGTTGGACTACTCCTTATTAGAGGAGCTAGTTTAGTCTTTTCAACGGAATGTATCGGCGCCTTGATTCTGTTTCGTCCTATGTCGACGAATTTCGGTTCATTTTTCATGTCGTATTTGGGTCGGCGCTCGCGACAGCTGAATCGCCCGTCGGCGAAGTCTGCTCTGTCGTTTGGAATGTGTCGGCGGAATATCGGCGTCATGGGTTTGCCCATGCTGGCCAGTTTGAGGTCACTTTTTATGACGTTGCTTTCGGGTTCTATTTTAGAATCCACAGGCCTGACTTTATATGAAGACCGGTAGATATTGCTGGGTGATGCCGGGCGCTGTATAAAGAATTTGCTTTTAGATTTCTCCGCCTTTTCGTCAATATCAGTTTTATTTCTTACGACTTCTGCGGTATTGGGTTTGAACAATCGACTGAGTTTCGGAGACAGAAGTTTCTTGGTAAAGAAGTTGCTTTTTTCGTTTTTTTGTACTTCGATCGTCTTTGGAATGTTTTTGATGCCTTCCGCCATGACCGGACTTTTCCGCATGTAGTCTATGTTAAACCTTCTACAATCAACTTCTGGTATCTTGCGTTCATTCTTCAAAAGTTCGGGATGTCTTAAGGTGACATCAGTGACGTCATAACTGGCCTTTTTCGCTAGCAAATTCTCTCCTTTCTTGACGATGCCGGCTATCACGCTCTGACTGATCTTTGGTTGATCGTTGAGCTTTTTAAACGTGCTGACATTTCTGTACCAGTTGCCCATATCTGTGAGGTCTTCATCGGAGGAGTCGGTGTCGTCTGGGCAGTCTTTCCGGTGTTTGACGTCGTTGGGTATGCTGATGTGCCGGCAGAAGGGTAGGGGTGCGTCCAGGTCGTGTTTGTACTTACTCTCGAGGCCCTCGACGGACTGGTTGCGCAGGAAGGCGGGCGTGGGGTGCTGGTGGAGCTGGTGGTCCACCTTGCGCGCCTTGGAGGGCTCCTGCGCGAGGGTGTTAAGGTGGGTGTCGGGGGAGGTCCGTTTCAGTGGCGGTGGGGGGTCCAGCCATTCTGTTATGTCGTCCACCTGAAAGAGAGGTTGTGATTCGAGTAAAATTTGGAGAAAATTCGCTAGTTTCCTGGGTCATTAAAAAAATATAACAGTTGTACGCTTAAAGCTATTGTTCTAAAATACTACGAACTTCATTCATTATTTTTCGAACTATTCAAAGTTTGAATTAATAAACAGAAAAATAATATATAAGTGTTTTGACGCCATCCAAATACTTAGGGCGTGACGTCATACTTCTAATTGTCGAAAAATCGAATCATTGATGGATAAATTGATTCATTGTTAAATAAACTGATTCATTGACGGAAAAATTAATTGATTGTAGAATACATTATTTCAATTACGGATAAATTAATGATACTGCCACCAGATAGTGCTAAATCATATCAATCGTAGGTAAATTGAGTAATTGTCGAAGATATTTATTAACAATGAAATATATATTTTTTTTATATAAATTGTCGAATTTATGGAATGAGTGAAGTCATTAATTCATCAATGGATAAACTATATTACATACATACATACTTAAATCACGCCTCTTTCCCGTTGGGGTAGGCAGAGACTATTTCCTTCCACTTGCTACGATTCTGGCATACTTCTTTCGCTTCTTCTACATTCATCAGTGTTTTCATGCACGCTCGTCGGTTTAGGGTACTTCTGTCCTGACCTTTCTTTAAAACGTCCCCGATTTGATTCAGGTAGGTTCTTCGCGGCCTTCCCCTTCCAACATTTCCTCTAACACTCGCCTTATATATCTCTTTCGTCAATCTCCTTTCATTCATTCTCTCAACATGACCAAACCACTTTAGCATTCCCTTTTCAATCCTTGTCTCTATATCTTCTTTTACGCCACAACGTTCTCTTATTACACTATTTCGTATTCTATCATTCAATTTCACGCCAATCATGCTCCTTAATGATCTCATCTCTACTGCATTTATTCTACTTTCATTCTTCTTTTGCCATACCCAACTTACACTGCCGTACATAAGTGTTGGTACTAACACTCCTCTATGCACAGCCAGACGAGCCTTGTTAGACACCTTCTGACTGTTCATAAAGGTGTGCAACGCACCATGCACCATGTTGCCGGCATTCACTCTTCTTTCAATATCACTGTCACACTTCCCATCTGCCGTAAACATTGATCCAAGATATACAAACTCTTTCACTTGCTCCACTTTTTCCCCTCCTATCATAATATTACACTCTGTCATAATATCATCTTTCTCAAATACCATAGCTTTCGTCTTACTTACGTTCACTTTCATTCCTTTCTTTTTCAAAGCTTCATTCATAATATTTACCATCTCCTGCAACTCCTCAGCTGACGACGCAAGTATGACTTGGTCGTCTGCGTAGAGAAGGCATTTGACGAGTAAACCTTCCATTATATATTACACACATATATCACGCCTTTATCCCTTGCGGGGTAGGCAGAGCGGTAACGGCCGGTAACGTACCTTGGTAATATTGATGCTCCTCCCATCAGCTCGCAGGATGTACCCTGGAGTGAGGGTCTGGTGGCTCCTGCTCAGGTTGGTGATGGTGACGATGGGTCTGGCGGGCTGGCAGATGTGGCTGGCCGACACGCACTTGCCCAGAGCCCGGCCCGATTCCGAGGGGCAGTCGTTGTCTATGGTTGCATTGGATTTTGACTGGAAGGGAACATTTTTTGAAGGTATTTTTCGTGTGGTACACCAAGTCGTCCAACGACCCGATGAACCCCGAGTAACAGAATTTTTTAAGTCGTCGTCTAAGTAATCATAGACAGCAACCAGTATTTTTGAAGTTGATGGCACTGTCTATACAGGAGTAGTATAAAAGCAATTATACAGGTTGTAAAAAAAATTGCTGCAAATATTTTAAGGGATGAATAAGCCTGTGAAACTGAACATCTTTCTCCTAGAAACATAGGTCGAAATATGAGAATTTTTTGGACCTCCCTCCTATACAAGTTGACTTTCATGTTCAGTAATTTTGTATAGGTCTTTTTTTTCATATTTTGACCTATTTTCCTTAAGGAAATTTATCCAGTTTCTTGGGCTAAAATTCACCCCTTAAAATATAATGCAGTAATTTTTTTTGAAAACCTTGTATAGATGATATAGAGTATCTACTTTTTAAGTAGTAATAACTTTTTAATGCATTCTGACCCAATCAGAGATAACGTTAAAGTAATACCCGGCAACCCGGAGCGCGCCATCTACAGGATGTTAGGTACAGCGTCCCAAATACTGGTAGGGTGCAAGCAGACCAAGAAACTGAACAACTTTCCCCTAGGAACATATACAAAAAATTGTAAATGTTTCCTGACATGTGTTCCAAGGGGAAAGTGGTTCAGTTTCATGGTCTGCTTGCACCCTATCAGTATTCGGGACGCTGTCCCTTACACCCCATATATTTTCTTTAAATGATGTGGCACTGGACGTATATGGATAATGTTATTAAATAATAAATTCTACATTATAAATCCTATATTATAAATGTGAAAGTTTATATGTTTGTTTGTTATTCCTTCACTAAAACTCCTGAACAGATTTTTATGAAAATCGCCAGTTAGATAGAGAATAGTAGTTTTAATTTTAATAATTTTCATGAATTGTTATGGACATTGTCTGAAATAAATGATTTTAAAATTTTATCTAATTTTAAATGTTACCTTTATAACCCCGCCTTCAGGCACGCCCAATTCCACGCTGTTGACTCGACTCGGCATACGTCTATATCGTTCACTACCACACTGCTTACACTGGCAACACTTATCACTTATTTCCTCCTGGCAACACTGCCCACTGTTCTGTTGGCTACACTGTCCGTTTATCACTTTATGTTGGCAGCACTGTCCGGGCGCTAACAAATTGTTGCTACTGTTGTGTTGGCTGCATTGCCCACTGTTTATCACTTTATGTTGGCAGCACTGTCCGGGCGATACCAAGTTACAATGGCTACTGTTGTTAAGTTGGCCGTCCTGCACGGGTAATAACAAGTTACCACTTGATTTGTTATGTTGGCAGCACTGCCCGGGCGACACCAAATTACAAAGGCCACTATTGGGCGAGACGCATTGTCCGCTATTTTGACAGCATTGGCCGCTATGTTGGCAACATTGTCCGCTATGTTGGCAGCACTGCCCGCTGGTGAATATGTTCCGTGGGCACGCGTGCGCGTGGTCGGGCGTGGCGCGCGCGTGCGGGGACGTGCCGTGCGCGTACTGCTGCACGTCCGCGAGCAGGCTGGGCGGGACGGCGCCGGGGCTGCCCAGGTGCATCACCAGGCTTTCCAACCAGATTTCCAGCACTTCGAACGGTGGCCTGTGGGGGGATATAAGGGTGAGTTTGGGAATTTGAAATTTCACTTGTAGTGTTTTTAAAATTTGAAATTTTATTGTCGTGTTATTATTGAAAATAACGATATTAATAAAAAAAAATGATCTGTAAATGGCGGCGGTTTATAAGGTGTAAAAATATTAGCTGCAAATATTTTAACCTTTTGCACGCCAGAGTTTTTTTACGTCGGCACACCCCCGACGCCAAGCATAGAAAAATGTGAAGATGGTAAAACTTATCGGCAAGCAGCCCGGTGTCTTAAACAAGACAGAATTTAAGTTATAAAAATAGGTAAATTTGGACTACTTTAGTCGTCAGTGGCGTCGTATGTACGCGAGCGTTTAGCAACTATAGTGGTCATTGGCGTTCAAAAGGTTAAGGGGTGAAACAGCGCATGAAACTGAACTACTTTCCCAAGGAGCATAGGTCGACATATGAGAAAATTTTTTGGACCTCTCTTAGAAATTGATTTGGTCGGTCGGTAATTTTGTATGGGAGGGCGAAATTGTTTTTCATATTTCGACCTATGTTCCTTGGGGGAAGTTGTTCAGTTTCATGGGTTGGTTCAACCCTTGAAATTTTTGCAGCTAATATTTTTACAACCTGTATGAACAAAAAAATTACAGACGTGGCCATAGCGACCGTATTCTTTCGGCCGTTAACGCTCGCCTACCCCGCAAGGGATAAAGGCGTGATATGTGTATGAACCTACCGTCTGTCAGGGTCGAGGTGGCAGGCGAGGAAGGCGACCCTGAAGAAGGGCTCGGGGCACTCTCGGCAGAACTTCTCCACAAACACCGTCTCGTTGAGGCCGAAGTCTGAGCGCCGCGGGAGGAAGTCGGGGTCCGCTGATACCCTACCTGTCGAATAAATACAGTTTCAATAAGCATCATAAAGAAAAAGTATTTAGTACGCTTTATACGCTGTCGGCCGATGTGGCCTCTGACGCAAAAGGTTCCGGGTTCGATTCTCGGTGGGTCACTCACAAAGTTGATATTTATCACTTTGTGAATTTGTTCTCCGTCTGGTTAAGACATTGCGGGCTGAACCACCCGATTGGCCGTAAGTAAGATAGTTCCGTGCTTCGGATGGCACGTTATGCCGTAGGTCCCGGTTGCTGTCTATGATCACTTAGACGGCGGTCGTTACACAACCATGTCAGAAGCCTGCTACTTGTAGAAGGCGGTATATAGTGATACACATGTTTTCTGAAACAACTTTGGAAAACAGTCCTCAAAAGTGTCAGACGTGGCGATAGCGACCGTATTCTTACGGCCGTTAACGCTCTGCCTACCCCGCAAGGGATAAAGTATGCATGTTTAGCGTAGCCGTCTTTCATTAATTGATGGTGGTGACGTGCATGTAGCTGTGTGGCCAACCTGGCCAGCCTCGAGGAAGTGCCTTTATTTTCTATTTTTTTATCCCACTCGTGCCGCGATTCTACTAGGAACATAAAATTGTTATTGTTTACAATGACTAATTCATTTATTCAGTGACATTATTGTATTGTAACTCTCTGACATTTTGAAAGCATTCATTTTGAATCTACTTGGAAATAAAAGATTGAATCTTGAATATATGTATGTATGTATGTTTGTATATATGTATGAATGTATGTATGTATGTATGTATGTAATACTGCCCTTACTGTCCCGATGGCGTAGCGGGTAGTATGCCTGCTTTCTACGACGAGAGTCGTGGGTTCGATCCCCACCGGACACAAATATTTGTTTAGTCAATTTTGAAATATTTGTGTTGAGTCTGGGTGTTTTCTATGTATAATATGTATTTATTTACAAAAAAAAAGTATATATGCATTAGTATCAGCTATCTAGTTCCCATAGTACAAGCTCTGCTTAGTTTGGGGCTAGATGGCGCTGTGTGAATTGTCCAGGATATTTATTTATTTATTTTATTTATCCTTACCAATGATTTCGCAGAGCATGATGCCGAAGGAGAAGATATCGACTTTCTCGTCGTAAACGTTTCCATTCATCATCTCTGGGGCCATCCAGTACGGGTTGCCCACCACCTGTGGAACATAGATACATAAATAATATACGGGGTGTTAGGGACAGCGTCCCGAATACTGATAGGGTGCAAGCAGACCATGAAACTGGACGTCTTTCCCCAAGAAACATAAGTTGAAATATGAAAAAGAAAATGGAGCTCCCATAGCCTCCCATACAAAATTAGCAATCGACCAAATATGTTTGTAAAAACATATTATATTCCGACCTATGTTCCTTTGGGAAAGTTGTTCGGTTTCATGGACGGGTTCAGCCTTTAAAATATTTGCAGCTAATATTTTTACATCTCATACAGAGGGTGTAAGAGACGGTGTAACGAAAACTTTGCAGGCGTGATCAGACCATGAAACTGCATAACTTTTTCTATGGGGACTATGTTGGTAAACGTGAAAAATTTTTTTGTCCTCCCATACAAAATCGCGATCAGCTGACTGCATTTACTATGGGAAACCAAAAATATTTTGACGTTTTCTGACATATGTTCCTAGGGGAAAGTTGTTCAATTTCATGGTCTGCTTGCACCCTGTCAGTATTCGAGACGCTGTCCCTTACAAAATAGCTGCAAATATTATAGCTAATAGTACATTGTGTATGGGAGGTCCAAATTTTTTTTCATATTTCGATATATGTTTGTTGGGGAAAGTTGTTCAGTTTCATGGGCTGGTTCACCCCTTAAAATATTTGCAGTTAATATTTTTACACCTTATATAGCCACGTAAAGTCTTCCCTCAGACGTCTGACAGTTAAATCGTCTGTCACAGACGTTAGAGGCCAATGATGATGACACTTACTGTATGACTGTACTGACGACCGATGTGGCGCAGTGGTAGTGCGACTGCCTTTGACGCAGAAGGTTCCGGGCTCGATTCTCGGTGGGTCACTCACAAGTTGATATTTATCAGTTCGTGAATTTGTTCCCAGTCTGGTTAGGACATTGCGGGCCACCCGATTGTCCGTAAGTAAGATGATTCCGTGTTTTAGATGGCACGTTAAGCCGTAGGTCCCGGTTGCTGTCTATGATCACTTAGACGGCAGTCGTTACACAACCATGTCAGAAGCCTGCTACTTGTAGAAGGCGGTTGAAAAATTCCGACACTAGGGTTCACGGGGTCGTTGGACGACTCGGTGTCCCACTCGAAAAAAAAAGAAACACTTACTGTATATCTCTTTCTTCGTAACGTGGAGTGTCCATTTCGTGGTCTCTCCAGAGTGTTGCTGGCTGTCCTTTGCACAATCCTGGCCAAACCGAAGTCTGCCACAATTACAGTCTTGTCTTCACGAACCAAACAGTTGTGAGAGTTTAAGTCTCTGTAAATAAAAAGGTTTTGGTTTTAAGCAATTTAATAATTTTACATATCTCATGCTCTGAAAATGTGTCATTACTGACTTTCATTCGATATGTAAAGAAGTATACACACCGCGGATGTAACATCAATTGCAACCTCGGAAAGTTACCGTACCTCTAGTTAAAAAACCTCTGTTGCAGTTGATAGGTTACATTCCTAGGTGCGTAATTTACTATTACACGATCGGGATTCAACTTTCAGCCGAGTCCCGTAATTTTTTTATACTAAACCTACATAGAAAATGCCCTATAGCTTTATGAATCGTAGAGGGGAACGTGAGTCATTGTTCACGTTTCAAATTAGTGGGAGACAAAAATTCATACAAATCACTTTTTTCCCTAGGGGAGGAAAGATGCAACTGTCAAAACTTACGTAAAACAGAACGGAAATCTATATTTTTGCAGGCATAATGAACGACTAATTTAAATTAATACGATATTATTTTAAAAAAAAACAGTATCGCGCGAATTGGTTTTGGATTTTTCATGACACTTTCTATTCTTTGTAATAAATAATACTTAGTGTGTTTCGTCGTCGTCGTCGTCGTCTCAGCCGATAGACGTCCACTGCAGGACATAGGCCTCCCCCAAGGATCTCCACGATGATCGGTCCAGCGCCACCCGCATCCAGCGGCTTCCCGCGACCTTCACCAGATCGTCGGTCCACCTTGTGGGAGGCCTACCTACGCTGCGTCTACCGGTCCGTGGCCGCCACTCGAGAACTTTCCGGCCCCAGCGGCCATCGGTCCTACGAGCAATATGCCCCGCCCACTGCCACTTGAGTTGCGCAATCCTTCGAGCTATGTCGGTGGCTTTGGTTCTTCTCCGGATTTCCTCATTTCTGATTCGATCGCGGAGAGAAACTCCGAGCATAGCCCTTTCCATTGCCCTTTGAGTGACCTTGAGCCTTCTTATGAGGCCCATTGTTAGCGGCCACGTCTCAACTCCGTAAGTCATCACTGGCAACACGCACTGATCCCAGACTTTTGTCTTGAGGCACTGCGGTAGTTGTTGAGAAGAGAAGATGTTACGTAGCTTCCCGAACGCTGCCCAGCCGAGTTGGATTCGACGATTGACCTCTTTCTGAAAGTTGGACCTACCCAGCTGGACTATTTGTCCCAGGTAGACATACTCGTCGACAACTTCCAGAGTAGAGCCCCCAACTGTCAGAGTAATGGGTGCAACAAGAGAGTTTGACATAACCTTGGTCTTGTCCATGTTCATTTTTAGACCCACTTGTTGGGAGGCTCTATTGAGGTCATCGAGCATTGTACCGAGGTTCTCCAGGGTTTCCGCCATGACCACGATATCGTCGGCAAAACGAAGGTGAGTCAGATACTCGCCGTTGATGTTGATGCCAAGTCCTCTCCAGTCCAAAAGCTTGAAGACGTCTTCCAGTGCTGCTGTGAACAGTTTCGGTGATATTACATCTCCCTGTCTCACTCCTCGCTGCAACTGGATAGGTTTTGAGTCCTGGTCCTGAAGTCGAACTGACATGGTGGCGCTTTCGTACAAGGACTTCAACACTTCGATATACCGATAGTCAGCTTGGCACCGCTGAAGAGACTGAAGTACGGCCCATGTTTCGATCGAATCGAAGGCTTTTTCGTAGTCCACAAACGCGAGGCAGAGTGGTTGGTTATACTCTTCAGTCTTCTGTATAACTTGCCTCAGCGTATGAATGTGATCCACGGTGCTAAAGCCTTTTCGGAAGCCGGCTTGTTCGGGAGGCTGGAAGTCGTCGAGCCTGCGTGCGAGACGATTCGTTATGACTCTTGAGAACAGCTTGTAGACATGGCTCAGAAGCGTGATGGGTCTGTAGTTCTTCAGCAAAGACTTATCGCCCTTTTTGAAGAACAGCATCACCACGCCTCTGTGCCATGCCTGTGGCGTTTTGCCCTCGAGTATGACAGAGTTAAACAATTTCTGCAGTGCTTTAAGTATCGGTTTACCACCGGCTTTCAGAAGCTCTGTCGTAACTCCATCAGCACCCGGCGCCTTGCTGTTTTTTAGCTGTTTCAGAGCCATACTAATCTCGTACAAGCTGACGTCCGGGATGTCTTCTGTGTAGTGCCGGGTTAATCGAGCTCTTGGATCTGCGACCCGATTATTGACAGGTGTGCATGTTGTCGCGTATAACTGTCCGTAGAACTTCTCGACCTCTTCCAATAGCTCGGGCTTGGACGATACGATTCTGCCATCGTCGGTCTTTAGCTTCGCTAGTTGGCTCTGGCCTATCGACAGATCTCTAGCAAACACCTTGGAGCCTTTGTTGCGCTCAATTGCCTCTTTAATACGGTCAGTATTAAATTGGCGTATGTCGCGGGTCAAAGACTTAGAGATCTGCCTATTGAGCTGCCGATATTGGGAAGTATCCTCCGACGACTGCAGAATCATCTCGCGTCGTTCCTCCATGA
This sequence comes from Keiferia lycopersicella, assembly GCA_029255805.1. Lineage (NCBI taxonomy): Eukaryota > Metazoa > Arthropoda > Insecta > Lepidoptera > Gelechiidae > Keiferia > Keiferia lycopersicella. Next base: position 633,573 of record JARACZ010000015.1, on the reverse strand, counting down.
GCCTCGAAGTATGGTCTGAGATTTTTTTGGTTCTGTTCGTACGATTGGGTTTGAAGAACTTAGAGCCAACCGTAAGGACAGTTTCCACGACCCTGTCGTTATAGTCGTCCACGTCGATACACTCACCCAGGCAATCGAAGCGGTTTTGTAGGTGGAGCTGAAAGCTCTCAGGGTTTTGGATTTGGGCAGGTGCTGGTCGGAGCGTAGACTTCATCAGACGTGATCTCTCGGCTTTTACATTAAGATTCAACGTGCCTCTTACCATTCGGTGATCGCTACCCGTTTTGAACGAATTGATCACAGAGACATCGTTGAATATCCGTTTTTTGTCTGTCATGATGAAGTCTATCTCATTTTTGGTAACACCGTCGGGGCTCTTCCAGGTCCATTTTCGATGCGGCCGTTTCCTGAAGAACGAGTTCATCATAAAGAGTCCCTCCTTCTCCATGAAGTCGACCAGCATTTGACCTCGGCTGTTCCTCACCCCAATACCAAATGGCCCAACTCTCAGTTCGTCACCGCAACGATTGCCCAGCTTAGCGTTGAAATCCCCCATGACCACCGTGTAATGAGTCCTGGAGGTATGTATGGCTTTGGATATGTCCTCATACATTGCCTCCACGTCCTCGTCGGGGTACTTCGAAGTTGGAGCGTATGCCTGTATGACCTTCAGCGAATAACGTTTAGTTATTCTGAGTATAAGGAATGCCACCCTATTTGAAATACTCCCGACCTGTACTACGTTGTTCACGAGGGACTTGTGGACGATGAACCCGACACCACCTTGGGACACATGGTCGCCCTCCCGGAAGTAGAGCAGGTTACCTGACTTCAGGGCTATCGTGTCCTCCCCCTCTCTTCGGACTTCGGACAGTCCCACTATGTCCCACCGTAACCTGCTCAGTTCTTCCTCGAGTTCCACTAACTTCTCTTCCGTCCGCAGTGTGCACGCGTTATATGTTGCCAGGGCCAAGGTCGTTCGGCGAGGGATCCACGCCGCCCGGGGATTCCTAGCACCCCTGGTCTCGGAGCCGGGTCGATTTTCGCCTGAATCTGCCCGGCCACCGGGGCCGCCGGGCACTTGGGGCCGATTTCTATTTGTAAAATCCATAAGGGGGGTACGGGCCGTCACCCACCACGCTGGCCCAGTGCGGGTTGGTGGGGATTTGGTTGCCAGAGCCTCGTTAGTAGTCCAGCAGGGTGCACCGCGAGCAGGAGAGGTTGGCTTGGGGCCCGAGAGATGTAATTTGGGCCCCCTTACACCCCGAGTTTAGTGTGTTTGGTTAATAAGAAAAAGGGAAGAAAATTGTCTCTGCCTTTAAGCTATTATTTAGCTTGGCGGAATTATGGTTGTTTATTAACTGTATTTTTTTAGAATAAACGTATTATTTATTTATTTTTTATTTATTAGTATTCCTCTTTTTTTCTTGCAGGTGTAGTATAAAGCACTATGTATCACTTGGAAGAAAGTGCGATTGCATACTCGTGTGTATTGATGCCCTCAGCTGCGCTGCGGGCAGCGGGCCTCAAGCTACACCCTCGTTAGCTATCGGTTCCTTTCTCATCACGTGATCACTAATAATATAATACTAATAGAGTAGTGCAGATACCTAACGTCATAGAGGGAATTTCATTGCCCTAAGACGGCTATCGGCGGGCTATTTGATATGTCGACTTAGCGCGTGCGTTGCTAGCGACATCTAGCTTATTTATTGGACACTTTGTATTGACGTCATTTGTATTGATAAATATTGCCGAAATGTGAATAATTTCGCGTGTTTTCCATCTCAAAACATCTTAAATAATGTATTTATAATTTTCCAATACTTTGTTTTTGTAAAGTTGCCTTTATTTCAGACTTTTAAGTTACATTCGCAACCCGTATCGCCATCTATTGATTTTCTTTTTAATTAACTTGCTTTAGTGCGGAATGAGACCCCATGTCGTGATGAATGTTACCTGTGTATGATGTTCATCCTGTGCAGGTAGCCCACGCCGCGCGCGACGTCGCGCGCCAGCTGAGCGCGTCTGCACCAACTTAACGGGATGCTCGTGTCCTGAAATTCACATTTACAATAAATCATTTGCGGTGTGGTGCCGGCTTAGAATAGAATATGCCTAACCTAATAAATGTATAAAAATGGGGTGATGCCATTTTTACTTTTACCCGTGGGTGTAGCAAAGAGCGACTAAGGAATAACTCAAACTAAGGGCAATCCAAAATGTCAAAATGTTTTTTTTTAATAAGGTGTAAAAATATTACCTAGCTGCAAATGTTTTAAAAAGGTGAACCAGCCCATGATAGTTTCATGGAACAACAACTTTCCCCAAGGAACGAAGGTCGAAATATGGAAAAAAATGGGCCCCCCATACAAATTGACTTAGTCAGTCGGTACATTTTGTATGGGAGTTCAAAAGTTTTTTTCATATTTCGACCTATGTTTCTTGGGGAAAGTTGTTTACTTTAATGGGCTGGTTCACCCCTTAAAATATTTGTAGCAATTTTTTAAACACCCTGTATAAAAAGCCTAACAAAAGCCGGGCAGGCCGGACGCCGCTTGTTTTTGCCTAAAAGCCTGATCCTGTGACGCCTGACAACCCTATTTATAGTTACCTGTATGAGTTGGTGTAGCGTTTTTTTACATCCAGTAGTTACATACATACATACATAAATCACGCCTTTATCCCTCGCGGGGTAGGCAGAGCGATAACAATCGCAAAATTACGGTCGTTATCGCCTCGTCTGACAATATTTGAGGGTCGTTGCAGATAAGTCATGTATCACTGTCAGCCTGTCGCCTAAAATTGTAATACACAAAAATACTCTCGAGTCCCTTACGACACCCGCGGGAAGGATGTGGGGTGATGCTATTCTAAGCCGGCATCACACGGCGCTGTAGTTACCTGTATGAGTTGGTGCAGCGTGCCCCCCGCCACGTACTTACCTGTATGAGTTGGTGCAGCGTGCCCCCCGCCACGTACTTACCTGTATGAGTTGGTGCAGCGTGCCCCCCGCCACGTACTTACCTGTATGAGTTGGTGCAGCGTGCCCCCCGCCACGTACTTACCTGTATGAGTTGGTGCAGCGTGCCCCCCGCCACGTACTCTGTGACCAGGTGGAGCCGCTTGTCCTTGTACAGCACGCCGATGAACCGGAGCACGTTCGGGTGACTTAGAGACCTCAGCACGGCCACCTGGAATTCATAACACTTTGGATTACTTAAAGACCTGAGCACTGCCACCTGGAATTCATAACACTTTGGATTACTTAAAGACCTGAGCACTGCCACCTGGAATTCATAACACTTTGGATTACTCAAAGACCTGAGCACTGCCACCTGGAATTCATAACACTTTGAATTACTTAAAGACCTGAGCACTGCCACCTGGAATTCATAACACTTTGGATTACTTAAAGACCTGAGCACTGCCACCTGGAATTCATAACACTTTGGATTACTTAAAGACCTGAGCACTGCCACCTGGAATTCATAACACTTTGGATTACTTAAAGACCTGAGCACTGCCACCTGGAATTCATAACACTTTGGATTACTTAAAGACCTGAGCACTGCCACCTGGAATTCAGAACACTTTGGATTACTTAAAGACCTGAGCACTGCCACCTGGAATTCATAACACTTTGGATTACTTAAAGACCTGAGCACTGCCACCTGGAATTCATAACACTTTGGATTACTTAAAGACCTGAGCACTGCCACCTGGAATTCATAACACTTTGGATTACTTAAAGACCTGAGCACTGCCACCTGGAATTCATAACACTTTGGATTACTTAAAGACCTGAGCACTGCCACCTGGAATTCATAACACTTTGGATTACTTAAAGACCTGAGCACTGCCACCTGGAATTCATAACACTTTGGATTACTTAAAGACCTGAGCACTGCCACCTGGAATTCATAACACTTTGGATTACGTACTTAAAGACCTGAGCACTGCCACCTGGAATTCATAACACTTTGGATTACTTAAAGACCTGAGCACTGCCACCTGGAATTCATAACACTTTGGATTACTTAAAGACCTGAGCACTGCCACCTGGAATTCATAACACTTTGGATTACTTAAAGACCTGAGCACTGCCACCTGGAATTCATAACACTTTGGATTACTTAAAGACCTGAGCACTGCCACCTGGAATTCATAACACTTTGGATTACTTAAAGACCTGAGCACTGCCACCTGGAATTCATAACACTTTGGATTACTTAAAGACCTGAGCACTGCCACCTGGAATTCATAACACTTTGGATTACTTAAAGACCTGAGCTTAAAAACCTGTGCCTCGTTTTTCGAAACTATAGGCTACAATTCTACAGGTAAAATTCGATGTACATTACGCAGCGGGTCAAAAATCCTGGTTTTATAATGTCCCGCCGGCTACGCAATGTACATCGAATTTCGCCTGTAGAATTGTAGCCTGTAGTTTCGTTGCATAGGCCACTGATGTATAGTTGCAGGCTCTTTTCTGCGGCTTCTTTCTACTGGCCGGTTCGTGGACCTTGACAGATAGACATTGACTTGAATGAGCAGGATGACAGAAATTTTGCTTTTTTTTATCGGAGAAATATAAATATATTTCGACTGTCCCGATGGCGTAGCGGATAGTACGCCAGCCTTCTACGCCGAGCGTTGGATCCCCACCGGACACAAATATTTGTTAAGTCAATATTTGTTAAGTCAATTTTCAAATATTTGTGTTTAGTTGGGGTGTTTTCTATGCATAATAACTTTGTTTTTATTTACGAAAAAAAGTATATAAGTATTACTATCAGCTGTTTAGTTCCCATAGTATAAGCTATGCTTAGTTTGGGCCTAGATGGTGCTGTGTGAATTGTCCAGGATATTCATTATTATTTATTATTATTATTTTTGATCGTCAAATTATACATCGTTTTAGACTTCCAACAAGTGGTCCTTCGAGGAGCACTGCCACCTGTGCCTCGTTTTTCGAAACTACAGGCTACAATTCTACAGGTGAAATTCGATGTACATAGCGGGAAAAGGTAAAATTAAAAGAAATAAAAGGTAAAAAGTGGAGTACCTCTTTGAGGAAGTTCCTCTGCGCGTCCTCGTCGACCCGGTACAGCTGCTTCAGCACCATGACTTCGCCGGTCGCGCGGTGCGTCACCTTGTACACCTGCCCGAAGAAGCCCGCGCCCAGCAACTCGCCCTGCAGACAAACATACATAAAAATAAATAAAATAAAAGGAGAATGCCCATACGTGGGCTAACCATGTGTCTTGCGCAACAAAACAAATGATTGCAATATATGCAGACGGACCACCATATTCAACCCCATAGTCTCTCTTCGTGTGGAACACCGGGTCGTCCAGCGACCCGATGTAGGGTAATTATATAAGGTGTAAAAATATTAGCTGCAAATATTTTAAGAGGTGAACCAGCCCATGAAAATAAACAAGTTTCCCCAAGAAACATAGGTCGAAATATCGAAAAAAACTTTGGGCCCCTCGCACAAAATTACCAACCGTACATACATACATATATCACGCCTTTATCCCTTGCGGGGTAGGCAGAGCGTTAGCAGCCGTAAAAATACGGCCACTATCGCCACATCTGACATTTTTGGGGATTGTTTTCCAAGGTTGTTTCAGAAAACATATGTATCACTATAGTGACAGGTTGTCAGCCTGTCGCCTAAAAATTGTAATACACCAATACCCTCGAGTCCCTTAGTCGCCTCTTACGACACCCGCGGGAAGGATGTGGGGTGATGCTATTCTAAGCCGGCATCACACGGCAAATTCATGATAGATGACTTACTTAATAAAAACTTATGCCTAAATTATAATTAGAAAGTTAGCTGATACACCCTGCGGTATAGAAGTTAGGTAATATTAGCTAGAAATGTACCTGTAATAAGGTAATATTACCTAGAAAATTAGGTAATATTAGAAAATTAGGTAAAATTAGGTAGTATTAGCTAGAAATGTACCTGTAATAAGGTAATATTACCTAGAAAATTAGGTAAATTAGAAAATTAGGTAAAATTAGGTAGTATTAGCTAGAAATGTACCTGTAATAAGGTAATATTACCTAGAAAATTAGGTAAATTAGAAAATTAGGTAAAATTAGGTAGTATTAGCTAGAAATGTACCTGTAATAAGGTAATATTACCTAGAAAATTAGGTAATATTAGAAAATTAGGTAAAATTAGGTAGTATTAGCTAGAAATGTACCTGTAATAAGGTAATATTACCTAGAAAATTAGGTAATATTAGAAAATTAGGTAAAATTAGGTAGTATTAGCTAGAAATGTACCTGTAATAAGGTAATATTACCTAGAAAATTAGGTAAAATTAGGTAGTATTAGCTAGAAAAGTACCTGTAATAAGGTAATATTACCTAGAAAATTAGGTAATATTAGAAAATTAGGTAAAATTAGGTAGTATTAGCTAGAAAAGTACCTGTAATAAGGTAATATTACCTAGAAAATTAGGTAATATTAGAAAATTAGGTAAAATTAGGTAGTATTAGCTAGAAATGTACCTGTAATAAGGTAATATTACCTAGAAAATTAGGTAATATTAGAAAATTAGGTAAAATTAGGTAGTATTAGCTAGAAATGTACCTGTAATAAGGTAATATTACCTAGAAAGTTAGGTAATATTAGAAAATTAGGTAAAATTAGGTAGTATTAGCTAGAAAAGTACGTGTAATAAGGTAATATTACCTAGAAAATTAGGTAATATTAGAAAATTAGGTAGTATTAGCTAGAAAAGTACCTGTAATAAGGTAATATTACCTAGAAAATTAGGTAATATTAGAAAATTAGGTAAAATTAGGTAGTATTAGCTAGAAATGTACCTGTAATAAGGTAATATTACCTAGAAAATTAGGTAATATTAGAAAATTAGGTAAAATTAGGTAGTATTAGCTAGAAATGTACCTGTAATATATGTATGTATGTATAAGTATACTTAGTCCAGGCCTAGGAAAAATCCGATGCATGTTAGTTAATAGACTATACCTAAACCATTAATTAGTCATCAGTAAGTGCCTATATTAGTCCCTAGCGTCATGCGTTGATTACGGACGCCTAAACTTAACTAATAGTGTTTGTTACCTACCTACCTACTAACTTAACGAGCTGCGTATACCGACATGTTTTGTTCACTCGGATGGGTATGTACCTAATTAGCGCATGAGAGCAACGACAAGGACACTGACCTAGTTTATGATACTTACCGATTTTTTGTGAATGTTATTCGTTTCTTTTTAATTTTTTTTTAAGTATGTATGAACTCGGATTAACTTTAAGAAAATAACTATGGAATCTGTCAATAAACTGCTGCGCAGTTTGACAGAAGTGGATTGTTGTATTAAGAAATGTTTACTTGAATAAAAAAATTACATACATACATACATAATAAGGTAATATTACCTAGAAAATTAGGTAATATTAGAAAATTAGGTAAAATTAGGTAGTATTAGCTAGAAATGTACCTGTAATAAGGTAATATTACCTAGAAAATTAGGTAAAATTAGGTAGTATTAGCTAGAAATGTACCTGTAATAAGGTAATATTACCTAGAAAATTAGGTAATATTAGAAAAAAAGGTAAAATTAGGTAGTATTAGCTAGAAAAGTACCTGTAATAAGGTAATATTACCTAGAAAATTAGGTAATATTAGAAAATTAGGTAAAATTAGGTAGTATTAGCTAGAAATGTACCTGTAATAAGGTAATATTACCTAGAAAATTAGGTAATATTAGAAAATTAGGTAAAAGTTCTGTCATATATGAAAATACTGATAAAATAAAAAGTACCCATCCGTTTTTAAAAATTTATATATCAATTAAAAATACAATTATCGAGGTATCAAAATAACATAAAACTATTCGAAATGACCTCCCTTGCTTTTAATAACGGCCATCAACCGCGGCGGCCAGTCGTCTATCGCAGCACGCACCATATCCATGTCGATTTCAGCGACTGCTTTAACTATGGCTGACTTCAGGCTCTCCAAATTTTTATGGGGCTTAGCACAGACCTTGTTCTCTAAGACCTGCCAAATTTTATAGTCCAGAAGATTAAGGTCCGGACTGGAGGAAGGCCAATTCTCGTGTCTTATAAACTCAATGTTTTGACGTTCAAACCAGGCTTGAGTGGTCTTGGCTTTGTGAGCGGGCGCAGAATCCTGCTGGAACACAAAGTGATGTCCTGAAAATAGTGTGTTGGGCAGGTCTTTGACGTACCGATCCAAAACCGTCTCTTGGTACACTTTTGCACTGGTTTTGACCCCCTTTTCGCAAAAATGAACCTCAGTTGGCCCATAGTAGGAGACTCCTAACCAGACCATGACTGAAGAGGGATGATGCCCACGCTGCACCCGCGGAACTTTGTTTCCTGCTTCTTCAGAGCTGGTAGCGTACACTCTATCGTTTTGTTTATTATACTTTTCTTCTATATCAAAAATTTTTTCGTCTGTAAAAAGTATATCGCGGTGCCGGTTTTTCGCGTACCGTTTTAACAACACCCGGGATCTTTTGAGTCTAATTTCTTTTAAACGGGCATTAAGTAAGTGCCCACTCTTTTTTTTGTATGCTCGCAGCTTAAGGTCTTCGTTTAAAACCTTTTTGACTGTTTTTCTACTAACCTACATCTGCAAACCCATAAGTTTCTGTTTTCGGACAGGATTTCTTCGTATGCGCTCCTTGATCGCTTTGATCACTGCTGGTGTTCTTGCGGAGCGACGCCGGCCAGTTCTTTTCTTGTCCTCAACACTAGAGACTTCAGTGTACCTACTTATAGTACGATACACAAACCTAAGCGTTATTTTCAATTTTTTGAGCAACTTGAAAATGGTACTCGGCGAGTGCCCACAGCGATGCAACGCCAAAACTGCTATTCGGTTTTCTTTCAAAGTCCACTCCATCGTGAAAAATCGCGCCAAATGATCATTTATTGTTTTAAAATAATTGTCAAACATTCAAAAACGGAATGCAATAAAACTTTTCCAAATTCGTGTTCTAAATTCAAAAATAATATGCCAGTGACAGAACTTTGGGACCGACTACGTAGTATTAGCCAGAAATGTACCTGTAATAAGGTAATATTACCTAGAAAGTTAGGTAATATTAGAAAATTAGGTAAAATTAGGTAGTATTAGCTAGAAATGTACCTGTAATAAGGTAATATTACCTAGAAAATTAGGTAATATTAGAAAATTAGGTAAAATTAGGTAGTATTAGCTAGAAATGTACCTGTAACAAGTCGCAGGCTCTGAAAACCTTCTGCCCCGTCGCCGGCTCCACCCTGAAGGAGCGCGCGCGACTCAGGTCACACAGCACGCCGCCTTCCTCGCCGTCCACACTGAAAACATACATGGGTACAGTTATACTAGATAGATAAAAAGTTTATTTCTTGCCACATAAAAGGTGGAAAAATATTAGCTGCAAATATTTTAAGGGATGAATCAGCCCATGAAACTGAACAACTTTCCCAAAGGAACATGGGTAGAAATATAAAAAAAAATTTGGACTCCCCATACAAATTGACTTCGTCGGTCGGTAGTTTTGTATGAGAGGTCCAATTTTTTTTGTGACATTTCGACCTATGTTCCTTGGGGAAAGTTGTTCAGTTTCATGGGCTGATTCACCCCTTAAAATATTTGCAGCTAACATTTTTACACCCTGTAGTTGTATGATGCCGGCATAGAATAGCATCACCCCAATACTTCCCGCGGGTGTTGTAAGAGGCAACTAAGGGACTCGAGGGTTTCATGTACATTACCACGTATCACAACTTTATGCGACAGTGATACAGTGATACACGAATCATCTGAAGGGGCCCTCAATACTTGTCAGACGTGGCTATAACAACCGTAATTTTACGATCGTTACTACCGTGCAAGGGACAAAGGCGTGAATTGTGTGTCTGTTTGTGTGTCATCATCTGTCGGCCCTTATCCCAATTTATTTGTGGTCGGCGCAACATGTCTTCCTCTTCCATTCATCTCTATCCGTTATTATCATATATATACCTTTTTGAGCGATATCATCTTTTATACAATCCGTCCAAACTTTATTTGCCCTTCCTCTCCTTCTGCGTCCATCCACATTCATATTCATTACTGTTTTCGTCACATGATTTTCATCCCTCCTCATAACATGCCCATACCACGATAAACGGCTAGCTCTCATCTTTCCTGTCACTGGCGCTACTTTCAAACTTCCTCTAATACAGGGTGTTTGGAAGAGTGATAACTTCCTTTCAAGGGATGAACCAGCTTATGAAACTGAACAACTTTCCCCTAGGAACATGGGTCGAAATATGAAAAAAGATTTTGTCCCACCCATACAAAATTACCGACTGACCAAGTCAATTTGTATGGAAGGTCCAATTTTTTTTTCATATTTCGACCTATGTACCATGGGGAAAGTTGTTCAGTTTCATGAGCTGGTTCATCCCTTGAAAGGAAAGCATCACTCTTCCAAACACCCTGTATACATGTTCCTTATTTTATCCATCCTCCTGTGTGTGTGTGTATTAACTCACACATCCAGTAGCTTGGACATGCTGCTGCTCCGTTCCTTGTCTCCAAGTAGCGGCGACGAGGGCGTCTGTCTTCTCTTTATCAGCCTCACTTTGCTCTCCTCTCCTTTCCTCTTGAACAACCTACAAATATTAAACTTAATATGTAAAAAAAAAATGAAAATAAGTATATGGGGCAGCAATTTTTTTACACCCTGTATAAGGTATGAAAATATGCGCTGCAAATATTTTAAGGTGTGAATCAGCACATAAAATTGAACAAGATTGCTCAAGGAACATAAGTCGGAATATGAGAAATAGTTTTGGACCTTCCATACAAATTTACCAACCGACCAAGTCTATTTGTATATATAATTGTAATTATAAAATAATTTCTCATATTTCGACTTATGTTTGTTTGTGAAAGTTGTTCAGCTAATATTTTAAAATATTTGTAGCTAATATTTTTAGATCGTTTTAGTTCGTTATTTATATTTTTTTGCCGTGTGATGCCGGCTTAGATTCGCAGCACCCCATTTCTTGAAAAGAATGTCAAATAGGCTTGTTTCCTGACAGATCAAATGAGCTACTTTTTAAAACATTTGAAGAACTAGAAGTATGACGTCACGCCGTAAGTATTTGGATGGCGTCAAAACACTTACTTTTATATTATTTTCCTGTTTATTAATTCAAACTTTGAATAATTCGAATAGTTATGAATGAAGTCCGTAGTATTTTTGGACAATAATTTTAAGCATACAACTGTTATATTTTTTAAATGACCCAAGAAACTAGCGAATTCGAATTACCTCTCTTTCTTGCTCCCTTCCTCTTCTAGAACATTCTTTTTATCTTCTTTCAATATCTTTCTTTCTATAGGCGATTTGTTGTCAAGTTTACTCTGTGACTTTATTTGTGTGTCCGCTTTTGACTGTGTGTGTGTCTCTGGTTGCGTGTGTGCGCGAACGGCGACCGCTGATTGGCTGTTCGTATCCGGGTTGTGTTCTATAGTGAGCTGCAAAGAAGTAAAAAAGTTGTAAATAATTCCGTTTGATGCCGTGCGATGTCGGCTTCGAATAGCATCGTCCCATTTGTTACCCGCGGAAGCGTAAGAGGCGACTAAGGGACTTATCCCTTGCGGGGTAGGCAGAGCGTTAACAGCCGTAAGAATACGGTCGTTATCGCCACGTCTGACATTTTTGAAGATTGTTTTCCAAGGTTGTTTCAGAAAACATGTGTATCACTATAGTGACAAGTTGTCAGCCTGTCGCCTAAAATTGCAATACACATAAAACCCTCGAATCCCTTAATCGGCTTCTACGTCGGGAATGACATGGGGTGATGCTATTCTAAGCCGGCATCACACGGCGCAATCTCTCTCTTTTCGTGTGGGACACCAAGTCGTCCAACGACCCGATGAACCCTAGTGTCAGAATTTTTCAACCGCCTTCTACGAGTAGCAGGCTTCTGACATGGTTGTGTAACGACCGCCATCACACTAGGGTCGCTTGCATCACACTAGGGTCCACACATTAAAAAAAAATACCTGCAGCACGGCATCAGGTCTGGAGAGCGTCCTGTCGATGTCATCCAGGGTCCTGCTCCTCACCGGGGTACCATTGATCTCCAGGATGCGATCGCCGATGTGCAACGTGAGGAGGCCGCACGCCGCGTCGATCCTACGAACGGGGATTTTATTAGGGTAAAGGTTCAGCTAATTAAAAAAAAAGGCTCAGTAGGAAAATACATACATACATACATGTAAAAAAATATTTTAAGAGGTGAATCAGCCCATGAATTTGAACAACTTTCCGCAAGGAACATAGGTCGAAATATGAAAAAAATTTGGACCTCCCATACAAAATCAATTTGTATAGGAGGTCCAAAAAACTTTCTCATAATTCGACTTATGTTTCTTGGGAAAGTTGTTCAGTTTCTTGGGCTGATTCATTCTTTCAAATATTTGCGGCAAAAAATTTTACATTTTATATTTTATAGGCGAATGAAACTTATGAAATTATTAGTAACATTTGCAAATGGTTGTTGTATTAGTAACATTTGCAAATACATACACAAATCACGCCTTTATCCCTTGCGGGGTAGGCGGACGCTAACGGCCGCAAAAATACGATCGCTATCGCCACGTCTGACAAGTATTGAGTGTCTTTTCTGATGATTCGTGTATCACTATAGTGACAGGTTGTCAGCCTGTCGCCTATAATTGCAATACACATGAAACCCTTTAGTCGATTTCTACGTCACCCACGGGAAAAAAATGGGGTGATGCTATTCTAAGCCGGCATCACACGGCTGATGTTGTATTATTAACATTTGCAAATGGTTATTGTATTAGTAACATTTGCAAATCGTTGTTGTAACATTTGTAAATGTTTGTTGTATCAGTAACATATGCAAATCGTTGTTGTATTAGTAACATTTGCAGATGTTTGTTGTATTAGTAACATATGCAAATCGTTGTTGTATTAGTAACATTTGCAAATGTTTGTTCTATTAGTACCTATGGCATGTGAGTTGCACGCACGCAGCGAGCGCGGCCCGGAGTAACGTGCGCAGCAACGCAGACAGCTTTTCAGCGCACCGACTGTCGTTAGGGTTAATTATGTTAAAAAATGATGTAGGCCGAAGATCCCGCCATACAACGACCTTCACTGAGCTTTTTATTGAGTAAATAAAATTAATAATAAAATATATTTTATTTTTATTTTAGACTTTTACATTCATATTCTTTAGTCAATTAAGGCATGTACGAGTATTTATGAAATAAAATTTGCCAATAAATATATTGCGTATGCGTTGCCTAGAAATTTTTATTCCATAGCATGATTTGATAAAGATATTTTTTTAATGTTATGTTTTTTAGTGTAACGCAATATATTTATTGCCATAATTTTATTGTATATAAAACTGGTGGCCCGCCCAGCGGCTGTTACTTATTTTCCCGTGGGAATAAGATGTTTTCCCAGTGAGTATCATACATAAAAACCTTCCTCTTGAATCACTATATTTAAAAACCTGCATCAAAATCCATTGTGTAGTTTTGAAGATGTAAGCAAACATACATACAGACAGACGCGAAGAGCCTTATACTATGTAGTGTTTAAACAACTCGGTAAAGGTCGTTATATGGCGGGATCCTCCACTATAATGACAATGGCGTTTAAGAAAAGCTTCCATAATGGTATATTGCTCACGCGGAAAGAAAGGAACCGATTATTAACAAGGGTGAAGTTCAATAGTATCAATACACACGAGTTTGCAATCGGACTTTCTTCCGAGTGATACAAAGTGCTACACCTGCTAGAATAAAAAAAGAGGAATACTAATAGAAGAACAGTTCAATAAACCTAAAAAAAGACATGTAAATCCAAAGCGATTTCATTTGAGCTTCGGGACTCAAACTACACCCTTTTTAACAATCGGTTCCTTTCTGAACACGTGATCAATCTATTATTGTTACTTTCTTAGTAATGTAAAAAAGAAAAAGAGGAAATCTATGAATTATTATTGAGGATTATTGATATTAATGTGTGGTCACTTTATCTCAGCGGGCAAATTATTGCTTGTTTTTTTCTTTATTTAATTTAAGTAGGTCGAAAACAATGTAAGGGCCAACCAAAAAGAATTTTGCGAATACGAATGCGATCAAAAACATGCGAATATTCGCATTCAAATGGTTTGGTCAAAGTGTGTGCGCCGCAGCGTTGGCCCTGTGGTAATTAAACTTAATTCCTGCATCTTGCTGTAAACAATTTTCCTTTAAAAATTAGCCTTGCTTGTCCTGTCGTTTGTTTAATCAATAAATTGGTAAATGAAATGTAATTGGAATCAATAAAATTAAATCAGGGCAGTCTATGTGAATATAGACAGCAACCGGGACCTACATCTTGCGGACAATCCGGGTCCAGCCCGCAATGTCCGGACTGGGAACAAATTCACAAAATGATAAATATCAACTTTGTGAGTGACCCACGGAGACTCGAACCTTGATGTACTGTGGATTTACTGCAGTGATATGAAGTTATCTACACATGGATAGGTTGTCCCACACAAATGACAGCTAGTTTTGCGGACCCAATTGAAGCGCCACCTACGAGAGTATCGCGTACTATCGTATTTGCTTTCCTTGACTGCCAGCGCCACAGTGAATTACTACGTGACTGTGAGGGCGCCACTAGAGGCGCTGTAGCAACCGCCACTGTAAACACGTGCGATGTTGGCACTCGGAGCGACCAAGGAAGGAAACGACCGTCTAAAGAGCGTTTATTGACTAAATAAATGAAAGATCTAAATCTATGTCTTACTATACTTAAAAAGAATGACGTGGAGGTGCGTCATACACTACACACGTTCAGTATTGACTCACTGTGTGACTGTGAGGGCGCCACTGGCGGCGGGGGCTAGCCGCAGCGCGGAGGCGGGCACGTCCAGCGCCCTGATGGCGTGCGGCCGCGCGCCCGCTTGCCGGCAGGGGGCGCTGTAGCAACTGCCACTGTAATAAAAAAAACTTATACTCTATTCTATTTTTAAATATGGATTCAAGATTCAATCGTTTATTTCCAAGTAGATTCATATGAATGCCTTTAGAATGTCAGAGAGTAACATTACAATACTGTCACTGACTAAATGAATTAGTCATTGTAAACAATAACAATTTTATGTTCCTAATAGAATCGCGGCACATCTACATCTAGAGACGTATTTTTCCAATCTCGAAGTGAATATTGCTATGTAGATGTAACACCAAGTGACGGACCACTTGGTTGAGGAAGAGTCCACAACACAGGAGACTCTAGTCTGACAACTAGGGGCTGTGAAGGGCAAAGTCGTATAGGTAGTAACAGAAACTTGAAAGTAAAATTTTCTGCACCACGTGGTGTCCGCTTCCATAATCGCACACTCTCTTTCACCCTAAGGTTGCCTGGTAGAGAATGCTACCTAGCATTAAGGCCGCCTTGTTGTCCTTTATTTGTGTTTTCTACATGTTGTTACTTTTTTTTGTGCAATAAATAATTTTGTTATGTTACGTTATGTGTCCGCTCGTCACTATTACACAATGCCAGATAGACGTTTAATAGTAGATTACGTACCTAGGTATGTAACCTATCAATAGCAACAGAGGTTTTTTTAACGCCTACATACTACTACTGTACTATAGCTACGTACCAATACAAGCTGGACCTCTCGACCAGCGCGTAGGGCTGCCCGTCCTCGATGTGGAAGCCGCACGCGACGCACATAAGGCAAGGAGAATGATGTATTGATGGAAATTACTAATATCCACACAGCTGCTGTTCTATGATGTTCGTAATTAGCCTACTCTAAAATAAAAGAATGCTTTTTTCATATCAGTGTACGTACAGTTGTTTTATTACAGACACTACATACCAATACAAGCTGGACCTCTCGACCAGCGCGTAGGGCTGCCCGTCCTCGATGTGGAAGCCGCACGCGACGCACATAAGGCAAGGAGAATGATGTATTGATGGAAATTACTAATATCCACACAGCTGCTGTTCTATGATGTTCGTAATTAGCCTACTCTAAAATAAAAGAATGCTTTTTTCATATCAGTGTACGTACAGTTGTTTTATTACAGACACTACATACCAATACAAGCTGGACCTCTCGACCAGCGCGTAGGGCTGCCCGTCCTCGATGTGGAAGCCGCACGCGACGCACGCGAAGCACTCCGGATGGAAGCGGTGCTCGCCCGCCGCCATCACCGGCCCCGTTATCACCTGAAATTAAAGTCAGTAATCAGTAATCATTTTAGTCCAGGCCGCGTGAGTCTATGTCATTCTTAGAACTCTCATAACATCCAACTGACCGCCACCGCCACCGCAGGCCGCGTTTGTGTGGGACAGGCTTTAACCTTCTGCGTCAAAGGCAGTCGCACTACCACTGCGCCACATCGGTCGGTTTTGGTTACCTGTGTGCATTGATGACAGCTCTCCCCGTAGCGCGCCCAGTAGTCGGCCTGGCAGAACAGCAGGCCCCCTTTCTCGAAGTACCATGTCGAAAGTGCTGCATCACACACTGAACACCTAAACAAACAGAAATCAGTCATGTCATGTCAGAAGACGTGGGTTCAAAACCCATGGGTGGCTGTTTTTCCACTTGTTTTGTTTTTATTGACTTTCTAACAAAAAAATCATAGAAATAGAAGACATAGTAGATGGTGTAACAGCTCAGGAGTATTTTCCGTAGAGAGGGTGCAATAGTTTTTATAGTATGCACTGAACTTGACAGATGACAGGCATATCACTATTAAGATTTGCATAAAACTGGCAATCCAGTCTCTCTTCTCTTTTCGTGTGGGACACCGAGTCGTCCAACGATTCGAGTCCAACAACTAATTTCACACAGCAGACCTAGCAGAGAGAATTGGCTTTACCTACCTATTATAATATTAATCCATTAGCAGCTTTAAAAATAACTAAAATTACATTTACTTTATGGGCTAGGTAGTTGGGATTACCTTAGCCGCACATTAAGTAGGCTCTGAATCTAGGTAGGCACTTAGGCGGGCGTCTAGCAATGAAGAGTGAAGGTGATAGGTGGAGAGAATTCAGCGAAGCGAAATGAATAATATTATTCAAGCTGAGTATTAAGCGTATATTGGCAAAGCAATTACAATTTAGGTTTAGATTCGTGACTCGACACAAAAGCAAAAGCGCGCACAGTAGTTCGGTAGCGAGTCAGGAGTCCGAATGGTTCGGTGCTGGTTCGTAGCTGCGTCGGCGACCATAGGCGACGGCGGGGTGCCTAACGGACGGATGCCCGATAGCGCGTCATAGCAGCGTAGATTCACGACGAGGCCCGAGAGCGAGCGGGCGCAGCCGAAGTATTAGATCGCCCGTTATGCGTATGGTACAAGATTCATAAGCGGAGCGGGTAACTCCACAAGTACCAAAATGTAAGGGGCTGGTCCAAGTTACATTAGGAGCTGGTCCAAGTAGTAATAGTGGCGAGTAAGTTGGTCCGCCACAACTTGATGTACAATTGCTTGTTCCACAAGCAGTTGAGCTGGGACAAACTATAACCATGTTTCTATAGCTGCATTTATCTCTCTATAAACACTACAATGTTCTAGTATGAGCCACTACAATGTCTGCGTCGAAATATTTATCATTCTTTAGTTGTATCATTCAAAATGTAACAGATAAAATTGTAACTTTGTTGAATAGCTTTTAACTTTGAAATTAATATGCATGTTCTTTTGAAAATAATTTATGTGTATTCTCCGTCCAGTGTAAACCTAACCTAATAATGGTCTCACAGAATACCAGCGCTGTAGATGGCTACTGCTGTCTGCCGCATATGCTGAGTGAGGTCCATGTTCGGTACATAACAAGTTTCTAGTATAATTAATTGTTTTAAATTTTTCCTTTGTTGTTGTGTTAACCGAAATAAAAAAAAATCTTTCTTTCTTTCTTTATTAAAAAATAATCTTACCTAAAGCAGTCTTTATGCCAGTCTTGTCCCAGTGCTGACACATATTCAGCACTGCCTATGTCGTTCAGACACCCAGCACAATTAGGGGATCCTGCAAACAGAACACTAAATAAATAAATAAATAAATATCCTGGACAATTCACACAGCGCCATCTAGCCCCAAACTAAGCAAAGCTTGTACTATGGGAACTAGATAGCTGATACTAATACATATATATTTTTTTTTTTGTAAATAAATACATATTATACATAGAAAACACCCAGACTCAACACAAATATTTGTAAATTGACTTAACAAATATTTGTGTCCGGTGGGGATCGAACCCACGACCCTCGGCGTAGAAGGCAGGCATACTATCCGCTACGCCATCGGGACAGTCGAGATTCAATCCTTTATTCCAAGTAGATTCACAAAGAATGCTTGGATATGTAAAAGGGTGCAAAGTGCAGGCGATACTCATCACTGCAGTGTTCACCTTACCGCATCATCAGTTGCTCTCGCGACCACAAGCGTTGCAACAGGTCTCGAAACATAGAGGTATGTTTACCTAGTTATTATTCCGCAAACAGACCCGATTTAAACAGTATCATGTGTACAAAGTGCAAAAGTCTTTAACAAATTATACTCATGAAATTTATTAATTAATTTAGTCATGGAACATTGTATAGTAAAAGACATTAAAGAACTTGAAGTCTACAGCTTCACAGCACCTGGCTGGCATTTCACCAGGATCTCAATTATTGCATAAAAATTCAATCCACACCTAATTAATTCAAAGACAATATTTAATTCAAATACAGTTTTAAACTGATTTAAGATCAGTTGTTTCAACTGCCTGCCCATTCAAATAAATAATAATAATAAGCTTTTTATGGAGGTATTCTGAATTGGATACCAAAAGTAAAAGTTAACCAAAATAAATAATACTATAACTTTGTACCCTACCTATTAAATAAGTTATTTAAATATAATACAATATCATATAAATTAAATTGACGGCCATTTAGTTTTAATTGCTATGACTAAATAATAGTCGACTCAAGTTTGTACAATAAACAATTACTCATTAACTAAATTATTGATACAAGAACTCTGTAACTTATTGTCAATATATATCATATTATAGAGTGGGTATATTTTGTTCTATAATCCAGTATATCGCAGAAACTAAGAGACAACATGATAGTAACTAAATATCCTTCAACTTAGAATTGCAATCGGAAACGCGGAAGCGAACTACTTGTTTTGGATCAAATCCTTGGTTGAAATTTTAGTAAAAAGTAAATGGGTTTAGTACGAAAATGATGCAAATCTGATATTAAATTGGGATAGATCATGATTATTATACGAAAAAGATGACGCTGAGGCAAACAAAAGCTTATATGATGGGATACAACCATCGCCCACACAAAATTCTTGATGACCAATGCGACTCAATAACAATCACAAATATTGCGAAAACGGCAACTTATACAAGGCTTCAGACCTTTCCAAGGGTTGTAGAACTTACCTTTCTCTTTAGTTCCCTCCATTTCATTTCAGAAAACTAGTTTTATTTGATAAAATCGCGGAAAAACATGGAAAATTTATTTTCCATGATCACTTGCTGAGTATGACGTCGTCGGCAATGACATTTGGTGACTGGTGTTGCCATTTTACAGTTGCAAAAATAGACTATACACTATATTTGCAAATATCCCTGAATAAAAAGTTTGCTATAAGTTCATTCCACCACCGTAAAGCATATTTGTGTAATGTAAGCACAACTGATACTCTATATCAGTATTGTATTGTAACTTATTGACATTTAAAAAGGATTCGCTGTAAATCTACTTAAAATTAACGATTGAAATGATTAATCTTGATAATATTGAACTCTAGCTGGCTTGTTACTGAGCCAGACACGCGCTGTTTATTAATTAACCAGAAATGATGAACTCAGCAATATTTAGTAATAAAAACCGCTTAAGTTGGCAAATATTTTAATTATTTACAATGTTGTAATAATTTTACTCTTAAGTAGGTATAGGTAGATGGTATTTCTCCAGAAAATTAGGAAATGTTGTGCTAGGGCAACACTTTAACAAAGACGTTCCATTACACGCAATTACACGAAGTCATATTTTAAAAAGATCAAAAGAAAGGAGTTTTAATGCTACCACACAATAACATTTATTTCCTATTTTTATTTTTCAATACATGGACCTCGTGTTTTTTCTTGAATTTGTTCATTTTGACCTTAACATTGACTTGAACCTCTAAATGCTTCAATAAATTCCTTAATTCTGGATCTTCTTCACTTTCTTCTACAGTTTCTTCACTTTCTTCTTCAGATTCTTCGCTTTCACTAGTTTCTGTGGTAGTAACAGGTTCAATAGTAGTCGATATTCCAGTGGTAGTAGGTTGTTCAGTAGTGGTAGTCGGTAGAACTGTAGTAGTATCTATTTCTTCTTCTTCTGCGCCTAAGTTTTCGAAGTCGAGGCCGGTTACTTCATGTAACCAGCTGTGGAATGCGCCCGGTCTTACGAACGCTGAAATTTACAAATTAAGTCTTAAGCTGATGCCGGTTTAGAATAGCATCACCCCATATTATTCCCTGGGTGTCGTAAGAGGCGACTAAGGGATTTGAGGCTTCAAATGTATTGCAATTTGAGCCGATAGGCTGACAACTTATGATCACACTGCCTTTTAAAATTACCCTCAAATTGTCGGATGTGGCTTAAATGACCGTACTAACTTCCTTTCAAGGGATGAACCAGCCTATGAAACTGAAAAACTTTCCCCAAGGAACATAGGTCGAAATATTTTTAAAAAATTACCTCACACTCAGTCGGTTGGTACATTTGTATGGGAGGTTCAAAACTTTTCTCATAATTTCGACCTATGTCGGCTTAGAATTTGCCGTGTGATGCCGGCTTAGGATAGCATCACCCCATTCATTCCCGTGGGTGTTGTAAAAGGCAACTTAGGGACTCGAGGTGTATCACAATTTTAGGCGACAGGCTGACAACTTGTCACTACAGTGATACATGTATCATCGAAAAGGGCCCTCAATACTTGTCGGACGTGGCGATAACGACCATAATTTTACGATTGTTAACGCTCTGGAAGGGATAAAGGCGTGATTTGTGTATGTGTGTATGTGTCGACCTATGTTTCTTAGGGAAAGTTGTTCAGTTTCATGGGCTGGTTCACCCGTTAAAATATTTACCTCCAGGGTATCCCGAGTGGCAGCCATGTTTGCCGCCCATCACGTACGACGCGATCCCAATGAGGGTAGGCAGGCCATCATCGTCTATTGCGACCAGGGGACCGCCGCTGTCGCCCTGAAAACCATAAATAGGTACATGGTTTGAAGTAGTTTGATGGCACGTTAAGCCGTATGATCACTTAGACGGCGGTCGTTACACAACCATGTCAGAAGCCTGCTACATGTAGAAGGCGGTTGAAAAATTCTGACACTAGGGTTTATCGGGTCGTTGGACGACTCGGTGTCCCACGCGAAGAGAGAGTAGTTTGATTCAAAAGGAAGGTTTATTGTAATAGAAGCTACCTTTTCATATAAATACAAATCAATTTTAAGAATACAGGCCCGATGGCCATTTAAAAGGACATTCTTTTTTTATAAGAGAGTAGAGTTTGAGTTCAACTAACTAGCTAGATTTGACCATCCTTGCCAGTAAACGTACGTAATGTAATCCGTATAATTGAAATACAGGATGTAAAAAAAATTGCTGCAAGTATTTTAAGGAGTGAATCTGCCCATGAAAGTGCACAAGTTTCCCCAAGAAATAGGTCGGGATATGAGAATATTTTTTCCATATTTCGACCTATGTTCCTTAGGGAAAGTTGTAAAGTTTCAAAGGGGTGATTCATCCCTTAAAATATTTGCAGCTAATATTTTTACACCTTATATACAAAGCCACATAAAGATCCTAACTAGATCGTGAAAATACTGTCGCCATCGTCTGGCAAATACTTGTAGGCCATTTAAGAAAAAAAATGTAGGTAGCACTTTAGAGACTATTTATTATTATTTAACAATATAAAAACTAACTAACTCCGCTGACTCAGCGACCCAAAGAGGATCTTGGCCTCCGAAACGAGCTGTCTCCACTGATCTCTGTCCTGCGCGATCTCCTGCCAATTGCTGACTCGAAGATCGCGCAGGTCAGCCTCTACCACGTCTCTCCAGCGGTACATTGGGCGCCCCACTGGACGCCGTCCTGTGGGACGACCCACGTACGCTCTTTTTGCTCCCCGATCCTCTCTCATCCTCTCTACGTGGCCGTGCCAACGAAGTCGGTGAGTTCTAGTCTCTCCGATTATGTCTCTATAAGGTGTAAAAATATTAGCTGCAAATATTTCGAGGGCTGATTCAGCCAATAAAACTGAACAACTTTCCCCAAGGAACATAGGTCGAAATATAAGAAATTTTAGAAATTAGCTTGGTCGGTTGGTAATTTTGTAAGGGAGGACATATTTTTTTCATATTTCTACCTACGTTACTTGGGGAAAGTTGTTCAGTTTCATGGGCTGGTTCACCCCTTAAAGTATTTGCATCTAATTTTTTTTTGCACCCAGTATATTTAACCATATTACATATTACACACAAAAACAGGTACAGGACAATTACTACTACTAGACTAGTTGTCATCTTGTCGTTGAAACGACACACACTCCTCTAGTCCTTACAACACTCACTGGAACGAAATGGGGTGATTCTATTGTAAGCCGGCACCCCTAATCTATACTTACATGGCAAATAGACTGCGTGGTGACGTTGAACGGTCCCGCACAAATTGTATTGGACGTGAAGAGTTCCTCGTAGAGTTCACGGCATTCCTCGTTCGACGTCACGTTGAGGAACACCCACTGCAGCACTGCTGGTGAAGAGCCTACCAGTATAGGATTGAAGTGTAAGTAAGTCTGACAACTGACTTTTTTGTGTGTTGGACTCTACATTTTTGACCCCGGGGCCATCAAAACTACGCCTGTCAGTTTGGTGGGGAGCAAGGGCTCACCCGGAAATAATTTATGTATATGTATATATATATATATATATATATATATATATTTCCGAAACCAACATCGCTTACAACTACCCCATGTGTGATTGGACCCGGCCTGCCTGACAGCCAGCAGCCTGACGATATTGCCTTGGTACGATTGAGCAAGCCCGTTCCTTACACTAGTAAGTGAACTGTCCATTTTAAGCACAACGCTCTCTCTCTCTATTCGTGTGGGACACCGAGTCGTCCAACCACCCAATGAACCCTAGTGTCAGAATTTTTCAACTGCCTTCTACAAGTAGCAGGCTTCTGACACGGTTGTGTAACGACCGCCGTCTAAGTGATCATAGACAGCATCCCAGTTGCTACGGCTCAACGTGCCATCCAAAACACGGAACCATCTTACTTACGGAACATCAGGTGGTTCAGCCCATAATGTCTTAACCAGACTGGGCACAAATTCAAAAAGTGATAAGTACCAACTTTGTGATTGACCCACCGAGAACACCCGGAACCTTCTTCGTCAAAGGCAGTCGCACTACCACTGCGCGACATCGGTCGTCAAGATATAGTGAACTGAGTTTTTCCCCTTACCATTTGTCCAGGTCCTCCCGAAGCCGCTGGTGTAGACCACCTGCCCGCTGCGATCACGGGAAACATCCTTCCTCGACTGTATCCGAATCGGCTTGGCTAGGTCTGAAAAATTACAACGAATGACTAGCACTATTGAACGTTTTTTAAAGAATAAACTGTTAAAAGCTCACAATAATTTAAGACGGGGTTCTTACCGGGGACGCAGACGGTTCCGGGTTCGATTCTCGGTGGGTCACTCACAAAGTTGATATTTATCACTTTGTGAATTTGTTCCCAGTCTGGTTAGGACATTGCTGAACCACCCGATTGTCCGTAGGTAAGTAAGACGGTTCCGTGTTTCGGATGACACGTTTAGCCGTAGGTTCCGGCTGCTGTCTACGATCACTTATACGGCGGTCGTTACACAACCATGTCACAAGCCTGCCACTTGTAGTAGGCGGCTGAAAAATTCTGATACTAGGGTTCATCGAATCGTTGGATGACTCGGAGTCCCACACGAAAAGAAAGCAAGATCGTTGGGCCCAAAATGGACAGTTCACTTACTAGTGTAAGGAACGGGCTTGCTCAATCGTACCAAGGCAATATCGTCAGGCTGCGCGTCAAGGGGCCGGGTCCAATCATACATGGGGTAGTTGTAAGCGATGTTGGTTTCGGAAATATACTCGGGAGTTTCGAGGTCTGTCACCCCGGCGCGGACTACAGTTGTCACACTTCCACTGAAAATATAACAACACACGTTTGAAGAAAAGTGGTTTTCAGCCTTTTGATTATTTATTTGTTGCTGTGATGCCGGCTTAGAATAGCATCACCCCATTTATTTCTCGTGGGTGTCGTAAGAGGCGACTGGGGGACTCAAGGGTTTCAAGTGTTTTGCAATTTTAGGCGAAAGGCTGACAACATGTCACTATAGTAATACACGAGTTATCTGAAACGACCCTCAAATATTGTCAAACGTAGCGATAACTTCCATAATTTTACGGTCGTTAACGCTCTGTCTATAGATAAAGGTCTGCCTACCGATAAAGGCGAAATTTGTGTGTGTGTATTTGTTAGTTGAAACTTAGTTTGGTTGGCCCATTTCGTCAGGTCAGGTACCTATTGTGTACGTGTGATGCCGGCTTAGAATAGCATCACCCCATTTCCTACTTGTGGGTGTCGTAAGAGGCGACTAAGGGACTCGTGAGTATTGGTGTATTACAATTTTTAGGCGACAGGCTGACAACCTGTGACTATAGTGATACACATGTTTTCTGAAACAACCTTGGAAAACAATCCTCAACAATATCAGACGAGGCGATAGCGACCGTATTCTTACGGCCGTTAACGCTCTGACTACCCCGCAAGGGATAAAGGCGTGATATATGTATGTCATGCGAACCCTTACCGAGCGATGCAGTGAGCGGCTGTGAGCACCCAGCGCCGGTGTATCAGCACGCCGCCGCAGCCGGACACGTCGCCGTTCCTGCTCACGTGACGCAGCGACACCTGATGCGCGTGCTGCCCCGGCAGCGCGTCCCATCCGGACAGGATTCGCCGCGCTGCAGGATCTAAGTATAACAAGAAAACACGTTTTCCAAATACTACAGAGTGATTCTCGCATTTGGTCCGGATTTGGCCATTTAAAAAAAAAAATTTTTTTTGCTATTAGGGCTACAATTTTTATAAATGTGATACGTATTTGCCTTTTTAATAATATTTTTCGAAAGGCACTCATGTGGGATAATTATCAATAAAGTTATGTAATTGATGGTAATGAAGCCAGGGATGGAAATGAAAAGTACATGGATGATAATGAAATACGACCTCACTGACTGAACTACTGAGGAGATGTCCAGTTCCTACGGTCAGGCTAATGCTTCCTACCATGTCTTACGCCTCCACTGCAGCCCCTGGACATCATCCCTGCGCCTCTGGACTATATCTGCTTGGTTATTCATAACAATGTCTGCTTGGTTATCCATAACAATTCTAGGTATAAAAGTTGAAACTAAATCATTTTTCGTAAGAAATATGGGTAGAAATATAAAAATGATACTTAAAAAAGCATTTTTCTTCATATTTGCTCATTACCATCCGTCAAAATTGGGCCGAAATGGACGGAAATGAATAGGATGGAAATGAAGTTTCGACAGTTTTTTTTCAAATTCTCACGATACCTAGATGTTTCAAAGTTATGATACGAAATGGATAAAAGTATAACGAAATGCTATTGTTATATATAGAAAGAAAACATTAAAAGAGAACAGTTAATATAATAATCACTGGATGGTAATGACCTCTTACCTGTGACAAAACCAAAATTTAAGTGCGAGAATCAAAATTTAACTTTCTACGAACGTTTTCACGGAGCCACCTCTAGTCAGATGGTTTGGCTGACTTGCAAGGAAGGGGCTTGTGGAGAAAGCAACGTCTTTAGTAGGCTTATTTAAGGATAAAACTTGATGTCAATTCTCGCGGACGGAAATGAAGGATTTCGTGTGACAAAAATATAATGTTGATTCTCTCTAGGTTTCATTCAGTATTATTGCTTGAACTATTTCCTATGCATAAGCTATCTTCATTGATGATCGGAAAACAGGAAAACATTGTGCAGTTTATCGTATAAATGGCTTGATATGATTATTTTAGTGTAGGAAGGACTGAAAATCACACGGATGGAAATGAGATTTTACCTATCTAAAGTTCGATAACTAATTTTTGAAAAGACTTGTACCAAATATCGATCCTACCACATTTTTTTTTATTTTTATTAGTGACCTTTTTGGATATAAATAACATTCGATTTATTTGTTTTCATACCAATTTTATGCCTGCACACGAAATCCGGACCAAATGCGAGAATCACTCTACAGGTTGTTAGGGACAGCGTCCTAAATACTGACAACTAAGATCATGAAACTGAACAACTTTCCACTAGAAACATATGTCAGGAAACACCAAAAAATTTTTGACCTCCCATACAAAATTGCGATCAGTGCCTCGTTTTTCGAAACTACAGGCTACAATTGTACAGGTGAAATTCGATGTACATTGCGCAGCGGGTCAAAAACTCTGGTTTTATAATGTCCCACCGGCTACGCAATTGTAGCCTGTAGCTTCGTTGCATAGGCCACAGCTGACTGCATTTACTATGGGAAACCTAAATTTTTTTGACGTTTCCTGACATATGTTCCTAGGGGAAAGTTGTTCAGTGTCATGGTCTGCTTGCACGTTGCACCCTTATACCTAACACGGGAAGTAAGATGTGTACTTTTTATAAATGCAATAAGTTTATCTTGATTTTTTAAAGAACTATTCCGAAAGGGCAACATTATTGTTGACATCCCGCTCATAATGTCATATATTTTGATTGAGAGACAATCAATTTCTTTATCAGGACGAGATATATACAAGTATTTAAAAAATAAAGTACTTATTTTTAAAAATCTATTCTCTATTTTGACGCTTCAGGAATCCGAAATGCGTATGCTCTAATTAAGGAAATATTTCAAACGGAACGATCAGGCTTGGAATTCGCTAAAGCAAATTTATAAACACATGCTATATCTTCTTTACGCCCGCGGTCCTTCATAAAGGCCTTCTTACGGATTTAAAGAATGTCGCTTCTGACTTTGACATTATATTACAAAATGAACCCAAAAGTTTGAAAAGGTATCACTAGATATAGCTTGACCATAAAGAGCGATAAAAAATGAGGGTCCATTTTCTTCGCGGTCTATCAAATCTGATAGATAACTCTTAACTATGCTAAGAATTTTTCATACATTTTTTATAGTTCCATTTTATTAAATTTTTACCAGAAAGTGGCCAAGCTATACCGAACTAATATTTTCTGTATTCGATTGTTTTAAAGCTGGCCAGTAGTATTCCCTGTGAACATCTACAAGATCTTGAAGCGTGGTGTAGTACTTTAAAGTTGAAAGCACAAGGCTTTGCATGCACCTACATACACTTGTATAATAATTAGCCTGTCCGTTAAAACAAATTCTTTAAGCCAAATATTACTTACCTTGTAATCTGTTCAGATTTTCTATAAAATCTACCTTCACATCATCATCATATATCTCCTGAAACCGCAAAATCATTAGTTGTAATATTAATTTTACATTTCCACTGCTTCTTAATTTCTTTTTTACTTGAACATGGTTTAATAAGTTTATATTTTTCAACTATTTTTTTTTTATGCCGTCTTAGAATAGCATCACCATTTATTTCCCGTGGGTGTCGTAGAAGCCGACAAAGGGACTTGAGGGTTTCATGCATGTGTATTGCAATTTTCGGCGACAGGCTAACAACCCGTCACTATAGGGATACATGACTTATCTGAAACGACCCTCAAATATTGTCAGACGTGGCGAGATCGTAATTTTACGGTCGTTAGCGCTCTGCCTACCCTGCCAGGGATACAGGCGTGATGTGTGTGTGTGTGTAAGTATTTTTCAACTACTTACATCGGAATCTGAATACGCGAACTTCGCGGAACTGAGCAGGGCCAACCCCACTAGAATACCTTTTGCCTTGATCATAACAACACACTGACTAAACAACAAAATATTTATCGAATACGGTACTCACCCAAATCTGTGTGATACCAGATTAACATAATCACTGTTGATTAATCTCGTAATCCTTAGTCGTATAATCAATTAATTTTGCAGCCCAATAATTTAGCATTGTATTTAGGTAATATTAAATTGAAGAGATGGCGGGATGGCCGTGACTCACTTTGTTGCATAATAACTTTTGCGGATCTCTCGTTCTCTCCGTCGTTTATTTTTTCGTGTGGGACACCGAGTCGTTTAACGACCCGATGAACCCTAGTGTCAGAATTTTTCAACCGACTTCTACACGTAGTGCAGGCTTCTGGCATGGTTGTGTAACGACTGCCGTTTAAGTGATCGTAGACAGCAACCGGGACCTACGGCTTAACGTGCTATCCGAAATACGGACGCATCTAACTTACGGACCACGGGTGGTTCAGCCCGCAATGTCCTAACCAGATTGGGAACAAATTCACAAAGTGATAAATATCAACTTTGTGAGTGACCCACCGAGAATCGAACCCGGAACCTTCTGCGTCAAAGACAGTCATAGGTCACAGAAGGTAAGCTCATTGCTTTATAATTCCGAAATATGGACTTAATTACTTTTCGAATGGCTTAGATAAGATACCTTTCTTCAGAAAAAGTAATCAGTATCATATTTGAAACGGGGATTATATTTGGATATATCTAGATAGATAGTTTTGTACACGTGTTAGTAAATCAATTCTTCACTTATACAGGCTGTTTGGCGGAGTTTTAGGACACTAGCTATAAAACAGAACAAGTTTATGTCGAAATACGGGACATTTTCAAATGTTTTTGATACCAGGTCCAATTTTATTGATCTTATTTAGAAATGTAGTTATTTAACAAAGTTGTTCAGTTTCGTATCTAAAACACGCTCTGGAAATATTTTTACTCGTCCGGCAAACACCCTATTTTCATTTACTGTAAACATTAAGGGAAAGTACAGAATTCAGACACGATTAGGAATAGATAAATAAAAGACATCGATAAAATTCTATACATTTATAAAACACATCGTGCAACAATTTGTGCAGTCTTCGACAGTCGAACTGCTGACAATAATATATCACATCTATTAGATCCTGACTACTAGGCCTTTAGAGAAATCGGATGTCTTAAAACCTCATAGACCTTTATAAAGGACAAAGAGGTTTTTGGAACAGCGATTTTAATTGTTTGACAGACAGATATTTTTATTAATAACTCACAAAATGCACCTAAAAGTTTCATGATAAATATAAGTTGTTGGGCATATCATGAAACTGATAAAAGGAAAATAACAAAAAAACAAACACGCATATGCCAAAAACAAAATTAAGACAACCGATTTCTTTTTAATCACAGCATTAAAAACAGGCCTGGAACACGAATTAAAACTAGTAATAATTACATTATTTTAACGCTGGTAACACTAAAGTTTCGTATTGTACGATACAATCACCGACAAATAGATATTAGAAAACCTACGTTACTAGAATTAGATGCAGTCCCATTTATTTTGATACGTAAATTCAGGGTATCTTGGAAAGATGTGGTATGGTATGACCACCTTTTTTACTTAGCAAAATCAAATTTAAAAGGAAATTAAATAGAAAAAAATTATAGAAATAGATAGCAATTTAAAATAAATAGGACAGCACTGGCAACTCGGATCCTTTTGTTTATTTTCTAGATGAAATCTGCTGAAATGGAGATTTTATATTATTTGTGCAGTCTCCTAAACTAAGTGGTAAGCTCTTTTTATGTCAGTATACTAAATGGGCTAACAGCTAATAGGAAAACTGCTTTATTTATACCTATTTGGTAATTTTAGGAGACAAGCGAAAGTTTCATAACAAGGAAGAAATAGAGGAAGATCTACAAATAAATATTAACCATATTTAGCAAAATAACAATTCCTATAGTTTTATTTGCAATCAGATTCAAATAAAAGACATCAAAATTAAAGCACAAGACTTTTTACGTTGCTACAGCGTTCGCGATTCTCCAAAAAAACTTAAAAGTTATTTCGAAATGTAGAATAAGTAATATTATGTAACAAAGATTTAAACCAGATCTTAGTCAGAAAAAGTAGACTATTACTTAAAACACAACAGATAAAGAAAGTGTAACGAAAATATAGCTACATAATAATATTATTATTAACAAAATATGGACCTTTAATTGGAATTGAAAGACTTACGAGAAAATATAGAATCAAACTAAAAAAAATGTTTCTATATCATTAGTACAGTACACTTTAATTGCCAAAAAATCACAAATTTATTGGAATAGCAATCATAAACTATTAACAAATTATACAAATGCTATAATATTCATTAATTTAATAACTTTTTAGAAATATGTAAAATTTATTAGAGCGAACCCAAAAACGATGCTTTCAAACAAGACATAGTAATTAATAAAAATATATAATTATTTTAGAAGACTGTATCAGTGAAACATAGAGAAAATATCGTCAAAAATATCGTGTTCGTGTTGTGAGTATAAATCATATTCCTGCTACTTAGAACAAAATAAAATGCGATAAATGCATAGGCACTCTTCGACTACACAAACACACATTTGAGGAAGACTCAAATGACATTACCTAAGGCGCTTCTATGTTAGGGCTTCGTCAAAATTCAATTTTCTAATAATAACCTCCCAAATCCCAACCAAACCGATTTAGAGATTTTTAAATATGTCATTTGTTCGAAAACGAGTAACCAGTTTTTCTATTAATTTTTTCAACGAATGGTTGGCCAATTCGGCATAGGAAGCATTATACGACAGAAATCCTGTATAAAGGATTTTGGGCGTTAGAAGGATAAAAATGGTTTGTATTGAAAAAAGTTCAGGTAAGACGTTTTCCCGAGTCTTACTCGATTTATACATCCGTATTGAAAAATCTTTAACTCATTATTATAAAACAAGTGAAACCTAGTTTTGGAAATTGATAATGAAACAATTGCACGTGTAATATTTTACTACACATAATTTAGCATCTTTCTTAGTAAGAATATATTTATTAGCATGTTTTATTATTAATTTTAATAAATGAGATTATTTTACACACAATGCCTACGGAGGCTATCAAATATAATCTAATCGACCACAAAATTCTAAGATCGCTCTCGTATCATAAGTTTGTTGCGTAGATATAAGCACCATCCAAACATTCTTATTATTTCTATAAGGTGAAAAATATTAGCTGCAAATATTTTAAGGGGTCAATCAGCCCATGAAACTGGAAAACTTTCCCTAAAAAACATAGGTCGAAACAAGAAAAAAATTTTTGGACCTCCCATAATACAGTAGCTTGCTCGACTGCTACATTTTGTATGGGAAACCCAATTTATTTTTTCATTTTTCGACCTATGTTCTTTGGGTTGGGTTGTTAAGTTTCAGGGGCTGATTCACCCCTTAAAATATGTGCAGCAAATTTTTATACACCATAATCAAGAAGACATTTATTGAACACCAAAACACTCGTGAAACATCAAGTATTATTATTGTTAGATGCATGTATTTTTTTATTCTCCTAACGCCCAAGGTTCTTTTTAAAGGACTTGGCGTTAGGAGGCAAAATATTCCCTCTTCGAAATAGCCGTTTTATGTTTTTTTAAATATACGCTTTGCGTTAATTAATATTGTTAAGTTGAGAATAAATGTTAGAGGTATGTTTCATGTTTGAGGTAAAACACAATGCATCTAAAAGATTATCATTTCATTTTACAACACGTACTTAATGATTAAGGCTTGTTCACACCTAAGCGGTATCCCGATAAGTACCTAACACACACAAGTGCGCACTCGTGAGATAAAAGCTCTGTACCAGGAATATCATATTTTTATTATACAAAATGTTACAGAATGAACAATAAAAAATAATTTCTTTGACATTGTTTATTTTACGAATGGGTGGGGTTTAGGAAGTGGCGAAAAATATCTCCTGGTAAGAGTAATGCACTTGACATTGTAACAATAGTGGCTGCGACGCAAGTATTAAAATCAAGCCAAATTTGTTAAAATTAATATTTTTTATTAATTTTCAAACACGACATTACGGCTTTAATTATTTTATAAATAGACTCTTTACAATGGGCCCGTCAACACTGTTTCAGCTTTATTGGTCTTTTTGTAACATCCTGTATATAAAAGAAGTCATTTTGTCTGTATGAGTTATTTATGGATGAATAATAATATTATTAAAGTTATGGAATGTGAGGTAGCTTTAACTTACCCCTATACAAATATTCGTACATAATAAGAATTAAAACATGTTTTTTTTTTAGTTCTGCATAAAATCAAACAATAATTTGAAAGTTTAAATTGCAACAGTCAATTTAAATTTTAATAATAACAGTTGGGAGCAGACGGAAGTGAATCATTCCTATTTGCCCCCATGAAGAAGACAGTCGGGGGCAAATGGGAATAACCGTTATACGGGGTGTAAGGAACAGCGTCCCGATTACTGATAGGATGCAAGCAGACCATGAAACTGAACAACTTTTCCCTAGGAGCATATGTCAGGAAACGACAAATTGCATTTACTACTGGGAAACCAATAATTTTTTGACGTTTCCTAACATATGCTCCTAGGGGAAAATTGTTCAGTTTCATGGTCTGCTTGCACCCTACCAGTATTCGGGGCGCTGTCCCTAACATCCTGTATTAATTATTTCAAAATTCTCTTCTAATGCTTAGATTGAATGCTGTGTAAA
Source organism: Keiferia lycopersicella (assembly GCA_029255805.1). Lineage (NCBI taxonomy): Eukaryota > Metazoa > Arthropoda > Insecta > Lepidoptera > Gelechiidae > Keiferia > Keiferia lycopersicella. The sequence continues at coordinate 600,691 of JARACZ010000015.1, read as the reverse complement.
TGTCATTGTTAGTTATTAGTACTTTTTGGCATTAAACACACTTAAACTTTACAAGCATGTAAGAAGTCTGGCTTGTAAATAAGTTATTTTACAATAGTCATTAAGCACAGTGCGCACCGGCCTGCGTATACAGCACATGTACACGCGCGTACCTGTTGTAATGTATGGGATTGTATGGAAGACGGCACACACGACGGCAGTTTCGTGATCCCTACAGCACAAGGAATCCATACCTATTGGATTTTTTAGGTAATAGGATGTAAACAAATTTGCATCCATATCCTTCCCGCGGGTGTCGTAAGAGGCGACTAAGGGACTCGAGAGTATTGGTGTATTACAAATTTTAGGCGACAGGCTGACAACCTGTCACTATAGTGACACACATGTTTTCTGAAACAACCTTGGAAAACAATCCTCAAAAATGTCAGACGTGGCGATAGTGGCCTTATTTTTACGGCCGTTAATGCTCTGCCTACCCCGCAAGGGATAAAGGCGTGATATATGTATGTATGTATGTATGTAACAAACTTGCTGCAAATATTTTAAGTGGTGAATCAGACCAGAAATGTTTCATACAAGAAACATAAGTCGAAATATGAAAGATCTTTTGTCCAAATTTTATTTATATTTTTCGACCTATGTTCCTTGGAGAAAGTTGTTCAGTTTCATGGTGTGCTTGCACCCTATCAGTATTCGGGGCGCTGTCCCTAACATCCTGTATTAATTATTTCAAAATTCTCTTCTAATGCTTAGATTGAATGCTGTGTAAATGTCATTGTTAGTTATTAGTACTTTTTGGCATTAAACACACTTAAACTTTACAAGCATGTAAGAAGTCTGGCTTGTAAATAAGTTATTTTACAATAGTCATTAAGCACAGTGCGCACCGGCCTGCGTATACAGCACATGTACACGCGCGTACCTGTTGTAATGTATGGGATTGTATGGAAGACGGCACACACGACGGCAGTTTCGTGATCCCTACAGCACAAGGAATCCATACCTATTGGATTTTTTAGGTAATAGGATGTAAACAAATTTGCATCCATATCCTTCCCGCGGGTGTCGTAAGAGGCGACTAAGGGACTCGAGAGTATTGGTGTATTACAAATTTTAGGCGACAGGCTGACAACCTGTCACTATAGTGGTACACATGTTTTCTGAAACAACCTTGGAAAACAATCCTCAAAAATGTCAGACGTGGCGATAGTGGCCTTATTTTTACGGCCGTTAATGCTCTGCCTACCCCGCAAGGGATAAAGGCGTGATATATGTATGTATGTATGTATGTAACAAACTTGCTGCAAATATTTTAAGTGGTGAATCAGACCAGAAATGTTTCATACAAGAAACATAAGTCGAAATATGAAAGATCTTTTGTCCAAATTTTATTTATATTTTTCGACCTATGTTCCTTGGAGAAAGTTGTTCAGTTTCATGGGCTGATTTACCCATTAAAATATTTGCAGCAATTTTTTTTACAATCCGTATAGATGAGAGCTTAATAGAATTCGAGAAGGCGACGACATTTTGCTATTTTGCCTATTGACTACAATTGGTACGCGCGTGTATACGTGCACGCATAATTTAAGCGCGGCATGAATTGACCAATCATGAGCCTCAAAATCCCCGAATCCTCGCCCCGCTTCAGTGGAGACGCATCCTGAATGGTCAATTCATGCCCCGCTCAGCTCAGCCCAGCGCAACCCCGCTCGAGTGTAGACGCACGCATAAGAGCTGCATACGCAGGCGGTGTGCTCTGCCCGTTCATATTAATTTATTTATGAAAATCTCAGGTAGAGAAACAGTGATCACATGTTTTGGTAAATAGATCGTTTGACTAACTATTAGATGGCCAGACTAATGGGATATAACAACTGAGTCTTAGTAAAATATCCTACTATGGAAACTTAAGCTGCATACATACATATATCACGCCTTTATCCCTTGTGTTTCATGTGTATTACAACTTTAGGCGACAGGCTGGCAACCTGTCTCTACATTGAAACACGAATCATCTGAAAAGGTCCTCAATATTTGTCAGACGTGGCGATATCGACCGTATTTTTACGGCCGAAAAAATACGGTCTTTTTCTTTCTGCCTACCCCGCAAAGGATTAAGGCGTGATATGTGTATGTGCTCACTAGGATTCATCGGGTCGTTGGAAGACTCGGTGTCCCACACGAAAACAGTGTATGTGTACTTTTAGTTAAAGTTTTATGCATAGGATATTTTTCCAAGAACAGTCATTATCCATGTTCTATGTCAATATATCGTCCTAGACAATAATAAATAAATATTCATAATTTAAATTAAATCTAGATCTTTCGTTGACACTGGCGAAGCGGGCCTGTTGCGTTTGGGGTCACAACCGCTACCTAGGACACCGAAAAGTTTAATTACAGGGTGTAAAAAAATTAGCTGCAAATATTTTAAGGGGTGAATCAGCCCATGAAACTGAACAACTTTCCCCAAGGAACATAGGTCGAAATAAGAAAAAATTTGGGCTTTTTTATCATATTTCGACCTATGTTCCATAGGGAAAGTTGTTCAGTTTCATGGGCTGGTGCACCCCTTACAATGTTTGCAGCTAATAGTTTTACACCTTATATAATAACCAATCTTACACCAGACGCGGTCAACTGGCTGGGAAACCTGAATTTTGATCTGTAAAGTTATAAAGGTGCGTCTCCATTGAGAAGGGGCTGCGCCAAGCTAAGCTAAGCGCGGCATGAATTGACCAATCATGGCCCTGAAAATCCCCGAACCCCCGCCCCGCTTCAGTGAAGACGCACCCTGATTGGTCAATTCATGCCCCGCTCAGCTCAGCTTAGCGCAGCCATGCTTCAGTGGAGACGCACTCTTAACTAGAAGTCGCCTTTGTAATTTACGCCATACGATTAAATAAAATTAAATAAATTATAATAAGACTCCGTATGATGCATATCATCACCAAATTCTACCAATCGACGTCGTAAAAAGCAACTAAGGGATAAATTCAGTTCTCTGTGATTGCAACATTTTACACTGCGCTCACCAATCCGCCTGCCAAGCGTGATGAGTATAGAGTAACTTCCATAAAGCGGGAGTCGTGCGCATGGGTCCAGCAATGGATGGGGCTGTCAAAGATGACAATAAAGTCTTCAGGCATTAAGTGTGCGTCTCTACCGAAGCGGGGCTGCGCTAAGCTGAGCTGAGCGGGGCATGAATTGACCAATCCAGTGTCTCCACTGAAGCGGGGCAGGGATTTTGAGCCTCATGATTGGTCAATTCATGCCCTAATCAGTTCAGCTTAGCGCAGCCCCGCTTCAGTGGAGACGCACCCTATGGCTTAAAACTGACTGGTACACACGCTATACCACGGCTAGACTTAGCAGCATAAAGTATGGCTATTTGAATAGGCCATATTTGACAGCTGTCAAACTCATGTTAATGCTATGACATAAGGTCTATCACGACGGCGGTCGTTACACAACCATGTCAGAAGCCTGCTACTTGTAGAAGGCGGTTGAAAAATTCTGACACTAGGGTTCATGGGGTCGTTGGACGACTCGGTGTCCCACACGAAAAGAGAAAAAGAGAGGTCTATTTTTCTTTGTTGACAAGTCTCTTAGTATGGGTTTGACGGCTGTCAAATATGGCCTATTCGAACGGCCAAAATGGGCAATTCTTTACTCACCTATCTCCCGCCGGCGTGGCCCCGGCGCCGCCCGCCCCGGTAGCGGCATCAGCTGCGCTTGTCCCTGGCGCCCCCGGCCGCGTCGCCCCCGGCCGCGCGCTTGCCGCCCCCGCCGCCCCCCACCGCCATGCTCACCGCCCCGCGCGACATCAGGTAGAACCAGTACAGTTGCGGCAGCAGCAGGATGCAGATCGACACTTTGCAACCAGTTGGAAGGGAGTTTAGCGCCTGCGGATACCATACAACTCCTTTCATTCATACATACATACATATATCACGCCTTTATCCCTTGCGGGGTAGGCAGAGCGTTAACGACCGCAAAAATACGGTCGCTATCGCCACGTCTGACAAATGTTGAGGGTCGGTTGAGATAATTTGTGTATCACTATAGTGACAGGTCGTCAGCCTGTCGCCTAAAAGTTGTAATTCACATGAAACCCTCGAGTCCCTTAGTCGCCTCTTACGACACCCTTTCATTCATAAATCTACAAGAGTACTAGTTTAAAAAGCTACAAGATACTTGAGTAGACACACACCACTCACTGTAAAATGCACACACTGTTCTGGGTATTATTTCTTTTTTTTCTCTACGTATCAGTAGTTTATTTTTATAAAAATAAATAAAACTCGTTTATCATTAACTCGTTTTTTTTGTTTGTTTTTTCTTACAAACATTTATTTTCAGCTCGGATTTGTTTCCCGCTTCAACTCGCGGGCGACGGCTGAAAACCAGTGTTGCCTCCTGGCTAAATACGCTGAGCTTTAGCCCTTTCACATCACTGCACCACACACGTGCATTAATTGTGTGGGATGAATAAAAATGTGTGTTAATTTTATATTTTCTTACAAATGTAAATGTGTGTCACTACACACAGTGATACACGAATCATCTGAAAGGTCCCTTAATACTTGTCAGACGTGGCGATAACGACCGTATGTTTACGATCGTTAACCCTCTGCCTACCCCGCATGGGATAAAGGCGTGATTTATGTAATAACTTTATTGTACCAAACAAGAAGTAGTAACAAAAAACACTTAAATAAATTAATGTAATGTGTAGGCACAAAGGTGGATTTATCCCATAAGGGGATCTCTACCAGTCAACCTTTGAGAAATCCAGAGGACGTATTTATAGAAGTATGTATTTATGTTATTTACTCTCACCTCAAAATAGGGTAGTCCCAGCACCCTGGCGTACAGCATCATGACGTAGGGCAGGCTCAGCACCCGGCAGAAGAGGAACGTGAGCAGCATGAGGATGCCGTTCACCAGGTACACCCTGGACGCCTTCAGCTTCAGCCGGGAGAGGATCCCGCGGAAGGAGACGAAGGGCGTGGACACTTCCATGAGGTATACGAAGCCGAACACGCAGTCGCCCAGGCCGCCGCGCAGGTACTGTGAAGAAGATCATCATCATTGGCCTAATACGTCAGTAACAGGCGATTTAATCAGTGACTGGCAGGGTTGATCCTTTACGTGCAGAATGCCCCTTTCGCAAAATGTCCCCTGGCTCCAAAATGTCCCTTTATCAGAATGCTCCTTTCCCAGATCGTCCCCTTCCCAAAATGTTCCTTTCGCAAAATGTCCCTTTCGCAAATTGTCCCTTTCCCAAAATGTCCCTTTCGCAAAATGTCCCTTTCCCAAAATGTCCCTTTCCCATAATGTCCATTTCCCTCTTTTTACCGATCTAACTTACAAATAGCACTAAATTGGACAAGGATGCCTTTGACGTAGAAGGTTCTGAGTTCGATTCTCGGTGGGTCACTCACAATGTTGATATTTATCACTTTGTGAATTTGTTCCCAGTCTGGTTAGGACATTGCGGGCTGAACCACCCGATTATCCGTAAGAAAGATGGTTCCGTGTTTCGGATGGCACGTTAAGCCGTAGGTCCCGGTTGCTGTCTATGATTTGATTACTCAGACGGCGGTCGTTACACAACCATGTCAGAAGCCTGCTACTTGTAGAAGGCGGTTGGAAAATTCTGACACTAGGGTTCATCGGGTCGTTGGACGACCCCGTGGTCCACACGAAAAGAGAGAGACCATCTAATCTAAGAAATACCACTTACCGTTATGACTAGAAATCCGAAGCCTCCAATGAACAAATGATGAAACAGTATGACAGGCTCGTGCGTACAGTATGCCAAGAACGAGGGCTGTTTGACAGGTGTCTTAACCGGCGCATTGTCACCGCCGGATAACGCAGCGTCGCCATTTTTGGATAGCTTCCGTTGGATCTTACTTTTGAAAGAGTCTGTGCTGTTCGTCATTTGTATGTGAACCTGGAAATAATGGGATTTTTTATTCTATAAGGTGTAAAAATATTAGGTGCAAATATTTTAAGGGGTGAATCAGCCTATGAAAATGAACAACTTTCCTTAAGAAACATAGGTCGAAATATAATAAATTTTATTGGACCTCCCATATAAATGGACTTGGTCGGTCGGTAATTTTGTATTTGCGGACCAAATTTTTTATTCATATTTCGACCTATGTTTCTTGGGGAAAGTTGTTCAGTTTGACGGGCGGGTTCACTCCTAAAAATATTTGCAGCAATTTTTTTTACACCGTCATATTACACACCCACAAATCAGGCCTATATCCCTGGTAGGGTAGACAGAGCGTTAACGACCATAAAATCACCGTCATTTTCGCCACGTCTGACAAATATTTGAGGGTCGTTTCAGATAATGCGTGTATCATTATACGTAGTCGGTCCCAAAGTTCTGTCACTGGCATATTATTTTTGAATTTAGAACACGAATTTGGAAAAGTTTTATTGCATTCCGTTTTTGAATGTTTGACAATTATTTTAAAACAATAAATGATCATTTGGCGCGATTTTTCACGATGGAGTGGACTTTGAAAGAAAACCGAATAGCAGTTTTGGCGTTGCGTCGCTGTGGGCACTCGCCGAGTACCATTTTCAAGTTGCTCAAAAAATTGAAAATAACGCTTAGGTTTGGGTATCGTACTATAACTAGGTACACTGAAGTCTCTAGTGTTGAGGACAAGAAAAGAACTGGCCGGCCTCGCTCCGCCAGAACACCAGCAGTGATCAAAGCGATCAAGGAGCGCATACGAAGAAATCCTGTCCGAAAACAGAAACTTATGGCTTTGCAGATGAAGGTTAGTAGAAAAACAGTCAAAAAGGTTTTAAACGAAGACCTTAAGCTGCGAGCATACAAAAAAAAGAGTGGGCACTTACTTAATGCCCGTTTAAAAGAAATTAGACTCAAAAGATCTCGGGTGTTGTTAAAACGGTACGCGAAAAACCGGCACCGCGATATACTTTTTACAGAACAAAAAATTTTTGATATAGAAGAAAAGTATAATAAACAAAACGATAGAGTGTACGCTACCAGCTCTGAAGAAGCAGGAAACAAAGTTCCGCGGGTGCAGCGTGGGCATCATCCCTCTTCAGTCATGGTCTGTTTAGGAGTCTCCTACTATGGGCCAACTGAGGTTCATTTTTGCGAAAAGGGGGTCAAAACCAGTGCAAAAGTGTACCAAGAGACGGTTTTGGATCGGGACGTCAAAGACCTGCCCAACACACTATTTTCAGGACATCACTTTGTGTTCCAGCAGGATTCTGCGCCCGCTCACAAAGCCAAGACCACTCAAGCCTGGTTTGAACGTCAAAACATTGAGTTTATAAGACACGAAGATTGGCCTTCCTCCAGTCCGGACCTTAATCCTCTGGACTATAAAATTTGGCAGGTCTTAGAAAGCAAGGTCTGTGCTAAGCCCCATAAAAATTTGGAGAGCCTGAAGTCAGCCATAGTTAAAGCAGTCGCTGAAATCGACATGGATATGGTGCGTGCTGCGATAGACGACTGGCCGCCGCGGTTGATGGCCGTTATTAAAAGCAAGGGAGGTCATTTCGAATAGTTTTATGTTATTTTGATTCTTCGATAATTGTATTTTTAATTGATATATAAATTTTTAAAAACGGATTGGTACTTTTTATTTTATCAGTATTTTCATATATGACAGAACTTTGGGACCGACTACGTAGTGACAGGTTTTTATCATTTCTGCCACTGGCGCAACTTTCAAACTTCCTCTTCATACTCATTCCTAATCTTATCCATTCTTGTCACACCATACATTCATCGCAAATTCGCAACATTCTCATCTCAGCTGCATGCAATAGTTTTTCATCCGTTACCTTAGCGGGCCAACACTCAGATCCATACATGACGACAGGTCTCACCACTGTCCTTTAAATCTTGCCCTTCAATAGATGTGCATAATATTTGAAATGGCCTTAATTTTTGTTTTTTCGAATACTTATTATCGTAATATTATAATGAAAAGGATTTTTTTTATTTACTTATTACCCCTAAAATAATATTCAAAAAGTGCAAAATAAGGGAGCGAAATTCAAACTTCCAAAACGAAATGTGACGTCATCTGACACGACATTGTATTCAAAGTCCGCAGAAAACACTAAGGTAAACCCACTGGACGTGTCATGTGACGTCACGCAAAGTGCGCGCAAAATGGCGGCGTTTGAACTGCTTAAATTTTTTAAAAGGTTTATCTAGAGTATTTTGAAGCCCATTAATATTTTTTTCTACGTTAAAAAGTAGAAAACTATTAATTTAAGACAAAAAAATAACATGAATATTCCCTATTTGAGGGGTATTCGGGGTCACACACTGTGCCCGTGACCTGTCGCCATTTCAAGTATAGTAGGTATGTATATATATATTTGCACACAATAGGGGCACAAGTTAGATAACCTCACACTCCACTGAAGATTAAATAACTATAATTATGTTATCATATCATATTGTGCAATAAATAACTCGTAGGTACTCGAAAATGCTTATATTATGAAAATCATAATTAATTATTATTATTTTACGAGTAATTAATAATTAATTATTGCGCCGTGTGATGCCGGCATAGAATAGCATCACCTCAATTCTTAACGTGCTATCCGAAACACGGAACCATCTTACTTACGGACAATCGGGTGGTTCAGCCCGCAATGTAACTAACCTAACCAGACAAAGGAGGTGATAAATATCAACTCTGTGATTGACCCACCGAGCGTCGTACCCGGAACCTTCTGCGTCAAAGGCAGTCGCACTACCACTGCGCCACATCGGTCGTCACCTGTACTCCTGTACTCACCATATACATGGACCATATGTCGTAGAAGAAGTCGGTACACCTTTACTCACCATATACATGGACCATATGTCGTAGAAGAAGTCGGTACACCTGTACTCACCATATACATGGACCATATGTCGTAGAAGAAGTCGGTACACCTGTACTCACCATATACATGGACCATATGTCGTAGAAGAAGTCGGTACACCTGTACTCACCATATACATGGACCATATGTCGTAGAAGAAGTCGGTACACCTGTACTCACTATATACATGGACCATATGTCGTAGAAGAAGTCGGTACACCTGTACTCACCATATACATGGACCATATGTCGTAGAAGAAGTAGGCGGCGCCGAACCACGCGTAGGCCTCCGACATGAAGTGCGAGGAGCGGATGAAGTCGCGCGTGCACGACCACAGGCACACCACCGCGCCCGTCACGCAGCAGAACAACGCTTGCACTGCCGATACTAATCTGGAACAGTTCACGAATATACATTATTATTTATTATTTATTAATACATTAGCCAAAAGAACATACAAATCAATGAATATAAAACGCATCAAAAACCTGTCAAAGGTTTGTCCGTGCGTTCTGATATCGCCACTACGGCGGCGCTCGGTATCAATACAGCATAATCACATACATATAAGGTGTAAAAATGTTAGCTGCAATAAAAGGTGAATCAGCCCATGAAACTAAACTTTCTCCAAGGAACATGGGTCGAAATATGAAAAGGAAATTTAGACCTCACATACAAAATTTAGTAGTATTTTTGGACAATATTTTTAAGCATACAACTGTTATATTTTGACCCAGGAAACTAGCGAATTCGCATTAGAAATACTTACTTGTTAGTAATATCTAGTACGTCGCCGCTGCTCAGGCGGTACTTGTGTCTCAACCGTGCACCTAGAGGCGTGGAGAGCGCGAGCACGTTCAGCAGCTCGAAGAGAGACGTGAAGTACACCATTCCTAGGAGAGTCAGGGCTCCGCCGCGTTTTATTGATATCCTGGGGATAGGAAACATGGCTTAATAAAAATAAAAAATAAATAAATAAAGCGTTTATTCAGTTTAAACACACTTGATTCCATAAATTGATGATGGTGACGTAAGTTACATGCTGTGTGGTCAGCCTGGCCAGCCCCGAGGCAGTGCCTTTATTTTTTTCTTTTATTTTTTTATCCCACTCGTGCCGCGATTCTATTCGGAACATAAAATTGTTATTGTTTACAATGACTAATTCATTTATTCAGTGAAAGTATTGTAATGTAACTCTATGACATTCTAGAAGCATTCATTGTGAATCTCTTGGAAATAAACGATTGAATCTTGAATCTTGTACAATAATATTTTACTCTGCCAAACTACATCATAGTTTGTAGGAAGTAGGTATCTATCATAATCATACCTACACATGTAGTACCTGGTTCACCGAGCCTAGCTCGGATTTATCGCCCCCAACAACGTATTTTATTTCTTACACTACCCTATCAATCCGCATATTCATCTAGTTATTATTTCAAGCGCAAACCTATAAAGCCATAATGCCATAATTATGTATTACGCCATCTGTCGGAAAATGCGAAGACTACTACAATGCATGCCATGGCGTTTTTGGATAAATGAACTTGACCTTATTTTTCAGTTTGACGAGTAAAACACAATAAAAATCAGAAAAATCATCGTCGGAGTCGTTTCAGAGATTCTGAAAATATAGATATAATATATAGGCATAAATTTACAATTCTTGCTCGTTTAAATCAATCAATCAATCAAATCGTTTATTCGTAACTGTAGGTTACTTTACAAAAGATCTTATAAAAGGTTAAAAGGTTTAAAGGTTTTTAAAGATTAGTTTGAATTGATGTTAATCAATGCTTATGTTACAAGGCACTCCGTGTTAGTAATAGTAGATTATGCACCTAGGAATGTAAGATATCAATTGCAACAAATGTTTTTTAACGCCCAAGCGAGGTAGCTTTCCTAGGTTGCAATTGATGTTACATCCGCGGTGTGTGTACTGCTTTACATGTCGAATGAAAAGTGAGTAAAATGAAGCGATAAATATAAGAAAACGATCCATAAATTTCTATGAGTACAAAATATTGAATTAAATAAGACAGAAAATTATTCTAACATGAAGTAGACATTTTTGTAATCGTAACCATATTAGTAGTTTTTACTTTTGTTATCGTAATATTGGGTATAAATTCGACAAATTCATTTATTGAGGTTATAAATATACAGTTAAAAAACCTCTGTTGCAATTGATAGGTTACATTCCTGGGTGCGTAATCTACTATTAACGAGACGTTTTACTCGTAAATAATTAAAACTAAAGATGGTATTATGAATGACTTGATGACATAAGTCGCTCGTGTTCGTAAACTATTTTAACGATTTAACTAAGCCAAGATAATAGTGTTTTCGTCCTTGGCGTGGCGTGATAATAGCTCATATCGAGTCGAGCAGGGCCAGAAAAATGCAAGTAATTTACGGCTTAGAACAACACGCTACATTTGAGACAATGGAAAAAAGTTTTTTCGAGAAATAATTACGAGAAGGAAATATGAGCTGATTACTTACATACATTTTGTTATTACATACATACATACACATATCACGCCTTTATCCCTTATGGGGTAAGCAGAGCAATAAAATATTGTGGGCACTTCAGATGATTCATGTAACACTGTAGTGACAGGTTGTCAGCCTGTCGCCTATAGTTGTAACACACATGGAACCCTCGAGTCCCTTAGTCGCCTCTTACGACACCCACGGGAAAGAAATGCTGTTTTTTTCTGCCATACAAAGGCAAGATTGAAGGAAGAAGAGGAAGGGGAAGACCAAGAAGGAGTTATTTGGATCAGATAAAGGAGAAAATAATGGTCACGTCGTACAGAGAAGTCAAGGAGAAGGCGGAGGATAGAGAAAGCTGGTGGATACTCCACCGACAAGGGCAATGCCCTTAAATAAATTATGACAAAACAAAAATGCTTCTTTTCATTTCATAATATTTTTTTAGAAATAAGGAAATTAAATGGCCTTATTTGGAATTATTTGGAAAGAAAACAAGTTAATAATCTTGTATGAGAACCCGACGCTAGGGATAGCTCTTAACGTGCCATCTGAAACACGGAACCATCTTATAGGTAGGTATATTTATTGCACGTGACGTGATATGAAACACTGATAAAATAAACTAGTTTAGACAAAATTTTTGCTGGAACTAAAACATTTGGCGAGCAGATGTTATCTACACAAAATTAGATCGTTCAAACTGGCCTAGATTCAAAACAAAACAATTGAGTGCAGAAGCGACTAGTGGGGTAATGAACATCCAATTTAAGCGAATATCTGAGGCCCATATTCGCGAACGTTAAGTTTTTTAATCCAGCGCCGTATGATGCCGGCTTAGAATAGCATCACCCCACACCCTTCCCGCGGGTGTCGTAAGAGTATTACAATTTTTAGGCGACAGGCTGACAACCTGTCACTATAGTGATACACGTGTTTTCTGAAACAACCTTGGAAAACAATCCTCAAAAATGTCAGACGTGGCGATAGCGACCGTATTCTTAGGGCCGTTAACGCTCTGCCTACCCCGAAAGGGATAAAGGCGTGATATATGTATATATGTATGTTAATTTAGCGCCGTATACCGCAGCAAAAAAAATATGCCGATTTGCCGCACCAGTTGTTTGTTACTATGCAATCGCATTTAATTCCGGAAATTGCCGAGATGATACGAACGAACACTTACGAACCCGTTTTAGGAAAAAGAAAGATCGGTTATTTACTCTTACAGGTGGTAAACAATAATCTACGAACCTAATTTTATGGATATTCACATTCGCAAAATGATCGCAAGAATTTGTCGAATACGAATGTTTAATAACATGCGAATATTTGTCTCATGCGGGGTAGGCAACGTAGGAACGTCCGCATAATTACGGTCATTATCAACACGTCTGACAAATACTTAAAGATCTTTCAGATGATTTGTTGTCAGAGGTTGTCAGCGTGTCGCCTAAAATTGCAATACACAAGAAACACTCGAGACCCTTAGTCGCCTGTTACGACACTCACGAGAAAGAACTAAGTCGGAATCACACGACTGTAAAACTGAAAGTTATAATCTAAGTTTATGTAAGACCAATCGCCGTGTGATGCCGGTATAGAATAGCATCACCCCACTTCTTCTCGCGGGTGTTGTAAGAGGCAACTAAGGGACTCGAGGGTTTCATGTGTACTACCACGTATTGCAACTTAAGGCAACAGGCTGACAGCCTGTCACTATAGTAATACACGAATCACCTGAAGGAGCCCTTCACTTGTCAGTCGTGGCTATAACGACCGTAATTTTATGATCGTTAACGCTCTGCCTACTCCGCAAGGGATAAAGGCGTGATTTGTGTGTGTGTATGTAAGACCAATGGACTGTTATCATAAGGTCATCAAAACAAGTGCACAACAAACGTTTTATCATTCTTTATGTCAATGTGTCTTATAAGTACTTGAGTAGTAATCTCATACATACATACATACATAAATCACGCCTCTTTCATGTTGGGGTAGGCAGAGACTATTACCTTCCGAGCGTGAGACCCGTGGTCGATCCCCGCCACGTACCAATTTGTTTTTATATACTTACATTTACCGACTGCTCTTACGTTGAAGGAAAAACATCGTGATGAAACCCACATTGAAATAAAGTTTGATGATATTTGAATGTGACTTAACCTAGGATTCGGGCCAGGTTAGCCTTCGGGTGGCAGAGGTCAGATGGCAGTCGCTCTGTGTAAAAACTTGGTTCTACGTCAAATCCCCTAGGTTAGGTAGTCAACCGCGACAGAGAACGGGATAAGGCAAGGAGGATGACGTTCAGCCCGTCTTGTTCAACCTTTAGCAACCCCATGTTGAGTGTGGGTCTCTTCCAACGATCTCCTCTATTGACGGTTCTTCCTACTGACTTCTATTTCTTCTTTACGTGTACTAAGTGACACTAAGTCGTTTAACGACCCAGTGAACCCTAGTGTCAGAATTTTTCAACCGCCTTCTACAAGTAGCAGGCTTCTGACACGGTGTAACGACCGCCGCCGTCTAAGTAATCATAGACAGCAACCGGGACCTACGGTTTAACGTGCCATCCGAAACACGGAACCACCTTACTTACGAGCAATCGGGTGGGACAGCCGCAATGTCCTAACCAGACTGGGAACAAATTCACAAAGTGATAAAGCGAACTTTGTGAGTGACCCACCGAGAATCGAACCCGGAACTTTCTGTGTTAAAGGCAGTCGCACTATTGCGCCACATCGGTCCACATGATTACTTATTAAGCCCATCATTCTCTAAGTTACCTGTCTTCTGGATCCAAGTTGACGACCAGGTTGGTGGCGGCGAGGAGCGACGCAGCGTTGATTACTGTCAGCGCCCATACAGCCGAGCGGTGATGCCGCGCCTGTGGACATCATCATCACAAACATATAGCCACGATAACTGTAGAAAGAAGTAAAGGGAAGTGTGGCTTGAAGAGATGCCGGCTAAGAATACTAATACTACTTCTACAGTCACCCGTGTGATGCCAGCTTAGAATAACATCACCCTATTTCCTACCTGTGGGTGTCGTAAGAGGCGACTGAGGGACTTGAGGGTTTCAGGTGTATTACAACTTTTAGGCGACAGGCTGACAACTTGTCACTATAGTGATACACAAAATGATCTCAAACGGCCCTCTATATTTGTCAGACGTGGCGACAGCGACCGTATTTTTGCGGTCGTTAACGCTCTACCTACCCCGCAAGGGATAAAGTCGTGATATATGTATGTATGTATGACACACAAACTATGTAACAAACAAACTATTTTAAATTTTAATTTTTAAATATAATATCAAACTACAAACCTGATCCATTTCCGAAGAGTTCATTACAACCCATGAGAACATTTTGTCACCACAACAACAGAATTTGTGGGTTTCAATTCTTCTTTAAAAAAATTTTTTTGTAACAAAAACTATGCTAATGTTAAACCAAAAATCATACTATGTATAAGAATACCATACTACCTATATATTATATTGTGATTACTACTACAAGTTTTACTGATAAATATCTTGAACATGATTCAAAATAAGAGCAATTACAGTTTTATCTAGGAACTAGATTTGAAATTTATTCTCCATCAATACAATTGTACTAATCCACGGAGGACAGTAACCAGTGGAGAACGCATGCGGGGGCGACCGCACTCACTTGATGTATGCTTTATAAAGCAGACGCATCAAAATTTTGATTAGTCGGGTTAAGACTGTGCGAAAGAACGGACGTTCCGCGCTTCGTTTTTTGGCGTATAAACGTAAACAAGAATGCCTTCCTGTGCAGTGAAATGTTGTGGAAAGTGTAGTACAACATCAAGTTCCGCAAAAGACGGGATAACATTTTATAGGTAAACATTTTTATGCTTGATTCTTTCCAAATTTTATTTTAATTAAAAATAATTCCATATTTATAATTTCTGATGCGCTCCCGTTGATGTCTTTCATTGCTATCCCTTTCTAACGCACGGGTGTGTCCATACGTAGGCTGGCTCTTTCTTCGTATTAGTGCTATACCACTGTTCTCAGAAGTATAGAATGATTTTATCGATAATTCTGGGATCGTCATAAAAGAATTATGTTAATGTACGTACTTAACAACTTACCTACAATGTATATTATATGAATGAATGCATTCGGGGTATATGGAGTGGCGCGGACGCATTCCCCCCGCGCCAAAATTTCGTGTTTCATTATTATAAATAAAAGATCTTGCGCTAGTCGAATATCAATTTGTAACATACATACATACATATATCACGCCTTTATCCCTTGCGGGGTAGGCAGAGCGTTAATGGCCAATGGTAAGAATACGGCCACTATCGCCGCGTATGACATTTTTGATGTTTGTTTTCTAAAGTTGTTTCAGAAAATATGTGTATCACATCACTATAGTGACAGGTTGTCAGCCTATCGCCTAAAAATACACCAACACTCTCGAGTCAATTTGTAACTATTTCATTTATTATGAAATCAGAACAAAATATCAATAGGTAGGTCAATATATCATCTTGTCATGTCCGTCTGTCTGTCCGCTGACCAGCATCGTCTCGCCAACCAGCCCTACCATCCAAAATGATTGTAACAGGTTGTTTCCAATTCGGTACAATACCCTAAAATTACAATGTAAGTAGGAACTTATTATTATTTTTTATACATATATCGCTATATTAATATAAGCATGCACATGTTTCAATAAATTTTCTTACACATAATATGAGTAAACTTATTAAACGGTGATATAAAATATCGATATAATTTTACATATTTATTTTTCCCATCTCTACAAAATATGCGGTCATTGCGAAAGCCAATTGCGTCTAGCGATAATTACCTCTCCCCCCGCAAAAACCAGTGAGCTTGGTTTTAAACAAAATCGTACCGACGCGTTCTCCACTGGTTACTCTCCTCCGTGTACTAATCACTACATAGTATAAAGCAAGGTCGCTTTTCGCATCTGCATGTATGTTTGTTTAAAACTACACAACGAATTTCTGTGCAGTTTTTCCTAATAGATAGAGTGATTCAAGAGGAAGGTTTTTATGTATAATACTTGCCAGGAAAACATCTTATTCCCACGGGAAAATTAGTTGCAGCGGATGCAGCTGCTATTCGAGCCGTTAGTTACTAACATTATAAATGTGAAAGTTTGTATGTTTGTTTGTTACTCCTTCACGCAAAAACTACTGCACCAATTTTAATGAAATTTGGTACACACATAGAGGATAACTTGGATTAACACATATAACAAGCATTTTTCTGCAACACACGATTTTCATACGGTTTTTTAATTGATAAAGTGGTTCAATATGGTTATCCTGTTCAGGGAGTCTGGCTGATTAACATGTAACATGCAAATATTTTTTTAATGTTGATTTTACTTTGGTTGACTTGACACATTGCTGATGGTGGCGTAAATTACATGCTGTGTGGTCAGCCTGGCCGGCCCCAAGGCAGTGGCTTTATATTTTATTTTTTATCCCGCTCGTGCCGTATTTCTACTAGGAACATAATTTGTTATAAAAAGGGAAAATTTTCCGACACAATGTACCTACTCAAAACAAAAATACTCTGACAATGAATAATTCATTTATTCAGTGACAGTATTGTATTGTAACTTACTTACTTTCTAAAACCATTCATTGTGAATCTACTTGAAAATAAACAATTGAAATCGTGAAAATATTGAATAAGAAGTATAATACATGCGAGTAAACATTTTATTCAGGGGAAAAATTATTAGCTGTGTGTGCAACAGTTGAGCAAGCTGCTAATTTACAATAAATAACCAATATACATACAAACATTAATCACGCCTATATCCCTGGTGGGGTAGGCAGAGCGTTAACAGCTTGGAAAAGGCTAAAATACATTAACAAATAAAATTTTAGTATGGCTAATTTCAGTATGAAGGAGATAATATAATATGTATTAATTAATAAACTATGAAAACAAATTATTGTAAATATTAAAAACTTGTATATTAGCTTAGGCTAATAAGCTTTAGCACTCAATAAGAATTTTGGTTGGAATTTAATGTTGAGGTCGCTATGTGCAAAAGTACACTCAAATTTTTTAATTGTGTATCATATTTTAAGTCAATATACTGTAGGTGAGGTAAAATATACCTATATTCGGACATCAAAACACTTTGCAATCAAACAAGCAACACTTGCATGAACAAATTAATTCAATAATTAAGCAGAATCATAACTTTGCAGTTCTTTTATTCAAACACTTCTTCATCAAGTCAAATGGAGTATGATAATTATTTAGTTATGACATCATGTCCTAAGTTTTATAAACAACCAAAGCATAACCAGTTCAGACTAGTGATTGTGCGCTAAGCTACTATGTAGATCTTTTAAAAATTATAATTAAAACAAGCCAAAGACTTAAAAAGTGAAAGCAATCTTTCTATCTTTCCTAAAAACTAAGAATATATATTTTTTTACACCAAAGATCTTTATCTCACCTTTATTATGGTCGGCTCCATTTTAGTGTAACAATCACAGTTTTTCTAGTAGATTTTAACAGGGCATTTCAAGATTTTTCAAATGTTTTTTGAAATTGAATAGAAGAGGAAAAAATAATTTGCAAAATTCGCAGAAACGTCAAAGCACAGAGGGAAACGTCAAAGAATGGTAAAAAAAAGTAAAGAAAATTTTTTTTTGTTCGCTTATATTATAATGATTTATGCGCTATAGTTGCTGTAAAACAAAGAGTGCACTCAATTTCTATCTCTTTCACTCAAACCAATAAGTGCTAATTGTAAAGAAAAAAAGCCGCCTGTACAATTCGAGTAACGAGTTTACATAAGCGGAACACTTTGTATCTTTTTTTTAATGTTTATTATAATGTTTTTTATTCACATAATTTACAAATATAAAAATGTACAATATTTACATAACTTAAAATTAAACTAAGAACTAAAATAGGCCTCCCAATGCGTCACCACCCGACATAGTTCCCAGCATGCTGGCAGCATTCCCTCTTTGTATAGCCAGGCTAATACGCTGGGCAAGGAAGCTGCCAGCTCTGCGGTCGCCTGATGCCTTGTAGAGACGCACTGAGAGTTCAGAGATGATTTTCTTGGCTTCAGGGCCCCACGTGCCCAGAGTCTCAAACCCAATAGGCGAGAAAATGTATTTGTCCGCTATTTGTTCGTATTTGCGGACTTTTTGTACCTCGGCACTTGCCGCTGCGGTGCCCGCTCGGGTGCTGGCTGCCTGTACGTGTGATGGGGCCAACGTATCTACACACGTGACATCCCAAACTAGGCATCGCCCTCGCTGCCATGGCATCAGTGTCACGCCATCGGGTCTCTTGCCATCAGAACGAACAATACCGTGTGGTTCCAACTTTGCCGGAACGTTCGCTGAGACAAGAGCCCGACGGATGACATCATTGAGGGCGGCGTGGCGGGAAATACGGCCAGCGCTTCTGCGACAGGACAAGCCGTGGTGACCAAGCTCGTTCACCCTGACACCGCAACTGCAGTCATGCGGCTGGTTGGTTCGGAGACCCAAACGGAGGCCCATGACCAGGGATAAGGTGGTATTATCCAAAAGAGTTCCTATATTTGGTGATGGTAGGGCATTGAGCCATAAGCCTGATTCTCTTTCAAAGGCCGCTAGAAGGCGGGCGCGATCTGCTATATTGGGAGACATATTTAAAAGATCTGATTGTACCCTTTTACAGATCGGCTCGTCCCACTGCCTCTGTGAGTATAAAGATGTGGGTAACTCACAGGAGGCAATGGTCTTCCATTCATTAACGGCCTCTGAAAGATGAGTCACCTCTGTGCAGCCCAAAGAAGGGGCGATCATATTTCCGAACAGTTTAGCACAGCCGCAGGCAGAAGCCAGGAAGGCGGGGAGCGCTACGGAAGAGACCTTGCGTATGCCTATGCCACCAAAGCGGACCGGGAGCGAAGCTTGGGTCCAAGCCTCAGGTGTGAGACGGCAATTGAGTATTTTCGTGAGGAGCTCCGAAATTTGGACATCCATCGCTATCAACAAACTTTGAAATTTCCAAAGGTGGCAACATCTCAGCACGTAAGTAAATTGTGGCACGAAAAGACAGAATTTAATTATCGTGATTGCCATGTGGGGGTTTATTTCCAGTAACCGGTCGAAGTTATTTTTGAATTTTTCGACTTGTTCGTCGACAAAACATGGGATAGCCGCATCCAGAAGGGGTGCGCCTAGAAGACGAAGTGAGGCCTCGGAAGTTATTTGGATGTTTGGGGCAATGGCGTTAAATTTGTTTAAAATCTCGTTGCGGGTATCTAAAGTTATCGATGGCGGGATGAACAGCTCGCACTTGCTGAAATTCAATTCAAGGCCAATCTGAGCAAAGTTGTGGATCAGGGTTTTTAGATCGTCCAGAACCGTATCTGACTCACCACCGAGGGTGCCATCATCCAGATACCAAACGTTGAATTTGGATTTAAGAGAGGTAATAGTGGGGTGAATACCTAGACTGAAAATTGCTGGCCCTAGAGGGTCTCCCTGCTGGCAACCGACCGAAGAGTGTAGGAGGTGTTCTTTGTACACTAGCTTAGATGGTGTGCTATAGCATTGCCATAGATAGGGGTAGATGGCTGGAATGTGTTGCTTTGCTTGGGCCAACAATGTTGCGCGATCGATAGAATTGAACGCGTTTTTAACGTCCACTTTGAGCAGTACACATCCATTCCCTTGTTCTAGGAAAGTGCGCGTTGCATGAACTGCCGCTTCACAACCTCCCCTAGAACCAAAACCTACCTGAGTTGGCTGAAACTTTTCCGCAAGACACTGAGAGGTGTACTTGCAACATATCTTAGAAACCAAGCGTCTAAAAGTTGCCCCTATAGCGATGGGCCTAATGCCGCCATCTTTCTTTTTCAAGGCGCAGAGGTTAGCACCGTAAAGAATTGGAAGTATTTCTTGGTTAACGGTACCTGATAACATTAGATTTGCGAGGGACGCTAGGCTTGTGGCTAAAGCTCTACCTGATTCTCCGGCCGATTGGCAGACTAGGTCTTTAAGGTGTTGTGGGGAAAGCCCATCCATACCACCACAAGAACCATTCTTAAAAGATGCGATCGCGGTGAGAACGTCTTCCGGCGACACACTGGGCAGCGTGTGGCTTAGCTGTTCAAAGTCGGGTATCTGGGTTGAAGAAGACGGTGACGGGTGTTTGGACCGAAGTGAACTCACGGTTTCTTCATTGTTAGGCGCAATCATGTCGCTGGAGAACAGAAGTTGGCTAGCTCCCTTTAAGTCTCCATCACCGACCTTCTCCTCGTATATCGACCTTCTCCTCCTTCTCTCTTTGTATCTTGTATACTATACATTGCTGCTGTTTTGTGTAGATGTAGAGTGGACTGTGAACAGCACACGGTCATCCAGTGGCGTAGCGTGTGTTTGCGCCGCCCGGGGCCGACCCGAATTTCGCCGCCCCCCTATTTTCATTATTAGTCTATCTATATCAGCCTATTGCAGTCCTACTGCTGGACGTAGGCCTCCCCAGGGTTCGCCATAAGGCTCGATCTCCCGTTTTAGCCATCCAATCACTAGGTACTACCCGCCCTCTTCAAGTCATTGGTCCATCTGGCCGGAGGGCGTCCAACGCTACGCTTGCCAAGCCGCGGTCTCCACTTGAGAACCCGCTTACTCCACTGTCCATCGGTTCTACGACAGATGTGACCAGCCCACTGCCACTTCAATTAGCTACACTTCCAGACTGGCAGACTATATCTGTTACTTTGGTCTTCTGTCGGATCATCTCATTTCGGACTTTATCCATTAGCATTATTAGTCAAGTCAAGAAAATACGTAAAAATAATTAGATCTTATTTATTTATTAAAAATTAACTTTTCGGGTTTTTTTCAGAGAAAAATCTTTTATACAGTTCTCGACGTCAATTTCAATGTGATTTTCTATTGACAATATGGCTAGGTTTGTCAGCCTCATTTGAGACATTGTAGAGCGGAGGAAATTTTTTATGAGTTTCAACTTAGAAAAACTTCTCTCGCAGCTAGCATTGCTGATTGCAACGGTGAGGAAGATTCTAAGGCAAATAAACTATATTAGGTACGCAACCTTCAAACTTTGACTCTATAATGTACTTCAGGAGACCCAGTGCACCGGATTTGGCGAGTTTGTTTTTACAGTCTTCTTTATGTACAAATGCCTGAAGGCGTGAGCGCTCCAACTCGAATTCGTCTTTATCGGTAATGCGCTTTTTTAAAATATTTTGAACTTTTTCACAAAGTTTTTGCTATTTTTGCCGCCCCCTGAAATTAGCCGCCCGGGGCCATGGCCCCCCCGGCCCCCCCCACGCTACGCCACTGCGGTCATCGATTTTAGGGATCTTCAAAAAATTGTATATCACAACACAACCAGAGTCATTCAGTAAGTTAAACCATATGATAAGTTCTGGTTACGGAACCCGAGGGCCAATGTTACTCCCAACTTTTTTTTTGAGAGCTGAGGGTATTTATCTTTTTTACTTTAAGGAGATCTTTTGATCCCGATTGTGTTGTGTTGTGTGTGTTACGGGACAAATTCAAAACAATTTTAAACTATGGACGGCGGAAACGTAGTGAGTTCCTACCATCTTTTTTGAGATTTTATCTTGTGCAGTTATCTCGTAAATAATACAAATCTACTACATATATTTCATTGCAGGAAATAAAAAGGCATGGCAGTTTCAAAAGTCCGATAAAAAAACGGTCGATAGTAACGAAAAGACTTGGGAGAGAGCGCTGTCACACCTATCACGCTGAAACACCCGAAACTAAAGTGCCAAAGGTATCTAAAATACATAAACCAGGAACCGCATCCAAGGTAACAATAAAAACTTTGGGTCGGAGTATTTTAATTTACTTGTGAAGGTATTTCAAAAATTGGGACCTGTTTGAACCACAAAATTTAAACTTTATGAACGCGTCCGTAACACTGTCACTGGCATTAAAAAGTCACGTTCACGATTAAGAAACTACTTGTTAACACAAAATCAAGATTTTATAAATATAGGCAGCCTTTAATACTAAACAAAAAATATTATAAAGAACTAGGCATTTATAGGGCCTTACTTAAGATTAATCTCTGATAGTTTCTTTTATGAATCGCTAGTTATAAAATAAATAAATATAGTGACTGTAGGCATTACCAAATATGGAGTTCGCTCGTTTTCCCAACCGTCCTCCCTTCGATCCTTAGTTGCTCTCAATTTTATTTTCTTTACGTTATTGCGTTTTATTCAAATGTTTTCATTGCATTTTCTAGTGTAGTTTTTTATGAATTCTTCTATTAATTAAACGTGAGTTGATAATATTTGCTTTTTACTTATGTCAAAATATAGGTCAGAGAAGTGTTGAGGTTATGTTATACGTAAAAATTGTTCTAAATAATATGTTTTTTTAGTGTTAAGCGGTGTAACTGTTCGGTTTTGGTGTTGCAGATGTCGTTTAGAGTGGTTCGTAGTTCGAAGTTCCGCCACGTTTACGGGCAGGCCCTGAAAAGGGAGCAGTGTTATGATAATATTAGAGTGTCCAAGAGTTCATGGGACTCGACGTTCTGTGCGGTGAACCCCAAGTTCCTGGCGATCATCGTCGAGTCCGCGGGCGGAGGCGCCTTCATCGTGCTCCCCCACAACAAGGTGAGTCCATTTTTATTCATGATTTTGCAATTTTCGTGTCTCATTGTTGTGATATGCCAACAGTGCATAATTACGCTCCAAAATGAAACTGAGATATTGAACCGCCTACAATTTACCGCCCCAAAAATTATACACTTTTTTTTATTTAATTTAAGGGTCTGTTAAAAATTTTAATCAGTTTGTTTCAAAAAGTTTCACAAAAGTGTAAAAAGTCCCATTATTATATATATTCAAATAGATAAGTTACAGTACAGGAAATAA
This sequence comes from Keiferia lycopersicella, assembly GCA_029255805.1. Classification (NCBI taxonomy): domain Eukaryota; kingdom Metazoa; phylum Arthropoda; class Insecta; order Lepidoptera; family Gelechiidae; genus Keiferia; species Keiferia lycopersicella. The sequence goes on along the minus strand of JARACZ010000015.1, from coordinate 577,360 downwards.
TCTCTTTTTAAACTACTACATCCTGTAATACAATACAACATAATTATTTCTTTCTATCCATTTTGTAACTGACTTTTTGAAAGTAGGTATCTATATGTATACCAATTACAGGTAATATCCAATTAAAAAACCTATTACGCTCAAATGGGTGAAAATGAGACAAGCGGGTAACTAGTTGGGACATGGTTGACACCAACATCTATGAAGCCTATAATGTTATAACTGGTTGATAAATGAAGACTCCAAAATTTTCGATCTGGTATAACGTTATAGCTGGTTCATAGATGCTAGTGTCCACCATGTCCCAAGTTACCCGCTAGTGCCATTTTTCCCCATTTGAGTGTTTTTATTATATTTCAACGAGTATTTATTTAAGTTTACTGACTCAAACATACCTAAACTTTTGTGGGTCCATTCCTGATAAGATTTAGATAAATAATTATGATAGTCTAAGTATCCTATTGCTTCTCTTCTACTAGTCATAACACTTTTTTTTCGTATTTTGTTTCCTTGGGGAAATTTGTTCAGTTTCATGGGCTGGTTCACCCCTTAAAATATTTGTAGCTAGTATTTTTACACCCTGTATATCTTGAATATTTAAATTTACTAGAAGTGAGCTAGTAACTAGATACATATATTTATATAAGTAAACTTTTATTTAATTATGCACATAACAATATTTATCAGGCACATTATGATTAAATACCCCAAATATGATGCTATCAACTGCTTGTTTCCTTTACAGCAGCCATGCTTGCATTGCATTTATTGTATATCTTTATTTACTAGTAGTAGATGAAGGAAAAACATTGTGATGAAACCCACATTCAAATTAAATTTGAGTTCAGATGATATTTGAATGAATGTGACTTAACCCTAGGTTTTGGGCCAGGTTAGGCTTCAGGTTGTAGAGGTCAGATGGCAGTCGTCGCTCTGTGTAAAAACTTGGCATCAAAGCCCCTGAGATAAGGCAAGGAGAATGAAATGATATATCCCAAAACCGGTCCTGGAGAAGGACAACTCCACATTAAACCCGGAGCGGGGTCTCCGTCAGGTGCGTTTGTCAGAGGTCTATCATCATGCGGTGGTGGAATAAGACATTTTCCTGATGTGGATGTGTTGTGTTTTTAACTTGAGCCACCCCTGGTACTAGTTCGTCTATTGTATCATCTTGCACCCACATTGTTACACTGCATGTTTATATTCCAAATGTAACAAAATCTATAGCTAAGTAAAAATGTATTTCGTTAAATAAGGTTTTCTTTTATTTATTTTTCTATGTATAGTGTAATTTCGTTCAAGAGTGCAGTACATGCATATACATGGCCAATCAATGCAATTGCAATAAACGATATGCGAATTCGCACGCTCCAGATAAACCAACTACAAATATTACACAACTCAAACAATAACATTAAAAGCTAAGCAAAAACTTATACACATACATACACATATCACTCCTTTATCCCTTGCGGGGCAGGCAGAGCGTTAACTATACATTATGATAATTGGATTGGGGAATGCAATCTCGATCTCGCGAGACCTCGAAATAACCGAGGTCTCGAGCAATTTTTCGAGATCGAGATCTCGAGACCGGCGAACTCGTTTTAGAAAAATCGTTTGGGATCTCAAAAGTCGTCATCTCCCGTCGAGATTTAAAACGAGAATAAGACAATTTCGACATTGACGTGTTCATTGATGCGGCGCGTAAACGCAGTGCAGACACTGGACACTCTACGTATAGTGTCTAGTGTCTTAGATGCCGGCTTAGAATACCATCACCCCATTTCTTTCCCGTGGGTGTCGTAAGAGGCGACTGAGGGACTCGAGGGTTTTAAGTGTATTGCAATTTTAGGCGACAGGCTGACAACCTGTCAGTGATACACGACTTATCTGCAACGACCCTTAAATGTTGTCCGACGTAGCGAAAAGCGATCGTTATCGCTCTGCTTACCCCGTAAGGGATAAAGGCGTGATATGTGTATGTATATATGTAGTACAGACGCATTGTACAACAGATATGGACAACAATGGCGGTACATGTGTTTCTGTTTTACACTGCACATTCTTGCATCATGTGTCACAAGTCTGAGTTAACTTGGTTCATTAAAATGTATGATAGAGAGATTTGGTTACGGTTAGACCTGGGCCCTCATTCATTCTCATTGCCTTATCCCGTTCTCTGTCGAGGTCGGCTACCTAACCTTGGGATTTTGACGTGGGACCACAACCCGCAACCCGCACATTTTACGCAACCCGAAGGCTAACCTGGACCGAATCCTAGGTTAAGTCACATTCAAATATCATCTGAGTCTGCCTAAAGTCCTTAAGAACCCTAAGTCTGCTAAATGAAAATCGTTTCAATTTGATGTCGATTGGATCTCAGTAAGATGATTTTGGTAGTTTCGTAGTCTGCTAACAGTTTCAAGTATAGAAAATCACAATGGCAATTTCAATGGCGTTACAATGACAAAAAAGTAACAGACTTGGGCCCTGTAAGCCATTTTTGGGATTTTGGGAAAGCCGCGTCGTCGGCACTTTCAGAAAACTCTTCATCTCCCATGGTCTCGACCGCTCCTTTTGCAGGACAGCGTTCATCAAGACGTTGAACGACTCGGTGTCCCACATGAAAAGAGTAAGAGTCAGTCTGAAACTACGCGACAGCTCCCTTCCTGTTTCATAGTTTCTTTTTTCGCACACTGCATTTTCCTAAAAGCTAAAAAATCATTTATCTGTTAACTTGTAAAAAAGTTACTACGGTGACTCAGCGTAAAAGACTCCAACAATGCAGTGTTTGGCGTGACAACGTCTTATAATTCGATGGAGCCGGCTGTACGCACCAAAAACATGACTCATGCGGCGTTACTTCGCTCTGAGGCGTTACATTTAAGGTTTGAAGTGCAAGCGAGAGCGCGGAACAAGGGAAAAAGAGGCACAATCGGCCTTCGCGTCCTGGCGTATACCTATCAACAAATAAAATTAAAATTCTCTTTTGAGAAATGCAACCATTCTTATGACGTTGTCACGTCCAACTATCGTCAGTAAACCGACTTTACAGACAACTGATTTTTTACCCATGCTTTAGAGTTTAGATTCCTGTTTTTGTTAATGACTAAGCGAATTTGTGACCGCTGTTGTCATCCGCAGTTTCCTTAATAATATCCGAATTTAAGGTCAAGTTCATTGACCAAGTCTAGACCAGACTAAATTGATATTTCAGTGCTTCAATCTGTATCTGACGCTATGTCTAAAAATACGGACTAGAATTTGAGTCTTCTTCTTTTCATCTTTTCGTGTGGATACCGAGTTGTCCAACGACCCGATGAACCCTGGTGTCAGAGTTTTTCAACCTCCTACTAAAAGAAGCAGGCCTCTGACCTGTGACACGGTTGTGTATTGACCGCCGTCGTAAGTCATCAAGACAGCAACCGGGACCGACGGCTTAACGTCTCAAGATTTCAATAGTATATTTCCAAGTGTAGAAAGTCAGGAATTTACAATACAATGCTGTCACTATATAAATAAATTACTTATTGTAAAAAAGAGAAAATTGTAAGACACAATTTTCTCCTTTTTATAACAATTTTATGCTCCTAGCAGAACGCGGCACGAGTGGGATAAAAATCCCGAATGTAAAAAACCTTCATTTGAAATTACAAATGATTGGGTGTACGGAATTCTTGGAGCTTATCGCTAAAGATGCTTGTTAATCATGTGGGACACCGAGTCGCCGGATGACCCTACGAATGGTAAACACCTTTTTCGACAATCGGTATCTCCCAATCTCATTGTCTTTTCCCTTCGTACAATAAACCCGTTGTTCAAGATAATTAGCACTGATTAAAGGTTCTTAGAAAGGTTTTGTAAACGTCTTCTATAAAGTGTAAAAATATTAGCTGCAAATACTTTAAGGGGTGAATCAGCCCATGAAACAACTTTCCCCAAGGAACATAGGTCGAAATATGCAAAAAACTTTTGGATCCCTTAGAAATTGACTTGGTCGGCGGGTACATTTTTTAAAGGAAAACCCATAAAAATATATCATATTTCGACTTATTATCCTTGGGGAAAGTTGTTCAGTTTCATGTGCTGATTCACCCCTTAAAATATTTGCAGTATTTTTTTTACACCCTGTATTTCTATAGACACAATAGTCCACTGCTGGACATGGGTATTGCCATGATCACCACGCTTGGCAGGCGGATGGGCGGAGCGCAGTGCAAGCTACTGTAGATATTCTTCTTCTTCTTTTCGTGTGGGACACCGAGTCGTCCAACGACCCGATGAACCCTAGTGTCAGAATTTTGCAACCGCCTTCTACAAGTAGCAGGCTTCTGACATGGTTGTGTAACGACCGCCGTCTAAGTGATCATAGACAGCAACCGGGACCTACGGCTTAACGTGCCATCCGAAACACGGAACCATCTTACTTACGGACAATCGGGTGGCTCAGCCCGCAATGTCCTAACCAGACTGGGAACAAATTCACAAAGTGATAAACACTTTGTGAGTGACCCACCGAGAATCGAGCCCGGAACCTTCTGCGTCAAAGGCAGTGGCACTACCACTGCGCCACATCGGTCGTCTGTAGACATTCACAGGGAGCGCTGCTGCCCGGTCCGTGCATTCATCTCTTAGTTGTCTGATTAAATGAGCTGATGCTACTCTAAGCCGGCACCACACGGTTGTAAGGGTCTACATACATACATATATCACGCCTTTATCCCTTGCGGGGTCGGCAGAGCGTTAACGGCCGCAAGAATACGGTCGCTATCGCCACGTCTGACATTTTTGAGGAGGTTTTCCAAGGTTGTTCCAGAAAACATGTGTATCACTATAGTGACAGGTTGTCAGCCTGTCGCCTAAAAATTGTAATACACCAATACTCTCGAGTCCCTTAGTCGCCTCTTACGACACCCGCGGGAAGGATTTGGGGTGATGCTATTCTAAGCCGGCATCACACGGCATAAGGGTCTAACATTGCCAAATAGTTTATTGAAGTCACCATAGGTACGTAATAAGTTGAAAATTTCTTATCAATATCGCCATTCTGCGCTATCCATCATAGTATCTTTGAGATTTGTTTGATCTTTTTACGATAACTTAGTCATTTTTGCGACGAACCACCAAAATCTGACATTACATACATACACATACACAAATACGCATTTATCCCTGGCGGGGTAAGTAGAGCGTTGACAACCGTAATATCTGTCGCCTAACATTGCAATCAGATGAAACCCTCGAGTCCGTTAGTCGGCTTTTACGACACCCACGGGAAAGAAATGGGGTGATGCTATTCTAAACCGGCATCACACGGCAAGAAGACATTACATAGAAGTAAATTCGTACTTATTTACCTACTTACTACACTGGCTCAACGACTCGAAGTGGATCTTGGCCTCTGATACAACTGCACGCTTCTCTGTTCTGCGCAGTTTACTTTCTATCAAGCTTTTGGAGTGAGTGGGGTAAATTCATAATTAGGTAATAATAAATATCGTTGGTCGCTGGTTTCGTCATCCAGCTGGTAGTTACTAGATGACGAAAACGAGAGATCGTGTTTTGTTTGTACCATCAGGAATACAGCAGTCCACTTATCAAAAGTATTTTTCGTTGGTCTTAGCGTTTCTAAAAACATGAACCCTCTGAATACATTCAGACCCCGTAGAATCACTTGTCAGTTGCCAAACAACAAGAAAGTCAATCCGGTGAAGATAAAATCTTATCGGCCTTGACTTATGAAAATATTCAGTTATCTTATCATCGAAATTACCATTTCTCAAATGACGCTAGTCCGATAAACAAGTCAAGTTCGGTATTTTTGTCACTACTTACACGTAAGTATAGTTTGTCAGATGGGGCGATGTAAGCGGCTGGTAGTGACTGGATGGCGAAAATGGGAAATCGTGCCTTGTGGTTTGTGGCGCACCCTGGGGGAGGCTGAAGGCCAGCAGTGCACTGCTTTACGCTGACGTCCAGCACGTGCTTGTTCCTTCACAATTCGGTCTCGATCCGCGCGAATTTCGAAATATAATGTATTGCCTGTTATTATCTGTAAATATAAATCATCTTGAATTCATAGTAATTGTGCACGTCTCATCCGCCTTTCGCCGAATGCCATTTCTCTCCTCTAGGTCTGCTGTAAGAAATTTCTTTTTTAGAGATAAGCAGTGCCTGTTGTGTCCTTTTTATTTATGTTTTGTCCTGTAAGATTTCTTGTGTACAATAAATGGTAAAATAAATAAATAAATATAAGAAAAAAAGCCGGGCAGGCCGGACGCCGTTTATTTTAGCCGGACAGGCAACCAAAAAGCCTGGCAACCCTAACTGTATTAGTTAAGTATTTTATGTCTCAGTGAACGAATCAAATAATGTATTCTTTTGAGAAATAAAGTATCTTGAACATACAAGAATGTCAAGTTCTTGGTCTTATTAGCTATGGCTATATTGAGGAGTGTAAAATTACCATGTCCCACATAGCGGCGACTAAAATAGCCTCAAGGCGTCCAGTCGTCGATCAGTTCTCCAGACGCGTGAAACTAGCGAATTTCTGCTGGGGAAACATACATACGTACACACATCACGCCTTTATTAATTGCGGGGTAGGCGCACCGATAATACATACATACATACATATATCACGCCTTTATCCCTTGCGGGGTAGGCAGAGCGTTAACGGTCGTAAGAATACGGTCGCTATCGCCACGTCTGACATTTGTAAAATACGGCTAATGGCTGTAAAATACGGTCGTTATCGTCTGGCAAACATTGGATCGCCTAATGAAAGGTCTTAGTTGCCTCTCGCGATATACAGGGTGTAAAAAAAATTGCTGCAAGTATTTTAAGGGGTGAACCAGCCCATGAAACTGAACAACTTTCCCAAGGAACATCGGTCTAAATATTAAAAAAAAATTTGGGCCAATAAATTTCTTTCATATTCAAATTTCTTTCACGGCCTGTGTTTTGTGCATTACTACAGTGATACACGAATCATCTTAAGGGGCCCTCAATACTTGTCAGACGCGGCAATAACTACCGTTTACGATCGTTAACGCACTGCCTATCCCGCAAGGGATAAAGGTGTGATTTCTGTGTGTATGTATGAATACACCTGAATTCCACGTTCTACTTTTAGCGGTATTTCCACTTCGTTATGCAATGCTATGCGTATTATCACTTTCGTTGCGTATGTTGGTTGGTAGTGAAGATCGTCAAGTATTTTAAAACGATCGTCTGAATCTTGAAATTAACTAGAATTTGACTTTTAGAATATTTAAATTAGATTAAAATTAAACCTAGTTGTTAAATATGTAATTTTTACAATTTGCACGCTGTATACAGGGATCAAGAGATGGGATATGTACCATTTAATTTACTTTTATATACCATGTATCAAAGCCGTGTGATGCCGGCTTAGAATAGCACCACCCCACATCCTTCCCGCGGGTGTCGTAAGAGACGACATAGGGACTCGAGAGTATTCGTGTATTACAATTTTTAGGCGACAGGCTGACAACTTGTCACTATAGTGATACACATGTTTTCTGAAACAACCTTGGAAAACAATTACGTCAAAAATTTCAGACGTGGCGATCGCGACCGTATTCTTGCGGCTGTTGGCGCTCTGCCTACCCTACAAGGGATAAAGGCGTGATATATGTATGTTTGTATGTATCCAAGCAAATAAAATACTTTGACTTTTATATAAAACTATACGAATAAAACAACCTAGAAAAGTATCATTTCGTTTCTTTCGCGCAGGTGTCGTAATAGGCGACAAAGGGACTCGAGGGTTTCACGTGTATTACTACTATAGGCGACATAAGACGACGACGAAGTGCCTTTTCAGTGTCCTCATTTGACGACCGATGTGGCGTAGTGGTAGTGCGTCTGCCTTAGACGCAGAAGGTTCCGGGTTCGATTCTCGGTGGGTCACTCACAAAGTTGATATTTATCACTTTGTGAATTTGTTCCCAGTCTGGTTAGGACATTGCTGAACCACCCGATTGTCCGTGGGTAAGTAAGATGGTTCCGTGTTTCGGATGGCACGTTAAGCCGTAGGTCCCGGTTGCTGTCTATGATCACTTAGGCGGCGGTCGTTACACAACCATGTCAGAAGCCTCCTACTTGTAGAAGGCGGTTGAAAAATTCTGACACTAGGGTTCATCGGGTCGTTGGACGACTCGGTGTCCCACACGAAAAGAAGAAGAAGTGTCCTCATTAACAAACGGACTACCTATAAGTTTTGTATCTTCTAAGTGTTCTGAGTACCTACTGTACTGCTATAGACTCGATACTAAAATGTCAATAGAAGCTGTTTGTTCCTTCACTTCAATTGTGATGTATCTAAGGTGGTCACTGAATAAAAATGTTCTTATTCATAATACCTACATTTATCTATCAAGTATCAGCGAACTAATCCTAGGATAAGCCTCGCCTTATGCTACTGTTACCTATTCTTACGTAGGTATAGTTACGAAACTATTAGATAAACTGCCTTATCTACTAATACAATTAAGTACCTAGTTGCTGTAGGTTAGACATTATCTGTCTCTCTTTTCGTGTGGGACACCAAGTCCAACGACCTGATGAATCCTAGTGTCAGAACTTTTCAACCGCCTTCTACATGTAGCAGGTTTTTCACATGGTTGTGTAACGACCGCCGTCTAAGTGATCATAGAGAGCAACTGGGATCTACGGCTTAACGTGCCATCCGAAACACGGAATCTTTCTTACGGACAATCAGGTGGGTCAGCCCGCAATGTCCTAACCAGGCTGGCAACAAATTCACATAGTGATAAATATCAACTTTGTGAGTGACCCACCGAGAATCGAACCCGGAACCCTCTGCGCCAAAGGCAGTCGCACTATCACTGCGCCACATTCAGTCACTACCAGCCGCCTTCTTCAAGGCGTGAAGCGAGCCAGAGGAGGAGTCATTTTATACTAACTATTAATCTATTCGTAATAAATTTTGTTTATTTTTTCCTTAATTCAATTTTTTCATTACATCAAATTTCAGCTAAAATTGCATTTCTAAACTTTTGTTTAAAAAAAATAAATAATGAATAATGTTTTTTTTTTATTTACTTAGGCTGGTTTCAGAGCGACGCGTCTCGGCAGCGCTGCCCAGCCGCGCGCGCCTCGCATTACACTAGATTGTATGTAGCGTTTCATAGTGACGCGTCTTGGGCCGCGTCTCGGCCGCGCCACGGTCGGATCTCCTTCGATTGCCAGTAGCGTCGACTTGCAATCTTTTAAGACGTCGTTGTTGCACTCTTTTCCATATAACGTATACAGCTAATATAGTGATTACGTTTGCTGGCATAATAATTCTCTGCACTCGACCGTACACCACAACGAAGCGCGCGCGTCTGAATGTCGTTTCACAGCGAACGCGCTGCCCAGGCGCGCGCCCGAGCCGCGCGCGCCTGGGCAGCGCTGCTGAGACGCGCCGCTCTGAAACCAGCCTTAGTGCATTTTCATTATAAAAACATAAAACATAAACACTTTCTATAAATAATTTATTTTTCATAAAATACACCTGCTTTTGCTACTGATCACAAACTTTTTTTGATGTGTGTATGAATGTTTCTTTCTGTTTTTCATCGTATAAACAAAAACAACTAAGCACCTGTAGGTATCTACAGGGCGTAAGGAAAAATAATGACTTCTTTTCAAGGAGTAAACCAGCCCATGAAACTGAACAACTTTCCCCAAGGAGACGAAATATTTTAAAAAATCGGCTAGTACATTTTGTATGGGAGGTCCAAAGTTGTTTTCATATTTCGACCTTCCTTGGAGTAAGTTGTTCATTTTCATGAGCTAGTTCACCCCTTGAAAGAAAGTTAGTGCTTTTACACCCTGTATATCTTCCTCATTTTGTTCATAAACGAGAAATTAATAAAAAAAACGCACTAATCGATGCCAAAAATACATTTCAGTTCCTCACTATCAATGAATCTGATGTCATTTTAGTGCGATGACTCGGTTAAAAAAAAATGGCGGTGCATCGTCATTCTGGCCGTTACTCAACATTCTAGCGCGATGATACTACGTAATAAATCAATTACCTACATCAATTTGGTTTTGATGTAAATAAAAATAACCAGGAACATTTTGTATGGCAGGCTCAAAATTTTTTTTCGTATTTCGACCTATCTTCCTTGGAGAAAGTTGTTCAGTATCATGGGTTGATTCACCCCTTCAAATATTTGCAGCTAATACTTTTACACCTTATAGTGGCGGCGTGCTCTCTTGCCCGAAGTGCTCAAGGACCTTTAAGGCCAAAATAGGCTACTGCAGCCACATGCGAGCACACGATCGCGCGGACCAACGAGACGGCAGCTGCTAAGCCTGTCCAGCAGTCGCTGTAGCCGAAATCAGTTCGGACAGATTATTATTATTATTGGCTAGGGTCAGGTGGGGTTTCTCCGGCAGTTAGTCCATTGAATAAAAACTTCTAGAGTGCGAGAGTTAGTAACGTAAGATGTTTCTTCAGAAACATGTCAAGAGTCCCTAGGTAATAAACATACTAAAACCCCGGGACACTAGGAGGAGCCCCGGAGTGGGGGGAGGGGGGGAAAGGGTCCATTTTTTCATTTTTCGCTTAAATCTCAAAAACGATACATGTTAGAGAAAAACGTTCAAGGAAAAGTTGAAAGGCCATAAAATTATCTACAAGTTATACCTAAATCACTTTTTCCTATATCCTACCGTTTCTGAGTTACACGCATTAAAAAATGATTTTGACTCAAACAATTTTCCCATACTACATACCCATGTTTATCAAATCAATCGATCAAAAAATATTTCTTTCTTCCATAAAACTCAAATGTGCAACTTGTGACCGGTACTGATAGATTGCTCTTGATTAGGTCTATCGTTGGTAAAATAAACACATTTCTCCTTGGAAGCCTTTAGGAGGAATCGATTGTCAAAATATTATATTAGGGTAGTTTTAGTTACTGAACTTGGACTATTTATTTTTTTCTTCCAAAAAAAATCAAAAGTGCGACTTGTGACCGTTACCGATAGATTGCTCATAATTAGGTCTATCATTGATAAAAATACTAGATTCCACCATGGAGGCGTTTAGAGGAAATTGAATTTTATTAGGGTAGTTATGATGCTTTATTTTGACAATCGATTCCCCCTAAAGGCTTCCATGGAGGAATGTGTTTTTTTTACCAATGATAGAACTAATTAAGAGCAATCTATCAGTACCGGTCACAAGTTGCACTTTTGAGCTTTTTGGAAGAAAAAAAATAAAATGTTCAGGTGTCGTAACTACCCTTATAAAATTCAATTTCCCCATAAACGCCTCCATGGTGGAATCTAGTATTTTTATCAATGATAGACCTAATTATGAGCAATCTATCGGTACCGGTCACAAGTTGCTTTTTTGAGTTTTTTTGGAAGAAAAAAATAAATAGTTCAAGTTCAGTAACTAAAACTACCCTAATATAATATTTTGACAATCGATTCCTCCTAAAGGCTTCCATGGAGGAATGTGTTTATTTTACCAATGATAGACCTAATCAAGAGCAATCTATCAGTACCGGTCACAAGTTGCACATTTGAGTTTTATGGAAGAAAGAAATATTTTTTGATCGATTGATGTAATAAACATGGGTATGTAGTATGGGAAAATTGTTTGAGCCAAAATCATTTTTAATGCGTGTAACTCAGAAACGGTAGGATATAGGAAAAAGTGATTTAGGTATAACTTGTAGATAATTTTATGGCCTTTCAACTTTTCCTTGAACGTTTTTCTCTAACATGTACCGTTTTTGAGATTTAAGCGAAAAATGAAAAATGGACCCTTTCCCCCCCTCCCCCCACTCCGGGGCTCCTCCTAGTGTCCCGGGGTTTTAGTATGTTTATTACCTAGGGACTCTTGACATGTTTCCGAAGAAACATCTTACGTTACTAACTCACGCACTCTAGACCCCCTTTAGAGGTACTCATTCAATGGACTAAGTGCCCTGTGCGACTGCGGTGTAGAACAAACCACGGACCACCTTCTCTCCTGCCCTAACTGCCTTAGTACTTGCACTATGCAGACCTGCTGGAGGCTAACCCTAAGGCAATCAGTGTGACCGAATACTGGTCCAATAGAATTTAATTGTTGCCCATCGATTCGATGAAGAAGAAGAAGATTGGCTAGGGTTGACACCAAAACGCCTTTTTTTTTTACTCCCTGTAGTAATATGTTTCAGCTAGCCATTGCACACGGAGCGCATATTTCCCTGCGTGGGCGAGCCCTCGATTTCCGCGCGAATTGCCCAACGCCACGACGCAGAAATAGATTCGTAAATAATAACACGCTAATAATAGACGACAGAACGATACGTTCTTGGAAACTAGATTTTTTTTCCCCACTTCTGAAGCATACAAGATTCAAGATTCAGTCGTTTATTTTCAAGTAGATTCACAATTAATGTTTTTAGAATGTCAGAGAGTTACATACATACTGTCACTGAATAAACGAATTAATGATTGTAAACAATAACAATTTTATGTTACTAGTAGAATCGCGGCACATACATGCTCATACCACGCCTTTATCCCTTGCGGGGTAGGCAGAGCATTAACATCCGTAAAAATAGGGTCGCTATCGCTACGACTGACAAATATTGAAGCCCCCTTCAGACGATTGGCAAAATGTCATGAATTTAAAATGACAGATTTTAAACGCAAGCAATAACCATAGTTGAGTTTACGTTTTCCAATAATTTACGTTTCTTATTAAAGAAGACATGACGGGTGCACATTACTCTTTAGCGGATCGCACACTTGAGGCACGACGGAGCGCTAAAACATCGCAGCGGTCTGTCAGATCCATCTAGCAGTCTAGAAACGTCACTCCCCATACTAAAACCGCACTCGACGGACGACACTGCGATAGAGCTGCGGCAACAGCCGTTGAGCGATTTTAGTATGGGGATTGACATTTCTGGTATGGATCTGACAGACCGCTGCGATATTTTTGCGCTCCGTTGTGCGCCAAGACGTGTGTGATCCGCCTTTGTCGGTTTTGTTAGTGGTTTAGTTTTGGTCGACAAGAATAATTATTCATTGTGTTCTTGTGGAAAACTGAAAAATGGCTTAAATGCCTGATGACTCATACAAGATTCAAGATTCAATCGTTTATTTCCAAAGTAGATTCACAATGAATGCTTTTAGAATGTCAGACAGTTACAATACAATACTGTCACTGAATAAATGAATTAGTCATTGTAAACAATATCAATTTTTATGTTCCTAATTGAATCGCGGCACGAGTGGGATAAAAAAATAAAAAATAAAGGCACTGCCTCTGGGCTGGCCAGGCTGACCAAGCAGCATGTAACTTACGTCACCACCATCAATTCACGAAAACAATTAAATTAAAGTCTAGATAAAAAAAAAAAATGTTACATGCTAGTCCGAAAACCACCCAAAAACCTGCTCAGAAGTGCTCCTAATCTCATTTACAATTTGTACCTATAGACTGCGACAGTAGTGTAGCCGCGACAGTCATGAAGGCCTCAAGATATTCGTGATTGATCAATCACACCCCATCAGCATGTAACAGTCCATTGTTGGACGCAGGCCTCCCTCTCATTCTCCTTCGACATCCAGTCGCTACCAGCCGCTCTCTTTGAGTCATCGGCCCATCGACGACCGATGTGGCGCAGTGGTAGTGCCACTGCCTATATGACGCAGAAGGTCCCGGGTTCGATTCTCAGTAGGTCACTCACAAAGTTGTCATTTATCACTTTGTGAATTTGTTTCCAGTCTAGATTACAGGTTAAACCTGAATCCATAAGAAAGATGGTTCTGTGTTTTAGAGAGCACGTTAAACCGTAGGTCTCATTAGCTGTCTTGTCTATCGTTACACAACCATGTCAGAAGTCTGCTACTTGTAGAAGGCGGATCAAAAATGCTGACAGCAGAGTTTCATTGGGTCGTTGGGCGACTCAGATCCTCACCAAAAGACTGAAGAGTGCCTGATATCTTACCTATGACGTTGTAGATGACGTTGTTTGATTTTGTCTGCCGTGAAATGCCGGCTTAGAATAGCATCACCCCATTTCTTTCCCATAGGTGTCGTAGAAGCCGACTAAGGGACTCGAGGGTTTTAATGTGTATTGCAATCTTAGGCGACAGGCTGACAACCTGTCACTATAGTGATACATGACTTATTTGAAACCACCCTCAAATATTGTCAGACTCGGCAATAAAGACCGTAATTATACGTTCGTTAACGCTCTGCCTACAATCTTAGGAGACAGGCTGACAACCTGTCACTATAGTGATTCACGACTTATCTGAAACGACCCTCAAATATTGTCAGACGTGGCGATAAAGACCGTAATTATACGGTCGTTAACGCTATGCCTACCCCGTGATATAGGCGTGATTTGTGTGTGTGTGTGTGTGTGTGTGTGTGTGACGTTGTAGAGGTCGCTCTGAGCACATGTTTACGCAGCGGAAGAAATTGGTGAGGTAATCTCTTTGGAGATATGCCAGATACTTCTCCAGCTAATTCAGAGGCATTTGAGGACTGTGGCGTAATTTATTTTTGCGTGGCCTTGGGACTTGGAAAGCCATAGAGCGGCCAATGTGGTGAGAATAGCATCACTCCATATATAATTCGCTAGTTACCTGGGTCATTAAAAAAATATAACAGTTGTACGCTTAAAACTATTGTCCAAAAACACTACGGACTTCATTCATAGTTTTTCGAAATATTCGAAAGACGAAAAATAATATAAAAGTAAGTGTTTTGACGCCATCCAAATACTTACGGCGTGACGTCATACTTCTAATTCTTTAAGCAAAATACCATTTTAGACCGTTTTAAAAAGTTTAACATTAACCCTGAAAATCGGCTTTTCTACTCAAATGTCCGGCCAAACAAAGCTTTGCCTTACAGTTTTTATTATATGAAAACTGAAATTCGTGAAAAATGCAAGATGTCCGGCTTTTTTTCCAAAATGTTCGGCCAAACTCACAGGTCTGTCCGGCCTTCAGCCGGAGAGGACCTGGCAACCCTAGTGGTGAGGCTTTCGCCATTCGTCCCTATCCTCAGCAAGCTTCTCCCAGCTTTGTCGGTCAATGTCAAACGCATCCATATCCGATTGGCGCAATTGGTGTACATACATACATACATACATACATAAATCACGCCTTTATCCCTCGCGGGTAGGCAGAGCGTTGACGACCGTAAAATTACGATCGTTATCGCCACGTCTGACAATATTTGAGGGTCGTTTCAGATAAGTCGTGTATCACTATAGTGACAGGTTGTCAGCATGTCGCTTAAAATTGCAATACACTTAAAACTCTCGAGTCCTTCAGTCGCCTCTTACGACACTCATGGGTAAGAAATGGGGTGATGCTATTCTAAGCCGGCATCACACGGCAATTGGTGTACATTTTATATAATCAGTTTTACGTCATGTTTTTATAAACAGACGAAGGCTCTTTTTATTTTAATTAGTAATTTACCGAAATGGCATCAGTGCAGCATGAAACGAAGCATAAAACAGGTATTTTATGAAGTCACCTGATGACCTCAGCAAATACCAGGGCTGTATTGGTTACACAGATTAAGTACACTGTTTATGATCCGTCCAGTCCGTTTTTGACTACACGCCATACAGGGTGTAAAAAAAAATAGCTGAAAATATTTTAAGGGGTGAACCAGCCCATGAAACTGAACAGCTTTCCCCAAGGAACATAATAGGTCGAAATATTAAAAAAAAAATTTGGACCTCCCATAGAAAATTACCAACGGACCAAGTCAATTTGTATGAGAGGTCCAAAATTTTTTTGTAATTTACGACCTATGTTTCTTGAGGAAAGTTGTTCTTTTGCATAGGCTGATTCACCCCTTAAAATATTTGCAGATAATATTTTTACACTTTACACTCACACATCCAAAACGCCTGGAAGAGCTACTGGTCCACGAAGGAGCTGATGAAGGGAGACCTTCCTCTTACGCTGAAGCGAAAACTTATCGACATGTGTATTCTGCCTGTCCTCACGTACGGCGCGCAAACGTGGTCTTTGACTGAAGCACAAAAGTCCAAACTCAAGGTTTGCCAACGCGCCATGGAGCGCAGCATTTTGGGTGTCAAAAGGATAGATCGTATCAGAAACACAACCTTGCGCTCCAAAACTGGCATCATAGACGTCGGAAAAAAGTCCGCACGGCTGAAGTGGGACTGGGCAGGATATGTGTGTCGCATGCATTCCGACAGATGGGCCCTGATAACCACAAAATGGATACCACAAGATGGTTATCGTCGCCGTGGTCGGCCTAGGAGAAGATGGCGAGACGATATTGCGGCCTTTCTCCAGAACTGGCATTTAGAGGCCCAAGACCGAGACGGGTGGCGCGAAAGAGGGGAGGCCTTTGCCCTGCAGTGGGACATCGAACAGGCTACGTAAAAAAAAAAATACTCACACATCACAGCTATATCCCTCGCGGGGTAGGCAGTGCGTAGGCGATCGCAAAGTTAAGCATCGCGCCACGTCTGATAAATATTAAAAGATATTTTTTTATTTAACCCACAACATTTGCTTGGGTCCTCTCTCTCTTTTCATGTAGAACACCGAGTCTTCCAATGACCCAATGAACCCTAGAGTCAGAATTTTTCTATTTTAGTTGGGTTAAGATTACGACATTGCAGACTGAACTACCGGCCGAGAGCGGTCGTTATACAATCTTCTCTAGAGACGTTTATTAGCAGGTGGTTTAAAGATTGACGATCGATGTGACGCAGTGATAGTGTGACTGCATCCGATACAGAAGGTTCCGGGTTAGGCCACTCACAAAGTTGATATTTATCATTTCGTGAATTTGTTCGCAGTCTGGTTAGGATATTGCGGGCTGAACCCCCGATTGTCCGTAGGAAAGATGTTTCCGTGTTTCGGATGGCACGTTAAGCTATAGGTCCTAGTTGCTGTCTATGATCACTTAGACGGCGCTCGTTACACAGCCATGTCGGCAGCCTGCTACTTGTACAAGGCGGTTGAAAAATTCTGACACTTGGTTTCACTGGGTCGTTGTACGGGTCCCGCACGAAAAGAGAAAGAGAAGATTGACTCTAGTGTTCATCGGGTCGTCCGTCGACTAAGTATTCCGCAGAAAAGCCTGAGATGAGTTTAGAATTCGGTTCGCTGCCGGTGCCGACTTGTTCCGTTCGGCGCAGTGACTCATCTACAGTTTACGGCCGCCAGCCGTGGCCACTTGCCAAACTTGCACTATTATTACACCAAACATATACACATACATACATACACATCACGCGCTTATCCCTTGCGGGGTAGGCAGAGCGCTAACGATCATAAAATGACAGTGGCTATCGCCACGTCCGACAAGTATAGAGGGCCCCTTCAGAAGATTCGTGTATCACTGCAGCCTGCCTAAAGTTGTAATACGTGGTAATACACATGAAACCCTCGAGTCCCTTAGTCGCCTCTTACGACACCCGCGGGAAGGATGTGGGGTGATGCTATTCTAAGCCGGCTTCACACGGCAAACAAACAAATATTATATTTTCTATTGATTTCTTTGAACGTTGGACCGGGTAGACCTAGCTAGACAAACGTACCTGGATCAAATCGAGGACGTTCTAGAGAAAGGTCAGGTGAAGAGTACCATAAACCGACGAGCATGTATGAAAAGGCTGATGAATGTTGAGGAAGCGAAAGAGGTATGTCAGGATCGTAGCAAGTGGATGTAGTCTCTGCCCGATTATAAAGCCTGCCTGAAAGAAGCGTGATTATATGTATGTATGCATGTTGATTTCTTTGCTTTTATGAAGGTTGCCGTGTGATGGCGGCTTAGAATAGCACAACCCCATTTCTTCCCGCGGGTGTTGTAAAAGGCAACTAAGGGACTCGAGAGAAGTGGTGTATTACAATTTGTAGGCGACAGGCTGACAACCTGTTATTTTAGTGATACACTAATCTTCTGAAAAGGCCCTCAATCCTTGTCAGACGTGGTGATAACGGCCGTAAGTTTACGATGGTTAACGCTCTGCCTACCCCACAAGGAGTAAAGGCGCGATGTATGTATGAAGATTGCTAATAGACAATTTTGCACTGCTCAAATAATTTTTACAGTAGAGCGACGCAAACTCAGGTCCGTATTTATAAATGGTACTTAACTGTGAATTCGATCTTAAGAGCGTTTTGACAAATGTCAGTCAATACTAACAGCATCTCAAAGTCGCACTCAACTCTAACTTCTAACTCATTATAAAGCTCAAGTGCGATCTTGCATGGAGTACTGCTGTCACCTTTGGGATGGCTCGGCGAAATACCAACTTGCTGCACTGGACTCGGTGGAACGCAGAGCCAAGAGATTAATAGGCGATAAAAAACTGGTGGCGACCAAGCTTCACAGCCTGGCTCACCGCCGCAAGGTTGCTTGCCTAACGGTCTTCTATAGATTGTACTTCGGAGAGTGTGCGCGTGAGCTGCATGAGCTCATACCACCGTCTCCTTTCTTCCATCGGACATCCAGACGCACGGCCGGCTACCATCCGTTCTTAGTTGAAATACCCACATTACGCACTAAGCGCTTCAAATCATCTTTCATTATGCGCACGGCTAAAGAATGGAATTCCCTGCCTGCGTCTGTATTTCCGAGTGCATATAACCTGAATCTCTTTAAGTCTAGAGTGAATAGGCATCTTCTGGGCAAGCTCGCTCCACCGTAGATCCCATCTCTGCTTTAGGGTAAGATTGGGGTCAAGAGTAAGCCCATCGTAAAAAAAAAAAAAGATGGATCTCAGAGTTTAGACCGGTTTATAAGTACGGGCCTTAAAGCTATGTCGTTAAAAGGTCTGTGACTACAACCTCAAAAACGACGGATAATGTGTTTCCCTGTTAGATAATACACAGTAAACTCATTAACATAACTTATGCTAGCTTCACAGAGCAAAAATATCTTTCGTATCGCTGGGGTGTCACTTTCCTGGTCTGTGCTGTGGTTAGCTTCCACAACAATGACAAAACCAAGGTTAGAAGTTTTAATAAATGTGTCTTAAATGTGAAATCGATCTATAGAGCGATTTTGAGATGTAGTGAGTACTGCGGAAATTTGTAAATATCGCTCTCAAGATCGATCTCGAAAGTTGGGAGCAATTTATAAAAATCGTCCTTATCTTATACCTGTGTTTTCAAAACGTACTTTTAGAATGCTCTGACCGATTCTCGGCAGATAAAATAAAAACCCTTTGTTTCTGTACTAAATTAGTACTTTTATCTTATACCTGTGTTTTCAAAACGTACTTTTAGAATGCTCTGACCGATTCTCGGCAGATAAAATAAAAACCCTTTGTTTCTGTACTAAATTAGTACTTTATTTAATAAAGTAATTTGTTACTTAATAAAGTAATAAATTTTATACCTAACAGGTTTAGTGAACACAGTGTTGACATCAACGTCTATGGTCCGTATTTATATACCTTTCAACTCTTGAGATCGATCTCAGGATCGATTTTGACAAATGTCAGTCGATACTAACAGCATCTCCAAAATCGCACTCATGATCGATCACAGAGTTGAGTGCGGTTTATAAATACGAGCCTATGTAACCTTTAAAACATTACTTTATTACGACAATATACTAGAAGTTTGACCTATTTAATCTTCATAATGTTTGTTTGTCATCACCGGCGCCAACTTCTTGTATAATTATGTACCTAATATTATTTTAATGCATTTGCATTGCATTGCAATTGTAATGCATCCTTGGGTCGTTGTATGACTCGGTCTCCCACACGAAAAAAGAGTGAGATGCATCCCAGCTGTTCTTTCAGACAAGTTATTCGGTGTCTTAATTTTGACTTCAATTTGAGCATCTCCTTTCACCGTCCAACGACCCAACGAACCTAGTGTCAGAATTTTTAAACTGCTTTCTACAAGTAGCAGGCTTCTGACATGTTTGTGTAACGACCGACGTCTAAGTAGTCATAGACAGCAACCGGGATCTACAGCTCAAGGAGTCATCCGAAATACTGAACCATCTTTCTTTTCTTTCTGTTCTATTTTTTGGGCCAGTCTGAAAAACTGATATCATCATAGAGAAGGCAATTATAAACCGAGTTGCCGTGTGATGCCGGGTTAGAATAGCATCACCCCATTTCTTTCCGCGGGTGTTGTAAAAATCAACTAAGGGACTCGAGGGTTTCATGTGTATTACAATTTTAGGCGACAGGCTGACAACTACTACAATGATACACGAATCATCTGAAAATGCCCTGAATACTTGTCAGACGTATAACGACCGTATGTTTGCGGTCGTTAACGGTCTGCCTACCCCGCATGGTATAAAAGCCTGATTTGTGTATGTATGAATAAAGCTAGTTCACACATATGAAAATCTGAATCTGAGCTAGGTCAAAGACCTCCCCAATCTCCACACATGTGGCATAATAGTGATAGATAATAATATTATTAGCACTTCTTCAGCTCTTGATACAGAATGTGTATTTTTTTTTAATCTTGACTATTTTTTTTTAATCTTGACTTTAATTTAATTGATTTCATAAATTGATGATGGTGACGTAAGTTACATGCTGTGTGGTCAGCCTGGCCAGCCCCGAGGCAGTGCCTTTATTTATTTATTTTTATCCCACACGTGCCGCGATTCTACTAAGAACATAAAATTGTTATTGTTTACAATGATTAATTCATTTATTCAGTGACAGTATTGTACTGTAACTTTCTGACATTCTGAAAGCGTTCATTGTGAATCTACTTGGAAATAAACGATTGAATCTTGAAATCTTGAATCTTGAACATCAAATATACTTAGCATTCTTGTATAAGTAATCTCATGTACCGAATGTTAATACTATGCGTTTCTTTGCACTGCAACTATATTTATCACATACATACATAAATATATCACGCCTTTATCCCTTGCGGGGTAGGCAGAGCGTTAACGGCCGTAAAAATGCGGCCACTGTCGCCACGTCTGACATTTTTTAGGATTGTTTTCCAAGGTTGTTTCAGAAAACATGTGTGTCACTATAGTGACAGGTTGTCAGCCTGTCGTCTAAAAATTGTAATACACCAATACTCTCGAGTCCCTTAGTCGCCTCTTACGACACCCGCGGGAAGGATGTGGGGTGATGCCACTCTAAGCCGGGATCACACGGCATTATTGTATAATACACACATCTCCTCAACATCAGCTATTCTATTTATAAACATACATACATATTGGTTTATTTACGTATTGATTTATACAGTGTGGAAACAAAATTGCTGCAACTATATTAAGGGGTGAATCAGACCATGAAACTGAACAACTTTCCCCAAGAAACATAGGTCGAAATATGAGAAAGTTTTTTGCATGTCCATGCAAATTGACTTGGTCGTTTGGTAATTTTGCATACGAGGTCAAGTTTTTTTTTCATACATATTTCGACCTATGTTCCTTGGGGAAAGTTGTTCACTTTATATAATAAAAATTAACTATTAAAGTAATTTTATAATATTATAAACATGTATTACAGGGTGTAAAAAAAAAACTGCAAATATTTTAAGGGGTGAATCGGCCCATGAAACTAAACAACTTTCCCCAAGGAACATGGGTCGAAATATGTGTAATTTTTTGAACCTCCTATAGTACCGAGTATTTTAAAGTACTCTGGTTTACCTGCAAATGACATATCCTCTATCCTCTCCTCTATCTCAAAGGTTGACTGTAAGAGATCCCTTAATGGGATAAGTCCGCCTTTGTGCCTCTTAGGTTTCATTTCTATAATACTTTTTGTAAATTTTTGTTGTACGATAAAGTGATACATACATACATACTTACGTTTTTATTCACTGTTACATGCATACATAAATCACGCCTTTCTCCCTAGTGGGGTAGGCAGAGCTTTAATGGCCGCAGAATAATACGGCCGCTATTTCCACGTCTGACGTTTTTGAGGATTGTTTTCTAAGGTTGTTTCAGAAAACACGTGTCTCACTATAGTGACAGGTTGTCAGCCAGTCGCTTAAAATTTGTAATACACTAATACTCCCGAATCCCTTAGTCGCCTCTTACGACACCCGCGGGAAGGATCTAGTGTGATGCTTTTCTTAGCCGGCATCACACGGCAATTCACTCATTATTCACGGATTATTCACTGTTGACTCAAAAAATCAGCTGTTCACTTTACAAATGTATGAATCCATTTTTTTTTTCAGGTCGGCCGCATCCCAGCTGACCATCCGTTAGTAGGTGGACACAAAGGCCCAGTGCTGGACATAGCCTGGTGCCCACACAATGACAATGTCATCGCCAGTGGCTCTGAGGACTGTGTCGTCAAGGTAAGTTCCGAGTTCCCTCTGAATTTCTCATCTTGCCCTGTGGTAATGACTTGTCTGACAAGCGGGTATGGCAGTCCGCTAGTTTCCTGGGTCATTTAAAAAATGTAACAGTTGCACGCTTAAAACTATTGCCCAAAAATACTACGGACTTCATTCTTCTTTCGAAATATTCAAAGTTAAATAAATAAAAGTAAGTGTTTTGACGCCATCCAAATTCTTGTCGTGGCGTCATACTTCTAGTTCTTCAAACAAAATACCGTTTTCGATCGTTTTCAAAATGGTGACACCCATATGTACCAGTTAACTATAGTACCTAGCTGTTAATATATAGGGCGTAAAAAAAATTGCTGCGAATACTTTAAGGGGTGAACCAGCCCATGAAACTAAACAGTTTTCCCCAAGGAACATAGGACGAAATATGAAAAAAAAAAATTGTCCTCCCACATAATTACCGACAATACCGACTGACCAAGACAATTTGTATGCGAGGTCCAAAAAAAAATCTCATATTTCGACCTATGTTCCTTGGGAAAAGTTGTTCAGTTTCATGGGCTGATTCACCCCTTAAAATATTTGCAGCTAGTATTTTTACACCTTATATTTGTGTAATGTCTATAATTTAATTTTCTTCCGATTGATAACTAACTAATATAAGATTAAGTACTTACTACTAACAAGAGTGGATTTTTATTGTCTGACATAAATAATAGTAGATTACGTACTTAGGCATGTAACCTATCAATAACAACCGAGGTTTTTTAACGCCCGAGCGGAGCGAGGGCGGTACCTTTCCGAGGTTGTTATTGATGTTACATCCGTGGTACGTATACTGCTTTACATATCGAATGAAAAGTGAGTAAAATAGAGCGATAAATACAAGAAAACGATCCATAAATGATGATTGCATCGTCTGGTATTCAAATTGCACCACTAAACTTTTTTTTCTATGATTGAAAAATATTGAATTAATATGAAAGAAAAGTAGCCTAACATAAAGTAGAATTTTTTTTGATCGTAGGAATATTAGTAATTTTTACTTTTGTTATTGTAATATTGAGTAATAATTCGACAAACTCATTTATTGAGGTTATAAAAATACAGATTAAAAATATAATTCCCGCATTCAAGCAACACCATTCTTAGCGGCCAGTTCGAAATTTAAAATCTCCTATTAAAAATAAGAAGAAACTGATTTTAACTTTTTAATTGTCGCGATTCTATTGGTTCTTTTTCTAGTTCTATATTTAATAGTAGATTACGTACTTAGGCATGTAACCAATCAATTACAACCGAGGTTTTTTAACGCCCGAGCGGAGCGAGGGCGGTACCTTTCCGAGGTTGTTATTGATGTTACATCCGTGGTACGTATACTGCTTTACATATCGAATGAAAAAAGAGTAAAATAAAGCGATAAATACAAGAAAACGATCCATAAATGATGATTGTCTGCTATTCAAATTGTACCACTAAACTTTTTTTTCTATGATTGAGAAATATTGAATTAATATGAAAGAAAAGTATCCTAACATAAAGTACACATTTTTCTGGTCGTAGGGATATTAGTATTTTTTACTTTTGTCATTGTAATATTGAGTAATAATTCGACAAACTCATTTATTGAGGTTATAAAAATACAGATTAAAAATATAATTCCTGCGTTCAAGCAACACAATTCGTAGCGGCCAGTTCGAAATTTAAAATCGTATACAACTAATTGGATGCAACTCCTATTAAAAATAAGAAGAAATTGATTTTAACTTTTTAATTGCCGCGATTCTATTGGTTCTTTTTCTAGTTCCATATTTAAAATTACTTACAGGCTTAGTTTTAAAACCTCGCCTGTAAGTTGAACTTACAGGTCGTGTTTTTTGTCAGTAATGACCTACTTTCAGAGCATGAGATATGTAAAATTACTTACAGGCTTAGTTTCAAAACCTCGCCTGTAAGTTGAACTTACAGGTCGTGTTTTTTGACAGTAATGACCTACTTTCAGAGCATGAGATATGTAAATTATTATTATTATTAACTTGCAGGTGTGGCAAATCCCCGACGGGGGGCTGTCGAGGACTCTGACGGACCCGGTGGTGGACCTGGTGTTTCACCAGCGAAGAGTCGGCTTGGTGCTCTGGCATCCCACGGCGCAGAACGTGCTGCTTACCGCTGGTTCTGATAATCAGGTCTGTGTTGAATATTATATCAGCAGTCCACCTTGTTGGAGGCCGTCCGACCGTTGCCGTGTGATGCCGGCTTAGAATAGCATCACCCCATATCCTACCCGCGGTTGTCGTAAGAGGCGACTAAGGGACTCGAGAGTATTGGTGTATTACAATTTGTAGGCGACAGGCTGACAACCTGTCACTATAGTGATACACATGTTTTCTGAAACAACCTTGGAAAACAATCCTCAAAAACGTTAGACGTGGCGATAGCGACCGTATTCTTACAGCCGTTACGCTCTGCCTACCCCGCAAGGGACAAAGGCGTGATATATGTATGTATGTATGTATGTCCAACACTACGTCTTCCGACTCGTGGCCGCCAGAAGAGAACCTTTCTTCCCTATCGGTTATCGGTTCGTCGAGCTATGTGCAGTGAAGCCTAGTGTCAGAATTTTACAAGTAGCAGGCTTCTAAAATGGTTGTGTAACGACCGCCGTCTAAGGATCATAGACAGCGACCGGGACCTACGGCTTAACGTGCCATCCGAAACACGGAACCATCTTACTTACGGACAATCGGGTGGTTCCCGCCCGCAATTGTTTAACTGATGCACATAAAACATCACACCTTTATCCCTTGCCGTAAGAATACGGTCGCTATCGCCACGTGTGACATTTTTGAGGATTGTTTTCCAAGGTTGTTTCAGAAAACATGTGTATCACTATAGTGACAGGTTGGCAGCCTGTCGCCTAAAAATTGTAATACACCAATACTCTCGACTCCCTTAGTCGCCTCTTACGACACCCTCGGGAAGGATGTGTGATGAAGGGTGTGGAAAGGTGATGCTATTCTAAGCCGACATCACACGGCTAATTCACATTGTGATACATATCAACTTTGTGAGCGACCCACCGAGAATCGAACCCGGAACCTTCTGCGTCAAAGGCAGTCGCGCTACCACTGCGCCACATCGGCCGTCGTTTTGGAAAGTCTGTTATCAAACAATAATGTCCTATTACAGATAGCAATATGGAACGTGGGCACAGGCGAGGTTCTGCTGACGCTGGACTGCCACCCGGACCTCATCTACTCAGCCTGCTGGAACTGGAACGGCTCCAAACTCCTCACCACCTGCCGCGACAAGAAAATACGGTATGAAACTTTCACACACGATAAAGGGTAGATAGATAGATTAGATAAATTCATTTATTTAACATTATTAAATTCATAGTTACAGTACTAAAACTAAATAAAAATATCAGAGGATAATGCGATCGCGATCGTCAAATAATTTCTAATAAAGTTTGAATGTTTTAAAATATAATATTTATCTCTTATATTTCATATTTGAATGTATTGCGCATGTAAAAGAAAAATGACTTTTAATTGGTCGATAATAGTGCATACTATGAGATACCCAGTCAAATGCTTTTGTCAATCCGATAAAAAATTAATTGTCGTATAGACATAGACATCTTTATTGATAAAATGGATTTATAGATCATCATTTGGGTAATAAATATACAATTTACATAAGAGTAAAGTTATTATTAATTTTACTATAATTCGTCAAACTTCATGTTAATTTCATGGATATAAATTCTTTGTAAGAATAAAACGCCTCGAATTTCAAGTTTTTAACTTTAAAAGACTCGTATGAAGGTGCCGTGTGATGCCGGCTTAGAATAGCATCACCCCACATCCTTCCCGTGGGTGTCGTAAGAGGCGACTAAGGGACTCGAGAGTATTGGTGTATTACAATTTTTAGGCGACAGGCTGACAACCTGTCACTATAGTGATACACATGTTTTCCGAAACAACCTTAGAAAACAATACTCAAAAATGTCAGACGTGGCGATAGCAAACGTATTTTTACGGCTGTTAACGCTCTGGCTACCCCGCAAGGGATAAAGGCGTAATATATGTATGTACGTATGAAGGTGCGGCAATAATTAATTGTGGCAGCCTATTATATACTGAAGGGCCCATGACATACATTTACATACATGTATGTCAAACTTAGGAGTAGGTTTTAGGCATGTTAACCGCCAAAATGGAGGTTCGCACTTTCGACGTCCGTTGAAGTCGGTTTTTAAAAAGTTATCTTTTTTTCCAGCATAATCGACCCCCGCAAAGGCGAAGTAGAATCGGAAGCCATCGCTCACGAGGGCAGCAAGGCGTCCCGCGCCATCTTCCTCAAACACGGCCTCGTCTTCACCACCGGGTAAGTGTTGCTGATCAATCAATCAACCAATTCAATCAATTTATTAATGAATTTAAAACTACAACATGATGCAAGAAATTAAAGCACCTTAATAAACTTAGCTTATATGCAACAACATTTTACATAGTAGATTAAGTACTGAGGTATGTAAGCTATCAATAACAACCGAGGTTTTTTAACCTTGGTACCTTTCCGAGGTTGTTATTGATGTTACATCCGTGGTACGTATACTGCTTTACATATCGAATGAAAAAAGAGTAAAATAAAGCGATAAATACAAGAAAACGATCCATAAATGATGATTGTATCGTCTGATATTCAAACTGCACCACTAAACTTTTTTTTTCTATGATTGAAAAATATTGAATTAATATGAAAGAAAAATATCTTAACATAAAGTAGACATTTTTCTGATCGTAGGGATATTAGTAATTTTTACTTTTGTCATTGTCATATTGAGTAATAATTCGACAAACTCATTTATTGAGGTTATAAAAATACAGATTAAAAATATAATTCCTGCGTTCAAGCAACACAATTCGTAGCGGCCAGTTCGAAATTTAAAATCGTATACAACTAATTGGATGCAAGTCCTATTAAAAAGAAGAAGAAATTGATTTTAACTTTTTAATTGCCGCGATTCTATTGGTTGTTTTTCTAGTTCCATATTTAATAGTAGATTACGTACTGAGGTATGTAAGCTATCAATAACAACCGAGGTTTTTTAACGCCCGAGCGGAGCGAGGGCGGTACCTTTCCGAGGTTGTTATTGATGTTACATCCGTGGTACGTATACTGCTTTACATATCGAATGAAAAGTGAGTAAAATAAAGCGATAAATACAAAAAAAAAACGATCCATAAATGATGATTGTATCGTCTGGTATTCAAATTGCACCACGAAACTTTTTTTTCTATGATTGAAAAATATTGAATTAATATGAAAGAAAAGTATCCTAACATAAAGTAGACATTTTTTTGATCGTAGGGATATTAGTCGTTTTTACTTTTGTTATTGTAATATTGAGTAATAATTCGACAAACTCATTTATTGAGGTTATTAAAATACAGATTAAAAATATAATTCCTGCGTTCAAGCAACACAATTCGTAGCGGCCAGTTCGAAATTTAAAATCGTATACAACTAATTGGATGCAACTCCTATTAAAAATAAGAAGAAATTGATTTTAACTTTTTAATTGCCGCGATTCTATTGGTTCTTTTTCTAGTTCCATATTTAAAATTACTTACAGGCTTAGTTTTAAAACCTCGCCTGTAAGTTGAACTTACAGGTCGTGTTTTTTGTCAGTAATGACCTACTTTCAGAGCATGAGATATGTAAAATTACTTACAGGCTTAGTTTTAAAACCTCGCCTGTAAGTTGAACTTACAGGTCGTGTTTTTTGTCAGTAATGACCTACTTTCAGAGCATGAGATATGTAATAGTAGATTACGTACTGAGGTATGTAAGCTATCAATAACAACCGAGGTTTTTTAACGCCCGAGCGGAGCGAGGGCGGTACCTTTCCGAGGTTGTTATTGATGTTACATCCGTGGTACGTATACTGCTTTACATATCGAATGAAAAGTGAGTAAAATAAAGCGATAAATACAAAAAAACGATCCATAAATGATGATTGTATCGTCTGGTATTCAAATTGCACCACGAAACTTTTTTTTCTATGATTGAAAAATATTGAATTAATATGAAAGAAAAGTATCCTAACATAGTAAAGTAGACATTTTTCTGATTGCAGGGATTTTAGTCATTTTTACTTTTGTTATTGTAATATTGAGTAATAATTCGACAAAGTCATTTATTGAGGTTATAAAAATACAGATTAAAAACATAATTCCTGCGTTCAAGCTACACAATTCGTAGCGGCCAGTTCGAAATTTAAAATTGTATACAACTAATTGATGCAACTCCTATTAAAAAGAAGAAGAAATTGATTTTAACTTTTTAATTGCCGCGATTCTATTGGTTCTTTTTCTAGTTCCATATTTAAAATTACTTACAGGCTTAGTTTCAAAACCTCGCCTGTAAGTTGAACTTACAGGTCGTGTTTTTTGTCAGTAATGATCTACTTTCAGAGCATGAGATATGTAATAGTAGATTACGTACTGAGGTATGTAAGCAATCAATAACAACCGAGGTTTTTTAACGCCCGAGCGGAGCGAGGGCGGTACCTTTCCGAGGTTGTTATTGATGTTACATCCGTGGTACGTATACTGCTTTACATATCGAATGAAAAAAGAGTAAAATAAAGCGATAAATACAAGAAAACGATCCATAAATGACGATTGTATCGTCTGCTATTCAAATTACACCACTAAACTTTTTTTTCTATGATTGAAAAATATTGAATTAATATGAAAGAAAAGTATCCTAACATAAAGTAGACATTTTTCTGATCGTAGGGATATTAGTAATTTTTACTTTTGTCATTGTAATATTGAGTAATAATTCGACAAACTCATTTATTGAGGTTATAAAAATACAGATTAAAAATATAATTCCTGCGTTCAAGCAACACAATTCGTAGCGGCCAGTTCGAAATTTAAAATCGTATACAACTAATTGGATGCAACTCCTTGAAAAATAAGAAGAAATTGATTTTAACTTTTTAATTGCCGCGATTCTATTGGTTCTTTTTCTAGTTCCATATTTAAAATTACTTACAGGCTTAGTTTTAAAACCTCGCCTGTAAGTTGAACTTACAGGTCGTGTTTTTTGTCAGTAATGACCTACTTTCAGAGCATGAGATATGTAAAGGTTATTTTACAACCCACACTAGGTAATCCTGTCTCGTGGGTAAGTAGTAGTTAAATGTAGTCTTCTTCTTTCTTTTCGTGTGGGACACCGAATCGTCCAACGACCCGATGAACCCTAAAGCAGAATTTTTCAACCGCCTTCTACAAGTAGCAGGCTTTTGACATGGTTGTGTAACGACCGCCGTCTAAGTGATCATAGACAGCGACCGGGACCTACGGCTTAACGTGTCATCCGAAACACGGAACCATCTTACTTACGGACAATCGCAATGTCCTAACCAGACTGGGAACAAATTCACAAAGTGATAATTATCAACTTTGTTTGTGAGTGACCCACCGAGAATAGAACCCGGGACTTTCTGCGTCAAAGGCAGTCGCACTACCACTGCGCCACATCGGTCGTCAATGTAGTGGTGTAACGAATATTCGCATTCGCATTCATATTCGCAAAATTCTTATATTTTGCGAATGTGAAAGTCCAATAAAATCAGGTTCGTAGATTTTTGTTTACCACCTGTGAGCCGATCTTCTTTTCCTAAAACGTGTTTGTAAGTATTTATTCGTATTATCTCTGCAATCAAATGCAATCGCATAGTAACGAAAAAAAAAAATAACAATCAACAACATTCACCACATTTTAGTCGCAGATATACGGCGCTAAATCAAAGAACGAAACATTCGTATTCGCATTTGCTTAAAATTGAACATTCGTTACATCACTAGTTTAATGCGGGCTTACAGGGTTCATCATTCTCCTTGCCTTATCCCGTTCTCTGTCGGGGGTCGGCTACCTAACCTAGGGGATTTGACGTCGAACCAAGTTTTTACAAAGAGCGACTGTCATCACTGATAACTTAGGCGGCGGTACACAACCATGTCAGTAGCCTGCTACTTGTAGAAGGCGGTTGAAAAATTCTGACACTAGGGAACATTGGGTCGTTGGACGACTTGGTGTCCCTCACGAAAAGAGAGAGAGAGAGACTGTCATCTGACCTCTGCAACCCGAAGGCTAACCTGGCCCGAATCCTAGGTTAAGTCACATTCAAATGTCATTTTAATTCAAATTTTATTTCAATGTGGGTTCAATCACGATGTTTTTCCTTAACCGTAAGAGCAGTCGGTAAATGTACGTGAGTAAAAACACATTGGTACATGGCGGGGACTGAACTCGGATCTTCGGATAACGGACTGTCGTGGTTATTAATACACACATATAACACCTCTATCCCTTACGGAGTAGGCAGAGCGCTTACGGCCGCAAAAATACGGTCGATGTCGCCACGTCCGACAAACTATAGTGACAGGTTGTCAGCCTGTCGCCTAAAAGTTGTAATACCTGAAACCCTCAAGTCCCTCAGTCGCCTCTTACGACACCCACGGGTAGGAAATGGGGAGATGCTATTCTAAGCCGCCATCACAAGGTCGTTAATCATGCGCAATTTTTATCCACAGATTCAGTCGCATGTCCGAGCGTCAGTATTCTCTGCGTACGCCTGACGCGCTCAACGAACCGATCGTCACCGTCGAGATTGACACCAGCAACGGAGTTATGTTTCCGTTATACGACCCCGACACTAACATGATCTACCTGTGTGGCAAGGGAGACTCCGTTATTAGGTATTTTGAGGTCTGTATCATTACATATTGTCAATAGATTCAATTATATTATCATTCGTCATGATATTTCCGAGATTGACACCAGCAACGGAGTCATGTTTCCGTTGTACGACCCCGACACAAACATGATCTACCTGTGTGGCAAGGGAGACTCCGTTATTAGGTATTTTGAGGTAAATATAATCATATTAAGCTACTATTTTGTTAAATATATCATTGGTTACGATATCGTCGAGATTGACACAAGCAACGGAGTCATGTTTCCGTTATACGACCCCGACACTAACATGATCTACCTGTGTGGCAAGGGAGACTCCGTTATTAGGTATTTTTAGGTCTGTATTAATACGTATTGTCAATAGATAGGTAAGTATTTTAAGATGGTACATTATAATTAATAATAACTGTCAACATATCAAAATAACAATAGATTCAATTATATTATCATTCCTCATGATATTGTCGAGAATGACACCAGTAACGGAGTCATGTTTCCGTTATACGACCCCGACACTAACATGGTCTACCTGTGTGGGAAGGGAGACTCCGTTTCTAGGTATTTTGAGGTAAACATAATCATATTAATCTACCATTTTGTTAATATCATTGGTTGCGATATCGTCGAGATTGACACCAGCAACGGAGTCATGTTCCCCTTATACGACCCCGACACTAACATTGAAACTCCAAATTTGTTTTTCATATTTCGACTTACGTTCCTTATGGAAAGTTGTTCAGTTTCATGACCTGATGTACCCCTTAAAATATCCTGCATATCCTAGTACCTTCTTTTTCAAATTCAATTCATCTACCATTTTGATTACATGTAAGATGAAAAGACCGAAATGTGCGCACGGCAGTGTGCCTGCCAAGTCCTAAATAAATATAATCGTTTTATTCTTTCTTTTTGATTACAGGTAACACCAGAGCCGCCATTCGTCCATTATATCAACACCTTCCAAACGCCAGACCCACAAAGAGGTAGGTCTTAGACTTATGACGTACTACGTATTCTTACGGCCGTTAACGCTCTGCCTACCCCGCAAGGGATAAAGGCGTGATATATGAATGTATGTATGTATGTATATACTAAAGCTTTCATTGATTTTAAACTACATAAATAGTTGCAAATGTATTTAGATTTTGGTGTATTAAAATCAGTGCTATATTATTCTCAGAAATTAAAATTAGATTTATTCATTTATAATCAGTTTTTTTTTATATATTTGATTAATTTATTGTGCCTTATGATGCCGGCTTAGAATAGCATCACCCCATTTCCTTCCCGCGGGTGTCGTAAGATGCGACTAAGGGACTCGAGGGTTTCATGTGTATCACAATTTTAGGCGACAGGCTGACAACCTGTCACTATTATATTGTGATACACATGTTTCCTGAACCAACCTTGGAAAACAATCCTCAAAAATGTCAGACGTGGCGACAGCGACCGTATTCTTAAGGCTGTTAACGCTCTGCCTACCTCGCAAGGGATAAAGGCGTAATATACAGGGTGTAACGAAAACTTTGCAGGCTTGCTCGGGCCAAGAAACTAAACAACTTTTTGTATAGGGGCTTTTGTATATGCTGCAAAACGAAAAATTTTTTTCGACCTTTCATACAAAATTTCCGATCAGCTGACTGTATGGAAACTCAAATTTTTTTTTCGATTCCCAATATAGCCCCCATAGAAAAAGTTGTTCTCTTTCATGGTCTGATCACGCCTGCAAAGTTTTCGTTACACCGTCTCTTACACCCTGTATGTATGTACTATGTATGTATATTGTTAATCAGGTATCGGAATGATGCCAAAAAGGGGATGCGACGTAGCCACCTGCGAGATCTCTAAATTCTACAGGCTGAACAACTCCGGGCTTTGTCAGGTAAATTTCTATCTTTTCGTGTGGGACACCGAGTCGTCCAACGACCCAGTGAGCCCTAGTGTCAGAATTTTCCAACCGCCTTCTACAAGTGGCAGGCTTCTGACATGGTTGCGTAACGACCGCGGTCTAAGTAATCATATACAGCACCGTGACCTACGACTTAACGTGACATCCGAAAAACGGAACCATCTTACTTACGGACAATCGGGTGGTTCAGCCCGCAATGTCCTAACCAGACTGGGAACGTCGGACGATGTAACGGAAACTTTGCAGGCGCAAATGTTTGCGACTTTTCATACAAAATACCCGATCAGCTGAGTGAGTTTGAATGGCAACTCCCAACATAGTCCCCATAGAAAAAGTTGTTCAGTTTCATGGTTTGATCACGCCTGCAAAGTTTTCGTTACACCGTCTCTTACACCCAGTATTAATGAATAGATTATCCTCCAAAGTTTGCGTATTAAGAAAAAGAAAATAACTCTGTATTTATAAGATTCAATGCCTGTTTTTATAAATAAATCTCCGCTCAATGTTACCTTTTCCAGTGTTCAACCACTTAAATAAGTTTTTACTATACCGGTACATAGCTCTCAGGATTAAGCAAGTTGAAATGGCAATGGGCAGGCCACATAGCTCGACGAAACAATAACCGATGGGGAAGAAAGGTTCTCTTCTGGCGGCCATGGGTCGAAACACGTAGCGTTGGAGCCTCCCACAAGGTGGAAAGATGATCTGGTGAAGATCGCTGGACGCCAGTGGATGCAAGTTGCGCAGGATCGTCCTCTTTGGGGGAGGCCTATGTGCAGCAGTGGCCGCTTTCGGCTGAAATTATGATGATGATGTGACTTGAAACTTACAGACCTTGACCCCAACTCTGCAATTTTTTGTCATTTTAATGCTATCACCCCATTTCTTTCCCGCGGGTGTCGTAAGAGGCGACTAAGGGACTGGAGGCTTTCATGTGTGTTGCAGTTTTTAGGCGACAGGCTGACAACCTGTCACTAAAGAAATGCACGAATCATCTGAAACAGCCATCAATTTGTCGGACGTGGTGTTAGCGACCGTTTTTTACGGCCGTTAGCGCTCTGCCTACCCCGCGAGGGATAAAGGCGTGATATATGTATGTATGTTTAACGCTATCGAAACTCAACTGTCATTCCATTGCCATTGTGATAACTGGTAAACATTTTAGGTGGTATCAATGACGGTGCCTCGCAAGTCGGAACTGTTCCAAGAAGACCTTTACCCCGACACACTGAGCGACGAAGCAAGTCTCACTGCCGACGAGTGGATGGGCGGAGAGGACGCTGAACCCTGCACGATGTCTCTGAAGGTCAGTTGCTGCTCTCCAAGGTAAGGTAGGGTCCGCTGCAGTTTCCGCGACGCAGCGGTTTCATGTATATTGCAACTTTTGGCGACAGGCTGATAACCTGTCACTATAGTGATACACGACTTATCCGAAACTCCCCTCAAACATTTGTCAGACGTAGCGATCACGACCGTAATATTAGGTCGTTAACGCTCTGCCTACCCCTCCAGGGATAAAGGCGTGATTGGCGTGTGTATGAGTATTCATGTAACTCATATAACAAAATTCTACCTAACGTAACGCGAACGTTTTTAAAACATGTGCGGCCGCTGTTTATTAAAACTTGGCCACGCACTGTCATGCGGTGCCAGCCTAGAATAGCATCACCCCATTACCGCCTGTGGGTGTCGTTTTTTTTTTTTTTTTTTTTGTATGTAATAGGCCCGCATTTGTCTGCCATCTCACCTGGTGGTAAGTGGAGATGCAGACGAAGATGGTACATGCTTGCCTAGATAATGCCTATTCACTCTTGCCTTAAAAAGGCCCAAGTTATATTGTTCCGGAAAAAGATCCGCCGGCAGGGAATTCCACTCTTTAGCCGTACGCATGGTAAAAGTTGAAGCGAAACGCTTAGTGCGGATCGTAAAAGCCGACAAAGGGATGAATCCAGGGAACTGCCAGCAGCGTTCCCGGTGAATATCCTACTACTATTATAAAGGCGAAAGTTTGTAAGTATGGATGTATGGATGTTTGTTACTCTTTCACGTAAAAACTACTGAATGGATTTGAATGAAACTTTACCACAATATAGCTTATACATCAGAATAACAGATAGGCTAAAGCTTATACGAAGACGGGACGAACCTGAAGTCCACGCGAACGAAGTCGCGGGCAAAAGCTAGTATACAATATCTTACACTGCACCTTCCAAGCGTGGTGGGTATGGCAATACCCCCCTATTGGGGGAGGCCCATGCTCAGCAGTGGACTGTGGCTGTAGAAGTGGTAGCACTGCCGTGTACTATTTTTATGCTTTATAAAATAGGCATGCTTTTTGTTTTTGCTGGTCTTGATTTTTAGCAAAAATATCAGGTAAGTGCTTGAATGCCGGGTGTTTAATTATATAAAATGTGATATCCTTCTTAAATTATGTTGTTTTTTCTATCTGTTTAATAATTCTGATCTAGCTAGAGCTGATCTAGTTAATTACCTAACTATACAGGGTGTAAGGGACGGTGTGACCAAAACTTTGCAAATGTGCTCGCTCCGACAATGAAACTGAACAACTTTTTATGTGTGGGCTATGTTGGTAAACGAAAACAATTTTTCGAGTTTCCATACAAAGTCAGTTGGTTGATCGGGAATTTTGTATGGAAGGTCAAAATTTTTTTCATGTTTACCAACCTAGCCCCCGTAGTTTCATGGTCTGACACGCCTGCAAAGTTTTCGTTACACCGTCTCTTACACCCTGAATAATAAAAAATACATTACATGATTAATCATCCTTACTTGTTTTGTGACACAGTAGTGAAACTGCCAAGTTCATCGAAACAGTAACTTTAGCAGTCTTCATTTCTGTGTTCATAAAATAACAATACTGCCGTGTGATGCCGGCTTAGAATAGCATCACCCCATTTCTGTTCCGTGGGTGTCGTAGAATCCGACGAAGGGACTTGAGGGTCTTATGTGTATTGCAATTTTAGGCGACAACCTGTCACTATAGTGATACAAAACTTACCTGAAACGACCCTCAAACATTTGTCAGACGTGGCGTAACGACCGTAATTTTCTGGTCGCTCTGCCTACCCCGCCAGGGATATAGGCGTGATTTGTGTGTGTGTGTGTGTGTTTAAAATAATAATTTCTTCTGAATATGTAACAATTTTATGTCGTTTGATGATTCTGTTGGCTTTCCCTTTTTAATTCTAACGAATGGTTTTTCTCTTTGTGTTTTGATGTCTTAACCACATTTTTATAAGTTTTTTCGTGTTACTAACATTAATATAAACTAGATATTGTACAACGTAATTTGAAATATGTTAACTTTGATGAATTCTTAGTAGTAGTTTCGGGAATTCAGTTTTTAAAATTATTCTACAGCGTGTAAAAAAATTAGCTGCTAATATTTTATGGGGTGAACCAGCCCATGAAACTGAGCAATTTTCCCCAGGAAAAATATGTCAAATATGAAAAAAAATATTTGGATTTCTGATATAAAATTACCGACCGACCAAGTCAACATGGATCTCCAAAAAATTTTCTAATATTTCGACCTATGTTTCTTAGGGCTGGTTTGAAACCCTTTGAAATATTTGCAGCTAATATTTTTACACTTTGTATAATATCTTTTGTACCTACGTGCGGGCTGTAAATTTCATGAAACCTAGAAGCCTAACTCTCAAACTTTTTTATTAGTTTTTATGCGTATCTATTGCACCTGTTTTATTCCAAAGAAAACACAATTTTAGAAAAAGACAGAAGCCGCATCTTCACGAAATTAATTTCTATAGCGTGTATTTGGTCTACTTGCAGAATGACATTAGGCGTTTAGGTCATTTTGCGTTTAGGACATTTTTAGGATATAGGACATTATGCTTCGGGAGGATTTATTTATTTCTTATTAGTAAGTTTCTTAAGGTCAGACAAATCAAATATTTTTTCTAATTAGCTTAACACATCGAGAAAAATCTGTTTAATTTTACTGTAGGCACCCATACCTTTTATTGGGATTTACCGCACTCACTGTGCTATATTATTCTCATAAATGAATATAAGAAATCGAAAAATTTACATGAGTCTACCAGGCATCGAACCCGGGCCGCGTGGGGTACCGGCTCACTGCAGACTTGGCCCGAGTTCAATTGCCGGTCGACGCTTGTAAATTTTTCAATTTCGTATCTTCACTTTTTTTTTTAATTATCATTTTAAAATATTTAATTTCGCAACTATCGCCCCCCAAAATCCACAACCAAAGCCAACAGGAATATCAAAAGACAGATGCTAAGGCTAGGGGATCCCTACCAAACTTCAGGAGCGCGTTGTGGTTGTACAGGGCGGCTACGTGTCCGGCAAGCCGCAGCAACTCCACGTCACCAAGAAGACCAACGCGCTGGCCACCGGGAAAGAGAAGGACAGATCGCCCACGCCGTTGACGAAAAAGGACGACAGTCAGACAGGGACGCCTGCGTCGGGCACGCCGCCGCCGGCCAATGTTTCCGGGATCGTAAGTTGAGACTTGGCAGTTGCACTGCCGTGCGTCGAAGTTTGTAAAATCGTATTCAAAATTCAATCGTTTAAGATTCAAGATTTAAGAGTCAATCGTTTATTTCCAAGTAGATTCACAATGAATGTTCTTAGAATATTATATTTTTGCCGTGTGATGCCGGCTTAGAATAGCATCACCCAATTTCTTCCCGTGGGTGTTGCAAAAGGCAACTAAGGGACTCGAGGGTTTCATGTGTATTACAACTTTAGTCGACAGGCTGACAACCTGTCACTACAGTGATACACGAAGCATCTGAAGGGGCCCTCAACACTTGTCAGACGTGGCGATAAAGACCGTAATTTTAGATCGTTAACGCTCTGCCCGCAAGTTTACCCCGCAAGGGATAAAGGCGTGATCTGTGTTTGTGTGTATATGTATGTTTGTATGCAGATGTGTCCGGGCCAAGTCGAATTTTAAGATTCAAAAATATAAATAATTGCACTAATAGTATCTTATTTTATTATCACATTCTTTTTCTATCATACTAACGCTAAACAATTCCCAGGAACAACAACTAGCAGAACTAGCGGCCGAGGTCCGCAAGCTGAAGTCCGAGAAGGGCGGGGCCGGGGGAGGCGAGAACTCCGGCGACCTCGTCACTGAGATACGCAAACTCAAGTCCGTCATTGGTAAGTTGCAAGGTCCGCAAGCTGAAGTCCGAGAAGGGCGGGGCCGGGGGAGGCGAGAACTCCGGCGACCTCGTCACTGAGATACGCAAACTCAAGTCCGTCATTGGTAAGTTGCAAGGTCCGCAAGCTGAAGTCCGAGAAGGGCGGGGCCGGGGGAGGCGAGAACTCCGGCGACCTGGTCACTGAGATACGCAAACTCAAGTCCGTCATTGGTAAGTTACTATAGCTGAAGTCCGAGAAGGGCGGGGCCGGGGGGGGCGAGAACTCCGGCGACCTGGTCACTGAGATACGCAAACTCAAGTCCGTCATAGGTAAGTTACTATAGCTGAAGTCCGAGAAGGGCGGGGCCGGGGGAGGCGAGAACTCCGGCGACCTCGTCACAGAGATACGCAAACTCAAGTCCGTCATTGGTAAGTTACTATAGCTGAAGTCCGAGAAGGGCGGGGCCGGGGGAGGCGAGAACTCCGGCGACCTCGTCACAGAGATACGCAAACTCAAGTCCGTCATTGGTAAGTTACTATAGCTGAAGTCCGAGAAGGGCGGGGCCGGGGGGGGCGAGAACTCCGGCGACCTGGTCACTGAGATACGCAAACTCAAGTCCGTCATAGGTAAGTTACTATAGCTGAAGTCCGAGAAGGGCGGGGCCGGGGGAGGCGAGAACTCCGGCGACCTCGTCACAGAGATACGCAAACTCAAGTCCGTCATTGGTAAGTCGCTATATACTTATTTTATTATTATTATTCATTTTATTTGGGTAGCTTACAGCCTTAAAAACATTTTTAACTTAATGTATAAACAAATGCCAGTTACAAGCTTCCACATATAGAAAAGAAGTTTTCGATCTAAGATTTAAACGTACTTAACATTCTTAAATGAAACAAAAAAAAGGAAATCTTATCTACCTATTTTTAACCTATGACTTATCAACGAAATTTTACCCCCGACTGTTTAAATTAAGGATCTGTAAATGGCCGCCGATTGTCACGCTTTCTCTCTCTGAGGCTCTTACCAGGGGTCTTAAAATCTCTTAAAAATCTCTTTTTTTCGACCTATATTTCTTGGAGAAAGTTTTTCAGTTTCATGGGCTGATTGATTCACCGCTTAAAATATTTGCAACTAACATTTTTGCACCTCATATTATATTTCCAGTAAAACAGGAGAACCGTATCAGAGCTCTCGAGGCGGCGATCAAGGTGGGCGCGGCCCCCTCCCCCTCCCCGGTGCCGGCGCCCCCCTCCCCCCAAAACCATGACGGCGACGACGCCCTGGCGCCTGACGAGGTTTGAACAGGTAACACTACATGTCTTGGGGTTATCCGGCATAGAATAGCATCACCCCAATTCTTCCCGCGGGTGTTGTAAGAGGCAACTAAAAAAATATGGCGGAGTGGCCATATACATTTGATAACCATAAGGGTGCGTCTTCACTGAAGCGGGGCTGCGCTAAGCTTAGCTGAGCGGGACATGAATTGACCAGTCCAGTGTCTCTACTGAAGCGGGGCGGGGATTCGGGGATTTTGAGGCTCATGATTGGTCAATTCATGCTGCGCTTACCTTAGCTTAGGTGGGAAAAATTTATCAAAACATAAAAAAAAATATTTGGCCAGATTTTACGACTTGCAGATAAATAAGTTCATAAAATAAAGAAACTTAAAAATATCCTGGACAATTCACACAACGCCATCTGCCTCAAACTAAGTAAAGCTATGGGAACTGGATAACTGATAACTTACTTTTTTGTAAATATTTACATATTATATATAGATGACACCGAGACTAGATACAAATATCAGAAAATTTACTTAACAAATATTTGTGTCCGATGGGGATCGAACCCACGTCCCTCGGCGTAGAAGGCCCTATGCCTACTATCCACTACGCCATCGGGACAGTCAATTTCAAATTAAACAGATTGTGTCTTCTTTTCTAGATACCAACATGAGAATGCTGCAATAACGCAAACCATCAAAAATATTTTATTTAGGTTTTTTGAATAATAAAAATAGGTCTCGATTGGGAATGCGATGATGTTTTGTTGATATTGTTTCTGAAGCTTTTTATTATTATTATTTTATATTTTATGTAACCGTTTATATTCAAATATTTTCCTTTCTATCTTAAGTTAGAAAACGGTGTCAACATTTTTATAATATAACATGGCGAGGCAATGAACAATCATTATTTCACGATTTCGGCATCTTATGAAATTATGTTTTTAAACATGGAAAACTAAACTAAAATCTTTATGACACCGCAGTGCGGTAGCCAAGTCTTAAGAATATGTAATTCAGTCTTCAATTCGCGTATTAGTATAAAGTATTACTTGCTTATGAATTTCTAAATTATAAAGGGTAAAAATTACTATTATTTTCCTTTTTTTTCTGTGACAATGTTTTGATGTTTCGTTGTTTGAAACGCGGTAAATATAAAACAGTTTTATTATATTTTAATATTCATATGTGGGTTTGTAAGTATTATATTAGAATGAGAGTGATATGCAGAATGTGCCTTATTGTCACTAAAGTTATAAATGTGGCGATGTGCTCAAATTTGGCAAAACGATTTTAAACGGTTGGCCATTTCTCACTACGCCGTTTGTCACAAAATATTGTTATGCTATGATTATGTCTTGCGAAAAAAGGTTGGTAAGATCACAAATACGAAAGGATCCTAATTAATAATATTAGATTTGGTCAGAAAAACCGTTCGGCCAGGTTTTTCAGCCACTATATAAAGGGCTCTACCTATTTTTACTCGTATAATTATAGAGTTTATATATAAAAAATGTGGTTATTGGTGATGTATATTTTTGCATTTAGTATTGAAGAGAATCATTTGGATTATTTATTTCATTTCTATTTCTCCTTTTATTAACGCTATTTTATTAAAAAAAGTGCCTTTGATAGTTAGATGAACAAATATATAAAATATAAGTAGTTTTGCTAAAGTCCCGAATATATATTTTAACTAATTTATATAGCATGTTTTAGCGATCTTTACGAATTCTTTTTTATTGGTTTTCCGACTTATATTTATGTTAAGCTAAGATGTTTTCTTATGCTAGTACCGCGTAGATTATTATACCGATTTTGCAATTTAATATTCAATTTCAATGCTTTTTTCATACATTTATAAATACTAATTTCAAGTATATATATTAACGTTTTTGTCTCGAAAATTAATAAGCGTCGGATACACACGAACCACATAACTGCGATGCTATGCTGTTCGTCTTAACAAAAGGAATGTACGTAACGCCATATACAGGGTGTAAAAAAATTCGCTGCAAATATTTTGAGGGGTGATTCAGCGTATGAAACTGAACAAATTTCCCCAAGGAACATATGTTGAAATATGAAAAAAATTTTGGACGTCCAATACAAAATTGCCAACCGATCAAGTCAATTTGTATGGGAGGTCAAAAAAAAACTCTCATATTTCGACATATGTGTCTTGGGGAAAGTTGTTCAGTTGTAAGGGATGATTCACCCCTTAAAATCTTTGCAGCTAATATTTTTACACCTTATATAACTGCATATAACGGACAGGCAAAATACAACAGTTGATCGAGAACCTTCTTTTACGTTCATAGAATGTGACTTTTGAAAGAGATTTATAACATACTAGATTTAAGAGTTCAGTGTGGTGCTTCTGTCGATAAGTTCACAATTCGAAAAGAAGAGTAATTTTGGTTCAATATAACTTATCTAATCCTCAGAATTTGCGGCTCAATCTATGCTTTGGAAGTACTACTATGATTGTCTTAACTGACCCAAATTCTGAATCATATTATTTTTAGCTTTTTGTAAATTAGGCCCGCATTGATAAAAGAGCGATATTGACAAATGCCAGGCAGTACTAATAACATCTTAAAATCACACTCAAGATCGATCTCAGTGTTGAGTGCGGTTTGATAATACGGGCCTTAGTGTAATATACTAATATCATTTATTTTATTAAAGGCGATTTTAGTGGTTCGACTCAGAAATAAAGTAGAAAATATTCATAAAGTATAATTTATATCAAAACATTATATAAAATACCACTCATTTAAATATATAATAAACACTTAGTTATGACAGCTAGTCATGTCAGGTATAAAATTTTACAGTAAGATTGCTATTTAAGGGGCTGAGTAGAGCTAAAAGCTACTTTTATAAGTGATTTCTACCCTAGATAAAATGCAGAAAAACTGACGAAAAAAAAGGTAATAATCTTCAGGATATTTGCTGTAGTGCTATTGTTTCCAAAACATGATATTAGTAATTTAGCTTGATAGAAAAACATCGTACAGTTACTTCTAAAAATCTATTATATCGCAAACTGTACGAACAAAACCCACGCAATAATTAAGTGATTATTATCAGAATGAGCGCCTTACAATACTCTATGGACATATTGTTTTTGATTTTCAAATTACTTATTTTAGACCGAGTTATCATCGAAAATACGAAAATATCATTGAATCGGCAAGATTCCGTCCCGTTCGCACGCGCGCAGTTTGACATTTGTCAGAAAGGGACCGGTTTTTAGCTCTTGTCAGCCCCTTAACAGGCCGACAAATCTAGCGGCAAGTATTATATAAAGTGTAAGCATATTAGCTGCAAATAGTTTAAGGTTTTGAACAGCTTTCTCCAAGAAACAGAAGTCAAAATATGATTATTTTTTTCATATTTCGGCCTATGTTCCTTGGGAAAAGTTGTTCAGTTTCATGGGCTGGTTCACCCCTTAAAATATTTGCAGCAATTCTTTTTACTTTCTGTAGTTTAAAATTATAGTATTATTATGATGATTATAATTTTTTTTGTAATTTTAAGATGGCGTAATTTTAGGTGTTCGATTTTAAGATCATGACAAAGCAGTGTATGGATTTATGAATATGCTTGTTTTACCTCGGGAAGGAATGTGTAAATTATTTTCCTTTACTTGTATGTGAAGCTTCATTTTTGTATTTTGTTTTAGTTTTATAGGCGTTAACCATGTTCTGTGTAAAGAGATATAACAATGTAGAGTCATCACGTAATTCTGTACAATTTTTTTTACTTATGACATTAAATAAAGCTTATCCCCAAGTATACATATACTACTTTAAAAAATGGGAACTTGGCTTTGCGCTGCCGTGCGCTTTGAAGAGAAACTTATTTAC
Source organism: Keiferia lycopersicella (assembly GCA_029255805.1). Lineage (NCBI taxonomy): Eukaryota > Metazoa > Arthropoda > Insecta > Lepidoptera > Gelechiidae > Keiferia > Keiferia lycopersicella. Next base: position 534,021 of record JARACZ010000015.1, on the reverse strand, counting down.
ATTATAATATTCGTAATTTTGACGTTTCTTTAGAGTATAATGTGTATATTTGAGGATTTATTTATAAGGTGTAAAAATATTGGCTGCAAATACTTTCAAGGGGCGAATCTGCCTACTGAACTGAACAACTTTCTCTGAGAAACATAGGTTGAAATAAGAGCAAATTTTTTGGACCTCCCATACTTGGTCCAAATTTTGTAATATTTCGACCTATGTTCCTTGAGAAAAGTCGTTCAGTTCCATGGGCTGATTCACCCCTTGAAATATGTGCAGCAATTTTTTTACAACTTGTATTTTATTTACGTAATAGTGTTTTGACAGCTTGAAGCGCTTTCCTACTAAATAATAGTGTGAAAATAAATAGCTATGTGAATGTAAACATTATGTGGTAGACTCCTACAGGCTCGCTATCAAAGGCAAATGTATATATACTTCATTCGCTTACATTATAAGGTGTAAAAATATTAGCTGCAAATATTTTTAGGGCTGAATCAGCCCATGAGACTGAAAAACGTTCCCCAAGAAACATAGGTCGAAATATGAGAATTTTTTTTGGACCTCCCATACAAATTGACTTGTTGGTAACTTTGTATGGGAGGTCCAAAATTTTTTTCATATTTCTACCTATGTTTCTTGGGGGAAGTTGTTAAGTTTCATGGGCTGATTCATTCCTTAAAATATTTGAAGCAAATTTTTTTTACTCCCTGTAGTGGCACGACCAGCGTAACTGACAGTACGCGCGTGTATGGAGTATAGATGGAGCATTGAGGTCAAGTTACGATGGTCGCGACACTATCCAGGCGAATGAGCTATACTAAATATTTCCTTTAATAGCGGAATTATTTTTCAGCGTCCTATATAAGAATCTTTCACGTCGACTATAGCGAGCCTTTTACTATATGGAGCACTCAAAATAATGTTTTTCTTTTTGTAAATATCTACAACTTTCGGCTAGAAAAATCAAACCTGAAAATAGTAAAACATAAACGCACAATACAGATAATATAGTTTTAAAAGTATACATGGTGTAATAAAATTAGCTGATCATATTCTAAGGGCTGAACCAGCCTACGAAACTGAACAACTTTCCCCAAACAACATAGGTCGAAATATGAAAAAACTTTTGGACCTCCCATAAAAAATTACCAACCGACCAAGTCAATTAGTATGGGAGTTCAGAAAAATTCTCTCATATTTCGACCTATGTTTCTAAGGGAAAATTGTTCAGTTTCATGGGCTGGTTCAGCCCTTAAAACATTTGCAGCTTATATTTTTACACCCTATAGTGTAACTGGTGCTAAATAAATTAAGGCGGCGTGCCAAATAAACAGTGTTAATTGTAAAAAATAAAGCATTTCCCGAACCTAATTATAAAGTTACTTTTATAAGCATTCAGTCGAGAATGGGGCCAATTAAAATACTTTAAAAAAATCTATTGACAATACACATTGCTGTTTACATTTACATGGGAAAAAACTTTTATGACTGTTTACAAGAACTTGGCAGTGCACACTACCGTGCGGCCCTTTTCTATCTCGTTCTGTGCTGGGAAATGCTAATCTTCTATTTTGGCGGAAATTTGTTTAAAATTGTCATTCATATTGTAACCTTGTTGTGTTAATAAGTAAATACTCATAGATCAAATGTTTCAAATACGAAAGTTGAACTGAAATAAATGTCTATTTTACTATTTTCATTGTTGGTTTCGTTCTAATTATCTGTTCTTCTGGTCCCTTTTCGTGTGGGACACCGAGTCGTCCAACGACCCGATGAACCCTAGTGTCAAAATTTTTCAACCGCCTCCTACAAGTAGCAGGCTTCTGACATGGTTGTGTAACTAAGTGATCATAGACAGCAACCGGGACCTACGACTTAACGTGCCATCCGAAACACGGAACCATCTTACTTACAGACAATTGGGTGGTTCAGCCCGCAATGTGCTAACCAGACTGCGAACAAATTCACAAAATGATAAATATGAACTTTGTGAGTGACCCACCGAGAATCGAACCCGGAACCTTCTGCGTCAAAGGCAGTCGCACTACCACTGCGCCACATCGGTCGTCGAAACATAGGCTCTTAAACTCGATTAACCTTTTGCACGCCAGAGTTTTTTTACGTCGGCACACCCCCGACGCCAAGCATAGAAAAATGTGAAGATGGTAAAAACTTATCGGCAAGCAGCCCGGTGTCTTAAACAAGACAGAATTTAAGTTATAAAAATAGGTAAATTTGGACTACTTTAGTCGTCAGTGGCGTCGTATGTACGCGAGCGTTTAGCAACTATAGTGGTCATTGGCGTTCAAAAGGTTAAAAGAATAAGGCGTACCTACGCGTGATGCCGGCTTAGAATAGCATCACCCCACATCCTTCCCGCGGATGTCGTAAGAGGCGACTAAGGGACTCGAGAGTATCGGTGTATTACACATTTTAGGCGACAGGCTGACAACCTGTCACTATAGTGATACACATGCTTTCTGAAACAACCTTTGAAAACAATCATCTAAAATGTCAGACGTGGCGATAGCGACCGTATTCTTACGGCTGTTATCGCTCTGCCTACCCTATGTACGTATGTATGTATGTACCTACGCCTAGCATACACAGATAACAAATGAAACAACACTAAAATATAAATAATGTTTTATTTATCAACATCGAACTCGTGGTCAAACTGTTCCTGGGTGATCTTACGTTTTTTCAGCTTCTTCATGAGCGCTACGTCTTTAGCTAGCTCGTCTAGTTCCTCTTGTGTTACTGGTTTTCGCTTCTTGCCTGAAAATATGATAAATCATAGTATAAAGCATGTATACAGAGTGCAATAATATTAGCTGTAAATATTTTAAGGGGAAATATTTTTAGGGCAAATATTTTATGCCGTGTGATGCCGGCTTAGAATAGCATCACCCCACATCCTTCCCGTGGGTGTCGTAAGAGGCGACTAAGGGACTCGAGAGTATTGGTGTATTACAATTTTTAGGCGACAGGCTGACAACCTGTCAATATAGTGATACACATGTTTTCCGAAACAACCTTAGAAAACAATACTCAAAAATGTTAGACGTGGCGATAGCGACCGTATTCTTACGGCTGTTAGCGCTCTGCCTACCCCGCAAGGTGAAACACCCATGGAACTGAACAACTTTCCCCAAAGAACATAGGTCGAATTATGAAAAAAAATTTTGGACCTCCTATACAAAACTACCGATCGACCAACCCAATTTGTATGGGAGCTCCAAAAAATTTCTCATATTTCGACCTATGTTCCTTGACGAAAGTTGTTCAGTTTCATGGGCTGATTCACCCCTTAATTTGCAGCGAATTTTTTTATACCTTATATTTGCCGTGTGATGCCGGCATAGAATAGCATCACCCAAATTCTTCCCGCGGGTGTTGTAAGAGGCAACTAAGAGATTCGATTCGAGGGTTTCATGTGTATTGCAACTTCAGGCGATAGACTGACAACCTGTCACTACAGTGATACACGAATCGTTTGAAGGGGCCCTCAACACTTGTCAGACGTGGCGATAACGACCGTAATGTTACGATCGTTAACGCTCTGCCTACCCAGCAAGGGATAAAGGCGTGATTTGTGTATGTATGTACGTATAAAGCAAAGTCGCTTATCGCGTCTGTATCCTACTAAATTATAAATGTGAAAGTTTGTTTGTTCGTTACTCCTTCACCCTAAAACTACTGAATCGATTTTCATTAAATTTGGCACACAGAGGGTAGCTTGGATTAACACATAGGACAGTTGTTATGCCGAAAAAATGTTCCTGTGGGATGCTACGGGATTAATACCGACTTCTACGCGGGCGGAGCCCACTACCTGTATGTATGTGCTTATCTTTAAAACTACACAACGGATTTTGATGAAGTTTTTTTATGTAGCTAGAGTGATTCAAGAGGAAGGTTTATACAGGGTGTAAGGGACGGTGTAACGAAAATTTTGCAGGCGTGCTCAGACCGTGAAACAGAACAACTATGGGGGCTAGTTGGTAAACGTGAATTTTTTTTCGACCTTCCATACAAAATTCCCGATCAGCTGAGTGACTTTATATGAGAAGTCGCAAAATTTTTTTCGTGTCCCAACATAGCCGCCATATAAAAAGTTGTTCAGGTTCGTGGTCTGATCACGCCTTCAAAGTTTTCGTTACACCGACCCTTACACCCTGTATGTATTGTATTGTTACCTTTCTTTCCTGCGAGTGAGTTCTCCTGTTTGGTTTTCGTGTCTTTCCGCTTCTTCTTTCGTTCTTTCCGCTCTTCCTTGTTGAGTTTGGTTTGGTCCCAGGGCTTCGATTGCAACTGCACAAAAATTAAATACATACATACACAAATCACGCCTTTATCCCTTGCGGGGTAGGCAGAGCGTTAACGATCGTAAAATTACGATAAATAAATAAAAGGTACGCCTACGCTTTACGTATTTTTAAATAAATAAGGCGTATTATTAGCTGTGAGGGTGAGCCAGCCCATCAAACTGAAAACTTTCCCCAAGAAACATATGTCGAAATATGAGATTTTTTATTACTTACCTCCCATGTCCCGGTCGGTAGTTTTGTATGGGAGGTGCAACTTTTTTTTTCATATTTCGACCTATGTTCCTTTGGGAAAGTTGTTCGGTTTTATAGTCTGGTTCACCCTTTAAAATGTTTGCAGCTAATATTTTTACACCTTATATAACTTACCATTTTCTTTTTCTTCTTAGACGGCCACACCCCCGTCTTTTTATATTCTTCCAACTTCTGCAGCCGACTTTGTTCCTTCTGTTTATCGAGATATGGTATACTATTGAAGTCTATATCCTCCTTTGGTCCTACGAACTGATTGATAGATAAATTAATAATTTAATTATTTAACCAACAAGATTCAAGATTCAAGCGTTTATTTCCAAGTAGATTCACAATTAATAAATGAATTAGTCATTGTGAAAAAAATTTTAGACCTCCCATACAAGTTAACTTGGTTGGTCGGTAACTATAACTATGTATGGGAGGTCCAAAAATTTTTCTCATATTTCGACCTATGTTCTTTTGCGAAAGTTGTTTAGTTTCATGGTCTGATTCACCCTTTAAAATATTTGCAGCTATTATTTTTACACCTTGTATAAGTTCACAGCTTATGCTAAAACACTTACATTCTAGTAAGTGGTAAGGTAGTGATTTTTACCTGATCTTTATTCTAGTAGGTAAGTGGTAAGGTTTTTTTACCTGATCTCTATGTTCTTGCTTTATCTCTGGCATCAAAGGTAGCTTCAGGAGTCCGTAGCTAGTGGCGATGTGGCCTAACGGTAACTCTTTCAGTTGCAACAACAGATTGCATTCGTGCTTGGAGTAGGCGCGCACGTGAGAGACGAACGCGCGTTGGCCTTTGTCGAAAACCGAGCGGTCTTTCTTCTGTTGGCTGTGGAGGATTGTTAGCACCTGAAAATTTGACATACTTACATTTCTTCTTTCTTTTCGTGTGGGACACCAAGTCGTCGAACGACCCAGTGAAGCCTAGTGTCAGAATTTTTCAACCGCTTTCTTCATGTAGCAGGCTTCTGATATGGTTGTGTAACGACCGGCGTCTAAGTGATCATAGACAGCAACCGGGATCTACGACTTAACGTGCGGTTGAAAAATTCTGACACTAGGGTTCATCGGGTCGTTGGACGACCCGGTGTCCGACACGAAAAGAAGAAAGTATTGAATTCAAATTTTTATTTGAATGTAGGGTCCCTCACGATGTTTTTCCTTCACCGTAAGAGCAATCGGTAAATGTACGTGAGTAAAAATACTTGGTACATGGCGGGGATCGAACTCGGGTCTCACGAATGCAAGGCCGGTGTCCTAACCACTTGACCACCGACGCTCTACGATAGTAGTATCTGCTTCAAAAAAAAATGTGCTTAAAACTAATACTAAAATATCTAAGTCTTTGCCTATGACTTACCTTACTCCTCAATTTCTCACTAATCTTGATCTCATCCTTGGACTGCCTCCAATCTTTGAGCTCGACCATCTGATTGGTCTTAATGAACGGCACGTAGGTGTCCTCCGTCGGCAGCAGGGGCAGCAGCGAGCAGCCGGCGGCGCCCCCGCGGGCTGTGCGACCCACGCGGTGCACGAGGGAGGCCGGGTTGGTCGGGGGCTCCCACTGGAGTACCCATTCTACCTCGGGGATGTCTAGGCCTCTGGGAGACATCGTGACAAGTTAGTAGAGACTGTTGAGCTTCTAAAATTATCAATAGCTGCGTCCAGACCGCCTGAGTAGGGAACGTACCTCGGTTGATGCATGTGACTTTTTTTTGGTCTTCCTATACATATTGACTGGTAATTGGTTGGTAATTTTGTATGAGAGGTCCAAATATTTTTTTAATATTTCTACCTGTTTCTTAGGGAAAGTTCAGTTTTATGGGCTGGTGTAGGCAGAGCGTTAACGGCCGTAAGAATACGGTCGCTATCGCCATGTCTGACATTTTTGAGGATTGTTTTCCAAGGTTTTTTTCAGAAAACATGTGTATCACTATGGCTGGTGTGCCTCTTAAAATATTTGCACACATTTTTTTTTACTTTTTAATTATTTTAACAGAAACAAACTAAAGTAGATATAACAAAAAGCTTACCTAGCTAAGAGATCTGTGCATAGCAAAATTGTATTGTCAGCTTGTCTGAACTTCTCCAGAATTTTGCTTCTCTTCAGTTTCATCTTCCCATGAATCGCTAACACTGTAATATCCGGCAGAAACACTGGCAACACATCCGCCCAATAGTCCACAGAAGCACAAGTAGGCAGGAAGAATAAACCTTTCACCATCTTACGGTTTCTAATAAAATTAAAAAGAAATAAAAACTTGTCTTGCGGCTCCACAATCACGTAGTAATTTTCTAAGAGCAGTGGCGTGCTTATAGTGGATTTCTCTTTGACGCTGACTACGACTGGGTTCCGGAGACCAGCTCGGACTAGATCCTGTAATTCTTTTGTCTGTGTGGCTGAGAAGAGCCCGGTGCGCCGTTGCCTTGGCAAGTACTGAAGAATTGTGGTGAGGGTCACGCTGAAGCCTAAGTCTAGAAGACGGTCTGCTTCGTCGAGCACTAGGAATTCCTGTTAAACAAATTAGCAAGTCGTAAATATCAAGAATTGATGTAGGAAAGTGTGAAGAAATGTAAGGTATAAAAATATTAGCTGCAAATATTGTAAGAGGTTAACCTCATGAAACTGAATAACTTTCCCCAAGAAACATAGGTCAATTTTTTTTCGACCTTCCATACAAATTGACTTGGTTGGTTAGTAATTTTGTATGGGAGGTCAAAAAATTATTTTTCGTGTTTTGACCTAAGTTCCTTGGGGAAAGTTTTTCAGTTTCATGGGCTGGTTCACGCCTTAAAATTAATTTGCAGCATAACTTTTTTTTACACCTTGTATAGAAAATGTTAAAGAACAGTAATTGATGGAATGGATTGTATTTGTAAAAAATTTATGTCCCATACAAAAGTAAGAAAAAATAAACCAGAGCAATTTTGTATAGGAGATTCATTTTTATCAGTCCTATGTTTTTGACAAAAAATTTTCAGTTTCATTGATAATCTGTGGTCATTACAGGTCCAAAATTGAAATTTTTTATTAAAATTTATTGTAGTTAATTAATTTTTTAATAACTTATAATAAACCCATAATAACATATTAGAATTAGTTAAAATTAAGTTAAGCAAAAAGATAACTTTTTTAATTTTTTAGACTTTTAATTTAACTCGTAATCTAATTTTTTTACTAATTTGCAGTGCCCTCAAAAGGGTGTCATTATGTGATACACTATTGTAATATTAGATCTTAAGATACCATGTGATAAGCAAATAAATGAACTATGAAATGAGTTATGAATTATAACTACCAATTCCTTGAGTCTCCCAGCAAGGTTTAGTTGCTTTCTCTCTTCTAGCAGATCCTGCAACCTTCCCGGAGTACACACCGCTATCTGAGACCCCTTCTGTAAGCTCTGCAGGTCGACTTCAATGGGGCGTCCGCCGAGTAGTAAAGACAATGTGATGTTAGACAGTTCAGATTCTTCTAGGAATAGCTCTATGACCTGTTAACATTTATTTTACCGTTTATACATACATACATACACATATCATGCCTTTATCCCTTGCGGGGTAGGCAGAGCGCTGGTGGCCGTAAAAATACGGTCGCCAATGCCACGTCTGACAAATTGAGGGCTGTTTCAGACGATTCGTGTACCGTTTATTGTACAAAAGAAATTTTACAGGATAAAATATAATAAAATGGACACAACAGGCATGCTCATGTATAAAAGAGAAATTTCTTGCAGCAGATTTAGCGGAGAGAAATGACATTTTGCAAAAGACAGATGCAACGTGCACAGTGTCCATAACAATTAAGGAGATATAATCATAATTAAGATACAATTAATATTTTAGATACACCTACAGATATAAATAAAAGAAAATATATCTTTACAGTATATTACTTACAGTATGGGTTAATTTGGAAGAGAAGGATAGTGTTCCTTAACTTGCTTCTTAAAAACAAAACATTAGAAAACATAATCTAAAGATAATAAAATCTGTAATGGCTCTCAATCAAAGATACTTGCCTTGTGAATTTGTGTAGCCAGTTCCCTAGTTGGTGATATTATAACGCCGTAAATCATGTCTTTCCTCAACGGGCCGTCCTTCTGCCTCTTCAACAGCATCTCCAACAGGGGCACGACGAACGCCAGCGTCTTGCCGGAGCCCGTCACGGCCTCAGCGACCACATCCTTGCATGATAAGATGAGAGGTATCACAGCAGCTTGAATCGGCGTCATAGCCTTGAAACCTTGCTTCTCTATACAGCTCAGGACTGGTTTCGACAAGGAAGGAGTAACTTTAGACCAGTCTTTATTCACCATCTTGAATTATAATCAAATTTTATAGAGAAAATACATGAATACGAAAACCTTGCAATTTTTTGACAACAAACATGTGGTTTTGTTTTGACATTTCGTCAGTGCATTTCTGTGACGTACGAAAAAAGTTGCCAGAGTAAAAAAAAACAAGCTAAAAATTAGAGCTTTTGTGAACGCATCCAAAACGCGTTCTGAAACTACAAAGCTGACAAAGTGAGCAGAACTAAAAAATACGACCAAAAAGATTTTTTAAACCTGAGTCAACACTGGAATATTTTGGGCCAGAATTCAAACTTTTAGTCCATTTCAGCGTTTTTCATAGCCCTTTTTATACCATGAAACTTCGTTTTAAAGAACCGTGAACTTTCGAACTTTCAACAACTGAACTAAGTTTCAAAATATAACCAAATCAATATGGCGATGTTGATTTGAAAATTTGACAGCTGTGTTTTGTCTTTGTACGTAAATTGTGATGATTCTTTTATATCTTTAGCATAATAAGAAAAAGATTTAACAATGACTAAACCATACGGCAACAACGACAAACGTTTTTCAATCGACGACGCATTCGAAGAGGAAACAGATGAAGCAATAAAAGTGTATGGTGCTACTGGGGACAGATCGCCTTTTCCGAATAAATATCACAATGGCACGGACTATATTACAAGGTAACGGCTATTTCTGTAGTAATAATTCAATATCCACCCGTTTTCACATAAAAGTCGTGATAAGAAAGTGTTTTCTTTGTGCGAGATTGACAGTATGTTCTTGACCTTTTCTTGAGTAGCGTGAGTCAGATTGCCTTAGTGGGGCAAAGGCGCATGAACTCGCGATTGCGAGCCGTTACATGCACTCCGCAGACCCACTTCCCCGCTAACACCTAGTTCTAATTAAGCGCTAATATTTACTAATTATATCGTCCACTGAACCTCAGTTCATTGTTTTAGAAACTCTAGAAAGTTGTCTCACAGCCATGTTGGATGTTTTAGATTAGCTGTCTCGCATTTTAATAGCTCATTAATAATTCATTTCATATCCATTCCTCAGCAATCTATATTTAATATTCCTCTGTATTTTATACTTATTTAGTGATTTTGATTTTAGTAAAACATACAAATGTACAGAAGACACAGCGTCGCGGGATTCAGACTCCCTCATTCACGAATATGTGGAGGCCACGCAGTCCATGTATTGCTGGAACCATCCTAAAGTCCGGGAGAATTGGAAAACGGTTTGCGCAGCTGTTGTGCTCCTCTTAGTGGGCATAGGACTGCTCGGAATGGGTGCTTTCGCAGTCGCAGAGCCAGAGAATGGTTTACAAGGTGCAGTTTTCTTTGTAGCTGGTATGATTTGTTTTGTGCCTGGTGCATATCATGTCGTCTACATTTGGTTAGCGGCTAGAGGACAGAGGGGTTATGATTTCTACCACTTGCCACTGTTCACTTGATTTCTCAATGTGAATAGTGTAGTAAGTGATACTTTGTGGAATAGTAACAATGAATGAGGGTTAGAATTTCTAGTAGGAAGAATGTGTGGGTTGCTTATGCTCTCTAGAAAAAAAAAACAGTAAATAGCAAATTACAGGCAAAACACAGTATGTTTCCAAATTGAAAGTAATGTAGACAAATTGAAAATTAAATAAAATTTGCTTTTAAATATTAAGAAACAATATTTACTGAAATGTAATATTCTGTCCATAATTTCAATTCAATTGATCTAAAAGCTAGTGTTCACAAATATTTACTATAATTTATTATAAAATGGATTATCAAGGCATAATAAAGTTTATAGTTATTCAAAGCTTGATAACTAAAAGTAATATCAATTTTCTGTTGAAAAAAAGATGAAATTTATAGGATGGAAGGGCCCACCATCAAATACTGATAGTGTTTTCTGATCCTGAAGCTAGTAAATAGGTGGGTCTCCATAGAACGAGCAGCCTCAGATGCTCACTGCCGCGCGCAGCATGCGGCGCAATGCGCGGTCGGTGTGGACGGTTTTTCACCTGAGCATGAGAATTTTAACATAAGCTGCTCAGGCGAAACACGATCAATGGAGACCCACCTATTATTTGTTAGGAAACTAAAAATAATCTCAACCTCCCATACAAAATCATGTTCAGCTGCCTTTACTATGGGATGAAAAAAATCTCTGAAGTTTCTTGAACTATATTGCAATTGAATTTAATGCAGGGTGCATTCATCAGTATTCGGAGGGCTGTCCCTGACATCATGTATAAAAACAACATTAAATAATCAAAGATCCATGATTGTCTGTCCCAATGCACATGCAATCATGTATATGGAGAAATACACAACATGGACAAAAGACGCTGAACTTCCAATAAGCTTACTGTCTAATAAATAGACTACAAAAGTGCCTAGGTAAGATGTAGAAATAATTTACTATTTGATGTTATTCTTAAAAGGTACTTTATAAAGTTGATAATAATAGCTATATGTCCAAATGTGAAAATAATATTTCAATTTCTGTGTGTGACTAGGTTTATTATTTCTTGTCCAATTATTATTTTTGTGAAGGTTTTTATGTGTTTGTTTATTAGAAAATTAAATTGAATAATTAGAATATAAATTGTGAAAAAAAATCAATATTGTGTATTTGTGTTGTGTAAACTTTTTTCAAGTTGTTATTTGGCTAAGCTAGGACATATTCTATTGCCATTATCTTTGTGCATTTTATATAATTGTCATTTATAAACTAGTTTGTCTAGATGATAAAGTTTTCTACTTTCATTATTTATAAAGTTCGGAGAAGTGATAAATATTTATAATTGGCACATAAATTATTAACTGAACAGTCCAATGGTATATAATTTTAATTTGATATGCTACTTTCTGACTAATATTATTTATTATTTTGATCTCATCAACAAATTAACTTTCTGATTTCTTTCTGATTGGTTGTATTCAAGCCATGGCTTTATTTTTATTTATATGCTAATAGATAAATTTGAAGACATAAGACACATTGTTTGAAATAAATATAATTTGTAAACACAATAGACTATATTGTGGAATATTCAAGTCATGTTATTAATTAAAAAATTAAGCTGTGTGATTTGAATTTATTTAATACAGTTGTAAAGTTATTATTTAAATGTTTTTGAACAGTAATGTGCCTATTTACAACTACACAGTACCTCTTTTTTGTGTCTTGAATAATACTTGAATTTGGTAACTGTAATTTTGGAAGACATGGCACATTGTAATAAAAATAATGCTGAATGGACAATATGACATCATCCCATCATCCAATTTTACAGGACTATGTCTATGTTTTATTCATGACTAGGTATGTCTCCACCGGGCGAGCAGCCTCAGATGCTCACACCGCGCGCGGCGAGGGTCTGAGGCTGCTTGCCTGGTATAGACCTACTTTTCACGAAATCATGGGACTTCTCGGCAAATAAACTATAATTTTTCTAATGTTTTTTAAATATTTTATTTGATAAGACTGCACTAAAAAGTAGATATTAAATCTGGAATATGAAAAAAACTGTCATCATCATTATAATCCTAATTTCAATTAATTTGTCATATCAGTTCTGCATGGAAAGTTGTAAATATTACATATTTAATAAAATAGTCATCTTATATTGTAATGTTTATTTGAATACCTTTCTCACAGACATGTATGGATGATCTAGACAATTGTTTGAATGAAGGTAGGTATTTATATGTTTAGATTTTTTGTCATAACAACTGGATGACATAGAATAGTTTTGCTTCAAATAAAGGCATGCTATACAGGTGTAAGAAAAATTGCTGCATATATTTTAAGGGGTGAACTAGCCAATAGAACTGAACAGCTTTCCTCAAGGAACATAAAATGGAAAAAGACCTTCCATACAAAATTACTGACCAACCTTGTATGGGAGGTCCAAAATATTCTCTCATAAATTGACCTATGTTTCTTGGGGAAACTTGTTCAGTCTCATGGGCTGATCCACCCCTTAAAATATTTGCAGCTAATATTTATACGCCTTATATAATGATGTAAAACAAGGAAATAGAATATTTTATTTGCGTAGACTCTACATTAAATGTTTCTTGGAAAATCTTTTTAACTTGAAATGCTGAAGAAACCGTAGTTCTCCGTTCCAATTCCTCAAGACCTCCATTTGCTGGACATCAAACAGGTCCGGTAGCTCTATGCCACAAGTTTCAAACTCTTCCGTTTCCTTCTTCTTCGTGATATTGATGATATCTTCACGACTGGCGTGCTGGCGGCCTTTTCTATGCCCTATTGAGTTTTTCAACCCTATTTGTTGCAGTTCCTCGTCAAATCTCGCGAGATACGTCTGAACGAGCTCAAGTACCTGTTCCTTAGTACATACAATGCAATCTTCCGGTATCCTCTCTTTAAACCACAGGATTTTTTCACCTATTAGGTTTTGTTTGATATGGGTGCCTAATTTGCTCTGATCTCTGCGCTCCTTTTTCTTCATGTCTTTCATGATTGAGATAGTTTTTCTGCTGTTGGGGTGTTTCAATTTGTCGATACTAGTTTTTGCTTTAGGCATTTTGCTGCAATATTACTCAGAAATAAAAGGATTTCAATAAAAATGCACTTTTCCAAACTCACGTGCTCGTGTTTACCAAGGTGTTTACTAAGCAGGATGATAGCTACCAGTGTAAATTGCCACTAACGACAGAGACAGAGATGTACTTTTCATACGTCCATCCATGTACAAAGCTAACGTACCAGAATTTCTTTCTTTCTTATCAAAAGTGTTTTTGTCGCTAAATAGAAAGCGGCGCATATTATGACTGCGTTCAAATTTTAAAAATTGTCTTTTTAGCTTTCTTTACAAATGTTATGATGTAAAAGAAATGTGAGGTGAAATATTTGGTGTATCTTCGTATATACACCTTAATATCTTCGATTCGAAATATCTTCTATTTTATTTAAACTTTTCTAGGGCAGCGCAGCGTGCGCGGAGCACAAAAAAACACGGGAAAAGCAGAGGAAAAAAAAGAGTATATAAAAGTTTCTGCAACTGGAACTAACATACTTCGTAAACTTTGTACGTAAAGCATCTGTCAAAAGTCAAAACAAAAAATATAACCTCAAATTATTGTTTTGCTTCTTGTCCGGTTGTTCTTTCGCTATTATTTGCTAGAAACGATCTAAAGAACGTCCAAAATGATAAAACGACCCAAACCGGGTGACGACGAAGACGACATTCTTCGTATGCAAGAGGAGTTTCTCAGAGAAAAGAGTAAAAATGAGAATTACAAAGGCGCTGCCGAAGTAACCAGTTTACGACGCACAGAACCTACAAAAAGACCCAGTGCTTCTGGGTCGAAAGATACAGGTAGTAGAAAGCCTTCTAAATATGCTCAATCGAGAGGTCTCAGGAATCACAACGAGAAAAGAGTCAAGTTTGATACTAATCCCGGAAGTTCTGTGATGGGCGACGTCTTAGAAAAAAATATCGAAGAATTTACAGAAGCGACCGATGAAGATGATCAAGTCTACTTTCCCAAGGTAATACCTTCGCTTTTGGGTAATATTGTAGAGAAAAACATTGGTGCAGTCGTAGATCTCAGTACTCCGATGCCTGTCCTGGGATTCCCAGTTGCAATGAAAAGAGATTCGAACATTAAACCTGGTAAGAAAAGTATTCATACTCAAGAAGTACAAAAAAATAGACCTCAGTCTTCTCACATGGAAGTTGATGAGCAGCCAACTACTTCTAATATGAATGAAGAAAATATTTCTGCTCCTAAAAATCTACCAGGTAAAAGCTACATAATTAATTCAAAAGATGCATCAGATATCCATAAAGAAAATATTAATTTATTGAGCAAGATGTCTGAAAAAGAAATTCTAGAAGAGCAACAAAAATTACTTTCAAGTTTAGATCCTAACTTGGTTGCCTTTCTAAAAGCAAAAAGGAAACAAAAACAGGAGAACATACAAACTGAAACACATACTGCTGTATCGTCAGAAGTAAATAAAAAGCTGCATGAAGAGAAAATGGATGCTACGGAATCTGTTCAACAATCACCCCAACTTGATACATTGTGGGACAATGATGTTTTATCTCACCCTAATGTTAACAAGTGGCTGCATTTTGATTCTTTAGAAAAAGACAAACTAGAGTGGATAAAGGGTATTGAAGAAAGCAAAAAAATTAAAGCTGATGAACCTTATGAAGCTAGATTCAATTTCAAAGGCTATTTACTGCCATATTCAATGGAGTATACTGAAGAAACCAAGACACTGTATCACCATGGTGAAGAGCCTCACAGACCTGGTTATTCTTTGACTGAACTATTTGAGCTATCCCGGTCAGCAGTCACTCAACAAAGAGTCATGGCACTGAACACTTTGGCTGGTGTTTTGGAATACCACAGTGCAGGGACATACAAAGATATTTTGGAAATTCCTTTGAGCAAAATATTCTTTGTTGTAAGGATTGCTATGGATGAAAATAAAGTTATAATTCTAGAACCAGCACTAAAAGCTATGAGGAATTTACTGTACAACAGGATTGATGAGGCATGCCTGGATGCTTTGATAGGCTTTGATGAGGGCAACCAACAACCATGCTTGGAAAACGACAAATCAGAAATAGAAGAATTAGAATCTAAAGAATCAGAATTAAAAGACTTTCATTTGGCAGAAATAGATATAGTAGCTGCTCTTCTAAGAACTGATGTTTTGCAAAGATTGTACTACATCTTTGAGTCTATCAAACCCAGCTTTAATTGTGTGCAATATGCTTTGCAAATATTAACTAGATTAGCAAGAGACTCGGTGGATACTGCCAGAAAAATTGTGGAAATGAACCATCTTTTAGAATCAATCGTCAAGAATTTCATTCCAAACACCAGCATCAATTTCACTTTTGAACCAGAAATTGTATACAATGGAAAACCAGTGTTAGCTGCTGTTAAACTTCTAAGAGTGCTTACTCTACAATGCCCAGACATCTCCAACATTCTATTGATAAAATATGATGTCCTGAAGCCTATATCGGAATATGTGAGCTCAGGTGTTGATGGCACTTATGGTCTTCGAATCCAGATAGAAGCCTTCTGTGTTTTATCTAATATGTTACATTTTGGAGTTGGTATTGATGATGCTTTATCGCTATGTCCGATAATAGTGACAACTTTGTACAAACACGTTCAAGGAACTGATATTTTCGTAAATTCGTCTGTAATATCCGTGACTCATGCTGCAGTTGTTCTTCAGTTTGTGAACAAGCTTTTGAACTGCAATTTCGTTGGTTTGGAGAGTTACAAACACCAAATTTACCCTCTGCTAATGGAAGGCGTTCAAAAGTGGCTGGCGCAGCTATCGCGTTCTGATAGCTACACGTGTGCACACTTGCGTTTAGTGTGTGCCTCTTTAGATTGCTGCAAAACAATTTTACTAGCTGAGCAGCTCCCAATAAAATTTTTAAATGACTCTTTAAAATCACTGGCAACATCACGAGGATTTAAAGAGATCGTAAAGAACTTGATACCGAGCTCGAATCTGCTGTCTGGAATTGACACGAAAAACTTACATTCAGTAAAGAATCTCATGGGCCTTGGAGGATCAGTCATGGGTGTTGGACAGAAAGTATTACCACTGCTGAATGTGATCTCCCCTTTTCCATTTCTGGTGTCACTCTTCAATGTATTGGTGACAATAAATGATCCAGATTTATCAACACCGTTTTTAGAAAACATTTTGACGTATTTGAAAAAGTTATCTATCACATATCCAAGTCTCTGTGATAATTGGTTCACAAGAATTGAAACGGATTTCGTGTTTTACATCGTCAAACTATCCGATCAATGTAAAACCTCAGAGACAAACAAAGATTTGGTCTACACAGTAGCAAATAAACTGTGCTATATTTTACGAACTGACAAGAGAGTTGAGCTGGAATATCTTTTCAACAATGTTTTATTCAACAAAGAATGGTTCACAGCGGAACGTTTAATGAATCTGATATCGCTATCTGATGCTGAGGGCTTTTCTAAGGCACTTGCATCAATCGATGATATCAAGAAATGTTACTACAAAGTTGTAAACTTGAACTATAAAGATACAGGCCCAAATATTGTACTAAGGAATTGGCAGGAACCAATACTTCCAAGAGACTGGATATATTTGCCGATTCTCTCTTTGTACAGCAAGAGTCAAGAGGCCGACACTGCGCCAAAAATGTTTGGAGAGCACGCAAAGAAAGTGGCAGCCCAAATTCAATCAGAAAAGCAGCTGATCATAAGTTGCAGTTTAGAATGGATTCTGTTTAATGAATTGTGCTTTCCCGATTTACTAAAAGACATCGACATTACGGACAGGTTTTGTCGGATCATGTGCGTCTTCTTATGTGACAATTCTTTGTTTCTGGACTCGAAGATTAGATTGCTTTTGCAGAAATGCACTCAACTAATATTCAAGAAAAAATCTTCTTTTAATTTTGATAAGCAACTGGTTGGTTTGCATAACTTCCAAGACTTTTACACACAGTTTTTGGAGCAGTTTCAATCTGTCAGTTACGGCGACCACACGTTTGCCGCCTGCGTCCTTGTCCCATTGGCTCAACGGCACAACGTGAAATGGAGGAAACTGTTATGGTCAGAATACGCTGGATGTTTGAGAGCTCTTGATTGCCCTGAAGATTTGTTGTGCTACGATATTAACGATTATTTTTACCCAGAGGAAACTGACGAATCATTGTTGAAGTCTTACTTTAGAGCACTCTCTGGTAGCTTGTTGCGGCCGGACACCATAGCATATAGAATAGCAGAACATCATGTACAAGTATTTAAAGAACGGTCAAAAAAATAATGTTAATTAAGGTTAATAAACAAATCTTTTTATACAAATAAATAATAAATTACGTACATTCATATTTTTTTATTTGAGCCTCATACATACCATTATAAGAATAGGATGGGGACTGCGGGGTATTTTTATGCGTGATGTAAAAGTGCCGTGTGACGCCGTTTTAGAATAGCATCGCCCCACATACTTCCCGCGGGTGTCGTAAGAGGCGACTAAGGGACTCGAGAGTATTAGTGTATTACAATTTATAGGCGACAGGCTGACAACCTGTCACTATAGTGATACACACGTTTTCTGCAACAACCTTGGAAAACAATCCTCAAAAATGACAGACGTGGCGATAGCGACCGTATTCTTAAGGCCGTTAACGCTCTGCCTACACCTCAAGGGATAAAGGCGTGATATATGTATGTATGTATCGTCGGCGTACTGTGAAAACCTCGGAAGTACAAAAAATCCAAATATTTTTTATCTACGTTATGGCTAGAAAACCTCGGAACGCGTCGTTTGACATTAGTCCAATTTTAAATACAACACTCCTAGCGCCATCTATTGTGTTTTATGAAAACCTCGTGCGGATGACGAGACCGCCATTTTTTTGTGAGAAACTTGTATCCGCATTCGCAAGGTATTCAAATGAAAGATTTGCTTTGGAAAAGCTCGTTTATGCATATAAGCCAGGTGAAAAGGACTGCCATCTGTGCGGAATCGGATGCGGACTCCTTGGGAAACAGTATTTAGGACTTCTTTGACTACAACTGCAAAGTACAAGGCGAACAGTGGGCGCTAGAACACATCCTTGTTTTACCCCACAGGTGACGGGGAAGAAATCAGACTGTTCACCGTCTTTGAGGCGGTTCTGTAAGACTCTGGCAAATACTTTTCCAGGGACTGACAGCAATGAAATACCGCGATAAGAGTTACAGTCAGAACGGTCACCCTTGTTCTTTTACAGGGCACAAATGCGAGACACTTTGAAGTCCTCACCCTCTCCTCCTCCCACATTCCAACGAAAAGTTTCCATACCGATGTGTGCAACTCCGTACCACCATATTTAAGTAGTTCACCCGGTATAAGGTCAATACCAATCGCCCGGTTATTATGCTACTGTCTGATGGCAGTAACAACCTCGTCACATGACAGGGGCTCGTCCAACTCCGTGGCTAACGGGAGTTGAGGCAATAAACTGATATTATGCAGATCAGCTGATCGATCTACGTTGAACAAGTTGTGAAAATGCTCAGCCACACGTTTAAGTACATCCTCCTTGCTGATCAGGAGGTGCATACCGTCTAAAGACCTTAAAGGTACTTTTGTACGGTAGGACGCACCAATCTGCTTACGCACTTCACTGTAAAACTCACCAAGCTGGTCTGTATCGGCGAGCCACTGCACTTGACAAGCCTTGTCCTGCCACGACTTGTCTTTTATTTGTCGAGACAGCCTGCGTAATTCTTGGTCACTCTCTTTGACCACCGCAACACTTCCACCTCTTCGATTATGCTGTCGCAGGAGCTGTCAATGTTTGTCGAATGCTGCTTTAAGAGCCTCGCTATTGTCATCAAACCAGTCTTCACTATGCCGGTCTTTAGTACCCAAAGTAGCAGAAGCGGCTTCTATGAGATGACATGACAAAGCTCCCCAAGCAGCACTGACATCACCTGTTTCAGTAATTGGCGACGGCTTTTCAGTTAAGGCTTCTGCATATTTCACCCTAACCTCGCGATCTTTCAGCCTATCCACGTTTAAACACGCAGGCTTCTTCACTGTGGATCTGCGAGGTCGACGGAGGCGGAGTCGTAGCTTAGTGACAATTAGTCGATGGTCAGTCCAACAGTGAGCGCCACGCATGACGCGGGTGACTTGCGTATTATTCAATAAGCAACTTTAATATTAGTAGAATTCCTGGTTATGTGTCAATGTTTAAGTAAGAAAGGCTGATTGCTTTTGGCGTAATAAGTACCTACTTCCTTAATGTTCTGTTTTGATTTTGATCCTTAAATTACGTAAGAAGTCACATTTCAGACTGATTTGTGATTCGTTTCTCAGTATTATGCTTATTAATAACGTACTCCAAAAAAATACAAGCCATTTTGTATTAACTTTATTTACAGCGCCGATGACATTTACATTGTTTTTCTGCACATTGCTGACAGATCATAAAGTAAATCACAATAATTTAGTTATGTTCTGACTATAGGTTTAAGAACAATTAAAAAGGCTGATTACTTTATAGTGAGTAAAGTTTAAATAAAAATGATAATTGTGATTAAAGACATTGTTCTTTTATTGAAAACCTTGTAAACTTTTGCAAAAAGTGCTATGTTTTTCGAGACAACCTCTCAAGTCACATTATGCACTTCTTGGACAGGAATATTTAAAAATAGTAAACACAATCAATGCTTATTGCACACATAAACATAATACAGTCAGGTGTTTAAAAAAGTTTAGTACAAAATTTTTCACCAGGAGGTTTTTTGCTTGTCCTGTAAAATTGTGCTTAAAGTACATACGTGGTTATCACAGTACGCCGACGGTATGTAAAAAGTCTTCTATAAATTATCGTATCGACCTAAGTTAAAGGACACTTTCAGTATGTAATGGTGCTGTTGTAAAGATGTGTAGGTGTATGGAGGTAGGTAGTATTTATAATAGTAGTTAACTATCTATCTATAAGGTAGTAGAGAGTAAAGTAGGTATTTGTAGAATCATGGGTAGAACTAACCGGGAATCGAATCGAACTAACACCCCAATCTAATGTCGCCAATCTGTGACAGGGGTTCCATTATAAGTCTAACTATACAAAAACACATTATGCTACTCGAATTCCCACAGTCGAGTGTATTTATTAAAACAGCTTTTGTATTTTTTTGGATGCGTGTAGTAGAATGTGCGATTCGTATCGCATTTCTACTACTTCAAAAAGTTATGAATTTCGAAACATGAACGCAGCCGTAATTTTGGCGGGAAGCATTTGTGTCAATTTGACAGATATTGGAGCAGGTGTTTTGTGTTGTTCTTTGTGTTTACCACGCTTTTACAATGATTTCTTGAAGAATATTGCTAATTCTACGTTCTGCGACATTGCAAGATGTTCGTAGAGGACCTCAGGCAAGATTTCTACAACGTTTTACTAGGGAATGTAAGTAAAACCGCCAATTTTTCCGTGCAAATTATACCGCCTGAAATTCAACGTTTGTTTCTTATAAAGTGCTTATAAAATCCCGATTATTTATGTTTTAGCGTGTGCTCCTGCTAGTTCACTACGATGTGGACGCGATTTGCACCTGTAAGATCCTGCAGGGGTTGTTTAAATGCGACAATATCTCGTACACTTTGGTTCCCGTCGGCGGCGTCTCGGAGCTGAAGACTGCGTACGAGGAGAACAGTGAGGAGATCAAGTTTGTGGTGCTGGTGAACTGCGGAGGCACCATCGACCTGGTGGACATCCTGCAGCCGGAGGAAGATGTCGTGTTCTTCGTTTTAGATGCTCACAAACCTACCGATGTCTGCAATGTTTACAGTGATGGACAGGTTTGTTTCTTTATAAGACACTTATCAACAGTACTAAAGCCCTACTATGAATATACAGGGTGAAAAAAAAATTGCTGCAAATATTTGAAGGGGTGAACCAGTCCATGAAACTGAACAACTTTCCCCAAGAAATATAGGCTTAAAACTGATTTAAAAAATTTAGAACTTTTATACAAATTTACCAACCAATTCAATTTGTATGGAAGGTCATTTTCTTTTCATAATTATTTTGACCTATGCTGCTTGGGGAAAGTTGTTCAGTTCATGGACTGGTTGACCCCTTGTTTCTGTGTTAAGTTTCTGCTGTAATTTAATTTTCATATAATAAACAAAGTGACTCAATTTTTCAGTTTTTGTAAATAGCTGGGTCTCCATTGCCGCGCGCAGCATGCGGCGCAATGAGCGGTCGGTGTGGATGGTTTTTCGCCCGAGCATGAGAATTTTAACATGCGCTGCTTAGGTGAAACACATCCACACCAAGCTAATTGGTTTTAATCTAGTTTTTTGTAAATGCCTAGGTGAGACTGGTGTACAAGGACAATGAAGAGAACATTCCCAATTTCGATGACATCTTCAGAGATGATGAGGAAGAAGATGAGGCAAGTATTACATACAGCAACTTCTTTAATTCAAGTGGGAAGCCAAGTAGATGAATGACCTGGGCCCTAAGTCTGCTAAATGAAAATCGTTTTAGCTGGATGTCGATTGGACAGTTTGAAGTATAGAAAAATCACAATGGCAATTGAATGAGTTTCGATGGCGTTACAATGACAAAAAATAGCAGACTTGGGGCCCTGTTGAACCGTGTAGAAGCAGGCTTAGATATGTGATAAAATGCTTCACTAGCAGCTTTATGATGTGCAACCGTGACTTCTCTACACTTGTAGACAAAATTATTCACTTGTTTTGATAAAATCTATACAATTTGATACTTGTGAAGTCTTCTTTCCCGTGATATAAGTCTCTAGTCTCTACACTGTGCACATGATAAGGCGACTAAGGGACTCAGGAGTATTGATGTATTTCAATTTTTAGGCGACAGGCTGACAACCTGTCACTATAGTAATACACATGTTTCCTAAAACAACCTTGGAAAACAATCCTCAAAAATGTCAGACGTGGCGATAGCGACCGTATTCTTACGGCTGTTAACGCTTTGCCTACCCCGTCAGGGATAAAGGCGTGATATATTATGTATGTATGTTGTTTCTTTTCTGTGACTAGTAGAGTTCAATACTATGTATATTTTTACTGTATAATTATTTCAGGAAGAAGAAATAGAGAGCGGGCGGGAGGGCCTGGAGGCGGCGGTGGAGCGTCGCCGCGCGCGGCGCGCGTGGGAGGAGAACAGGCACACGCTCATGTTCAACTACACGCAGTTCTCTTACTTCGGGAAGCCGGTGAGTTACAGTCTCTTCTCTCCTTTCGTGTGGGACACCGAGTCGACCCAGTCATGTCATTCCTTACTAAAGGAAGTTACGATACGGGTAGCGAATGTAACTTAAGAGACTGGAATAAAAGCAAATTTACAAAAACAATGCATTGGAAAATTATAAATAAATTATTTAAGATGTTTTGAGACGGAAAACACGCGAAATTATTCACATTTTTGCAATATTTTTCAATACAAACAACGTCAATACGAAGTATCTAATAAATAAGCTAGATGTCGCTAGCGACGCACGCGCTAAGTCGACATATCAAATAGCCCGCCAATAGTCGTCTTAGGGCAATCGAACTCCCTCTATGACGTTAGGTATCTGTACTACTCTAGTAGTATTATATTATCTGTGACCCAGTGAACTCTAGTGTCAGAATTTTTCAACCGCCATCTACAATTAGCAGGCTTCTGACATGGTTGTATAACGACCGCCCTCTAAGTGATCATAGACAGCAACCGGGGCCCCAAGTCTGCTATTTTTTGTAATTGTAACGCCATCGAAACTCAACTGTCATTCAATTGCCATTGTGATTTTTCTATACTTAAAACTGTTAGCAGACTACGAAATGACCGAAATCATCCAACTGAGATGCAATCGACATCCAACTGAAACGATTTTAAATTAGCAGACTTAGGGCCCAGGTCTCTGACAGAGTGCCTTAGTAAAGATATGGCGGGTGACAGGAAGCATCCAGGTGGTGTCGGGAGGCGGGTAGCTACCCGCCTGGCCTTGTATTGTGGGGGGGGACCGACAGGTCCACCTGGATTGGATTAGTAGTTGTATGTATGCGTTGCGCGGTGAACACTTCGATACCGCGTTTCAGGCGCATTGTTCTGTCACGTGGCGCCATCTCTCCGATATGTTGAGAACTCTTGTATGCTTGTGAACCACTTGAGTGAGCTTCATTTTGTCTCCCAGAGCGCGCTAGTGGCGCTGGAGCTGTCGTGGCGCTTGTCCCGGTTGTCCCGGCAGGCGGTGTGGGGCGGCGCGGTGTCGGCGGCGGCGCAGCGCGCGCAGTGCACGCGCGCGCCCGCGCTCTGCGTGCTCGACGCCTACGAGCTCACGCGGCACGTCGCGCACGAGAACAACACTAGTGATAAGACTGTGAGTTGAATAATTTGTTTAATAAATATTTTCTATACTCTAACTTTTATCGGTAGCTCCTAAAGTGGCAAAAATATTTTTTCGCCCGAATAATTTTTTTTTTTTATATCCAAATATAACCTAAACAGAATGCACTATTTCGATCTATGTTGCTTGGGGAAAGTTGTTCAGTTTCATGGGCTGGTTCACCCCTTTAAATACTTGCACTAATATTTTTACACCTTATATATCACGCCTTTATCCGTTGCGGGGTAGGCAGAGCGTTAACGGCCGTAAGAATACGGTCGCTATCGCCACGTCCGACTAATGTTTGGAGGTTGTTTCAGAAGAGTCGTGTATCACTATATTGGCAGGTTGTCAGCTGTTGTACTAAAAGTTGTAATACACCTGAAACCCTCAAGTCCCTCAGTCGCCTCTTACGCCACCCGCGGGTAGGACATGCTATTCTAAGCCGGCATCACACGGCTATTTTTTTACACCCTGTATGTATGTATGCTTTTCAGAGTGGTACGATATCAGTGGAGAAGGACGCGTGGCTCCCCCTGTACAGGGTGTGGTCGTTGGAGAGCGCGCTGAAGCACTCGCCCGCACTGGGGCCACACCTCAAGCTGCACACGCTCGCTGGCGCCAGTAGGGTGAGACAGCTACTGGCCGATATGGGGTACGTACCAGTCACTCGCCCGCACTGGGGCCACACCTCAAGCTGTACACGCTCGCTGGCGCCAGTAGGGTGAGACAGCTACTGGCCGATATGGGGTACGTACCAGTCACTCGCCCGCACTGGGGCCACACCTCAAGCTGCACACGCTCGCTGGCGCCAGTAGGGTGAGACGTACCAGTCACTCGCCCGCACTGGGGCCACACCTCAAGCTGCACACGCTCGCTGGCGCCAGTAGGGTGAGACAGCTACTGGCCGATATGGGGTACGTACCAGTCACTCGCCCGCACTGGGGCCACACCTCAAGCTGCACACGCTCGCTGGCGCCAGTAGGGTGAGACAGCTACTGGCCGATATGGGGTACGTACCAGTCACTCGCCCGCACTGGGGCCACACCTCAAGCTGCACACGCTCGCTGGCGCCAGTAGGGTGAGACGTACCAGTCACTCGCCCGCACTGGGGCCACACCTCAAGCTGCACACGCTCGCTGGCGCCAGTAGGGTGAGACGTACCAGTCACTCGCCCGCACTGGGGCCACACCTCAAGCTGCACACGCTCGCTGGCGCCAGTAGGGTGAGACGTACCAGTCACTCGCCCGCACTGGGGCCACACCTCAAGCTGCACACGCTCGCTGGCGCCAGTAGGGTGAGACGTACCAGTCACTCGCCCGCACTGGGGCCACACCTCAAGCTGCACACGCTCGCTGGCGCCAGTAGGGTGAGACGTACCAGTCACTCGCCCGCACTGGGGCCACACCTCAAGCTGCACACGCTCGCTGGCGCCAGTAGGGTGAGACAGCTACTGGCCGATATGGGGTACGTACCAGTCACTCGCCCGCACTGGGGCCACACCTCAAGCTGCACACGCTCGCTGGCGCCAGTAGGGTGAGACAGCTACTGGCCGATATGGGGTACGTACCAGTCACTCGCCCGCACTGGGGCCACACCTCAAGCTGCACACGCTCGCTGGCGCCAGTAGGGTGAGACAGCTACTGGCCGATATGGGGTACGTACCAGTCACTCGCCCGCACTGGGGCCACACCTCAAGCTGCACACGCTCGCTGGCGCCAGTAGGGTGAGACAGCTACTGGCCGATATGGGGTACGTACCAGTCACTCGCCCGCACTGGGGCCACACCTCAAGCTGCACACGCTCGCTGGCGCCAGTAGGGTGAGACAGCTACTGGCCGATATGGGGTACGTACCAGTCACTCGCCCGCACTGGGGCCACACCTCAAGCTGCACACGCTCGCTGGCGCCAGTAGGGTGAGACAGCTACTGGCCGATATGGGGTACGTACCAGTCACTCGCCCGCACTGGGGCCACACCTCAAGCTGCACACGCTCGCTGGCGCCAGTAGGGTGAGACAGCTACTGGCCGATATGGGGTACGTACCAGTCACTCGCCCGCACTGGGGCCACACCTCAAGCTGCACACGCTCGCTGGCGCCAGTAGGGTGAGACGTACCAGTCACTCGCCCGCACTGGGGCCACACCTCAAGCTGCACACGCTCGCTGGCGCCAGTAGGGTGAGACAGCTACTGGCCGATATGGGGTACGTACCAGTCACTCGCCCGCACTGGGGCCACACCTCAAGCTGCACACGCTCGCTGGCGCCAGTAGGGTGAGACAGCTACTGGCCGATATGGGGTACGTACCAGTCACTCGCCCGCACTGGGGCCACACCTCAAGCTGCACACGCTCGCTGGCGCCAGTAGGGTGAGACGTACCAGTCACTCGCCCGCACTGGGGCCACACCTCAAGCTGCACACGCTCGCTGGCGCCAGTAGGGTGAGACAGCTACTGGCCGATATGGGGTACGTACCAGTCACTCGCCCGCACTGGGGCCACACCTCAAGCTGCACACGCTCGCTGGCGCCAGTAGGGTGAGACAGCTACTGGCCGATATGGGGTACGTACCAGTCACTCGCCCGCACTGGGGCCACACCTCAAGCTGCACACGCTCGCTGGCGCCAGTAGGGTGAGACGTACCAGTCACTCGCCCGCACTGGGGCCACACCTCAAGCTGCACACGCTCGCTGGCGCCAGTAGGGTGAGACAGCTACTGGCCGATATGGGGTACGTACCAGTCACTCGCCCGCACTGGGGCCACACCTCAAGCTGCACACGCTCGCTGGCGCCAGTAGGGTGAGACAGCTACTGGCCGATATGGGGTACGTACCAGTCACTCGCCCGCACTGGGGCCACACCTCAAGCTGCACACGCTCGCTGGCGCCAGTAGGGTGAGACAGCTACTGGCCGATATGGGGTACGTACCAGTCACTCGCCCGCACTGGGGCCACACCTCAAGCTGCACACGCTCGCTGGCGCCAGTAGGGTGAGACAGCTACTGGCCGATATGGGGTACGTACCAGTCACTCGCCCGCACTGGGGCCACACCTCAAGCTGCACACGCTCGCTGGCGCCAGTAGGGTGAGACAGCTACTGGCCGATATGGGGTACGTACTAGTGATACATATATACATATATCACGCCCTTGTCCCTTGCGGGGTAAGAGAGCATTAACGATCGTAAAGTTACAGTCGTTGTCGCCACGTCTGACAAGTATTGAGGGCCCTATCAGATGTAAGTTAGTAAATGTAAGTACCCCATATATTTGAATTCTAAATCTGTTAAATATACACCTGAAGGTATCAGAAATGAATAGGAAATATGTGTACGCCATAGTCATACGTCATTTATAACTGTAATCATGTCATATGCCGTGTGATCCCGGCTTAGAATAGTCTTTCTTTCTTTTTCGTGTGGGACACCGAGTCGTCCAACGACCCGATGAACCCTAGAGTCAGAATTTTTCAACCGCCTTCTACAAGTAGCAAGCTTCTGACATGGTTGTGTAACGACCGCCGTCTAAGTGATCATAGACAACAACCGGGACCTACGGCTTAACGTGCCATCCGAAACACGGAACCATCTTACTTACGGACAATCGGGTGGTTCAGCCCGCAATGTCCTAACCAGACTGGGAACAAATTCACAAAGTGATAAATATCAACTATGTGAGTGACCCACCGAGAATCGAACCCGGAACCTTCTGCGTCAAAGGCAGTCGCACTACTACTGCGCCACATCGGTCGTCTTAGAATAGTATCACCCCATTTCTTCCCGCCAGTGTTGTAAGAGGCGATTAAGGGATTCGAGGGTTTCATGTGTATTACAATTTTACAACCTGTCACTACAGTGATACACGAATCATCTGCAAGGGCTCTCAATACTTGTCAGACGTGGCGATAACGACCGTAATTTTACGATTGTTAACGCTCTGCCTACCCCGCAAGGGATAAAGGCGGGATTTGTCTATGTGTATGTATTATGATCAACTCAATGAATTAACTCATCAACTCAATAAACCAACTCATCAACTCATATTTGTTTTCCCCAGCTTCCCGCTAGCGCAGGCGCGGCAATCCTACCGCTCCATGGACGTGGAATTACGCCGCTCCCTGCTGCCCGCGCTCGAGGCCGCGGCTCCGAAACACAAGCTAGCGGTGCCCATAGAAGCGACCTTCCTGCTTGAGCGCCCGCACTCGCCCGCCATCGCCGCGCTAGATGTCGTCATGGCGATATTGGCACTCATTGAACACGTGAGTTTTTTTAAGTTCATAGAATTAATAACACAATGCATCAAGTCAATAACTCAATAAACCAACTGGTCAACTCAATAAACCAACTGATCAACTCAATAAACCAACTCATCAACTCAATAAACCCACTCAATAAACTAACTTATCAACTCAATAAACCAAAACATCAACTCAATAAACCAGATGATCAACTCAATGAATTAACTCATCAACTCAATAAACCAACTCATCAACTCAATAAACCAGCTGATCAACTCAATAAACCAGCTGATCAACTCAATAAACCAACTCATCAACTTAATAAACTAACTGATCAACTCAATAAACCAACTCATCAACTCAATAAACCGAATCACCAACTTAACAAACCAACTTATCAAACCGCTAACTTTTCTTAAGCCACGGAACGTATTTTGATGCAGTTTTTGACAGAAAGGTTTATATTATACGCTTAAAACAGCCCAGAAAAAATCTCACTACTATTAAAACCAAACCAAAACGAACTTGAGTAGTTTCACTGGAGGCCGCGGCTCCGAAACACAAGCTAGCGGTGCCCATAGAAGCGACCTTCCTGCTCGAGCGGCCGCACTCGCCCGCCATCGCCGCGCTAGATGTCGTCATGGCGATATTGGCACTCATTGAACACGTGAGTATTAAGTTCCTGATAATAAACTTATAAATTTAAAATGCTACTCGCCAAATGTATCAAACAAATTCACCAAACGTACTAAACAAACTCACCTAACCTACTAACCAAACTCACAAATCAAAATCACCTTCCATACCTACCATCATTTAATTTTGTTCAATTATTTATTTCGGTAACACAATGCATCAAGTCAATAACTCAATAAACCAACTCATCAACTGAATAAACCAACTCATCAACTTAATAAACCAACTCATCAACTCAATAAACCAACTCATCAACCCAATAAACCAACTCATGAACTCAACTAACCAACTCAACTTAACAAACCAACTCATCAAACCGATAACTTTTCTTAAACCACGGAACGTATTTTGATGCAGTTTTTGACAGAAAGGTTTATATTATACGCTTAAAACAGCCCAGAAAAAATCTCACTACTATTAAAACCAAACCAAAACGAACTTGAGTAGTTTCACTGGAGGCCGCGGCTCCGAAACACAAGCTAGCGGTGCCCATAGAAGCGACCTTCCTGCTCGAGCGGCCGCACTCGCCCGCCATCGCCGCGCTAGATGTCGTCATGGCGATATTGGCACTCATTGAACACGTGAGTATTAAGTTCCTGATAATAAACTTATAAATTTAAAATGCTACTCGCCAAATGTATCAAACAAATTCACCAAACGTACTAAACAAACTCACCTAACCTACTAACCAAACTCACAAATCAAAATCACCTTCCATACCTACCATCATTTAATTTTGTTCAATTATTTATTTCGGTAACACAATGCATCAAGTCAATAACTCAATAAACCAACTCATCAACTGAATAAACCAACTCATCAACTTAATAAACCAACTCATCAACTCAATAAACCAACTCATCAACCCAATAAACCAACTCATGAACTCAACTAACCAACTCAACTTAACAAACCAACTCATCAAACCGATAACTTTTCTTAAACCACGGAACGTATTTTGATGCAGTTTTTGACAGAAAGGTTTATATTATACGCTTAAAACAGCCCAGAAAAAATCTCACTACTATTGAAACCAAACCAAAACGAACTTGAGTAGTTTTACTGGAGGCCGCGGCTCCGAAACACAAGCTAGCGGTGCCCATCAATCGAGTCCCTTAGTCGCCTCTTACGACACCCGCGGGAAGGATGTGGGGTGATGCTATTCTAAGCCGGCATCACACAGCATACAAGCCTATTATGATATGTCTAAAGTGGTCACTGAATAAAGTTTTTCTTACTCTTATTATTTCCTCCAGGAGACCATCCCACGCGCGGAAGGCTTCCAACTGGCCCTGTCCGCGCTGGACGTGTCCCCCGGGGACAACCCCGCGCGCACCCTGGGGTTCGTGTCGGCGCAGCGCGCGCTGGAGGCCGTGGCGCGCCTCGTCAACTCCACGCTGGCGGCCCGCCAGCTGCACCTGGCGGGGCCCTTCAGCTACTTCATCGTGCAAGAGGTGAAAACATTGTCCTGACTGTCTCGATAACGTAGCGGATAGTTCACCTGTCTTCTGCGCCGAGGGTTGTGGGTTCGATCCCCACCGAACTAATTTTTTTCCGATTTGTGAATGTTTACTATTTTGTAGAAATATCTACAAGATAGTAATTTCGAATACTTGGTGTTTTAATGAAATACTAGATGTTGATATTAACTTTTTGTTAGAAAACCTTGTAATAGCTTTTAATATTAATATCTAGTGTTTAATTAAAACTCCAAGTATTCGAAATTGTTATCTTGTGGATATTTCTACAAAATAGTAAACATTAATTTATTAACATCTAAATAAGAGGCACGGCAACAGGTCGAAGGAGTTGTGTTCAGCAAGAATCAGAATATACAATCGGTTCTTTCCTTACCACGTATCCAATGTGGTATTTGGTGTCACGTATAATTAACATACCACCTGTTTACCTACTCCTAAGAATGTACATTATTATTTGTGACAATGCAATAAATAAATAGATTATGGATTATTTGTTTGCAGGGCACCCCCGAGGCGGCGTTCGTCCGCGGCCCGCACTGGCTGGGCGTGGCGGCGCGCTGGGCCTCCGCCGCGGCCCCGGGCGGGGGGGGAGGCTCCCGGCCGCTCGTGGCGTCCGCCAGCCTCGGGCCCGACACCTGCCTGCTGCTGGGGGTGCCGCCGCGCTGCCAGCACGAGCCCAGGAAGTGAGTGCAGCTGTATGACACTTTAGGAGGAGTGATGGTGCCGCGTGATGCCGGCTTAGAATAATAGCGCACCGACCGATGTGGCGCAGTGGTAGCGCGACTGCCTTTGACGCAGAAAGTTCTGGTTTCGATTCTTGGTGGGTCATTAACAAAGTTGATATTTATCACTTTGTGAATTTGTTCCCAGTCTGGTTAGGACATTGCGGGCTGAACCACCCGATTGTCCGTAAGTAAGATGGTTCCGCGTATCGGAAGGCACGTTAAGCCGTAGATCCCGGTTGCTATCTATGATCACTTAGACGGTGGTCGTTACACAACCATGTCAGAAGCCTACTACTTGTAGAAGGCGGTTGAAAAATTCTGACACTAGGGTTCATCGGGTCGTTGGAGGACTCGATGTCCCACACGAAAAGAGAAAGGGGATATCCAAATACCCTCATTTGAAAGCGCGCGTTATGTGTACAAAGCGCGAAAGTCTTAAACAAATGTTAAGAGTATCCTAGGTTCGAATCGATATATAAAAAAAGCAACTGCATACAGGATGTTTGTAAGGGACGATGAAACGAAATTTTTCAGGCGTGCTTAGACCATAAAACTGAACAACTTTTTCTATGGGGGTTATGTTATGTTGGTAAACGAGAAAACATTTTCGACCTTCCATACAAAAGTCCCGATCAGCTGAGCGACTTTGTACAGGAAATTTTTTTTTCCAGTTCCTATATAAAAAAATAGTGCCACCTATGTTTATCAATTCACCATTTCTTTCTCTTTCAGTCTTTTCGGAGCAGCATTCGAGCAGGCGGCCGCCAAAAGCGCCGCGTCCGTGCGCCTCGACCACCTCGACTCGTCCGTCATCACGCTGCCCGCCCCGCAGCGCGCGCAGTTCCTCGACGCGCTCACCGCGCTGCTGGCCTGAACCATCCATCACGAAACATAACCAACCTGCTGGTAAACTTATCGGGCCAAACGTATTTTAAAATAATGCTCAAATAATTAAACAACTGTACACTAAAGGTCAAACAATTGTAAACTGAAGGTCAATTAATTGTAGATTGAAGATCATAAATTATAGAGGAAAATTTATTCCCAAATAAATAAATTTCGGGCGACGGCACATCTCTATCTGTCTTGAGACTGTTTCTTCTATAGTATGCGGACGGCCTGTTTGAAGGTAAAACTGAATCTTTTGTAGCTAAAAGACAAATAATTCTTACTAAAGGTCAAAGAATTTTAGGTTTTAGCTGAAATACGGTGGTAAACGCCGCCATTTAAAAACCGAAGACGAATGCAATGCATCGTAAGAAATTATATTAAAGTAGTTCTTATTTTTTATTGAATGTCAGATCATCACAGATGTTGGAATCAGAAGTATTCAGAACTGACATTACACATAATTGAAAATTATATCGAAAAATGAAGCAAGCTATTCCCGCCTGATAGGATCCTAAGTTAATTTTAATTTAATTTCAAAACCTTTAAATTAATTGGTTATACCACTTATTCTTTTACGCTAATAGTAAAGGATCTTGAGGTTGTATAAGATTATAGGTCCAATCCGCTAATGTAGGTTTTTATGAATTTCGTTAACTGTTGGTCTGTTGAAGTGAGAACTTGTGTGTGTGGATCCTACATTAATTGAATTTGAACCGACATTTCCTTTTTTTTTGCATGATTGATACCTTATGATATTCATAATTGAAAACACGAAATATAGGAAAAAAAGCAAGCAATGTAAAAGCAAAATTGCCAAATATGATTACTTAATTCACAATAATTAATCTTTTACATATACTTCCATGATCAGCATTATTAAATTGATTTTAATTTTGTATTGACGTAAATGTGAATTCTTTTGATTGTTAAATATTTATTAGTATAACATAAACTAAGAAATAAGATAAGGAAACTAATATAATTTTTAATGATAACATAAGTTTTTTTATTGCTTCTAAAAATCCTTTAATTGTACAAATGTTTGTGTACACATTTTTGGTTTTTAACATGGTAACAAAGATCTTATTTATTTAATGTTTTTTTAATAACATAATCCACAAAAAGGCATGTTTAGTTGAGTATTATAGGATTTATTTAATTTAAAATTTATTTCGTATAAATCTTGTAATCATGTTGAGAGCCCACTTTGGTTGATCGCTCGGCACCATATGTCCTGCATTTCGTACTAGAATTTCAGTTAAATTCCCAGCTTTCTTCACATAGCCCGCTACATCATCCCTCACTTTCCAAATTCTCCGTTTAGCCACACGGTATTCTTTAGATGAATCAAACTGTAGATTACGTAGGAAATTTTCCGTCAAAGGATATGCCACTATGATATCCAGTTGACCGTTGTAGAATAGTATACGATAGTGGGATAGTAATTTTTCTATAGTAGGAGCGACAGAATGTAAAATGTCTAATGCTAGATGTAGTTGAACTTTTTCTCCCGAGTTGAATGTGAGATTTCCTACATGGCATGCCCTTCTAACCTCATCATTCTGTAGGAGCTCAGCAAACATTGTAACATCTACATCATCATGGGTCATAAGAAAGTTGTAGTAATAGTTGAAACCAGTAAAATTCATAAAGTAGGAATCATTTGAAACCTGTCCATCCAACAGCTTGCTCATAAGCAGATCAGCTTTTACCCAATCTTCCTGTTTGATAGCAGATTGTATATCTTTTTGCATGTCTGTAAAAATCTTTTTCTGGATATCATCTATGAGACCATGTTGGTATAGATAGGAGCCATAGTCAATCTGGTTGATAGGGTCACAGTATGCATTGCCCATTGCCAACCCTTGAAGATTGATTTTCTGTTGTTTTTTTGCTCTTGGGTTTTCAGGTGTTACTTCAATTTCACCATCTCTAGTTATACTTTCTCTTATAGTAATAGTAATTTGATTTCTTCTATGTATTTCCATCGCAAGGGAAGGGATATACTTTCCAGCGTATGACTCTCCAGTGATAAAAAATTCATTGTTTTTCAAATCCGGGAATAAAGTGAAAAACTGTTCCAAACATTTGTAAAGATTTTTGGCGACGCAGTCGTCGTTGTTGCAATAACCTTCTTCTTTTGTGGTGTAGCTGAAACCGGTACCAACAGGGTTATCAATGAAAATGAGATGGTTATCAAGGGCCCAGTGATACTTCCTTTGAGCAAATCCTTTTTTTGTGGCGACGAGTGGTCCCAACTCCGTAAAGAGGCCAAACAGCGAGCTGCCGCCCGGCCCCCCTTGCAGCCACAGCACGACCGGAGCTTTCTTATTCCCAGAAAACGGCGGGAAGTACCAAAAGTACATATTGGACTGCAGGCTCTCGTCGACAGTAAAAAAGCCTGCGTGACTACTGAAACCCATCTCGTCCGTGATAGAGACCCTGGACAAGTTCTGGGCTAGCGATATTTGACCATTCTTCAAGTACGGCGTGATATATAGGGGTTCACCTGCGTTTTTCTTTAGTTCAGCGTCACTTTCTATCCTTGGATACACATTAGGGAAAAATAAACATCCTCCAAAGGAGAATAGGCACATAATTATGCAGTTTATAAAATATAACCGGCACTCCATTTCTCAAACGTTTATTTTTAAAATAAATATAAAAATTATACAAACATAGCTCACGCGCTCGACCGCCCGGAAGCCAAAAGTTTTGATTTGAATTGAAAGGTCATTGACCTGTTGGAAGGAGCCGTCAAAATGACATTATCTTTTGGATGCGTTCATTTTGAGTGCTATTAAAGGCTAACACATACCGGATGCAGCACACACGCAAAGGATCCTCTTTTTACCTTTTTGTAGGGTTTTTGCCTGGATACACGTTTTTTTGGGTCGAGCTCTACCATAAATACAGTGTGACCATTTTTGGAACAATCATTACTAATTAGTAGTATTGGTTTTCTAGTTTTTCCTCTCTTTTTATAGCGTTTATAAAAAAAAAATATTTTTTGTTATTTCTTTCTATTTTTGTTTCTTTTTTTTCAGTATAATAATTTTCCAGTCGCAAAAAAAGGAAAGCAGTATTTCCCGCGCTAATATTTTTGTCTGAAAAGTTGGCAATATTGGTAGAATCTCCGCCATCTTTTAATTGAATTGACGCCAAAGAGACGCCGATATTGTGAAACAAATAAAATTGTATTCACGTGTTCATATCGATAAATATTAGATTTAGAATCTATTCAAACAATCATGGCTGATAACGACGATCTTTTGGACTACGAGGATGAAGAGGCAGCGGACCAGCAGACCGCCGACGGGACCGCGGAAGCGGCGCCGAAGAAAGAGGTTAAGGGATCCTACGTATCTATTCACAGCTCCGGCTTCAGGGATTTCCTGCTGAAACCCGAAATATTGCGTGCCATCGTCGACTGTGGTTTCGAGCATCCATCGGAAGTGCAACATGAGTGTATCCCGCAAGCCGTCCTCGGCATGGATATCTTGTGTCAAGCGAAGTCTGGTATGGGGAAAACGGCCGTGTTTGTTTTGGCCACATTGCAGCAGCTGGAGCCGTCTGAAAATCACGTTTACGTCCTCGTAATGTGCCACACCAGGGAATTGGCATTCCAAATCAGCAAAGAGTATGAACGTTTCTCTAAATACATGGCGGGCGTCAGAGTGTCAGTATTTTTCGGCGGAATGCCGATTCAGAAAGACGAGGAGGTGCTGAAGACTGCGTGCCCTCACATCGTGGTGGGCACCCCTGGCAGGATCCTAGCCCTGGTGAACAGTAAGAAGTTGAATCTAAAACATTTGAAGCACTTTATCCTTGATGAATGTGACAAGATGCTGGAATCTCTAGACATGAGGCGTGACGTGCAGGAAATCTTCAGGAACACCCCTCACGGCAAGCAAGTGATGATGTTCTCCGCTACACTCAGCAAGGAGATCCGGCCTGTGTGCAAGAAGTTCATGCAGGACCCGATGGAGGTCTATGTAGATGATGAAGCTAAGCTGACCCTCCACGGGTTACAGCAGCATTATGTCAAGCTCAAGGAAAATGAGAAAAATAAGAAACTTTTCGAGCTCCTAGATGTGTTGGAATTCAACCAAGTTGTTATTTTTGTGAAATCAGTGCAGCGCTGCATAGCACTGGCCCAGCTACTCACCGACCAGAACTTCCCGGCCATCGGAATCCACCGCAACATGACACAAGACGAGCGTCTGTCCCGCTACCAGCAGTTCAAGGATTTCCAGAAGAGAATTTTAGTTGCAACCAACTTGTTTGGAAGAGGAATGGATATTGAACGAGTCAACATTGTCTTCAACTATGATATGCCTGAAGATTCTGATACATACCTACATAGAGTAGCCCGTGCAGGCCGTTTTGGTACCAAAGGCTTGGCAATCACAATGGTATCTGATGAGGGCGACGCAAAGATTCTCAACGAGGTGCAAGACCGATTCGACGTCAACATTACCGAGCTACCTGAAGAAATAGAGTTGTCTACATACATAGAAGGCCGATAGATTTAAGTTTATCATTCCCATTTGTACTAACTGTGGTATTTCACTACTTTCATATTTCCTTACTCACTGAGTACCTACTTGATGTTCTAAAATCTACTGTTTGGTAGAATCTTGGTTTGTAACTGCAGTTGTCCAATTACAGTTAAATGTAGGCTAAAGATTAATTAAATTGACATTGAATTTTGTGATAACTAGCTCCTGTTTTTTTATTACAATATACAAACCCTCCCTGCAAAAATAGGATTATAGGATCCCAACACGTAATGTGCCCGGCTTACGCCGCCCTTTGTACCTGCATAGGAACTCAACACTACTGTGACTTTGTAACTGCATAGGAACTCAACACTACTGTGACTTTGTAACTGCATAGGATCTCAACACTACTGTGACTTTGTAACTGCATAGGATCTCAACACTACTGTGACTTTGTAACTGCATAGGATCTCAACACTACTGTGGCTTTGTAACTGCATAGGATCTCAACACTACTGTGGCTTTGTAACTGCATAGGATCTCAACACTACTGTGGCTTTGTAACTGCATAGGATCTCAACACTACTGTGACTTTGTAACTGCATAGGAACTCAACACTACTGTGACTTTGTAACTGCATAGGATCTCAACACTACTGTGACTTTGTAACTGCATAGGATCTCAACACTACTGTGACTTTGTAACTGCATAGGATCTCAACACTACTGTGACTTTGTAACTGCATAGGAACTCAACACTACTGTGGCTTTGTAACTGCATAGGATCTCAACACTACTGTGGCTTTGTAACTCAATGGGATCTCGCCATTATTCTCTCCTTGTGTGCTGCTTGCACCAGACATTAGTTATGTAAAAAGTGTAGCTCGCTTCGCTCAAAATATGTTTTTTTTTGTGATATGTTGGTCATTACAAAACAAATGAAGTACACATTTTCCATTTTTTTTTCTATTTTTATTTAATTCAAAATGTTACGCTAAATCCTGGCCTGGCTAAAACAAAGGTTTTTTTAATACATCACTTTAAAAGCTTTTAAAATTATAGGCTCTACAAGTTAAGCTTTCATTCTCTTGATTTTATTCTGTCTTCAAAGTTGGAACTAATTTCGTGAGTTTTCCGCGCGCGATCTTGCCCGACGAGGTTTTTGGCAGAGAATCCATAAAGACCACTCCGCCGCGGAGATGCTTGCTGGATGACAGCGTGGCTGAAAGAAAGAAATAAATTTTGAACACAGAACAGTAAAAAAAAGTCCTAAAGGACAAATACAGATCACTATGTCCTAAAAGGATGCAACGGAACTACAAGCTACAATTCTACTGGTAGAATTCGATGTACATTGCGTAGCCGGTGTGACATTATAAAACCAGGATTTGACCTACATCGAATTTCACCTGTAGAATTTGCAGCCTGTAGTTTCGAAAAACGAGGCACTGGTGAAGATCGCTGGACGCTAGTGGGTGCAAGTTGCGCAGGATCGATCACTTTGGAAATCTTCGGGGAAGCCTATGTACAGCAGTGGACGTCTGAATTTTTTCCCAGTCTGGTTAGGACATTGCGGGCTGAACAACCCGATTGTCCGTAAGTAAGATGGTTCCGTGTTTCGGATGGCACGTCAAGCCGTAGGTCCCGGTTGCGGTCTATGATCACTTAGACGGCGGTCATTACACAACCATGTCAGAAGCCTGCTACTTGTAAGTAGTAGGCGGTTGAAAAATTCTAACACTAGGCTTCGTCGAGTCTTTAGACGACTCGGTGTCCCACACGAAAAGAGAAAGAGAGAGAGAAAAGAGAAGAGTGGATGACGATGATGATGTAGTGATGGTGATGCTTACTGGCAACGACATCCTTGACCTGGTCGGCAGTGAGGCGGTGTCCGCGCCTGCGCACCACGCACGCGACGGGGCGCTGGCTGTCGTCAGTGTGCGGCACCCCCACCACCGACACCTCCAGCACGCCCTCCAGCTGGCTTATCACCTCCTCCAACTCAGAAGGGTTGATCTGGAAAACAATGTAATTTAGAAGGGTGCTCGGGTGTAATGCATACTCTCTTTAAACGTAGTTAGGGCTTATAGTTTGTTACATACTTCGTCTTCTTTTTTATGTGTGGGACACCAAGTCGTCCAACGACCCAGTGAACCCTACTGTCAGAATTTTTCTAATGGCACGTTAAGCCGTAGGTATCGGTTGCTGTCTACACTGTCTAGGCAGTCGTTACACAACCAAGTCAGTACCCTGCTACTTGTAAAATTTGAAATACCTAGCGGTTGAAAAATTCAGACACTAGAGTACATATTGGGTCGTTGGACGACTCGGCGTTCCACACGCAAAAAAAGAAAGAGAGAACGGTTAGTTAAAATAAGGTAAGCAGAAGGTTAACTCACATGATAATTCCTGTATTTGATGAGCATCTTGATCCGGTCGTAGAAGTAGTAATTGCCGTTCTCGTCCCGGTACAACAAGTCGCCGGTCTTGTACCAGCCGTCGTCAGTGAACGCTTTCGCCGTCTCATCCGGGTTGTTGTAGTATCCCTGCAACGTAATACGGGCGGGCCGCTAGTATAGTATAATACGCATTTCCATCATCAATGGCCTCATATGTCTGTGACAGTCGACAGACGATTTAATAAGTGTCGGAGGCAAGATCACAGACACTACGATGCCTAGGACGCAATTATGGAAAACGCAGTGTTGCCCAGTACCTGCGCCACCCTCTCGGCCTCCCTGGCTGACTCCACACTCAAACTCAAACTCAAAATATTTAGTCAAAGTAGTAAATTTTACATTTATCTTTTTGATGGTCAGAAATTAACAATTTTAACAATAACAATTTTATGAGCCTACGCGGAACGACAAGTAGATACGTGCGGAGCCAGGACAGCTGCAGAGTCTACCACACGATAGACCTTTGTCACACGCAAATTTCTCACACACAAATCACGCCTTTATCCCTTGCGAGGTTTCCGTGCCCATTCTTAACATATTGGATCAGACACTTACGTCGAAAGATGGTCCCTTTGTCCATAACTCCCCAGGAACGTTGGGGTCTTTTATTTCGTCTCCCGTCTCTGGATTCACCAACTGCAATCGACATAAATGTAGAGTTTAAATAACGCTACATGCTACTATAAATACGCTATTAATTACTAGGGCTTTCAAATACCGCTTTATTTCAATATCGGTATTGAATACCGGATTGTTTTTTAATAACCGGAATCCCGGTGTTGGCCTTTTTCCTCTTATTTTGAATCATACTATAGCATAGATTATTTACTTCCCTACTTTCCCAAGAAATAGGTCGAAATAATGAGAAAATTTTTGGACCGGTCCAAAATTTTTTTTTTCACATTTCGACCTATGTTCCATGAGGATAGCTGTTAAGTTTCATGGGCTGGTTCACCTCTTAAAATATTTGCAGTATTTTTTTACACCTTGTATTTTACTTCAATCGTATAGAAATCATAATAATTAATAATTTAATTTATAAACTATGCAAACTAAATAAACTTAATTAATAATAAAAATCATAATTCCGGTATTACATTTTCACTACCGGTATTGAAAATAGACGAAAAAAGTAGCTAATATTGGAAGCTCCCTTAGGAATGAAGTTACCTTAACTTCTGTGTTAGGCATGGACCCAGTGCCGCAGCTGCCGATGGGTCCAAACGGGTTCGGAGCCAGCACAGCGCCTATGGTCTCCGTTTGCCCGTACGCCTCCATCAATATCGCTGTCGGCTTCAGGCGTGCCTGCATTATCATCATCATCATCATCATCATCATCATCATAAATCTTTATTGCTTTCAAGTGGTATTACAGGTGTTAAATATATTTATTGTGTCACACTTGAAACCCTGTTAGGTCACTACAAAGACATACATACATACATATATCACGCCTTTGTCCCAATGGGGTAGGCAGAGCGTTAACGATCGTAAAATTACGGTCTTTATCGCCACGTCTGACAAGTATTGAGGGCCCTTTCAGATGATTCGTGTATCTATCACTCTAGTGACCGGTTGTCAGCCTGTCGCCTAAAATTGTAAAACACATAAAACCCTCGAGTCCCGTAGTTGCCTTTTACAACACCCGTGGGAAGAAATGAGGTGATGCTATTCTAAGCCGGCATCACACGGCGGTAGGTAGATAAATAGATAATAATAAAATTTATTCACTGAAATGTTTGCCCTGCTTGTCCCGTGATGCCGGCAGAATAGAACTACGTCATCATGACAATGGTATGACATAAGGTCTATTTTTTGTTGAAATGTCCTTTAGTATGGGTTTGAAAGCTGTCAAATATAGCCTTTTCAAATGGTCATACTTTTAGGTCTTCTTTACTGAATCGGGTTGATACGTTCTCAAAAGAACATAACGCTGTCGCGTTCTAGGAAACTAACAGCGCCATCTGTTATACGCGTTTCGCTTACCTTTACGGCCATGACCAGTTCTTTGTAACACTTGGCCCCAGTAATATGGAGCATGTTGAAGCATGTGAGGTCGCAGTCTTTATCGTGTTTCAGAATAAGCGATATCGTTGACGGACTTGTCATGGTTGAATGCGGCTGAAAATGGAAATAGGAGGTTTTCTTTTACATCATTCTTCTTGCCTTATCTAGTTCTCTATCAGAGTCGGCTACCTGACCTAGGGGATTGGACGTGGAACCAGGTTTTTAAATAGAGCGTCTGATATTTGCATATGACCTAACTATAGGTTAAATCTGAATTTCTGAATTCAAATTTTATTTCTTCACCGTAAGACCAGTCGGTAATTGTACGTGAGTAAAAACACATTGGTCCATAGCGGGGATCGAACTCGGGTCTCATGATTGTAAGACCGGTTTTCAACCGGTCTTATTTTTGAGAATAAAAAAAACGAATATTCCAAGAATTCTGTAAATGGCGTTGTACTGACTATGTTACTAGATATTTGAAGGGAAAAGACAAAAAAATTGCGACGATAACTGACAGTCTGGCACGCACTGACACATTCGTTCCAAATAAGTAAATCATCGTTCTCCTTGCCTTGTCCCGTTCTCTGTCAGGGTTGGCTGCCTAACCCAAATAACGTAAATAAATAAATAAATTTATTGGAGCCCCAAACTAAGCAAAGCTTTGTACTATAGGAACTAGATAACTGATACTAATACTTATATACTGTTTTTTTGTAAATAAATACGTACATAATTATACATAGAAAACACCCAGACTCAATCCAAATATTTGTAAATTGACTTAACAAATATTTGTGTCCGGTGGGGATCGAACCCATGACACTCGGCGTAGAAGGACTATCCGCTACGCCATCGGGACAGTTCAAGATGAGTCATGATGGTTATCTAGATACAATACAACTGTTAAGCATAAAAAAAATACTGTTTACGATGTGTGTGTAGTAGGCCGTGACATAATTACAAATGACATAATTACAAATTAGTTATGCGCGTCACATTCACATTGTGTTGAATTCGAAGTGTTCATTCACTACTTCCTAACTCACATGCAAATAAGTTAAGTCCAAATACTTACGATTCTCAGAATTGGTTGCAAATTTTTCCTTATCACAGTAAGGTGAATAAAATGAAAGTGTTGAAAAAACAGATAAATATTTTATAGTCTGTCAAATATAGGATGGTACCTGTGATGTTTATGGATCACCTATACAGGGTGTAAAATAGCTGCAAATATTTGAAGGGGTGAACCAGTCCATGAAACTGAACAACAGTTTTTCAGTTTTTGTTGTTCAGTTTCATGGACTGGTTCACCCCTTCAAATATTTGCAGCTAATATTTTTACACCTTATATTTTACCGACTATAAAACATTTATATTTTATAAATATTTACTAACTAATAGCACGTGACGTTATGTTAAATAAATCAGCTGAAAGATTAATAAATTAGCACGTTGAGTTCATACATGCATACACAAATCACGCCTTTATCCCTCGCCGTGTAGGCAGAGCGTTAACCACTGTACATACGCATACTACTTCAACGATAGCCACAACCATCCATTGCTGGACTTATGGCATCCCCCAATTGGTGGGCATTAAGACTACTCACAAAACAGAGGCAGATGGTTTGGCGAGCGCAGTATAATGTATTGTAAATATTTACAAGGAAAGCTGCTTTCTT
Source organism: Keiferia lycopersicella (assembly GCA_029255805.1). Classification (NCBI taxonomy): domain Eukaryota; kingdom Metazoa; phylum Arthropoda; class Insecta; order Lepidoptera; family Gelechiidae; genus Keiferia; species Keiferia lycopersicella. The sequence continues at coordinate 491,544 of JARACZ010000015.1, read as the reverse complement.
GTCTGCCTACCCTGCAAGGGATAGAGGCGTGATATGCGTATGTATGTAAAGCTGCTCTCCATTTCCTGAATCCATCCCGCATTTTACGACGATGATACTATTCATTCACTAAACTAAACTCTGACACCAGGGTTCATCGGGTCGTTGGACGATTTGTTGTCCCACACACAAAAGAGAGAGAGAGGGAGAGAGAGAGAGAAGAGAGATGCTATTCAGCTATCCTTCCTTGGGGTACCAGAAAACCTTAGTTTCCATTTGTCCCTAGAAAATTTGTCACTAGTGACAGTTAGCTATAACATTCCCATCTTTCGCAAGAGACAGATAAGAACAACTTGTATCCACTCGCATTTGATGTACCTACAATGCTTGTGCCATCGTCGGCGCGCCATAAGTTGAATGAAATTATTTATTATGATGAAAAGACCACTAAAATGACCACTAAAGTGCCGTGTGATGCCGGCTTAGAATAGCATCACCCCACATCCTTCCCGTGGGTGTCGTAAGAGGCGACTAAGGGACTCGAGAGTATTAGTGTATTGCAGTTTTTAGACGACAGGCTGACAGCCTGTCACTATGGTGATGCACATGTTTTCTGGAACAACCTTGGAAAACAGTCCTCAAAAATGTCAGACGTGGCAATAGCGACCGTATTCTTACGGCTGTTAACGCTCTGCCTACCCCGCAAGGGATAAAGGCGTGATATATGTATGTATGTATGTAAAAGACCACTATAAATGACCTTTGCATACAATAAATTATCCATCTGTTAAATTATAGATTTCATTAGACTTATAGCGCACTGACAATGGTGCCAGCAGTATACTTAGTAGGGCTTCCAATACCGGTATTCCGGTATTGTCTAATACCGGGATCCCGGAGTTCTTTGGTCTATTTTCAATACCGGTTCTGAACATGTAATACCAGGATTACGGTTTTGATGATTTATATATGATTCAAGTAAAATTCAAGTAAAATATACAGTTACCTATCCGCTCTTATTTTGTTACTTTTCCAAAATTTCTACGATGTCAAAATTTATTTGATTTTCAGTAATTTTGAAGTTAAAAGAAACTTTGCATTAAATAATCTTTTAATGTTTTTAGTGTGATATTCGCAAAATAAGAGGAAAAAGGCCAATATCAGAATACCGGGATCCCGGTACTTAGAAAAAGCGGTATTCGAAAGCCCTAGTACCAAGCCTAGTTACCTACATCAAAGCTAAGTAGGGAAAAATCGTTCTCATGTGTTTTTGTGGGGACAAATGGGAACCAGGGCCAGAAGACTATTGAATCTTACCTTATATTTGTTAATGATCTCAATGAGGTGTTCTATGTTATCTGTGATGGAAGTCTGCAACTTCACTTGGTTTATGATCGGAGTGAACATCGCGTTGAAGTAGCCTGATATCCACTGGACCGGAGAATTGTTGAACAACAGGGGAGGCCTAAGACATAATACAACATGTATAATTAGAAAGATTAAGATCAATAAGATGGATATCATCAAACTCCTTGCCTTATCCCGTTCGTTTCTCTGTCGGTCGGCTACCTAGTTAGCCTAGGGGATTTGACGTGGAACCAAGTTTTTACACAGAGAGACTGCAATCTGACCTTTGAAACCCGAAGGCTCACCTGGCCCGAATCCTAAGTTAAGTCACATTCACATATCATCCGAATTCAAATGATATTTGAATATGGGCTTCATCACGATGTCTTCACCGTAAGAGAAGTCGGTAAATGAAATTGAGCAAAAACACTTTGGTACATGGCGGGAATCGAACTCAGGGTCTCACGATTGTAAGACCGGTGTCCTTTGGCACCGACGCCCAGATGCAATGAGATGGATGGGTATAAATAAATAAATTATTGAAGCTATAAAAAAAGGTCTGCAAAAGTGCGACCTGTGTATCGACCATAAAAAGGGCGTTATCTCTACAGCAAAGTTTAATCACGCGACTTTTATTTCTGTTCTCTGACTCGTTAAATCTTCTATGAGGATCAGAGGCGATATAAAATCACATTTCATACAAAATAAAACGAGAATAAAAATCGCGGAGTAGAGGTCTTACCTTAAACCAAAAAATATATTTTATGTACCTAGCTACTACACCCGGCTTTAATTACATCATTAGATAAAGAAACGATCTGTAAATGGCGGCGGTTACCTAAGTGTGAGAGAGAAAGCATGAACGCCTGGTATATGTAAGAGCCTCAGTGGGAGAAAGAAAGCACGACAATTGGCCGCCATTTAAAGATAGTATCTTTATCTGTACGGGTTTTACCTTATTCAGCGTATTGTAGGTATGTAGAGTCTGCGCCGTGAAAGAAGTCCCGCGAAAAAAATTTAAATGACCCTTATGGACTGGGTCTCCATTGAACGAGCAGCCTCAGATGCTCACTGCCGCGCGCAGCATGCGGAACAATGCGCGGTCGGTGTAGACGGTTTTTCGCCCGAGCATGATAATTTTCACATGCGCTGCTCAGGCGAAACACCGACCTCGCATTGCGCCGCATGTTGCGCGCGGCAGTAAGCATCTGAGGCTGCTCGTTCAATGGAGACCCAGCTATTGACCATAAGAGTCGTCAGATTAAGGGTCATTGAAACGTTTTTCGTGGGACTTCTTTTGCGGCGCGAATTCTAGTACTTACTTGTCATATTTAGTGTGTACACTAAAACGCATAAACGTCAGGAACTGTCTTATGAGAGTGCCGTGTTTGAAAGCTGCCACCTTGGGCATGCCAGTAGTCCCACTAGTGGTCACCAGCCATGCGTATATCTTGTCTGTGTCGTATTCTTCTAGCCTAGAAAGAGTAAAATAAAAGGCTTATAACAGTTAAATAAAGCCAAATTGTATTCAATCCTTCACAGCGGCTCCTCATTTATTACAACAAATAATATATATAAAAAAAATATGTATTTTTATTACATTATACCTGACTTATCCTATTATACTTTTTTTTATAATTTAAACGCGTTTTGTTTTCCTACCTTTTACTTGACATTGGCACAAAGTAAACTAGAGCCATAAACAAAAAAATAAAGTTTGACTGGCAAGGCCCAAGTGTGCTACTTTTTTGTCATTGTAACGCCATCGAAACTCAACTGACATTCATTGCCACTGTGATTTTCTGTTACTTAAAATTGTTAGCAGACTACGAAATGACCGGAATCATCCCACACTGAGATCCAATCGACATCCAACTAAAACGATTTTCATTTAGCAGACTGTCAGATGAGCTACTTTAATAACGATGTTTTGTATGAAAATTGATGACGTCACATTGCGTCTCTAGTTTCGACTTTTAAATTAATTTTTTGTTTAATAATAAAATTTGTATATTCCGAAAAACTATATCGTACAACTTTTGTATTTATTAATGACCCAGTCTTCTAACGGATTATGTTCGTCCTCCTATCTATCACCTGCGTTTGCTGACTTCCTTGTAAAGTTATTATTATTCGGAGCAAAATATTAGTAACGCAGATTAATTATATAATATCATAGTACCGTAATAGGGCTTTCGAATACCGCTTTCTTTCAATACCGGCATTGAATACCGGATTGTCTTTTTTAAATACTGGGATCCCGGTATTCCGGTATAGGCCTGTTTCCTCTTATTTTGCTAAAACCACACTATAACATTAAAAGATTATTTAATAAAAGTTTATTTTAACTTCAAAATTGCGGAAAATCAAATAAATGTTGACAGCGTAGCAACGCAAGTACGAAAAAGTAACGAAATAATAGCTCATAACTGTATAATTTACTTCAATCATATAGAAATCGTCAATACCGTAGTAATCCCGGAATAACATTTTCCGGTATCAATACCGGTATTAAAATAGACCAAAGAACTCCGGGTCCCCGGTATTAGCTAATGCCGGGATACCGGTATTGGAAGCCCTATACCGTATTTATTTATGACCTTTGCTATGGAGCAGTCATTGATTTAAACATAAATACATACATACATATATCACACCTTTATCCTTAGCGGGGTAACGGCCGTAAGAATACGGTCGCTATTGCCCCAACTGATATTTTCGAGGATTGTTTTCCAAGGTTGTTTCAGAAAACATGTGTATCACTACTATAGTGACAGGTTGTCAGCCTGTCGCCTAAAAATTGTAATACACCAATCAATACTCTCGAGTCCATTAGTCGCCTTTTACGACACCCGCGGGAAGGATGTGGGGTGATGCTATTCTAAGCCGGCATCACACGGCACAAACATAAATTACTTACTGAAATTCCTTTTCACTTCCATGTTCATCGTCATTCTCCTCGATAAACTTAGCGAGTGTAGTACTGCCATCGAAGGTGACGATTTTGACATCTAATCCAAGGTCCTCAGCTGCCTTGGCGTAAACATCAGCGTGGTCTTGCTGACAGAATGCTATCTTCGGTGATGTTAATTTGAACAGATTCCTTATTTCGTCTGTAAAAGAAGTATAAAGATAACTTTTAGATAAAAAAACATTTAAAATATACAGGGTGTAAGAGACGGTGTAACGAAAACTTTGCAGACGTGATCAGACCATGAAACTGAACAACTTTTTGTATGGGGGCGATGATGGTATATGTGAAAATTTTTTCGACCTCCCATACAAAATTCCCTATCAGCTGACTGACTTTGTAAGGGAAGTTGAAAAATTTTTTTCGTTTCCCAACATGCCCCCATAGTAAAAGTTGTTCAGTGTCATGGTCTGATCACGCCTACAAGGTTTTCGTTACACCGTCTCTTACACCCTGTATATTATTGCAGATATATGAGCAATTTTTGAATGTAAAGAAATGTTTCTTTCTTTCCATTTCGGAAATTAAACCGTAGTATATCTCGATCAGTTAAAGAAACGATTCCGAGTTGGTAACATTATTGTTTGTTTCTCTATTCTCTATCAAAATAAAGTCGGACAAGGATCTTTTGGCGCTTGTGTGATATTGACAGGAGGGCGCTGTACGCATTGAAATCTGTCACAATGGTGCCATTTTGCTTGCATTTTACAAGATGACGTCGTTAGTTCCGATTTCCACCACGCGCCAAAAGATCCTTGTCGGACTGTATATGACAATATGAGCGGGATGTCAACAATAATTTTGCCCTTTCGGGATCGTTTCTTTAAAAAATCAAGTAAGAAATGTTGCTTTCTTACCATTTCGGAAATTAAACCTTACCTTTAGTAATCCACATACATACATATATCACGCCTTCATCCCTTGCGGGGTAGGCAGAGCGTTAACGGCCGTATTAATACGGTCACTATCGCAACGTCTGTCATTTTTGAGGATTGTTTTCCAAGGTTGTTTCAGAAAACATGTGTATCGCTGTAGGTTGTTAGCATGTCGCCTAAATATGCAATACACATGAAACCCTTGAGTTCCTTAGTCGGCTTCTACGACACCCACGGGAAAGGAATGGGGCGATCGGCATCACACGGCAATATAATATAACCTTTTCTATGCTTTCACAAAATATTGTAGATACTTCCTGTAGTTTGGGTTTCCCCACAGTTGTTCGAGTTTCGCCGAATTTTACAACAGAATTTTGAAAATAAACAAAAGTACTAAAGCAAAATAAACAGACAAAGACCGGTTTCGCAGAATTTTTACCGCACGTATAAAACACACGAGCTACCTTGTTTGTAAGTAGTAGTGGAGATAAGAGATTGTGCGTGATAATTATAGTAGACCTAGACATACTACGGAAAAACAGTACAGTAACTACATACCTAATTTGAGTAATTAATACCATGTGTTTCTGAACCGCCTACACGCTTTATATTCAACCCGTGAATAGCGTAGTTACATACATACGTACATAAATCACGCCTTTATCTCTTGTGGGGTAGGCAACTTACGGCTGCTATCGCCACGTCTGACAAGGATTGAGGGCCCTTTCAGATGATTCGTGTATCACTATAGTGACAGGTTGTCAGCATGTCGCCTAAAATTGTAATACACATGAAACCCTCGAGTCCCTTAGTTGCCTTTTACAACACCCGCGGGATGAAATAGGGTGATGCTATTCTAAGCCGGCATCACACGGCAAAGCGTAGTTGACTGTGTATAAACTTATTCCTTAGATACTATGTCATTATGAACAACCTATGTATACATTTGCTTGCTTTTCCAAATTAAAAAAAATATATATCTATCACAAGCGGCCCGCCCAGCGGCAGCGCCCGCTGTAACTCGTTTTCCCGTGAGAATAAGATGTTTTCCTGGCAAGTATTATACATAAAAACCTTCCTCTTGAAACACTCTATCTATTAAAAAAACTGCATTAAAATCCGTTGTATAGTTTTAAAGATTTAAGCAAACATACATACAGACAGACGCGATTTTGCTTTATACTATCACTTACATAGTGTACTAGTCACTACGACTTAGCAAAATTTCCGCAAATTCTAGTTCCAATTTCTATCCTATCACGTTTGATTCATTTTTTTAAACATTTTATACTCTCTCTTTGTGTTTTTTTGTGTGGGACACCGAGTCGTCCAACGACCCAATGAACCCTAGTGTCAAAATTTTTTAAACAAATTCTAAAGGAACATTTTACATTTTTATTCTTATTTCAGCACATAAGGAATACAAAGTCGAAATTAACAATAGAGTAAACATTAATAGCAGTAGGTATCAGAATGGCAATGGCGACAGATTCCGACAGCTGTTTTGATGGTTTTTGTAGAATTTTGGCATAAAATAGGTTTGTTTCCTGACAGGTCAAATGAGCTACTTTTTAAAACGATCTAAAATCGTTTTTTGTTTGAAGAACTAGTAGTATGACGTCACGCCGCCGTAAGTATTTGGATGGCGTCAAAACACTTACTTTTATATTATTTTTCTGTTTATTAATTCAAACTTTGAATATTTCGAAAAATGTGAAGTCCGTAGTATTTTTGGACTATAGTTTTAAGCGTACAACTGTTATATTTTTTTAATGACCCAAGAAACAAGCGAATTGTTGCTAGAATCGAAAACACTGTAAAGATCGTACGGGAACTCCGTTGACTCATCGGGAGCACCCGGGAGGCCCTCAGCTCTAAAACCGGGATGGCGTCATACCAAGCCATTGCTCCCAATAGCAATTGATTGTTTTATTAGTTTCCTTGTTTGTACAGCTTGTGCTTTGTAGATGCCAATTCAGTCTGGCGGGTTTTACCAGATGGCAAGTTTTGAATTAGGTCGCAACGAATAGGCGCATATTCTTGGTATACAGGGTGTAAGGACGGTGTAAAAAAAACTACAGGCGTGCTTAGACCATGAAACTGAACAACTACTTTTTCTATAGGGGCTATGTTGGTAAACGTGAAAATTTTGTCGACCTTCCATACAAAATTCCCGATCAGCTGAGTGACTTTATATGGGAACTCGAAAAAATTTTTTCGCTTCCCAACATAGCCGCCATAGCAAAAGTTGTTCAGTTGCATGGTCTGATCACGCCTGCAAAGTTTTCGTTACACCGTCCCTTACACCCTGTATAGTAATAAAATTCTATGGTAATTGAAAGATGCAAGATCTACATGGTAAATGATATTACTTTAAGTTTTAGATAGGTACCGTCTCCTAGACGACTAGTATGGCCTCGTGACATGGTTTTGTAACGACCGCCGTCGTCTGTAGTTATCTTATCATAGACAGACATTTCATAGACAGAAATCGAGAGTTCGAGGCCGACGGCTAAACGTGTACTCCGGTGCACCGAACCATCTTTCACGGACTATGAGATCGTTCAGCCTTCAACGACCTAATCAAAGTGGGGACTAACTCCATCATAATTCTCGTTGTCGGGGTCGGGGGGATTTGATCAACCTAGGGGATTTGACGTGGAACCGAGTTTATACACAGAGCAACTGCCATCTGACCTCTGCAACCCGAAGGCTAACCTGGCCCGAATCTTAAGTTAAGTAAACTACAACTCAATCACAAAGTGCTAACTAAAAAAATGTAGGATTTTCCCCAGAGTCGAACCTGGAACCTCAGATCCTGGCGACCGCTCGAACCACGAAACCATGGAAGTGGGTTCGTACTTAGTATCTTGATAGAAAAAAAAAAATAAGCGATAAAGTATCGCGTACCGATGTTTCCAGGGGAAACTGCTATGATTTGAATTCGTTAAAACATATATACATACATACACAAATGACGCCTATATCCCTGGCGGGGTAGGCAGGGCAATAACGACCGTAAAATTACGGTCATCGCCACGTCTGACAAATGTCTGAGGATCGTTCCAGATGCCGTGTATCAATATAGCACAAAATGAGCCAGTATTTATTTTGTGACTATAGTAACAGGTTATCAGCCTGTCGCCTAAAATTGCAATACACATGAAAACCTTAGAGTCCCTAAAAGGTCAAAGATCAGGTTAAGGTAACGCTAGTTACTAGTTATTATTCTGTGGTTAAGGTCGAGGTTAAAAAACTTACCATATTTAAAGTAAGGGTCTACTCCAACTATCGGGTACCCATTGAATGTGGCCGCGTAGAACGGGATGTGGAGGTCCAGGTGGTTCCTTCCGCCCAGAGCCAGCACGTCGCCAGCTCTGAGGCCTATGCTCCTCAAGCATCGCGCCAGGCGAATGCTTCTGGACAGCACTGAGCCGTTGGTCTCCTCTTGGCCTGTTGCAGCGTCGATCTGTGAGGATAGATTAAAATATGATTGATTTCACAGCACGGACCATAGTTATATGTGTTCGGGCGTTAGGGAAATTCCTTGAAGATGTGTGGCAGTTTCGCGCCGCGCCACTACGCTGTGATTGACACTGGCCGTGTGGCAAACGTCATTAATTATTATGAAGTTTTCGAAAGTACGGATGCGTCTCGAGTTAGTATTATGTTCCTTGGTTGTATCTTTACATATGATATGATAGATATACTAATATAATTTTCATGTCATGTGCTATTCCTACTAACACGTTCTTTAATTTCACCACTGACCTCAATAATCTCATAGAATGTCTATGTATTTCACCGTAGTAAATAGATACTATGTTCGAGCAGCATAGTCTTCGGTCCCATTTCGTCCCGGAAGACCTCAATTCGTAAAGTACGTAAAATATTATATTGCCTAAAATCATAGACTCAAATGACCACAGTAAAAATCTGTCAGAAAGAGCATCGAACATATTTGTATGAAGCCTGGCATACCTAATCTTCTAAGTGTTCACCCGCAAGGGCCCCACTATGGAGACTTGAAATGTTGGCGACCACTGATGGTACTTGTGGCAATCGACAGAGAAAAATATTACAAAACGAAAGTGTTACGTGATAAAATGTCGAAAGTGATATACTTTAGGAGATATTGAGCTTTCAAAATAAAAAAAAAATATTTTATCCACAGTATTTTCTTTGTGAAAAAAAAAATTAAATCATTTTAAAGTATTAATTACATTTATTACATTTTTTAATAAGAGTAATTCGCATTTTCTCTTCAATCTCAGTATTATTACAATACTTAAAACTATTAGGAATATCGTATATGTAGGAAAAATCTGGGTATGTATTGTAATGAAATGAACTCTATAAGTTACGTATTTATTTATTTGAATTGCATCTAAGTAACAAGGTTTTGCACTCAACTTAATTATATAATTATAACATTATACTAAATTATATTAATATACTAAAATGGCTGATAGTATCAATAAAATTGCACAATATTATAGCAATAATTAAGTCTGACACACAAAACAGACACCTCGCTTGTGGGTCGATGTTCATCGACATAATTATATAGTCTTTTAAAACAAAACAGAACAACAATAACAAATTAAAAACGAAAACTTAATACACAACAAAATAACAATCGTCTCACAGATAATGAAAGCTGTCTACGACACTTGCACACAGTAGAAAGCACAGTGGCTAACTGATTTTCCAAACCAAATAAGGTTGAATAAAAAAAAAATGCCACGCACAGGACATGGTTCCTAGAAAATGGGATAAATGTGTGCGTAAGTAAGCGCACAGGTAATAAAATATCTGGATGACAGCAAACAATGGAGCGCAGAGCGACGGTCGGTCTGTTGTGTGACGAGATGAGATGTACTATACTATATCTGTATTTATCTATAGCTGTCCTTGTCGCACGCGGTTTCCACTTTTCGCCGGTTTTGTTACCACTCACTAGTAGCCAACTAATTAATATAGTGTGGAAGTTATAGGCCACACTTGAATATATCACAGTGGAAGTATATTATTGGAAATTAAATAAATACACAGACATTTTTTTCTAGCCAGAAGTTTTTCACAACAGACAGTGACAGACATAATCAACAGCCTGCATTTGTTACAAGCTATGACATGATACTATAACTCGATTTTTATAACTGTGCGTTTGGAGCTGTAAAAATATGTATGGGATGACACTTCAATCGTATAGAAAAAGTGACAGCTCCAATCACACAGTTTTAAAAATCGAGTTAAAAACTAACTATGGCTATGGTATTACTGACAGGAGCATAAACCTCTTTCAACACCAATCATACCTACCTACCTATATAATAAATAATAGTTAAAAAATGCTTTTTCATTCACAAACAAATACTATAGATAATATATATTTTTTTATTTTGAAAGCTCAATATCTCCTAAAGTATATCACTTTCGACATTTTATCACGTAACACTTTCGTTTTGTAATATTTTTCTCTGTCGATTGCCACAAGTACCATCAGTGGCCGCCAACATTTCAAGTCTCCATAGTGGGGCCCTTGCGGGTGAACACTTAGAAGATTAGGTATGCCAAATAGGTTGGATGCTCTTTGTCAGTTTCCACAAGTCACAACAACACAACAGGTACCTACGAGTCATACGTCCTTGGTCATACTCATACGCTACATACTAACTACTACGCTATAATCAAAATACGTCTCGAGTGTCTCGACTCAAGAGATGTGACGCCATGAAAAAAAAAAACAAACAAAAAATAGATCCGGAAATCATATATTGACCAGCAGATTTAGATCCTGGCCTCCAATTGCCATTATGAACCTGAAAACAGTTCACACCCTAAACATGTGTGAGGGCCCCAGAATTTGAAGACCACCTTCCTCCAATGAGCCTCCTGGTCTATCTGGTGATGCTGGCTTCGTACCTGGTCCATGCTACCCTCGGCATCAGGTACGCGGTGAAAAATATCGATCAAGCAGACGGAAGCAATGAATCTTAGGCAAACCACGTACGTACCAACCACGTAGGTACCCACGTAGGTAGGGTCACTCTGGCAGAAATTGTATTGGAACCCATAAGTGAACTAATCGCTAAAACAAACGCTTGGGTCTGAACTACTATAAAATATTAAGTCCTACTGGTAGGACCGTGGGCCAATATGACTACTTAGCTTATATCGCTCTGGGCCTCAGGAGGATACAAAAACCAAAATCATTATCACTACCTAGACTACCTAGTATAAAGCAAAGTCGTCTGTCTGTATGTATGTATGCTTAGATCTTTAGAACTACACAACGGATGTTGATGCAGTTTTCTATAATAGATAGAGTGATTCAAGAGGAAGGTTTATGTGTATAATACTTGCCGGGAAAACAACAAGTTCACACGGGAAAATAGGTTCACAGCGGGCGGAGTCGCTAGTTAACTATAACAGCGTTTCTCTACTTATACATAGTTACATATATCACGCCTTTATCCCTTGCGGGGTAGGCAGAACGTTAAAAGCCGTAAGGATACGGTCGCTATCGCCACGTCTGACATTTTTGAGGATTGTTTTCCAAGGTTGTTTCAGAAAACATGTGTAGTGATAGGTTGTCAGCCTGTCGCCTAAAAATTATAATACACCAATACTCTCGAGTCCCTTAGTCGCCTCTTACGACACCCACGGGAAGGATGTGGGGTGATGCTATTCTAAGCCGGCATCACACGGCATTTCTCCACTTATACCCCTAACTTATAACCTAGTGTCCTAACCACTTGACCACCGACGCTCTTAAGTCAGTTTTGATCAATTTGTAGACTGTCACAGAAACTGATATTATGTCTATTAAATCGGAGGAACTAATTTCCTAAGTATTTGAAACAATTATACGTAATCTATTGCCGGCCATCGTTTTTTTTTTATCCAAAACATTATAAATTATTTTGACCAAAGTCCAAGACCTTGATCAGAATATTGTTTAGACTTTGGTCTCATTCAACTTGACCGAGTAGTTTTTTGTTCCTTATACGCCATAGTTGTTATCATCATTATTATAACATTTAGGTACCTACATAGAGTAGAGCGTCAGTCGCTAAGTGGTTAGGGCACCGGTCTTACAATCGCGAGATCCGAGTTCCATCCCCGCCATGTACCAATATGTTTTTACTCACGTACATTTACCGACCGCTCTTACAGTGAAGGAAAAGCATTGTGATCAAACCCACATTCAAATAAAATTTGAATTTAGATGATATTTAAATGTGACTTAACCTAGGATTCGGGCCAGGTAAGCCTTCGGGTTGCAGAGGTCAGATGGCAGTCACTCTGTGTAAAAACTTGGTTCCACGTCAAATCCCCTGGTTAGATTACCGACCCCGACAGAGAAACAGGATAAGGCAAGGAGAATCATGAGGTACCTACATATATTTTTGTGTGAACCTTGAATCGCTGCGTAGGCTGTAGCTAGATACTGTCTGTAGATTAGATAAACTATATCAGAAGGAATCACCCGGAAGTAGACTGTAGGTTGCGTGTTTTTCTTGTAAAAAATAATCTATTATCGCCATTTCTTATAGCATGAGTTTTAGGGTTATAGAATACATAATTAATACATAAAACAAGCGGAAAACATCATCAGATAAAGAAACGATCTGTACCGAAATGGCGGCGGTTACCTAAGTGTGAGGGAGAAAGCATGAACGCCTGGTATATGTAAGAGCCTCAGTGGGAGAGAGAAAACACGATAATCGGCCGCCATTTACAGATCGTTTCTTTATCTGTACGGGTTATACGCGGCATCCAGATTGTCCACAGATCTGGATTATGCTATTATTTGAAAGGCCCTTAGAATAAAAATAATAATCTGTAAATATTAATCATCTCGTATTCATAGCTATTGTGCACGTCTCATCCGCCTTTCGCCAAATGCCATTTCTCTCCTGTAGGTCTGCTGTAAGAAATTTCTTTTTTAGAGATAAGCAGTGCCTGTTGTGTCCATTTTATTTATGTTTTTTTCCTGTAAAATTTCTTGTGTACAATAAATGATAAAATAAATAAATAAATAAATGATATACCTATTGCTGTAACTGATTTTAAACAAGGATTGGAATGTCTATCATAAACCTAGTAATTTTTAATCTTCATTAATTACACCCGCTTGATCTGGCTCGTTAATGAATAGGAGCCAGGCTAGGTATTCCATACAATCAGTTTAACCTTGGCAATGACAAAACAAGATTCAACTATTTTAATACCTATTTAAGTTTAGTTTCTAATTATTGGAAAACTAGCGGCCTGCTTCAGCGGCTGCGCCCGCTGCAACTCATTTTCCCATAGGAGTAAGGATTTTTCTCGGTAAGTATTATAGGTACATAAAAACCTTCCTCTTAAATCGCTCAGTTGTGTAGTTTTAAAGATTAAAGCAAACATACATACATGCACAACTGAAACGTTGTGAATAGGAATGGTGGAAGGGGAAGACCTAGACGAACGTACCTAGATCAAATCGGGGTCGTTCAAAAGAAAGGTCCAGGTCAAAAGTACCCTAAACCGACGAGCATGTATGAAAAGTCTGATGAATGTTGAGGCAGCGAATGTTGGAAGGATGTAGTCTCTGCCTACCCCTCCGGAAAAAAGGCGTGATTATATCTATTCCATACCTTTTATCTTCTAATACAGGAAGTTGTTTAGAGTAGGTACAGACAGACCCACTGTTGAGGTATAGACGTAGATAGATTTGATAAGGTGATTAATAATATTGCCGTGTGATGCCGGCTTAGAATAGCATCACCCCATTTCTTTCCTATGGGTGTCGTAGAAGCCGACTAAGGGACTCGAAGGTTTCATGTGTATTGCAATTTTAGGCGACAGGTTGACAACCTGGCACTATAGCATCGAGGTAATATGTACTAGCGTACAGTACATATTACCTCGATGCACTATAGTGATGCACGACTGATCTGAAACGACCCTCGAACATTTTGTCAGAGGCGGCGATAACGGCCGTAGTTTTACGGTCGTTAACGCTCTGCCTACCCCTCTAGGGATATAGGCGTGATTTATGTATGTATGTGTGATTGACAATATTAGATCACGAGCCGATGAGGTGATGGCGGTGTGATAATCAATACTGCAGTAAAACTAGTACAACATAGAAATCGTAGTTGATAACTGTTGATAAAAATAGTTTAGATGCTTATCATCTTCCTGTTTACCAGGGTTCGAAGGATATATATCAATGGATATATATCATGATATATATCCGATATATATCCAACGACTTTTTGTGATATATATCAATATTTTTTAGTCTTTTTCGATGTATTTCTACTTCTAGTGGTACATACATAGTACATACAGTAGTAAAGTTATAATTCAAACTTTTTTTTTACTTATATGTTAATAGGTATTACGCAATAAACAATAAAATAAATGAGTAACGAAAAGTTGGTAAACAAATATAAAATCAAGTAAATAAACCGAGATATGGATATTATGAATTACCCGCGGGTAGAACGAATAATTTACATTCAACTCGACTGATGTACGATCGAATACAAAATTATTATTATTTATTTATTATTTAACAATTTAAATACATTTTTTAATAATTAATTATATTTATGTAAAACATATGCAACAAATATACAGAAATAATACTATAAAATAACAAACTGAAGTTCATACAAAATGGATATATATCAAAGTTGATATATATCGGACATATATCATAAATATCCGATATTTTGATATTTATTATAAATATCGGATATTTTCGAACCCTGCTGTTTACCAAAACCGTGTGATGCCGGTTTAGAATAGCATCACCCCATTTCTGCCCGTGAATGTCGTAAAAGGCGACTCAGGGATGAATCCAGGGAATGGGCAGCAGCGTTCCCTGTGAATGTTACTAACAGCACCTTGCACTGCGCCCGCCAACCCGCCTGCCAAGCGTGGTGTGTACGGCAAATAGGGGGACGCCCATGTCCAGCAGTGGACTTTTGTGGCTGTTGTAGTGGTAGTAGCAGTAGCTTACATAACTAAAAAAAAAATTAGTTCGCTACTTAGGTAGGAAGATAAGTAGGTACCTGCGTACTAGTACAAAGTTTTGAATTGAAAGGTTTATTGTAGGTAAGACTAGGGCTTTCGCATACCGGTATTTTTCAATACCAGTATTGAATACCGGATTTATTTTTTCAATACTGGTATAAATTTATAATATAAGTATCGAAATCATCAAAACTGGTATCCCAGTATTAGGTTTTCAATACCGGTATTGAAAACCGTCCAAAAACGTCTGGGATCCCGGTATTGACCAAATTGTATTCGTCTTTTTTTTCCCGGTATTGGAAGCCCTAGTTAAGACTATCATTCAAAGACATGGCGCGGGCGAAATGCGTCTTTAAAATTGTATGTGCTATCTCGACTCCCTTCAACCCAACTCGAAATAAGGGGTTGGGAACAGGATTATTATGCAGGATAATTTTTAATTTATACATTTACTTATTATGTACTTTATTTTTGGGAATGTGGGAAATATATGTGGGAATTGATTAGTAAAGTAAATTGTGTGATAGAAGCATAAAAGTAACAATTGTCGCATGGAACGAAAAGGCACTTTTCAGAAATTGAGCTCCAGGCTTTTGAGATGCAAAAATCCATAGTGCATGCTATCAGCCCATAGAAATCGCATCAGATGGCCTTGGGCTGCGAGACAGCTACATGCTTCATATCCTAGCTACTAGATTTAATGCCGTTCTCACACTTAACGCACAACGCAGCGCTAAAATAATGCTGAGTAACGCATGAGTCTGTCAGACCGTACTAGAAACGTCAATCGCCATACTAAAACCGCTGTTGACGCAGGTTCAGTCCAACGCACGATTTTATTTTTGTGATGGACTCTACTACGATTTCGGCCCCGGGGCCATCTAATTTACGCCGGAAAAGGCACGATAGTGCGCTACTAGCGTCAAGGCGTCAACAGCATAAATGCACAAACATAATGACTTGCTGGAAACTAGTGGCGCAGTGGTAGTGCGACTGCCTTTGACGCAACAGGTTCCGGGTTCGATTCTCGGTGGGTCACTCACAAAGTTGATATTTATCACTTTGTGAATTTGTTCCTAGTCTGGTTAGGCCATTGCGGGCTGAATCACCCGATTGTCCGTAAGTAACATGGTTCCGTGTTTCTGATGGCATGTTAAGCCGTACGTCCCGGTTGCTGTCTATGATCACTTAGACGACGGTCGTTACACAACCATGTCAGAAGCCTGCTACTTGTAGAAGGCAGTTGCGAAATTCCGACACTAGTGTTCATATGGTCGTTAGACGACTTGGTGTGCCACGCGAAAAGAGAGAGAGAGAGAGTGATGATGTGACCCACAGATGTCAGAAAACATATTGGAAATATTTTTTTATACTAGTGGATGGAAACCGGAATTCCAGAATTTTGAAAAACCGGAATATGGGATCGATTTTGCCGATATTGCTATTCAATTTTTTTTAACTGGCCGTTAGGTAAATGGAAAAACGGAGAATATTTTGTGGTTCATATTATGGTGGCATATCTAACCATTTAACTTTTAAATTTACATACATACATACATATATTATATCACGCCTTTATCCCTTGCGGGGTAGGCAGAGCGGTAACGGCCGTAAGAATACAGTCGCTATCGCCACGTCTGACATTTGCGAGGATTGTTTTCCAAGGTTGTTTCAGAAAACATGTGTATCACTATAGTGACAGGTTGTCAGCCTGTTGCCTAAAAATTGTAATACACCAAAACCCTCGAGTCCCTTAATCGCCTCTTACGACACCCGCGGGTAGGATATGGTGTGATGCTAGTCTAAGCCGGCATCACACGGCGTGACACTTTTAAATTTAAACAACTGTAAAGCAAAAATAAAATCAATGAAAACATTTTAATGTGTTCCAAAATCGTTAGCTCAAAAACGGTTTCCAAAACCGTGTATTTTTTTCTAGTGGTAAATTTAATTAATCAATTTAGACTTTGGTCAATAAATATAAAGAAATTTAGGTAATACTTGCCTGAAAAATTCCCTCTGGGTCTTTTGCTCTCATACAATCCATAAACATTGCACCAAGGGTATACCGTCCGCTTTTGGATTTCTCTTCATACAACTTCAACATTTCCATCGACATTTTTACCACTTTTTGTTCAAAACTTGTAAAAAAAACTTCCAAGTTCAAAGTTTATAAAAATGAAATCAGGTAAGGCCCAATTATTTTAGATCCTATCATCAAGGTCCGTCGATAAAAAAAGAATCAAAACAAAAACACTGAAAAAAATTATTTACTTTAGTTTGAGTACGAAATGGAACTATAAATAAAGCTAATGATGGCTCAAGTCCAAAGTTTAATACTTTAATAAAAAACGCAAACAAAACAAACTAGTTACCTATGTGTTAAAAAATAGGCGACGTTCGTTCCCGCGCGTCTGATATAATACTGTGATAGTTAGCAAGATGTCGACTCTATAAATAGAGATGGCATAGATGATATTTCATACTATGATACTCACGATAGTTCATGCGGAAAAACCGCAACCGGGAAGTTGTTAGATTTTTAAGATACTTTCAGCTAGGTTAGAGTCACTGGCCAAAATTTGCTTTCGGTAGCTAAGGGCATGTAGAAAATAGTACCTAACCTATAGTCTGTAAGTTTAGGTACTTATCTTTTTGTAAACAAACTTTGTAAGAAAATGACAGTTCAGAACTGTCACTTTCATACAAAGTTTATTTACAAAAAGACAAGTACCTAAACTTACAGACTATAGTCAGAAACATAAAAGCAAGTGTATCGGGATTTTGGGCCTTTCTTTTCCCCACCGAAAACATTTTCATGGAACATGTGGCCAGGACGAGAGACCCATGTAAAAGGTAGAGCCAAGAATCTGAAACTACACACCGAAACTTTCTACAGTCTGTCAAACTCTAATCAAAGTATTGGCTGTTTATAGCTATGTACATAGAAAATAGGGTTTATTATAAAAAAAACTGTGTTTACATTTCGTACACACGCACGTTTAGCGACTCGTTATGTTAACCGTAGTAAGAAAATATAATTTTCCATTTTTATGCGCACGCTGGCGCAAAGGCATAGCTAAAGTATATTAATCAATTTCTAATCATAAGTTAATTCTATCATAAACAACATTAAAACATTTTGCCGTGTGATGCCGTCTTAGAATAGCATCACTCCATTTCTTACCCGTGGGTGTCGACTGAGGGACTTAGGGTTTCAGATGTATTACAACTTTTAGGCGACAGGCTGACAACCTGTCACTTTAATGATACACGAATTATCTCAAACAGCCCTCAATATTTGTCAGACGTGGCGATAACGACCGAAATTTTACTGTCGTTGACGCTCTGCCTATCCCACCAGGGATATAGGCGTGATATGTGTGTGTGTAACTGAATTGATTGCATTGCCTACTTGTGCTTGTGATAATTGATAATAATTATAATGATAAGAAAACAAGCAGTAATGATAACCTAGTCGCGCCTATTGTAGCTTACGACATACTACGGTTCAATGACTCGTATTAGACGTGACCTTCAGGATTTATCTGGATTTTTAACCGTTTTCAAAAACTCGACTAAGCCACTACAATGTTCTGAAATGTTTTTCTTTATGCTTGTTGAATTTTAAGAGTGTAGGTGCGTAGACTGTTGTGGCTGTTAAGGAGAAGGTATGTATATATATTTAGCACGATTTTTGACATCTTTATATCGAAATTCTTCACTTCATTCTCCTTGGTTTATCCCGTTTTCTGTCGGGGTCGGCTACCTATCCTAGAGGATTTGTCCTGGAACCAAGTTTTTACACAGAGCGACTGCCATCTGACCTCTGCAACCCGAAGACAAACTGGCCCGTATCCTAGGTTAAGTCACATTTAAATATCATCTGAATTCAAATTTAATTTGAATGAGGGTTTCATCACGATGTTATTCCTTCACCGTACGAGCAGTCGATAAGGTGTACGTGAGTAAAAACACATAGGTACATGGCGGAGATCCAATGTGGGGATCGAACTCGGGTCTCACGATTTTAAGAGCGGTGTCCTTACCAGTGGCCATCGACGCTCTTTCAAAATTCTTTCACTTGTTTTAAAAAAATCCATACTATTTGACATGTCTGACGTCTTCTCGCACGCGAGATAGTCTCTCTATTGTGCACGTCGCATACGCATAACTATCTCACTAACTGCTAAACCAATTTCGATGTTATTTTATTTGTTTAGTCGCTACAAAATTCATCAATATCCGTTTAGTAGTTTCATAAATACATGTAAGTACTATAAAGGCTGTTAAATTATGCTAGAATTTGACTTGTTTGCTCTGTACATTTTTGTTATCGCGATAATCTGTGATTTGATTCGGGTTATCTTACATCAAGTTTGAGAAAAACTGTCCTAAAGAACTGTCCGTGTCATAACGAGCGGTATCCCGATTTATTGGTAGCGGTACTAACTCGCTTGACAATTCGTACCAATCAGGATATCGCTCAGGTTAAACCGCCTGTATAAAAACCTCATACATGATACACGCAGCACGAGCTTGGGAATGTGAGTCTTTGTAATATAGGTTATGTTAAAATTTGAAGGATTTATGTTTTTTTTACACACACATATCGCGTCTTTATGCCTTTCGGAGTAGACAGAGCGTCAACGGCCGTATAAAATACAGTCGCTATCGCCACGTCTGACAAATATTGAGGTCCCTTTCAGATGACTATAGTGACAGGTTGTCAGACTGTTGCCTAAAGTTGTAATACACATAAAACTCTCGAGTCCCTTAGATTCCCTAAAATTGTTATAAAAGAGAGAAAATTGTGTCTGATAATTTTCTCTTTTTTACAATGACTAATTTATTTTTAGCGACAGTATTGTATTGTAAATTCTTGAATTTCTGATAGCATTCGTTGAGAACCTACTTTTTGAATTTGAAATTTAGTTGCCTCTTCTGACACCCGCGGGAAAGAAATGGGGTGATGCTATTCTAAGCTGCCATCACACGGCACATGTTTTTTTTAATGTTATCTTAAGTTGTAATAATAATCTTAGCTAAATAAAAAAAACTGATAATGTTTATAACATTATAGACCCCCTATCTAACTATCTCGGCAAGTATCACAGTAGCGTGTCTGACGTGCGCGAGCGAATATCGCGCGATTAATGCGAACTTTGCACTCAGCTGGCAAAAAGTGGTCAAAATGTCGACGGAAGTGTTGGAATTGTATGAAGAGAAAATCAAAACTGGTCGATACAATCTTGGTGCCATGTTTATGGATTGTATGAAGGTGAAAGACCCAGATGGAATTTTTCAGGTAAGTGTTAAGTTATTTTTACATTCATGCAAAAAAACGAAGTTACCGACAGACTCAGTCATTTTTGTGCTATCTCTCTACCGTAGGACTGCTGGAAGAGATTTCTTTTTAGAAATAAGTAGTACCTGTTTTGTTTTTTATCTAAATGTGATTGTAATGTGTTTTATCTTGTGTGCAGTAAACAGTTAAATAAATAAATATAGAAAAAAGATGTACTGCACTCAGATATTGAAGATTGGGACAAAAATAGTTAATGCTGAATCATGGTATGCTAGAATTTGCTTGCCGGAAGTCGTCTCTGAAATTTGTAAAGAAAACTGTAACCGCCCGCCGCATCATCCTCCATGACGACATTGCGAGTTCTCACACCTCAAACAAAACAAAGGAGTTTTTTTCAGTGCAGCCCTCGTAAATTTCTTCCATGAAATTATTTATTTGTTCCCAGTCTGGTTAGAACATCTCTTCACTCAAGGCAACATCCGAGTGGGGTGATGCCAATTTAGTGAAGTTTAATGCATCAAAGACACAGGTTTGTCTATTGTCGACTAAACGGAGTCCCTTCACACTTGCTCCGACTTTCCGAGATGTATCCATACCGATTTCTGACCACCTTGATCTTCTTGGCATGACTCTTACGTCAGATCTGAACTTTGGACGCTACATAGAATCTTTGGCCACGAATGCAGCAAAAAAGCTTGGTATTCTCTCAAAGGTTAGGCGCTACTTTGCACCAGAACAGCTTCTACAACACTATCAAGTTCAAGTTCGATCTTGCATGGAGTATTGCTGCCACCTTTGGGATGGATCAGCCAAATACCAACTGGCCGCCTTAGACTCCATTGAAAAACGCGCCAAGAAGCTCATAGCAGACGAAGCACTGGTTGAGGCTAAGTTGCAGAGCCTTGAACACCGTCGTAAAGTTGCATGCATGTCGGTATTCTATAGGATACATTTCGGAGAGTGTGCTCAAACACTCCATGACCTGATACCCCCTTCCCCATTCCATCTCCGGGGATCGAGGCGCCGACTGGGGTTCCACCCTTATGTTGTAAATATACCTCTGATCCGCACTAAGCGTTTCGCTTCAACTTTTATCATGCGTACGGCTAAAGAGTGGAATTCCCTGCCGGCCGTCGGATCTTTTTCCGGAACAATATAACTTGGGCCTTTTTAAGGCAAGAGTGAATAGGCATTATCTAGGCAAGCATGTACCATCTTCGTCTGCATCTCCACTTACCACCAGGTGAGATGGCAGACAAATGCGGGCCTATTACATATATAAAAAAAAAAACGTTGTGAGCTGAACCACCCGATTGTCCGTCAGTAAGATGGTTCCGTGTTTCGGATGACACGTTAAGCAGGTGGTTTAAAGATTGACGATCGATGTGGCGCAGTGATAGTGTGACTGCATTCGATACAGAAGGTTCCGGGTTAGGCCACTCACAAAGTTGATATTTATCATTTCGTGAATTTGTTCGCAGTCTGGTTAGGATATTGCGGGCTGAACCCCCGATTGTCCGTAGGAAAGATGTTTCCGTGTTTCGGATGGCACGTTAAGCTATAGGTCCTAGTTGCTGTCTATGATCACTTAGACGGCGGTCGTTACACAACCATGTCAGAAGCCTGCTACATGTAGAAGGCGGTTAAAAAATTCTGACACTGGGGTTCATCGGGTCGTTGGATGACTCGGTGTCCCACTCGAAAAGAGAGAGAGAGATTTATTTCTACATGTCCTCACAGATCGACGCTGCAACTGGGCAAGAGGAGACCAACGGCTCAGTGCTGTCCAGAAGCATACGGCTGGCGCGATGCTTGAGGAGCATAGGCTTCAGAGCTGGCGACGTGCTGGCTCTGGGCGGGAGGAACCACCTGGACCTCCACATCCCGTACTACGCGGCCTTGTTCAACGGGTACCCGATAGTTGCAGTCGACCCTTACTTTAAATATGGCAAGTTTTACTCTGCACAATATTAGTCACTACGTAACACTGATTATTCTACGTACACGAACACATAGTCAGAGAATATAACATTATAAGTATAAAATCCAAAATAAATCTAAAAAATAAAATATAAAACGCAAACGTGCCTGACTCATCTATCAGCGCACAGCCTAAACTACTGCACCAATCAGGTTGTAATTTGGCATGCAGATAGTTACTATGATGTGACCATCCGCTAAGAAAGGATTTTCCGAAATTCAACCCCAATAGGGGTAATTCAGGGGTTGAAAGTTTGTCTAAAACTTTTTATTTAGTTAATTAAATTTTTATTTCGGCGTTTTTCAATTTTCAGCCCTAATAAGGAGGATTAGATCCTTGCATTTATTTATAAAAATATCATACAACAACACACAGCTCATTTCTAATAGCTTATGAGTACGCGGGAAAAGCCGCGGGTTATAGCTAGTACAATACAAATATAAAAATATTTATTCAACGTATGATATCAACAATATACAATTTACAATATACAAAATACAATACAATTTACTTATTGAGAGTCTAAAATATACAAATAGTTATAAATTCACAAATAGTCATGATAAAAAAGAGAAGAACAGTTAGACTCAATTTTCTCTTTTCCACAGCAGTTTTACGATCTTATTATAAACACGGCACAGGTGAGATAAAAATATAAAAATAAAGGCACTGCCTCAGGGCTGAGGAGGTTGACCACACCGCATGTAACTTATGTCACCACCACCAGTACATGAATCTAATTCAAGTCAAGATAAAAAATAGAAAGCTATTATAATAACAAAATCCCTAAAAAAATTAACTAAATCCGTAAAAAAAAAAGTTGACAATAAGTTGGAATTGTACTTTTGACTCTCTTTTTATACCAAAACCGGTTTTAATTGTTTTGAAATTTTGAAAAGCGGAATTAAAATATCGGAAGTGCGGTTTTAGTTTTTGGCAATTCCGGGATTCCGGTTTCCACCCCCCATATTGCCATCTAACCCAGGGAACGCACAGACAGCATTGTTGAATCTTTCGTTCTCTCCCACGTGTGCAATAAGTTTTCAATTTTAGTTTAAATTTATTAAAACCTATTTACTTCTTTCACAGATGAAATAAAGAGCCTGTTCAAAATAACATCACCTAAGATAGCATTTTGCCAGCAAGAAAGTTTTGCAGTATATGAGAATGTTGCTAAAGATCTCGAGATAGATATTAAAATAGTAACATTTGATGGCGACTGTACACTCGCAAAGTTTATCGAAAAATATGACGATAAAAACGGAAATGCAACGGAATTTCAGTAAGTTGTTAATTTTTTAATCAATTGTTTTGGTAATTAATGTCCTTAGGAATTTAGATTTCTTATCATTTGCGTCAGAAATGAAAACAATCAATTAAGTAAGTACATAATTATCTTATCAATCTGAGTGTAATATGGATTTAGTAGATGTACCTACCATGTTCCGGAGGTTATGCCGTATGATGCCGGATGTGCTGTATGTCAGCGGCTTAGAATAGCATCACCCTGTTTCTTTCACATGGGAGGCCACTATGGGATTCGAGGGTTTCAAGTGTATCAAAATTTTAGGCAATAAACTGACGATTCTGACTGATATTTCTAAGATGATCCAGAAGTATTTATAACTACCGTATTTTTACCGTGTGATGCCGGCTTAGAATAGCATCACCTCACATCCTTCCCGCGGGTGTCGTAAGAGGCAACTAAGGGACTCGAAAGTATTGGTGTATTACAATTTTTGGGCGACAGGCTGACAACCTGTCACTATAGTGATATACATGTTTTCTGATACAACCTTGGAGAACAATCCTCAAAAATGACAGACGTGGCGATAGCAACCGTATTCTCACGGCAGTTTACGCTCTGCCTACCCCGCAAGGGATAAAGGCCTGATATATGTATGTATGTACCGTATTTTACCGTTACGTTCTAACTACCTATGCGTGAGGGATAAAAGCGTGATTGAGTAGGTAAATATTATTAGCAAAAAGCATCATATTGAACCGCAGTAAGCCAAAAAGATAGTGTTGTGATTTCTTGATGGAACTCCATAGTATTCTAGTCAATAACAACAACAACAATACAAATCACGCCTTTATCCCTTGCGGGGTAGGCAGAGCGTCAACGATCGTAAAATAACGGTCGTTATCGCCACTTCTGACAAGTATTGAAGGCCCTTCCAGATGATTCGTGTATCATTGTAGTGACAGGTTGTCAGCCTGTCGCCTAAAATTGCAATACCTACAGATGAAACCCTCGAATCCCTTAGTTGCCTTTTACAACACCCGCGGGAAGAAATGGGGTGGTGCTATTCTAAGCCGGCATCACACGGCATAAAACACTTTTTTACACTAGTTCCACTATTTATTAATTAAATTGTTATTAAATTGACTGGTTTTGTAACTTCATTCACTTAGTAAAATTTGGATTTTTAAAGTTGCCTGACGATGAAGTTACGAAACCGGTCGCTTTCATAGCAATTCATACATACATACATATATCACGCCTTTATCCCTTGCGGGGTAGGCAGAGCGTTAACGGTCGTAAGAATACAGTCGCTATCGCCACGTCTGACATTTTTGAGGATTGTTTGTCAAGGTTGTTACAGAAAACATGTGTAACTCTATATTGACAGGTTGTCAGCCTGTCGCCTAAAAATTGTACTTAATACACCAACACTCTCGAGTACCTTAGTCGCCTCTTACGACACCCGCGGGAAGAAAGAAAGAAAGAAAAAAAAAATCAGTAACAATCAAGTAACTACAAATACATTTATGACTGAGACCGAAAAGGAATCCACTCAGCATATTATGCTGTAGCTTAAGGCTGCAGCGCTGATTTTCAGCTGGACCCATGCCATTTGAACAATCAGGGTGCGCTGCCCGGTTAGTATATATTACGTACATTATAATTATTCTAAAAAAACTCTGCGAAAAGTACTTGTAACGGAACAAATTTACTATGAAAATTAAATCAATACCTACATAAATATAAACTCATGCAATACAATTTTTAAAGGAAGGTTGTGGGATGATGCTATTCTAAGCCGCCATCACACGGCAGTTTATTTAATAAATAAATAATAAATAAATATCCTGGACAATTCACACAGCGCCATCTAGCCCCAAACTAAGCAAAGCTTGTAATATACTCTTTTTTTTTGTAAATAAATACATATTATACATAGAAAACACCCAGACTCAACACAAATATTTGAAGATTGACTTAACAAATATTTGTGTCCGGTGGGGGTCGAACCCACGATTCTCGGCGTAGAAGGCAGGCGTACTATCCGCTACGCCATCGGGACAGTCAAATTTATACAGTGTAGTAACATCCTGTATATTTATGATAATCTTTCTAGGCTAGAAGAATACGACGTAGACAACATATACGCGTGGCTGGTGACCACTAGTGGGACCACAGGCATACCCAAAGTGGCTGCCTTCAAGCACTACACACTCATTCAACAGTTCGTCAAGTTCTTGCAGTTCAGCGTTCATGACGAATACGATAGGTAAGTATGTAAATAAATGAAGGACCATACCATATTTTTATTATTTGACAGAAAGATAATAAACTATCGTGGTTGTTTACAATATTCATAGTTACAGCACCAACAGTGTCCTGGCTATGATCTCTAGTAGATTTTGTGAAAGTCCTTATCTCAAGCAGTGGATTAAAACAAATACAAGTGTTTGTAATTTTGTAATGATTTAATACATTAAGTTATGTAATACAGTGCAAACATAATCTATAACTTTTATAACTTTACAAACAACCTGTCCATTTTAAAATTACTAATTGTAGCTAATAAGGTTGCCATTGTTTTTGTGTTACTAACAAATATGGGGCTAGTACCCTGAAATAAAGAATTTTTATTTTTATTTCTATTTTTATTTTTTAAAACTAAATAAAAAAAATTGAAATATTCAAATTAAATGATAAATGAAATAGGGTCGAGCTCGTCGGCACGTAGATCGGAAGGAAAAGAGAGTGTTTACAGATGATAGTTTATTCTTCCAACGTACAGTTTACAAATAATATAGTTTACATAATCTGTGCAATGTTCCAAGAAGAATCCAAAGACAGACTTTATTACTTTCGATAATACAATTTTATTTAGGTTTTTTGACCCTTGAATTTCCGCCTAGATCAGAAATTACAGAGCTACCATACCGCAACCTAGATCGATGATGATGATTTTAAGGCGGATCGCACACTTAACGCACGACGCAGCGCTAAAATATCGCATCGGTCTGTCAGACAGATCTATACTAGAAACGTCACTCACCATACTAAAACCGCACTCGACAGACGACACTTTTCTTTCTTCTTTTTCGTGTGGGACACCGAATCGTCCAACGACCCGATGAACCCTAGTGTCAGAATTTTATAACCGCCTTCTACAAGTAGCAGGCTTCTGACATGGTTGTGTAACGACCGCCGTCTAAGTGATCATAGACAGCAACCGGGACCAACGGCTTAACGTGCCATCCGAAACACGGAACCATCTTACTTACGGACAATCGGGTGGTTCAGCCCGCAATGTCCTAACCAGACTGGGAACAAATTCACAAAGAGATAAATATCAACTTTGTGAGTGACCCACCGAGAATCGAACCCGGGACCTT
This sequence comes from Keiferia lycopersicella, assembly GCA_029255805.1. Taxonomy (NCBI): domain Eukaryota; kingdom Metazoa; phylum Arthropoda; class Insecta; order Lepidoptera; family Gelechiidae; genus Keiferia; species Keiferia lycopersicella. The sequence continues at coordinate 464,413 of JARACZ010000015.1, read as the reverse complement.
CTGCGTCAAAGGCAGTCGCACTACCACTGCGCCACATCGGTCGTCGACAGACGACACTGCGCTGCGACGAAACCGGTTGAGAGTTTAAGTATGAGGATTGACATTTCTAGTACGGATCTGACAGACCGCTGCGATCTTTTAGTACTCCGTCGTGCGATAAGTGTGCGATCCGTCTAAGAGTTTCACTCTTCTCGGTGTCTCCAATTATCTCTTCTATGGATAACATAATTTAGGTCTGTATAGGTTAGGTTGTCACAACGCCCCTAAAGGTGAACGCACACTTATCCGCATCGAAAGAACCGAATTTTAAAATTCTTTATATGAAGTCCTATAAAACCTCGCACATTCTGTCCGAACAGTATCGGTCGAATCAGTCGAATCGCTTGATTCCGATAAATGTGCGAGGTTTCATATAAAGAATTCTAAAAAATTCGGTTCGTTCGGTGCGGATAAGTTTGCGTTCACCTCAAAAAGAAATAATTTTTTCCAGGCCTCCCCTCGTGTTCAACGTTTCCCCGGTGCAGTGGGTCTCAGGCTTCTTCAACGCGATCTACACGCCGCTGGCAAACCAGGTCAAGCTGCAGACTTCCATCGCCGACAACATAGAACACCTCATTGATGTCATCAACAAGTATAAGGTAAGATATTGCCGTGTGATGCCGGCATAGAATAGCATCACCCCAACTGTTCCCGCGGGTATTGTAACAGGCAGTTATGGGACTCGAGGGTTTCAGGTGTATTACAACCTTTCGGCGACAGGCTGACAACCTGTCACTATAGTGATACACGAATTATCTCAAAAGGCCTTCAATATTTGTCAGACGTGGCGATAGCGACCGTAATGTTGCGGCCGTTAACGCTCTGCCTACCCCGCAAGAGATAGAGGCGTGATGTGTGTGTGTGTATGGAGTTCACCGTGTGATGCCGGCATAGAATAGCATCACCCCAACTCTTCCCGCGGGTTTTGCAAGAATGTGTATTACGTATTACAACTTTAGGCGACAGGCTGACAACCTGGCACTACAGTGATACACGAATCATCTGAAGGGGCTCTCAATACTTGTTAGACGTGGAGATAACGGCCGTAATTTTACGATCGTTAACGCTCTGCCTACATCACAAGGGATAAAGGCGTGATTTGTACACACACACACACACACGTGTGTAGTATTTTTACACCTTATATTTTGTTTTCCAGCCGCACTCGATGATGGCAAGTCCGTCGGTGTTGGCGTTGATTTTGAAACACGAGAAGTACTGCGACCTCAGCTGCTTCAGCGTCCTGACTGTCACTGGGGCCAAGTGCTATAAGGAAGTAACTAATGGTCTAAAGGTAAGCGTCGACAACCTCTGACATGGTTGTGAAAAACACCAACGGCTTCAATAGGAGGTTTTCTTTATAGAATTTTTAAAAAGTAGTATGCCAAGAACTCGATAGATGGCGTTGCACCGACTATGTAACTAAGTAGATTTTTGTGCCAAAAGACTAAATAACACTTTGCAACACTGACTGATAGTCTGATATACACTGACAGTTTCGTTTTAATAGAGCCCGAGTTCAAGTTTCAAAAAAACAAAAACTGAATATTACGTTCCGTTCTTTGTGGTAACATACCAAGCACAGCGCCATCTATTCAGCGACTAGAATACCTAATAATAAAAAAGAAATAAAAGAAAATTCCCTATTGTCATCTTTCTTTTCGGATACTCAAGCGGTTCAGCCTGTTATGTCCAAATTGACTGCGAACAAATTCACAAAGTGATAGATATCAACTTTATGAGTGTCCCACAGACACAGAGACTCGAACTCGGAACCTTTGCATGGCTTAAAGTCACACTGCCAGCCGTCATTTTCCTAGCGTGTTTGATACATAGGTATTTTACGCATTTTATTAATGCCGGCTTAGAATAGCACCACCCCTTTTGTTAGGGTGCGTCTCCACTGAAGCGGGGCTGCGCTAAGCTGAGCTGAGCGGGGCATAAATTGACCAATCCAGTGTCTCCATTGAAGCGGGGCGGGTATTTTGAGGCTCATGATTGGTCAATTCATGCCGCGCTTAGCTTAGCTTAGCGCAACCCCGCTTCCATGGAGACGCACTCTTACCCATGGGTGTCATAAGTAGCAACTGAGGGACTCGAGGGTTTTGAGTGTATTGCAATTTTAGGCGACAGGCTGACAACCTGTATCTATAGTGATACACGACTTATCTAAAACGACGCGACCCTCAAATATTGTCAGACGTGGCGACAACGACCGTAATTTACGGTCGTCAACGCTCTGCCTACCCCGCGAGGGATAAAGGCGTGATTCATGTATGTATGTATGTAATAATGAAAGGAGCGTCGGTGGCCAAGTGGTTAGGTCACCGGTCTTGAGTAAGAGTAGTGAGACCCGAGTTCAATCCCCGCCATGTACCAATGTGTTTTAACATATACCGACGGCTCTTACGGTGAAGGAAAAACATTGTGATGAAACCCACATTGAAATGAATTCAGATGATATTTGAATGTGACTTAACCTAGAATTCGGGCCAGGTTAGCCTTCGGGTTACAGAGGTCAGATGGCAGTCGCTCTGGCAAACTTGGTTCCACGTCAAATCCCCTAAGTTAGGTAGCCGACCCCGACAGAGAACGGGATAAGGCTTGGTGTATGATGTATGTATTAATGAATGCAGGCTCGCATGAACCCGGAGGCGATGTTCCTGGAAGCGTACGGCCAGACGGAGACCATAGGTCCTGTGTTGCAACCAGACCCGTTTGCACCCGTCGGCAGTTGCGGGGTTGGACCCATCCTCGACAGAGAAGTTAAGGTACGCATGTTTTTCTTAAAATATAGGTTTTTCTTATAGGTACGTTGCAGCGTAGTCATTGTAACTCTATGGCGGATCGCACACTTGACGCACGACGGAGCGCAAAAATATCGCAGCGGTCTGTCAGATCCATACTAGAAATGTCAATCCCCATACTAAAACCGCTCAACCGCTGTCAGTATGGGCCGTGACATTTCTAGTATGGATCTGACAGGCCGCTGCGATATTTTTGCGCTCCGTCGTGCGTCAAGTGTGCGATCCGCCTTACTCCAAAATAACTCAAGTGTTTAAATCGATTGCAGTTGGTGAATCCGGAGACCGGTGATGAAATAAAGGAACCCAACGTGCCCGGCGAGCTGTGGACGAGGGGACCGCAATTCGACGTAAGTGCCCACATACATACATCACGCCTTTATCCCTTGCGGGGTAGGCAAAGCGTTAACGATGGTAAAACTACGGTCGTTATCGCCACGTCTGACAAGTATTGAGGGCCCTTTTGAGATGATCCGTGTATCACAAATTAAATCACAAATTCGTGTATCACAACCTGTCACTATAGAAAGTGATACAAGGATTACCTGAAACGGCCTTCAACATTTGTCGGACCTGACGACAGCGACTTTATTCTTACGGCCGCTAACGCTTTGCCTACCCCGCAAGGGCTAAAAGCGTATAACGATTTTCTTTTTAATTCTGTGCCCTGGACAGTTCCTAATTTGAAACAAACTTGCCAGGGATACTACAACAATCCGGAAGAGACGGCGAAAGCGTTCACTGACGACGGCTGGTACAAGACCGGCGACTTGTTGTACCGGGACGAGAACGGCTACTTCTACTTCTACGATCGGATCAAGATGCTCCTCAAATACAGGAATTATCATGTAAGTTCACGATTAACCACACTTAACGGACCGCTAAAATATCCCAGCGTTCTGTCAGATCCATACAAGAAATGTCAATACCCATACCAAAACCGATCAACCGCTGTTGACGCCGCGCTGATGCCGTCTTGGAATAGTATCTCCCCACATCCTTCCCGCGGGTGTCGTAAGAGGCGACTAAGGGACTCAAGACTGTATTACAATTTTTAGGCAACAGACTGACAAACGGTCTCTATCGTGATACACATGTTTTCTGAAACAACCTTGGAAAACAATCCTCAAAATTGTCAGAAGTGGCGATAGCGACCCGTTCACGCCCTGGAAGATTCAAGATTCAATTGTTTATTTCCAAGTAGATTCACAATGAATGCTTTTAGAATGGCAGAGAGTTACAATACAATACTGTCGCTGAATAAATGAATTAGTCATTGTAAACAATAACAATTTTATGTTCCTAGTAAAATAGCGGCACGAGTGGGATAAAAAAACGTCATCACTGGCAACACACACTGGTTGAAGACTTTAGTTTCAAACACTGACGTATTTGAGACGAGAAGACTTATCGTAGTTTCCCGAACGCTGCCTATTTTAGTTGAACAAGTGTAATCAATTATCTATTCCAAAACGCCATTTGTTTTCCAGATCAACCCTTCAGAGTTGGAGGAGGTGATAAGCCAGCTGGAGGGCGTGCTGGAGGTGTCGGTGGTGGGGGTGCCGCACCCTGACGACAGCCAGCGCCCCGTCGCGTGCGTGGTGCGCAGGCGCGGCCACCGCCTCACCGCCGACCAGGTCAAGGACGTCGTAGCCAGTAAGCATCACCATCACTACATCATCATCCACTGAAGACATCCACTGCTACATAGGCCTTCCCCTAAAGATTTCCAAAGTTCGAGGTATAGAAAATCACAATGGCAATGGAACGACAGTTGAGTTTTAATGGCGTTACAATGACAGAAATTTGCAGAGTTGGGCTCAAGGCCTGTAAGTTTCAAGTGACATCATCATCATCATCGCCATTTTAGACGGAAGACGTCCACTGCTGAACATAGGCCTCCCTCAAAGATTTCCAAAGTGAAGGATCCTGCGCAACTTGCATCCACTGGCGTCCAGCGATCTTCACCAGTGCCTCGTTTTTCGAAACTACAGGCTACAATTTCTACAGGTGAACTTCGATGGACACTGCGTAGCGGGTCAAAAATCTTGCTTTATAATGTCCCACCGGCTACGCAATGTACATCGAATTCCACCTGTAGAATTGTACCTTGTGGGAGGCGTCCAACACTACGTGTTCCGACCCGTGGTCGCTAGAAGCGAACCTTTCTTCCCCATCGGTTATCGGTTCGTCGAGCTATGTGGCCTGCCCATTGCCATTTCAACTTGCTTATCCTGAGATGAGATATCCTGAGATCCGGCTACATTCGGTCTTCTACGGATTGCTACATTGTAAAAAGCAAAGTTACAACTTTAAGCGACGCGACAGGCTGACAACCTGTCACTACAGTAAAACACAAATCATCTAAAAGGGCCTTCAATACTCGTCAGACCGCGTCAGACAATACACGTTAACGACCGTAACTTTACGATCGTTAACGCTCTGCCTACCCCGCAAGGGATAAAAGCGTGATTTGTGTGTGTATGAATGAATGTATCTTATCTCAATGGGAGGGTCTGGCAGCACAGCGCCCCGAATGGCGCGGGATGATTAAGAGGCAAGTCCGCGAGTTTGAGGAACAGCGTAAAGCAGACCTCGACGCTAAGCGCGATGAGCTGAAGGCCCGTCCACCCGTTGCCATTAACTATAATTATGTAAATGGCAAACTCACGTGTCCACACTGTGCACGGGAGTTTACTGCCAAAATAGTCATCTCCGGGCGCATCAGCGCCGATCTGATTAGGAGTCGAAGTGGTCGCTATGGCCGAAATAAGTCGGAGAGATCATCATCATGTAGTGATACATACATACATACACAAATCACGCCTGTATCCCTGGCGGGGTAGGCAGAGCATAACCGACAGTGCAATTACGGCCGTTATCGCCACGTCTGACAATTTTTTGAGGGTCGTTTCAGTTAGTCGTTTATCACTATAGTGACAGGTTGTCAGCCTGTCGCCTAAAATTACAATACACATGAAACCCTCGAGTCCCTTAGTCGGCTCCTACGACACCCACGGGAAAGATATGGAGTGGTGCTATTTTAAGCCGGCATCACACAGCAATAATGTAGTGATTTCTGCCTTTGACGCAGCAGGTTCCGGGTTCGATTCCCGGTGGGTCACTCACAAAGTTGATATTTATCACTTTGTGAATTTGGTCCCAGTCTGGTTAGGACATTGCGGGCTGAACCACCTGATTGTCCGCAAGTGAGATGGTTCCGTGTTTCGGATGGCACGTTAAGCCGTAGGTCCCGGTTGCTGTCTATGATCACTTAGACGGCGGTCGTTACACAACCATGTCAGAAGCCTGCTACTTGTAGAGGCGGTTGAAAAATTCTGACACTAGGGTTCATCGGGTCGTTGGACGACTCGGTGTCCCACACGAAAAAAGAGATGTAGTGATACCTGTCATATTTCCCCTGCAGGCAAGCTGTCATCCAGCAAGCATCTGCGCGGCGGGGTGGTCTTCATGGAGTCTCTGCCAAAAACCTCGTCGGGCAAGGTGGCGCGCGCCCGCCTCACCCAACTAGTGCCCACTCTGATTAAGTCCAAATATTAGTCTACATTACATTGATACTCTATAAGGTGTAAAAATATTAGCTGCAAATATTTTAAGGAGTGAACCAGCCCATGAAACTGAACAACTTTCCCCAATGAACGTAGTTCGAAATATGAGATTTTTTTTGGCCTTCCCACGCAAATTGATTCGGTCGGTAACTTTGTATGGGAGGTCCAAATTTTTTTTTAATTTCGACCATGATTGAATTGAAAGTTGTTCAGTTTCATGGGCTGATACACCCCTTAAAATATTTGCAGCATTTTTTTATACCCTTTGGTCACCTAGTTACGCCACTGCGAGTATGAACAAGTAAAACAAGTTATTTAGCTCAGCGGCAGTTTATTTTGTTAGTAAATATAATACAGAATACATCTAACATAACACCATTAATATAAAATTACAAAAGTATACTGTTTAGAAATATAAACATAAGGAAGAGTAACATAAAACTTAAACAGGCACTTTACCTAAGTTTTTTAATCTAATTGTAACGAATACTATTAAAGCTGGTATTATTATTGTTTATGTAAGAATAGGCCTACGTGTTAACTATAAATAATAAAAAAGTACATAGAACACATACAGATAAAGAAACGATATGTAAATGGCGGCGGTTACCTCAGTGTGAGGGAGAAAGCATGAATGCCTGGTATATGCAAGAGCCTCAGTGGGAAAGAGAAAGCATGACAAACGGCCGCCATTTACAGATCATTTCTTTATCTGTACGGGTCTACCTACATTTTATGAACTAACCTGCCCAGCGGTTGCGCCCGCTTTAACTCATTTTACCGTGGGAATAAGATGTTTTCCCGGCAAGTTTATAGATGTTTTTCCTCTTTAATTACCATCTTAATCTTTAAAAAATGCATCAAAATCTGTTGTGCAGTTTTATTTTATTTATTTGTAATTCTATTTTATACACAACACAAATAAATACATAAAATGGCACGTACAAACTTTAGTATTATATTATCAGATCATTACCCGCGATGCCGGTTTAGAATAGCATCACCCCATTTCCACTTTTTTCCCGTGTGGGTGTCATAAAAGGCGACTCGAGGATGAATCCAGGGAACGGGCAGCAGCGATGAATATCTACGATATATTGCACTGCGTTCGCCGATCCGACTGCCAGTGTGATGAGTATAGGCAACACTCAATCGGTGGAGGCCCGTGTTCAGCAGTAGACAGTAGACTTTCTACTTTCTAGCTTTATACAGGGTGTAAAAAAAATAGTTGCAAATATTTTATGGGGTGAACCAGCCTAGGAAACTAAACAACTTTTTCCATTCAAAACATGAAAAAAAAATTTAAACCTCCCATACAAAATTACCAACCGACCAAGTCAATTCGTTTAGGAGGTCCAAAAAAATTTCACATATTTCGACCTATGTTCCTTGGGGATAGTTGTTCAGTTTCATGGACTGATTCACCCCTTAAAATATTCGCAGCTAATATTTTCACATCTTATACAGGGTGTTAGGGACAGCATCCCGAATACTGATAGGGCGCAAGCAGACTATGAATTGAACAACTTTCCCCTAGGAACATATGTCAGGAAACGACAATAAAATTTCGACCTCCCATATGAAATCGCGATCAGCTGACTGCATTTACTATGGGAATCCATAATTTTGTCGTTTCCTGACATATGTTCCTAGGGGAAAGTTGTTCAGTTTAAGGGTCTGCTTGCACCCTACCAGTATACGGGACTTTGTATTTCACTTTCTTTTCTATTCCTTTGGCTGCGAAAGGTGAAATGTAAAATCTAATACAGATCGCAATCTTGTTTGAGTATGAGGATCTCCTTCTGAAGGTCGCCGGAGCCGAGCGTGCAGTCGGGCTCGATGTGTAGTGTGTCCACGCTGCAACAACCATTTGTATGTATAGTATACAGAGTGTAAAAATATTAGCTGCAAATATTTTAAAAGGTGAACCAGCCCATGAAAATGAATAACTTTCACAAAGGAACATAGGTCGAAATAATAAAAAATTTTTTGGACCTCCCATACAGAATTGCCGACCAGCCAAGTCAATCCAAAAAAATATCTCATATTTCGACCTACTCTTCGGAAAAGTTGTTCAACTTCATAGGCTGATTCACCCCTTAAAATATTTGCAACGAATATTTTTAAACCCTGTTGGCATACGGGCGCAGAGAAATAAAAGACAACTGCTCAGCACGAGTGCGTGTATTAGAATGAATCTTGGAATGAATGGATTTACCCCTATATAAAAAGTACTCTGTGGAATGGATTGAACGATTGATGGAATGAACAATATTACTTTTTATAAAGATTGATGACAGTTTGGAATCTAGCCTCTTTATCCATTTACATATCTGAGACCGGGCATATTTGCCGACACCAATAAACCCTGTATTTATTCAGTTATGACTTGCGTAAGTAAAAACAATTCATCAGATCAGAGGTCAGACTGGGTTTTATTCAAAACTTCTTCTTCTTCTCGTGTCAATGTACGTTTCCCAACGCTATAGTTGTGTACAAAAATATTAAAAACTTGCAATTCGCTAGTCTCCTGGGTCGTTAAAAAATATCACAGTTGTACGCTTAAAACTATTGTCGAAAAATACTCCGGACTTCATTCATCATTTTTCGAAATATTAAAAGTTTGAATTAATAAACAGAAAAATAATATAAAAGTAAGTGTTTTGACGCCATCGAAATACTTCGGCGTGACGTCATACTTCTAATACTTCAAACAAAATGCCGTTTTAGATCGTTTTTAAAAGTAGCTCATTTGGCCTGTCAGGAAGCAAGCCTTTTGATAAGTACCTGTCGGTGTGTTCCTGGTTGTCAACCTCAGCGCGGATGCAGTGCTCGCTGCAGCCCGTGACGGCGGTGCGCGCGAGCGAGACCGCGGCGCCGGGGTACATCTGTATGCCGACGCCGCAGTTCAAGATCTTGCAGTTGCGAAGCTCCACCTGGAGAAATAAAACAACATAATACTTTAACAACTACATAAAACTAAACAAAGCAACTATATAATACTAAACAAAACAACAACATAATACTAAACAAAACAACTACACAAAACTAAACAAAACAACTACATAAAACTAAACAAAACAACAACATAATACTAAACAAAACAACAACGTAATACTAAACAAAACAACAACATAATACTAAACAAAGCAACTATATAAAACTAAACAAAACAACTACATAAAACTAAACAAAGCAACTATATAAAACTAAACAAAACAACTACATTAAACTAAACAAAACAACTACATACATAACGACATACGACCGATGTGGCGCAGTGGTAGTGCGACTACCTTCGACGCAGGAGGTTCCGGGTTCGATTCTCGGTGGGTCACTCACAAAGTTGATATTTATCACTTTGTGAATTTGTTCCCAGTCTGGTTAGGACATTGCGGGCTGAACCATCCGATTGTCCGTAAATAAGATGGATGTTTCGTGTTTCGCATGGCACGTTAAGCCGTAGGTCCCGGTTGCTGTCTATGATCACTTAGACGGCGGTCGTTACACAACCATGTCAGAAGCCTGCTACTTGTAGAAGGCGGTTGAAAAATTCTGACACTATTGTTTATGTCGGGTGACAGGAGGAATCCAGGTGGTGTCGGGAGGCGGGTAGCTACCCGCCTGGCCGGGTGTTGTGGCCAGGGGACCGACGAGTCCACCTGGATTGGATTACAAGTTGTATATATGCGTAGCGCGGTGAACACTTCGATACCGCGTTTCAGGCCCATTGTTCTGTCACGTGGCGCCATCTCTCCGATATGTTGAGAACTCCTGTTGCGTCTTGTATGCTTGTGAATCACTTGAGTGAGCTTCATGTTGTAGCCACCAGAGGTCGCTACAGGTTCACCGGGTCGCTGGACGACTCGGTGTCCCACACGGAAAGAAACACAGCACAGTTATTGGTTACTGACCCTGGCTCCCTGGTGCACGACGATGCCTGAGTAGAAGTTGTGGAAGGTGGAGTTCTCAATGAGCAGCTCGGCGCCCGCCATCGCCACCACGCCCTGCACGAACTCGCTCTGGAATTACATTCAAATATACATATAAATAAAACGGCATTCCGGTAACAAAATGCCAAATACTAGCTGGCGCCAAAATTATTTTTTTTCAAATTTCAATCGCTTATTTCTAAATACATTAACAACGAATGCTTTCAGAAAGTTAGGAATTTACAATACAATACTGTCACTAAAATATAAGGTGTAAAAATATTAGCTGCAAATATTTTAAGGGGTGAATCAGCCCATGAAACTGAACATCTTTTCCAAAGAAACAGGTTGAAATATGAAAAAAAAAATTGAACCTCCCATACAAGTTGACTTGGTCGATGGGTCATTTTGTTGCAGCTAATATTGTTACACCTTATATGTGTATCGCTGACCTGGTCGCTCTGGTCGTCGTCGCAGAAGGCGCAGCCGTCCACGTGTAGGGCTCCGCCCCGCATCACGACGGCGGTGTTCACTCTGCTGCACTGCAGCTTCAGGGAACGCAGGGAACACAGGGAATGCAGGTTGAGGAGGCAGGAACGCGTGTCGGATGACCGTAGAGTGGCGCCTATAACAAACAACATACACAAATTGTTAAGATTGAACCTACCTATAATACATTATTTGTAAAAGCGCCATCGATCCCTTATCTGTAGAACTTTTACCACTATGGCTGAATGTAACAACCATTACTCCTTAGATCCTTACCTATTTTGGTACGCTTAGCCGCGTATTCGTTCCGATAGACATAGAAGGCGCTTCACATGTCTATATAAGCCCCTACGGCTCTGTCTTGTTTTTTTTTTCCGACGGCAACCACACCATAATTACTTAATACCCATATTAGCCTTTATCCCTACCAAGGTATGCAGAGCGTTAACAATCGTAAAATTACGGTCGTTATCGCCACGTCTGACAAGTATTGAGGGCCGTTTTCGATGACACATGTGTCACTGTAGTGACAGGTTGTCAGCCTTTCGCCCAAAAGTGTAATACACACGAAACCCTCGAGTCCCTTAATTGCTTTTTACAACACCCGCGGGAAGAATAGAGGTGATGCTATTCTATGCCGGCATCACACGGCATACGTCGACTGCGAACGTAAAAAAGTGTTGTTTCCGTTAAGTACATACACATACATATATCACGCTTTTATCCCTTGCGGGGTAGGCAGAGCGTTAACAGCCGTAAGAATACGGTCACTATCGCCACGTCTGACATTTTTAAGGATTGTTTTCCAAGGTTGTTTCAGAAAATGTTTATCACTATAGTGACAGGTTGTCAGCCTGTCGCCCAAAAATTGTAATACAACAATACTCTCGAGTCCCTTAGTCGCCTCTTACGTCACCCGCGGGAAGGTTGTGGGGTGATGCTATTCTAAGCCGGCATCACTCGGCTAAATCTTACCATTGATACTAGTTATAGCAATATTAGCCAGCGGCATCTCCGGGATCTCGTACTCCTGGCTGCAGATGACCAGCCTCTCCGGCTCCAGGGTCAGGGCATCCTCGGCCGAGGGGGTGACGGTGAGGTGCTGCTCCGGAGACACGTGCTCCATCAGCTGCTTCGATATGCTGGAGAATTCTGAAGGTGTACCGCCCTGCCATAAGGCTACTACCTGGAAACAAAATGTAGTATATTAAAAAACTACATACATATACAGGATGTAAGGGACGGTGTAACGAAAACTTTGCAGGCGTGATCAGACCATAACAACAACTTATTCTATGGGGGTTATGTTGGTAAACGTGAAATTTTTTTTCGATATTACATAATAAATTCCCGATCAGCTGAGCGACGTTGTATGGAAGTCGAAAATTTTTTTTCGTTTCCCAACAAAGCCGCCATAGTAAAAGTTGTTCAGTTTCATGGTCTGCAAAGTTTTCGTTACACCGTCTCTTACACCCTGTATAGGATGCAATTTTATTAGTGGCGGATCCGTTAAGGGGTGAATCAGCCAATGAAACTAAACAACTTTCGCAAAGAAACACATAGGTCGAAACAGAGTAAAAAATTTTGGACATCCCATACAAAATTACCGACCGACCGCGTCAATTTGTATGGGAGGTCCAAAAAAACTTCTCATTTTTCGACCTATACCTTTCTTAGGGAAAGTTTAGTTTCATGGGTTAAATCACCCCTTAAAATATTTGCAGCTAATCTTTTTACATTAACTTTTTACATCGTGATATATAACGAGGTTGAAAAATTATTGGGTCATTGGACGATTTGGTGTCCAACACGAAGAGAGAGACTCACGTTCCTCCTGGTGCTCTGTCTCGCTTGCTCCTTGGCGAGGTACTGCTTGCGGATGAGGCCCTTCTCATACAGCGTCCAGCGCGCCGCCAGCGCGTCCAGCTTGGCGGTCAGTTCCGCGCATACTGTTATGTAGTTCGCTGGGAGCATGGAATCTGAAAAAAAATATTATTATTATTTGCAAAAGTTTTTCTTTTACTCGACGTAAGGTCGGTGCTTGAGATGCAGGTACGGGCTTAAGCCAAGTATCCTGAATCAAATGTGTTTGTGTTTTGTGAGCTGTGTGTGTGTCGTAGTGTACGATTAGTGGCTTGTGATGTGTGGTTGTGAATGTTATTTGTAAGGTTGTTTTCAATGTATGATTATTTTGAATATTATTATTATTATTATTTATTAAACAGGCAGGCAGTTGAAACAACTGATAACCCCTGTATCCTGTTCACTGTTCAAGTTCGTCACTATATACGTATAGCTTACTATACTTCACTTTAGTTATTTATGTTTAGTTTTTTGATTTGCCACGACACTGTTTTTTATGTTCGTCTAGTCTGTTTTTGAATGCATTTAAGCTGGTTGCTGAAATTTCCGGTAGGGCATTCCACGATTTTACCACTCGGTTACTCAGAAAGTGTTTGTGTGGGTTGTTGTGAGATCTTTGCGCCTTTAATTTGAGATGATGGCCTCGCAGTCGGGTGTTCTTGTCATATTCGAATATTTCATCAAGGTTGTCTAGATCGTAGTGGCCATTTAGAATTTTAAAAGTCGCGATCAAGTCTCCACGTTCCCTTCGCTCTTTTAGGGAAGTAAGTTTCAGTAGCTGTAGTCTCTCTTCGTAACTTCGGTTTTTAAGTTGCCTTGGTACTTTAGTAAAGCTACGTTGGACTTTCTCAAGCAGGTCAATATCCTTGACGAAATATGGGCTCCAGATTTGAAAGGCGTATTCCAGTATAGGTCTTACATACGTTTTGAGTATTTTGATCATCATTTCTGGGGTTAGGATATCAAATTAGTAAAAAAAAATTCAATTATAATAAAAATAAAAACATTTTCTTATCATATCTATTGTGCAGTGCTACGCCCCGACTAATTTAGCGTCCCAGGATATAAAAACACAGTTCTATGACCAGCTGCAAACAACACTAAATTCGATCAAAAAACAAGACATCATTATTCTAATGGGGGACTTAAATGCGAAAATGGGATCTGATAACAAAGACCGAGAACACTACATGGGGAGACACGGAGCTAGTGGTGGCATAAATGAAAACGGAGAGCTGTTCGGTGACCTGTGCTCTTCCAACTCATTAGTCATTGGAGGCACGATGTTCATCCATAAAGAGTGCCATAAGGTAACATGGATCTCTCCTGACCGTGTAACTCGCAACCAGATTGACCATATTGCCATCAGCAGAACTTGGCGTTCGTCACTATTAGATGTCCGAAATAGACGTGGTGCCGACGTTGACTCAGACCATCATCTTGTTGTAGCTGAAGTGCGACTGAAGATAGCAGCTGCTCAGAGGAAAACAGTCAAAGTCTCCAGAAAGTTTAATATTCAAAAACTAAACGATCCTGAGACCAAACAAAAATTCAGCTTAAGTCTGCAAAATCAGTTTGAGATGCTAGAAGAGCTGGAAGATGAGCAGCTTGATGAGACGTGGACTCGTGTACGGACTGCCTTTACCAAAGCTGGTGAGGAAACCCTTGGTTTTGCCTCGACTGAAAGAAAACCGTGGATGTCATCTGAGCTCTGGCAAACAATAGAGGAAAGACAGCAAATAAACTTAAGACTAATTGCAGAACCACAGGACTCTGCACAAAAAGATAGCTTGAGGGAACAGTACAGCTCTCTACGGATCGCGGTAAAGAGGCTCGCTCGACGTGATAGACGCCGTGTTGCTGAAGAACTTGCTCAACGTGCGAAAACTGCAGCTCAAAGGAAGGATATGAAAGTTTTGTATGATGCTACGTCTCAACTTAGCGGGAAGCGTGCGACAGTGTCTAAGAAACCCCTAAAATCCAAAGACGGACAACTTTTGTGTACAACTGAAGAGCAGTTAGGCAGATGGCACGAACACTTCAGTGGTCTATTGACGCGGACTGTTAGTAGAGAAGACGAGAGCTTATGCGTGCAACCCGATAATTTGCTGGATATACCTGTGAGCACCCCAACTATACACGAAGTAGTCAAAGCTATCCGACAACTTAAGTCTGGCAAATCCCCTGGTGTTGACAATGTAAATGTGGAGTTACTCAAGGCTGATGCAGTGCGATCATCTGAACTGCTCCACCCTTTAATAGCGCGAATCTGGGAATGTGAACAAGTACCTACAGAATGGAAACAAGGATTGTTGGTTAAAGTCCCAAAGAAGGGTGACCTGTCTCAGTGCGACAACTGGCGCGGCATAACATTACTACCTGCTGCTGCGAAGGTTCTGGCTAAGATCTTGCTGAATAGGATGTCGCCTCACATAGAACGGACTTTACGAGAAGAGCAAGCCGGTTTCCGCCCTGGACGCTCATGTGCTGACCAAATCAACACGCTCCGGATACTTATTGAGCAAAGTGTAGAACTGCAGTTTGAGGTGTACATAACCTTCGTAGATTTCGAAAAGGCGTTTGACACCGTGAAATGGAGTGCAATGTGGTCAACACTGAGAAAAAGGGGTGTACCAGGAAAGATAGTTAACATTATCAGATCTTTTTACACACGCAGTACCTGTAGAGTGGTACACGAGCAGACACTGGGTGGGCCAATAGAAATAACCGCAGGAGTTAAACAGGGATGTCTTCTATCTCCTCTGTTGTTTATTATCCTGCTTGACGACATTATGAGGGAGGTAGTACGAACACCTAGAGGACTACAGTGGGGTAGAGGTACACTGGAGGACTTGGACTACGCAGACGACATAGCTTTAATATCGCACACTGCAGCGGACATGCAGGAAAAGCTGAAGGCTTTGCAAAACGCAGCACTAAAAATGGGCTTGCGTATTAATGCGAGGAAAACTGTCGACCTACGCGTGTGCTGTGATGACCAGGAGCCTTTACTTCTAGACAACAATCCCCTCTTGTCCGTCTCCAAATTTACATACCTAGGTAGCATCATTACCAACCGCGGTGGCTCAGATGAGGACGTGGACGGCAGGATAAGGAAGGCCAAGGGAGTGTTTGCACGGCTAAGACCTGTGTGGAAATCCAACATTCTCACCCGGCGAATTAAAATCTCACTCTTCGACTCCCTCGTTAAGTCAGTGTTGTTGTACGGATGTGAGTCTTGGAAGGTAACGAAAAACTTGTCGAACAGAATCCAAGTTTTCGTAAATAAATCGTTGCGGTCCATCCTCCGTATTTACTGGCCGAACACTATCCGAAACGAGGAACTGTGGTCTATTTGCCACCAGACACCAGTCGCAGAGGAAATCGCTCACCGTAAATGGAGTTGGATAGGACACACTCTACGTCGAAGCGATGACAACCTAGCCAAAATCGCCTTCGAGTGGCAGCCAAGCGGGAAGCGTCGACCTGGCAGACCTGTGGAAACCTGGAGGCGTACCACACGGAGCGAGCTGCAAGCAGTCGGAGCCTCCTGGGACCAAGCCAAGATCACGGCGCAGAACAGGGAGGAGTGGAAGAAGCTCTCCAGGGCCCTTTGCACCAGTGGGGTGCCATAGGACATCAACAACAACAACAACATTCTTATCCTGGTTTGAAGTCCCCTTTAAAGCAAATAAAATGCTTGTGTTAGGGGATTTCGCTCTTCAGTAACTACTTTGCATAATTTCAATCAAGTAATTACTTTGCATACTTTCAAATTGCGCTTAAAAATTTGGCAAACATGACAATAATGATCTGCTAACAGCTTGCAACGCCTTCCCTAAGCGACCTCTGGTGGCTACAACATGAAGCTCACTCAAGTAAGACGCAACAGGAGTTCTCAACATTTCGGAGAGATGGCGCCACGTGACAGTACAATGGGTCTAAAACGTGGTATCGAAATGCTCACCGCGCAACGCATATATACAATTTCTAATCCAATCCAGATGAACCCGTCGGTCCCCTGGCCACAACACCCGGCCAGGCGGGTAGCCACCTACCCGCCTCCCGACACCACCTGGATTCCTCTGGTCATCCGCCATACCTGCAAGGGATAAAGATGTTGCTGCAGCCTAACTTACCATCTTCGTCTGCTGAGTCCTCACACAGCGAGGAGTCCAGCACTTGCAGTCTCTCATGCGCATCTATCGCAGCATTCCTCAACAAGGTAATACTCCGGGCTGCATGGTTTGGTATTGTGCCGTCGTGCAGTTCAATGTATAGCTGCATTCGCTCTTCAATCGTGTTGGGCAGAAGCATCTTGTCGTCCTGGTCGTCCCACGGCATCCAGATGTGGTTGTAGAAGAATCTGCAGTATACAAAAAATCAATTTATACAGGGATATTTTTTAGTCAGTACTCAAACTTTGCAGGGTGTTTCAACTCATGATTCTGAACAACTTTCACTATGGAACCACCTGCGAAATCGCAAAATAAATTGGGTGCTCCATACATTTTTGCTGAGCAGGTATGAATTTTTCTATGGAACAACCAAATTTTTTTTGTCATTTCGCATGTGCCCCATAATAAAAGTTGTTCAGAATCATGAGTAGACTCACCCTACAAAGTTTGCGTACTGACTAAAAAAATAACTCTGTATTTATTAGCTGCCGTGTGATGCCGGCTTAGAATGGCATCAGCCGACATCCTTCCCGCGGGTGTCGTAAGAGGCGACTAAGGGACTCGAGAATATTGGTGCATTACAATTTTTAGGCGACAGGCTGACAACTTGACACTATAGTGATAGACGCTTTCTGAAACAACCTTGGAAAACAATCCTCAAAAAATGATAGATGTGGCAATGCCGATCGTATTTTTACGACCGTTAACGCTCTGTCTACCCCGTAAGGGATAAAGGCGTGCTTTATGTATGTATGTATAGGTATTGGCCGCATTTTTTAAAAAGACTCACAACCAGATGTACCCTGTCAGAGTTGTCTTTCTTGTCTCACAAATTAAATAAGAAATTGAAAAAATATGAGTGCCAACTACCTTATAAGATCGATAAACTCCGCAGTACTAGCAGCGTCCACACACTGCTCCCGCTGCTTCATGGTGGGCCACAACTCGATCAGGGGCACCTCCAGAACCGTCTCCGGTAGCGACACGGACTCATGCTGCACGCTCGTCACTTCCACACTCGCTGACAACGACTCGAAGTCCACTGATGTCACTGTGACGTACGCTACGCACGGGAATCGCACCTCTGAAACGCAAAATGTGTGATGTTCATATTATTAAAAATAATAATCTTTAATGTACCGTGTATGCTTGTGAATAAAATATCTTTATCTTTAATAGTCATTTATTTTCAGACACAAGATCCATTTACACACTACATAAATAATTTGTTATAATAAAAACATACATTTAAAAAATAAAGACATCATAAAAAGTCGTCATAAAAACAACATCATAATGATAGTGATCTACTTTATTTTCATGTAGTACATGGAGTCGCTTAACTCGCACCGAAAAGAAGAGAGGCTTTATAAGAAAATGTATTTTAAATCTAAGCAGTGCAGGCAGAGACAAAAAAAAACAAATCTGACCAACCATTTTTTAGGTTTTATCTGCATAAACATAATGAGAGAGTTTATTATTATGTTATGTCTTCTAAAACTTGTAGTTTGATCTTCCTTATTTTGGCAGTTTTCCTGCATATTTACATGCATATTTCAGGCACTCTATGCTGCATATAATCCGGTCCTTGGTCATGACATTATCACTCACCAAACTTCTTACAGAAGTCCTTGGAAAGTTTCCAGAGGGCGTCCCAGCCGACAGGCTCGACGTGGATCTCCGCGTGAAGGCTGAGCTGCTCTCGAGCCGTCCCGCCGGAGCTGAACACGCGAGTCAGGGCTTCAGTGGTCTCCGCCGGCGAGCGGTTGAACGAGTACACCGAACGCATCTAACAACACCAAATTTAGGGTAAATTGGTTTGAAAACTGACCGTGCAATGCCTTTACGAGTCGCTGATATACTGCTCTACGAGGATTAATGATAATAAAAGCAGTAAATGAATTATTTTACGAATATTTATACCGGTAAACAGCAGTTGGAATGACTCATACCTTTCGGTCAATTTAACTAGTGCCTGATGAATACTTACCGTTATAAACTATTCTCCTGCTTTAGAGAAGAAGGAATTTTTCAGTAATAGCACGAAAAATAGTCGAAATTCTAGGAAAATACACAAAATGTTCACAAAATTTCGACCGACCGTTCTATTTTGAAAATCAAAAATTCTGACAGTTCAGCTTAAATGTTAACGTTTTGAATTAGCTCCCTGCCCGCAAAAGAGACAGAATATAGTGCGCTGTCTTTGTTTTGTCTTTTGACTACAGTAATTTCATTGCAAAATAAGCGAAATGATAAATGCATTCCTTTTTACACACAACTTTTATAACATAAAAGGTTTACAGTTTTGTACATCAAGAGGAACGTTTGATTAAAAAGTTTTTTAGGGTTCCGCACGGAAGTAAGAATGGTTCCGAGAGATTCCGTGACTAAATCTATTCCGTACTCCAGCCTCGTGGACAGTGGCGGCGTATTATTTGAGATTCTGTGTGTTAATCAAGACATCTCACCAAATAAACGGACAGAACGCGAACAATACATTTCCACGCACTTCGTACTGTGATTATTTTGTTATTATTATTGGCGTGATTTGTGTATGTACTATTGTATTATGGTAATAATAATGCAGACTACCTTTGAAACCTTAGCCTTTGCTCTGGTCAAATGTGAAACTTCATTATTATTGTTCTAGTGTAGGTACCTACCGGGGCATACGCAAGCGTACTAATAAGGCGGTGAGGGATAGGAAATGGGGTGATGCTATTCTAAGCCCCTATTTGACACGCAAGAACAATGCCTCAAGGGGTAATATTAATATTCCATGTGACGTGAATCTGACTGAGTGAGTACCTAAACATGTCGCAGTCAAAATATTGACTGAGGTAATTCACCTAGACATTTTACACTGCGCCCCAAACTAAACATAGCTTGTACCATTGAAACTAAATACTATAGCTAAGTTAACATGTAACATTGGTGTAAGGGACGGTGTAACGAAAACTTTGCAGGCGTGATTAGACCAGGAAACTGTTTTTTTCTATGGCGGCTATGTTGGGAAACGAAAAAAAATTTCGACCTCCCATACAAAATTCCCGATCATCTGACTGACTTTGTATGGGAAATTGAAAAAATTTTTTCGTTTCCGTTGGGAAACCAAACCAGAGCCCCTTTAGTAAAAGTTGTTCAGTTTAATGGTCTGATCACGCCTGCAAAGTTTTCGTTACACCGTCACTTACGATTACACTCTGTATTACATCAGTGATTTGTAATTACCATTCCTACTTCCGTGGGAGCATCAAGGGAATGGGTAGCAGTGTTCCCTGTGAATGCAAAATCTTCGCCAATCCGCTTGCCAAGCCTGGTATGGCAATACCCCCTAATGGGAGGTGGCCCATATCCATCTGTATACCTACTGTTGTGGTTGTCAAGGTATAGGTATATTACGGTAAGGAAGTGCATGTACATACAACATCACCCTTATATGCCTTGCGGGGTAGGCATAGCGTAAACGGCCCTACATATGGTCATTCACGCCACAAAAGTCTTACGTCTGACAAAAGTTTGAGGATAATACCAGAAGACAGTGTATTAGCCATAGTGACAGGTAGTCAGCCTGTCGCCTAAAATTGCAACTCATATGAAGCCTCAGACCCTAAGTCGCCTCTTACGACACCCTCGGGAAAGATATGGGGTGATGCTATTCTAAGCCGGCATCACAGGGTACAAAAGTAATTTCAAAAAATACCAATTCTTAACTCTAGCTGGCACAAAACCATTCATAGTCTGGTCGGTAAACGCCTAGAATTATTACGTTACGCGGATCGCACACTTGACGCACGATGGAGCGCTGAAATACCGCAGCGGTCTGTCGGATCCATAGTCCATACTAGAAACGCCACTCCCCATACTAAAACCGCGCTCGACGGACGACACTGCGATAGCGCTGAGTCGATAGGGGTTCTGCGGTTTTAGTATGGGGATTGATATTTATAGTATGGGTCTGAAAGACCGCTGCGATATTTTAGCGCACCGTCGTGCGTCAAGTGTGCGATCCGCCTTACCGGTTTAAGGCTACAGACACATGTCACGCGCGTATTATCCAAGACCTTGTTGATCAGAGGCACTATTTTTGAATTTTCGCATGCGGAAATGCATGCCGGCTTAGAATGGCACCACCCTTAGTCATTACCCCATTTCTTACCTGCGGGTGGCGTAAGAGACGACTAAGGGACGGTTTCCTGTGTATGACAGTTTCAGGAGGCGACGAGCTGACAACCTGTCACTAAAGTGATAGAGGATTTTCCTGAAAAGGGGCGCCCTTAGATGTTTGTCGGTCGTGGCGATAGATATCAATTTCCATTCATGTGAAAATCCGCTACAAATATTATGCTTGTATCACACGTTCTACTTTACTTATCGATTCCCATCCCACATCACTACATATTATAAAGCAAAGTCGCTTTTCGCGTCTGTCTGTATGTATGCTTAAATCTTTAAAACTACAAGACGGATTTTGATGCAGGTTTTTTTTAATAGATACAGTGATTCAAGAAGAAGGTTTTTATGTATAATACTTGCCGAGGAAAATCCTTATTCCCACGGGAAAATGAGTTGCAGCGGGTGCAGCCGCTGGGGCAGCCACCTAGTACCCTAATAAATCAAACATCGAATAAAAATATATATATTTTAATTCCAGTAAGGGTCAGCGAGCGGTAGATATAATAATTCGTGTGGCTCGCACTCTTTTCGGACTTCCGTGCACGGAATCGAATTACGACATTTCAGTAATCGAGCTCCTGACCACAATTTGAACACATATTACCATTTGCTCTACATCGCTTTATAATATTCTAAACAGCACAGAAGGGTCAATGTATATAGTTACTTCATTCGCTTACATAGTGTCTCGACCAGCGTAACGCGTAACTGTCAGTACGTGCGTGTATGGAGCATTGAGGTCAAGTTACGCTGGTCGCGACGCTATTCTGATCTATATTATGACGTAGATATCTTGCGTGATTCTTTTATTACCCGATTGCGGCAGAAAGACGGTATGTTTCTCGAGAGTATGCAGGTAGACTGTATGTATGTGGACAGACAAGTCAAGTATTTTTTTTTCACTGATAGAAGTTTCAGTGGTTTTTTTTGATGGTGTGATTTTCTGTGGCTTTTCTTCAAGCAGAGCGTGGTGCACAGCCACGTGTAAGATGGACACAGTGTAGAAAGGAAATGCATTTATTTTATAATGTTATGTATTATTGGACCACCAAGTACACATATACATCAACCGATTGATTTAGATTATAATAATATATCACGATTTGTAAAATATAACAGACACAGACGGGGCCGCAGCCATGACGGGAACCAAAGACAAAAAGGAAAGAGTGAAGTTATGAACTAAGTGAAGCGCGCACAAGTCATTCAGTGTTGCCCATGCAAACTATGTACAAGCATACAATTATTCTAACACTCCTCCTTATGCTTTACATTTGCTTTGCTCTATTCCTACTACAATCCACAAAATAGCTCTACATTTCAAAATGTCTCTACATTTCAATATGACTATATATTTTATATGGCTCTACAATTTTGAATGACTCTACAATATTATTCATTCTACAATTGCATTTATCATATTAATTACATATTAAAGCACATAGAATTACTCTTTACTCTAAACTTTAACAAATAGTAGGTATATAACTTTGCTATGCTATAATGGAGAAGTGTACCTAACATAAACAAAACAGTTCATGCAATACATTACACCACACATTTTAAGTTCAAACCATTCACAAAATTAAAATGTTTTTCTGTACATAACGGCTTTGTAAATACATCCGCAATCATTTTACCTGTAGGTAGGTATTTTACATTAATTTTTCCTGACTGTATTAAATCTTTTACATAGTGATAACGCAAGTCAATATGTTTTGTTCTCTTATGGGAGTATTCCTTTACTAGTAATAATTTTTGAGCACTCTGATTATCGTTATAAACAGTGATATCGAAAGTTTTGTCTACAATTTCCGACAAGAAATTTTTAACAAAACATATATCTTTGCAAACGTCGCTTATAGCTAAATACTCTGCCTCAGTGGAACTTAAAGCGGTGCTACGCTGTTTTCTGGCCTCCCAGTTGATAACATTTTTACCTAACTTTATAACAAAACCAGTATAAGACTTACGGTCTGACAAGTCATTAGCCCAATCTGCATCAGCAAATGCCTCTATATTGAAGTTACCATCCTTTACAAAGAAAAGACCAAAATCAATAGTTCCTTTTAGGTATCTAAGAATACGCTTAGCAGCCTGCCAATGACTCTTATCAAAACTAGTTAGGTATTGACTTAATTGACTACACGCATAAGCAATATCAGGGCGAGTACAGACACTAAGGTACATAAGAGAGCCTAAGAGTTGTCTGTACTGGTAAATATCATCTGACAAACTATTTTTAGATTTTTCAAGCTTGCAATTTACAGGTAGTGGAGTTGCAACAGGTTTACAATCATTCATGTTAAATTTATTAAGTAAACGCTTTATATACTCCGATTGATCAAGGATGGTTATGCCTGACCCTTTAGTAACATTCATTCCTAGACAATTCTTAAGCTCGCCTAAATGACGAATTTCAAAATTAGCCTCTAACAGTGCAATGACATTCTCAATACAGCTATTGTGAAAAACATAAAAATCATCAACATATAATGCTAAAATAACATAATCATCCTTGGTCTTCTTTACATAAACGCAAGGCTCACATTTACTTTGCACATAACCGTTATCACATAAAACATTATTTATCTTTAAATTCCAGTTACGGCTTGCTTGTTTCAAGCCATACAGTCCTCTTTTTAATAAACAAACTTTATTATTGTCAATATTAAAACCTATAGGCTGTTCCATATAAATACATTCATTAAGTTCACTATTTAAAAATGCAGTGGTAACATCAATGTGATCAATTTTTAAATCTAATTGAGTTGCAATACTAAACAAAATTCGTAAGGTTGAGTGCCTAACTACTGGCGAAAAAGTTTCATCATAGTCTATACCTTCTTTTTGGCTATAACCACAGGCAACTAGTCTAGCTTTATGCTTACTAAAATTTCCCATAGCATCAAACTTTTTCTTATACACCCATTTATTTTTAACAATGTTTACACCATCAGGACGATCAACCAGTTCCCATACATTGTTTTTAATCAAGGAATCGTACTCACCTTTCATAGCATTGTACCACTCATCACATTCAGGCGAACTCATAGCCTGCTTATAGGTTAGCGGCTCACCTAGTGAACTAGCATCAGCCAGCATTGAGGTTAAATCATAGTCTTTATATTTAGTAGGTATGTTACCTCTAGTAGTACGTACAGGGCGCGAACTAACCGCTTCAGGAGAATCTGTTGCTCCTCCTTGACGTGAAGGCGCTGGCAGAGAAGATGACGACCTTGGCGACTCATCTTCATCACCAGTGTGGTAATCACCAGACAGCGGGGAACATACAGGTGTGTGTATCTCTGCATCTGAAAGTGACAAAGAACCATTTTTATTTCCGGCCTCTTCAGTACTAATTTCATGACTATTTAATTCACTACTAATATTAAATTCATTATTATTATTATTTTGCAAACTCATAATTTCATTATCATTAAATAATTCATTATTAAAATAAATAGTATCACAGTTTATAAAACTTTGGCTCCTGTTAGCTTCTGACTCTTTATAAAATTTGTCCTCCAAGAATACAACATCTCTACTATAAATAACTTGTTGAGGATTAGATGGATCTACAAGACGATACCCTTTGCATGTATCACCATACCCAACGAAAATGTATTTTTTTGCTTTGGCATCGAGCTTACGTCTCTTTTGATCAGGCACATGAGCATAGGCAATACACCCAAAAATGCGCAGATGGCTAAGGTCAATAGTAGACCCGGTCCATTCACACTCAGGAACACCCTCAGACAACGCGCTGGTAGGAGACCTATTTTTTAAATATATTGCCGTCATAACGGCTTCTCCCCAGAAACGACCACTGAGTCCAGCTTCCTGCAGCATAGCTCTAGCCTTTTCAAAGATAGTTCTATTGACACGCTCGGCCACCCCATTTTGCTGAGGGCAATAGGGTACGGACTTCTGGTGAACAATGCCTTCTTTTTTTAAATAAGCTGACAAATAATTATTACAAAATTCAGTACCGTTATCTGTACGTAAAATTTTAATTTTAAAACCAGACTGTTTCTCTACCATGCATTTGAAAGTAATAAAATGGGAACTTACTTCTGACTTATTCTTCATAAGGTAACCAAAGGTCTTCCTCGTAAAGTCGTCGGTGAACGTTAGCAAGTAGCGAGCTCCGCCCCAGCTGCTTACTTGCGTCGGGCCACACACGTCCGCATGGATCAGCTCCAGTTGGCAAGCAGCACGTCTCCCTGCCCTGGGAAAAGGTGCCATGTGCATCTTCCCAGTAAGGCATGAAACACAGCTTCCAGTACCATTTTCTTTCTGAAACATAACACCCATGCAATGTTTCCCTCCACCCAGTATAGACATACCTTTAGGGTTCAGGTGACCTAGACGCTTATGCCATGTACTCGCTGGTACGCATGTTGCAGCATTAGCTCTCACTGTCCTCTGCCTAGACTGAAGAGGCATGGAAAGCTCAACATCGGGAACGGGCTGTCCTTGCAACTTACACTTATATAACCCCTTTACTTTCTTAGCAAATAAGACTTTATTGCCTATGATTTTACAGTCATTGGTATAAATGTCACATCCATCTTTTTTAAATACAACAACATAACCCTTTTCGGCCATAGTGCCGACTGACAACAAATTGTTTGACAATTCAGGAACATAAAGAACATTATCTAAAGTAATATCTGGTGAAAGTGAAACCTTACCTATATATTCACAGTTCAGTTTTTGACCATTTGCCACAGATATCACGCATGTTTTCTTCTGCAGGTCCTCGACTAGTTTCTCATCAGCGCACATATGAGAGGAAGCACCACTGTCAACGATGAACTCATCCGACGTTGTAGCTGCGTAAGCTGACGCGAACATTGTGTGGTCCTCAGTTTTCTTTTTATTTTCTTCTCTCTTCCTTTTAAAGCACTTCTTGAAAACATGTCCGGCACGCTTGCAGTAGCTGCATATTATATTGCGTTTCTTGCTATTAACTGTGTAGGCAGCAGGGCCTTCTCCGTTTTTAGATATTTGATCGTTCTTTCTGTCATCCTCTTGTAGTAACCTGGTTCTTACTAATTCAGTTGTCAATTTACTGGTAAGGCAAGCAGTTTCCAAGCTTGAGACTAGGACATCGAAATCTTGCGGCAAGCCAGAAAGCATTATCTCAGCCACCTCACCGTCATCAATTTTTCTGCCGATGTCTTCCAGCTGGTGCACTATCTTCATCACACCGTTTATGTACTCGGGCATACTAGAGAATTGCCCGTACTCAATGCGGTGCAACTGGCGTAGCAATAAGACTTTCCTATAGAGCCCCTTGCCCTCAAAGGTGTCTGCAAGCCGCTTCCATGCATCGCACGCACTTTTAGCATCTCGTACATACTGGTAAAGCGTCGGTTCAAGTGACAGGCATATTCGCGCTAACGCGCGGGTGTCGCGAGCAGCTTCAACTGTGACTCCTTCCGCCACTTCTACACAATCCCATAATCCTTCAAGGGTAAGTGCCATTCGCATTGCGAATTTCCAGTTTACATAGTTTTCTCCAGTGAGTTTCTCCAAAAGTGAGGTTATGTTGGTATAATGGGTAGCACCCGTCGTGTTTCCACCTGGTTCCGGCATACCTTTGTATTTTCCTCTTCGATCTTTTTGTATTTCACACGTGTGCAACTATACCTGGGCACAGAACCTGTGATTTTCTGTGGCTTTTCTTCAAGCAGAGCGTGGTGCACAGCCACGTGTAAGATGGACACAGTGTAGAAAGGAAATGCATTTATTTTATAATGTTATGTATTATTGGACCACCAAGTACACATATACATCAACCGATTGATTTAGATTATAATAATATATCACGATTTGTAAAATATAACAGACACAGACGGGGCCGCAGCCATGACGGGAACCAAAGACAAAAAGGAAAGAGTGAAGTTATGAACTAAGTGAAGCGCGCACAAGTCATTCAGTGTTGCCCATGCAAACTATGTACAAGCATACAATTATTCTAACAGATGGACTCTACAATTTCGGCCCCGAGGCCATCAAATCTACGCCTGTCGGCTTGGTGGGGAGCGCGTGCTCACCCGGAACTATTTTATTGGTTGTTCAAACAACCAGCCCAATCACGCTCTTGGGGCGAGACTGGGCTTAGGAGCTTTATTCTGGGAAGAACGAAAGGTTCAGTGGCGTAGAGGATGTTTCGGTATCACGTTAAGCCGTAGGTCCCGGTTGCTGTCTATGATGACATAGACGGCGGCGGTCCTTACGCAACCATGTAAGTCAGAAGCCTGCTACTTGTAGAAGGTGGTTGAAAAATTCTGACACTAGGGTTCATGGACGACTCGGTGTCCTAAATGAAAAGAAGATCTGGCCGGAGGGCTACCAACGGTAGGTACGCTTGCCCAGGCGTGGTCTCCACACGAGAATCCGTTTACTCCATTGGCGAAATATACCTACGCAAAAAAATATAATCATTCTCCTTGCCTTATCCAGTCCTTTGTCGGGGTCAGCTACCTAACCTAGGGCATTTGACGTGGAACATCTTATTCAAATTGCTGCAGTCGGGTTTTGTTTTTAAAGAATTCTGTTTGTAGCCTAGACAGTTTAGATAATAATCTAACTAGACGTATTCTTCAACATAATTTAACTGTTATGTTTATACAACAGTTTAAGGAAAACCACGATGCTTGACAGTCTATTGTGAGCGGCCAGGATTTAAAATAAGTGTCTTAAAGTAATAGGTGAGTTACTTGCCGTGTGATGCTGGCTTATAATAGCATCGCCCCATTTCTTTCCCGTGGGACTCGCCGGCTTCGTTACAATTTTTGATGACAAGCTGTCAATCTGTCCATACCTACTGATCCAGTAACTTTGTACATTTATCATCATCATCATCATCATTGGCCTCACACGTCTGTGACAGACGATTTAATCAGTGTCTGAGGCAAGACTTTTCGTGGCTATATAAGCCAATGCGGGAGCGGCATGACTTTCCGCACGCTCTACAAGTGAAGGTGGTATTATAGACTGGAACATGCATGTTTAGGTGTCGTTTTTGCCTTTTGTTGGCGAGACCAAAGAACCAGGCGTCGTCGTGAGACTTACGCCCATCATATACACGCTTTCGCCATTCGTCCCTATCCTCAGCAAGCTTCTCCCAGCTTTGATGGTCGATGTCAAACGCAGCCATATCCCGCTTGGCGCAATCTTTGAAACGCTGCATGGGTCTTCCAACCCCTCTTTTGGCGTTAGCTATGGCACCAAGCAGGACACGCCGCGGAAGACGCGAAGGTTCCATTCGGTGCACATGCCCTAGCCACCGCAAGCGTCTCTGCTTGAGCAGGGCGGTAAAGCTAGGCAGCTGTGCAATTTCTAAAACTCGCTCGTTTGTGACTCTGTCCTGCCAGGTTATATGCAAGATGTTTCTTACGCAGCGCATATGAAACGAGTTAAGTCGACGCTCTTGTTTTGCATACGATGTCCAGGTATCAGCTCCGTACAAGAGTATGCTTAAAACGCAAGTTTGGTAAACAATAATCTTGGTTTTAGTGGTCAGATGTTTATTGTTCCATACTCTTGTACTCAGCTTACCAAACATGGTTGCCGCTTTGCCGATACGCGTATTGATCTCAACATCAAGTGTGAGATTGTTCGACACAGTCGACCCCAAGTAGCAAAACTTGTCGACAATGTCCAAGGGAACGCCACCAAGCATTATATGTGGAGCTTCTGCGCCTTGAGTTAGCACTACTGTTTTTTTGGCATTAATGGACATGGAGAACAGAGAACACGCGTGGGAAAACTTATCGATAATGTTTTGAAGCTCACTTTGAGAATTTGAAACGAAGGCTGCATCGTCAGCAAACAGAAGGCTATCGACAAATAAGTCATCGCGGTTACGCTTAGACTTTAGAAGCGAGATATTGTATAGCTTCCCGTCAGCCCTTGTGTGCAGGTGGATACCCTGTTGGTCATCGCCGAAAGCAACTTTGAAAAGCAATGAAAAGAAAATACCAAACAGGG
Source organism: Keiferia lycopersicella (assembly GCA_029255805.1). Classification (NCBI taxonomy): domain Eukaryota; kingdom Metazoa; phylum Arthropoda; class Insecta; order Lepidoptera; family Gelechiidae; genus Keiferia; species Keiferia lycopersicella. Next base: position 435,359 of record JARACZ010000015.1, on the reverse strand, counting down.
TAGGAGCTAACACGCAGCCTTGGCGAACACCTCTACGCATTTCGAACGGCTCAGATGTATTGCCGTTAAAAACAACAGAACCTTTCATGGCCTCGTGGAAGGATTTAATGAGACTCAGGAGTTTTGGAGGGGACCCGATATTTAAAAGTGCAGTATAAAGTCCCTCTCTGCTAACGGTGTCGAAGGCTTTGTTAAGGTCTACGAACGCCACAAACAGAGGTGTTTTCTGCTCTCTACACTTTTCTTGCAGTTGGCGAAGTGTAAAGATCATATCTGTCGTGGAACGTTGGACGCGGAACCCACATTGCGATTCGGGATATACACGATCAGCAAGTTTCTGGAGTCTTAGCAAGACTAACCGAGCAAATAATTTATCTACTATACTTAAAAGAGATATTCCACGGTAACAGTTACAGTCACCGCGGTCACCTTTGCCTTTGTATAGGGTAACGATGTTAGCATCACGCATATCCTGTGGTATATATCCCGCTTCCCAACATTTACATAACAGATTGTGCAAAATAGGTAATATGCACTTGAGCCTGATAAGTTCGGCGTGGGTACCGTCGTTTCCAGGAGATTTTCCAATCTTAAGCTGCTTAACAGCCTTGTGGTATTCCCTTATGGTAGGAAGATCATCTAACTCAGACCAGGTAGCTAGTTTCGGCATGCAATTTGCAGCTTCTGGCATTATATTTACTGGTTCTGAGTAGAGACCGATATAATGTTCTACCCATCGTTCGAGTTGACGTTGAGCATCTGTTATAACAGTGCCGTCCGCTTCTTTAAGGGGGGCTGTTTTTTTAGGCAAAGGACCAAGGGCCTTTTTAATGCCAGCGTAAACACCACCAAAGTTCCCCACATCAGCGCACGATTGAATGCTTTTACAAAGTTCGGTCCAGTATGCATTAGCGAAGTACCGTGATGTGCGTTGTAAAGCTGACTTTGCGTCCGCTAGATCAATACGTGACTTTTCAGATGGGTTAAGGCGATGTCTTAGCGCAGCTTGTCGTTTGGACTCGAGCAGGGGTGTAATGTGCTCGAAATTTTCGGCGAACCAATCCTGGTTTTTGACTTCCTGATAACCGAAAGCCGTACCAGCTACTTCTGTTAGTAGCTTTTTGACTTTGCTCCATTCTTCCTCGATATTAGCGTCTACATCCCAGGTGGCAACTTCGTCCCGCACCAGCTCCTCAAACTTTCGGACCAACTCATCGTCTCTGGTTTTGGGAAGATCAAGCTTCTTCTTACCGGGCAATTTGGATGAATGGATCTTTTTGTGAGCTATAGCAACATGTGAAGCCACCAAGGAGTGATCTGTGTCACAATCAGCGCTATGAAAGGTTCGCGTGTGCAGGGTTTCGCGGAGATTTTTCTTTTTGGTCAGGATAAGGTCCAGCTGATGCCAGTGGCCAGAACGCGGATGTTTCCAGGACACTTTGCGAGTTGCTTTGCCTTTGAAGTAGGTATTGGTAACACACAGTAGGTGTTTAGAGCATAACTCTAATAAACGCTGTCCGTTTTCGTTTAACTTCCCTATACCATAGTATGCGTTAAATCAGGTAGAGTCTGGCCAACGAAAGCTGGCTATCCAAATACGCGGGAAATTCAAAAAAATTGAGGACGGTAACCCCATTTCAGGAACAACATAGAGTGAAATAATGTTTTTGATACTTTTTATTCTTTTTTATTTTACGGGCTATTAAAAATGGGAGTAAAGGTACTTCATTGTAAGAATATCAATAATTTAAATGTAAGAGGTAAGGTAAAGGTAAAGCTAGGTTAGAGGTTCAGAGATAAGGTAAGGTGATAGGTAAGGCAAGGAGAGAGGTAAAGCAAAGTGACAAGTAAGGTGAGATGAGAGGCAAGGTAAGGTGAGAGGTAAGGTAAGGTCAGAAGTAAGGTAAGGTGGAAGGTAAGGTAAGATCAGAAGTAAGGTACGGTGAGATGTAAGCTAAAGTAAAGCTAGGTTAGAGGTTCAGAGATAAGGTAAGGTAAGGTGATAGGTAAGGCAAGGAGAGAGGTAAGGCAAAGTGACAGGTAAGGTGAGAGGTAAGGTAAGGTCAGAAGTAAGGTAAGGTGGAAGGTAAGGTAAGATCAGAAGTAAGGTAAGATGAGATGTAAGCTAAAGTTATTACTTCTGATTTTGCGACGTAAAATTTTGTAGACCTATTGAACCATGGCAGATACTTTAACTGAAACAACTTTTTCCATTGAATAATTATTTATATCAATAATCTTGTTTTCTGACAATATAAAACTCATTAATTTTATTTCGTATTGCTTCGATGTCAAAGCTATCCAATAACCCTAAAGGACTAGTTTTTGAAAAAACTTTCTAAGACGTTTTTAAAGTAGATTAAATTTGCTACAATATGATATTAGAACTGCCTCTGTAAATCCAATAGTTTCTAAGATTAAGCCTTCCAAAGTTTATCATTTTTTTCAAATTTCGTAATTTTTTGTGATTCTGTCGTTTTGAATGAATATTAACCCTGATTATACTATCGAAGCCCTGTAATTTTATGATCGAATGTTAAAAAAGAAAATGAGAAGTGTGAACGATGATTTTAAGCTAAGCTACAAATAATGAAGTAAAAAAGATAGGTACAACAAAAGTTAACGAGTTTATTTGTTAGGAAATTGAGTAATATTCAATATTAAAAAATTAAATTCATTTAGCCCTCTTGGAAGGTCCCGGTTGTGGTTCGTCCGTATCTGGATCGACGTATTGGGATGGCATATCCCCATCAGGGGATTGCGATGAATCGTCGACTCTTGTGCCCATAAGTCATCCTCCATTTCGACATCGGACAGTATGTAATGTGTATTACTGATGCAAGGACAAATTTTTAACTGATGGCATATCCCCATCAGGGGATTGCGATGAATCGTCGACTCTTGTGCCCATAAGTCATCCTCCATTTCGACATCGGACAGTATGTAATGTGTACTACTGATGCAACTGATGCAAGGACAATTTTTTTACTGATGGCATATCCCCATCAGGGGATTGCGATGAATCGTCGACTCTTGTGCCCATAAGTCATCCTCCATTTCGACATCGGACAGTATGTAATGTGTGTATTACTGATGCAATGCAAGGACAAATTTTTAACTGATGGTATGTCCGCAAGGAGTGAAATCGAGCAGAGTCTCGTGTAGGAGGTAGCCTGGCTATATTGAAGCTGGTTTTCGTCGCAGTCCTGGCGAATAGTTGGTACCGCAGCTCGTCAGGGTGTTGGGGTTGCCTCTGTATAGAGCAATTATGACTCCCTCTCCTGCTGCTGATATCTCATCAGGTGTCGAGAAAAATCGCAGCTTGCTTTTCAACGTCCGGATTTTTTTCGACTATGGACATCGTTTGCTTCTTTCCTAAGCCAAAAATATCAGGATTTTCAGAGTTTTTACTCTGCTATAGAGTTGTTCCAGTGACGTCTAAAATATTGCAAAAATTGCGAAGTTCGAAAAATTTTAAAACTTTGAAAGGCTTAATCTCGAAAACTATTGGGTCTATAGAGACAATTTTAGTAACATATTGTAGCAAATTTAGTCTTCTTTAAAAACACCCTAAAAAGTTTTTACAAAAATTAATCCTTTAGGGTTATAATCGCCAAAATTGTAAAAAGAATCGATTATTTCGCAGTTTTTACGATTTTTGGTAAAGTTGCGTTTGGCGCTCGAGGTCACAAACTTGGATTACTAATTACGCCAACATCATAAACAAGTCTGCAAAAAATCAGAACTACCGGATTTGACGCATACAGCGCATACTACTCCATACTTTCAGGCGACAAGGTGACTGGATCATACACGATTTTTCTAAAACGACTCATGATGATGATGATGATGATCTCTCCGACCGATTTCGGCCATGGCGACCACTTTGACTCCTAATCAGATCGGCGCTGATGCGCCCGGAGATGGCTATTGTAGCCAATTTTGGCAGTAAACTCCCGTGCACAGAGTGGACACGTGAGTTTGCCATTTACATAATTATAGTTAATGGCGACGGGTGGACGGGCCTTCAGCTCATCGCGCTTAGCGTCGAGGTCTGCTTTACGCTGTTCCTCAAACTCGCGGACTTGCTTCTTAACCATCCCGCGCCATTCGGGACGCTGTGCTGCCAGACCCTCCCATTGAGTGGGCTCAATGTTGCATCTTTTCATGTGTCGTTTCTGAACATCTTTATATCTGAGGAGTTGTCCGCCATGCTTTCGCTTGCCCTCCTCTAGCTCAGAATAAAAGATGCGCTTCGCCACTCTCTCCTCCGACATCCGGGATACATGACCGCACCACCGTAGCTGGCGACGCATTAGATAGGCCTCAATGCCACCAACATTGGCTCGTCTCAGAACTTCGGTATTGCGCACTCGGTCGGACCATCTGATCTTCATGATGGTGCGAAGGCATTTTAGGTGGAAGCGATCCAGAGTGCGTATGTGGTGACGATACACACACCAAGTCTCGGAGGAGTATAGAAGGTTTGGCAGCACAATCGCCATATATACAGAGATTTTTGTGGCTAGCTTTAGGTCGTGCGAGCAGAAAACCTTGGAACACAACTTCCCAAATGCTGCAGCTGCTGCACTGATTCTGCTGTTGATCTCAGCATCAAGGTTACACTTAGATGTTATAGTGTTCCCCAGATAACGAAACTTATCAACCTGTTTCAGCATATCCTCACCAAGCATAATCGCCAGTGTCTCGCGACCATGCGAGTCTAAGGACATCACTTCCGTCTTTTTGACACTGATCTTCAGGCCGAATTTACAGCATGCTTGGTGAAAAACGGACATTAGCTGTTGCAGGCCGTCTGGGGTTTCTGCAAGAAAGCACAAGTCATCAGCATACATGATCTCAGTAATCAATGCATACGAGACTTTAGTGCGCGCCTTAAGTCTAGCCAGGTTAAAAAGACTGCCATCTGTGCGGAAACGGATGCGGACTCCTTGGGAAACAGTATTTAGGACTTCTTTGACTACAACTGCAAAGTACAAGGCGAACAGTGTGGGCGCTAGAACACACCCTTGTTTCACCCCACAGGTGACGGGGAAGAAATCAGACTGTTCACCGTCTACAGAGACGCAGCACTGCATGTCGTCATGCAGGAGTCTTAGGAGTCGCACATACTTTTCTGTGCACCCTAACTTTCCTAGCACCATCCAGAGAGCTTCGCGAGGCACACTGTCGAATGCTTTCTCTAAATCAACAAAGCAGAGGTACAACTGGCGACCTTGTTCTCTACTTTTTTCTTGTAGTTGACGCACCGAGAAAATAGCTTCACATGTACCTCGGTCAGGTCGGAAGCCGAACTGGGTTTCGGGCAGAATTTTTTCCGACATATCTTTGAGGCGGTTCAGTAAAACTCTGGCAAAGACTTTTCCAGGGACTGACAGCAATGAAATACCGCGATATGAGTTACAGTCAGAACGGTCACCCTTGTTCTTGTAGAGGGCACAAATGCGAGACACTTTGAAGTCCTCAGGGACCCTCTCCTCCTCCCACATTCGAACGAAAAGTTTCCATACCGACGTGTGCAACTCCGTACCACCATATTTAAGTAGTTGGGTGATTCCTGGAGAGGGTAAAAATTGCGGTCACACGTTAATTTCTTCAAAAGTATAACACTTACAGGTTTTTACTAACATTCACACGAAATAATGTTAAATTGACTATTCAGAAACCAAAACTCCATCCACAAATTATGAAATATGTTACACTAAAACTTAATCTGAAACCTAAAATCGGGGGCAAAATGCGCGTTCTTCGCGTGTCACACTCAGCTGTTGCGAAATTCAAACATATGTAAAATTTTATCTAACTGGACATGATAGAACTTTTCACCCATCAAAATAATCCGTTTATCATGTAGATTTATAGTAAACTATAATATTGACAATATTTTACTGAGCACACCGATAAAAATTACAGTTTGTGTTGGTCACACGTTTTTGTGTTTTCTGAATGTGTGGTCTAAAACGACTGAATCGCTGAAACTAATAGAATTGTGAGCTGAGTCTTGTTTTTGCCTTCTGCCAGGATTGCTTCTTCATCCCTGGAGAGGGAGCATATAACTTCTTGGCACTTCTAAAAAGAAATAGGAGTTGTTAAATTTTTAGGTCCTATTTTTGCACCTGCGCCAGGTCCCTTTCCTGTGCATGTTTTCTTCTTGATAGAGTTATTACAGAGGATTTGTTCTAAACAAATAATGTCGCATAATAAAGCGAGATTTAAGATTCGTTTACAAATTTTGATTACATTCAAGCATTTGCCAATAAATACCTAAAAACATAGAAAACTGTCCCTTGACTGGCTTCATTTGACTGGCATTTTTCCCAGTCAATGGACATTTTATGCCAGTCAAGTGACTAATGTTATTTTAATGATTGTTTTTGCATTTTTTTGTGTAAAAGTGTGCCTTTAGAGTAGAATAGCACCACCCCATGTCTCCTCATGGGTACTGTAAGTTAGATTAAGGGTTTCCAGGAGGTGAACAGCATTGTTTTTCGTGCAGATAACATAGTTTAAAAACACTTGCTTTATGTCTCTAGGTGTGGCTGCGTTGTATCTAAGGGAGGCTGCGTTAAGTCTCAGGTTAATTTCGACGTATCTTAAGCTGACTGCGGTGTATTTCAGGGTGGTTGTGTTTTATCTTAGGCTGACTGCGATGTCTCTTAAGCTGAGTGCGTTGTATCTCAGGTTGGCTGCAATACGTCTCACTCAGGCACATTGCGACGTATCTTAAGTTGACTGCGTTGTATCTCAGGATCTCTGCGTTAGGTTTCAGGTTAATTGCGACGATCTTAAGCTGACTGCGTAGTATCTCAGGGTGGTTGCGTAATGTCTCAGACTGATTGCGACGTCTCTTAAGCTACTGCGTTGTATATCAGAGCGGCTGCGTTTTATCTCACTCAGGGTCATAATGCGAAGTCTCTTAAGTAACTGTGTTGTATTTCAGGGTAGCTGCGCTATGTCAGGCTGATTTTGACGTCTTTTAAGCAGACTGCGTTGTATCTCAGGGCGGCTGCGTTATGTCTCACTAAGGGTGACTTCGACATCTCTAAAGCTGACTGCGACGTCTCTTGACCTACTGCGTTGTATCTCAGGTTAGCTGCGCTATGTCAGGCTGATTTCGACGTCTCTTAAGCTGACTGCGTTGTATCTCAGGATTACTGCGTTATGTCTAAGATTGCTGGCGAAGTCTCTAAAACTGTCTACATTGTATCTCAGCATGGCTGCGTTATGTCTCAGGTTGGTTGCGACGTCTCTTAAGCTGATTGCATTGTATGTCGTAGTCTTTTTAGCTGAGTACATCGTGTCTCAGGCTGATTTCGTCATCTCTAAAGTGACTGTGTCGTGTCTCAGGTTAGTTACGTTATGTCTCAGTCTGATTGCAATATCTCTTAAGCTGATTGCGTCGTGTCTCATGTATACAGCGTCGTGTGTCAGGTTACTTAACTAGTGATGTCTAAAGTTATCTGAGTCATGCATGTCTCAGGCTGATTGCGTCAACTTTATGGTTATCTTCGTCTGTACAGTAGCAGAATGTATAATTCGCAAAATGTCTTAAGTGGCTCAACTCAGTTAATTTTCAGGTCATAATGTTTGCGATGGTTTTTTCTTGTCTCATGCTAGCTGTTTCATTATGGCCTAAGTTTAAACGACTTACGTTACTATTGTTTTGGTGGAGAATTGGGTCTACGTTTCGGCTGTTTACGAACAGCCTTCTTCCGGAGGTCGACAGATCACATACGTCCGCCTGTCAACTGTGATTGTCAAACACTGTGGCTATTTCATTTCATATGTCGGGCTGGCTGTGTCGTGTTTCAAGCACGAGCAAATTGTCTGTGACTAGGTGCGTCGTGTCTTAACCAGACTGAGGCTTCAGGGCGTCAGTCTGGTAGGCTGCGGCAACTTTTACTTCTATTCTACTTAGTTAAAAGCAAAAGATGAACAGCTTTTATTCATATATTTTGCTAAAATAATTACTTTGTCCCTTGACTGGCGCAAAATGTCCCGTTGACTGGCACCTCAAATTTCAAAATTGAATTTTGATGAAACCTGTGGTTCGATTTAAGTGTTTTTTCGTAAATAACCTTTTCAATAGGCCTTTATTATTATGCAATGATAAAATAACCATAAAACTAAAATTTGAAATTTGCCAGGAAAGGGACCTGAAGAACCGTTTTCAAATTTTCACCCAGTTCACCCGGTATAAGGTCAATGCCAACCGCCCGGTTATTATGCTGCTGTCTGATGGCAGTAACAACCTCGTCGCATGACAGGGGCTCGTCCAGCTCCGTGGCTAATGGGATTTGAGGCATTAAACTGATATGATGCAGATCAGCTGATCGATCTACGTTGAGCAAGTTGTGAAAATGCTCAGCCCAACGTTTAAGTACATCCTCCTTGCTGGTCAGGAGGTGCATACCGTCTAAAGACCTTAAAGGTACTTTTGCACGGTAGGAAGCACCAATCAGCTTACGCACTTCACAGTAAAACTCACCAAGCTGGTTTGTATCGGCGAGCCACTGCATTTGACAAGCCTTGTCCTGCCACCACTTGTCTTTTATTTGTCGAGACAGCCTGCGTAACTCTTGGTCACTTTCTTTGACCACCGCAACACTTCCACCTCTTCGATTATGCTGTCGCAGGAGCTGTCGATGTTTGTCGAATGCTGCTTTAAGAGCCTCGCTATTGTCATCGAACCAGTCTTCACTACGTCGGTCTTTCGTACCCAAAGTAGCAGAAGCGGCTTCTATGAGATGACATGACAAAGCTCCCCAAGCAGCACTGACATCACCGGTCTCAGTTATTGGCGACGGCTTTTCAGATAAGGCTTCAGCATATTTCACCCTAACCTCGCGATCTTTCAGCCTATCCACGTTTAAAAACGCAGGCTTCTTCACTGTGGATCTGCGAGGTCGACGGAGGCGGAGTCGTAGCTTAGTGACAATTAGTCGATGGTCAGTCCAACAGTGAGCACCACGCATGACGCGGGTGACTTGAACTTGACCGATGTCTCGTTGCCGAAAACGACTCATATAATATATATTACAACAATAGTCAACAGGCTGACAACCTGTCACTATAGTGATACTCAAATCATCTGAAAGGAACTTCAATATTTGTCAGACGTGGTGATAGCGGCTGTATTTTTATGGCCGTTAACGCTCTGCCTACCCCGCGAGGGATAAAGGAGTGTGTGATATGTGTACCTATGTATGTATGTAATATTTTTCCGAAGTGGTGACAATGACCGTATTTTTCCGGACGTCAACGCTATGTTTACCCCTCAACGGAAAGAGGTGTTTTATGTACGTGTATGTTCAACACTTTTATTATTTTCTTATCACACAGAAGTACTGAAAAATCTATACAGGGTGTAAGAGACGGTGTAACGAAAATTTTGCAGGCGTGGTCAGACCATGAAACTCTCTCTCTTTTCGTGTGGGACACTAAGTCATGCAACGACCTGATTTCTTATATACAAAGTCAGTCAGCTGATCGGTAATTTAGTATGGAGGGACGAAAAGTTTTTTCGTTTCCTAACATAGCCCCCATTGAAAAAGTTGTTCAGTTGTTTCAGGGTCTGATCACGCCTGCAAAGTTTTGGTCACCCTGCAATGCCCTGCATGTATGTGCCTATTTGCTGATGCCAATGAACCCTAGGGTCAGAATTTTTCAACCGCTTTCTACGAATAACAGGCGTCTGAAATGGCTGCGTAATGTAACAACCGGTGTCTAAGTGATCATAGACAGCAACCGGGTCATTGGACGACTCGGTGTCCCACACGAAATGAGGGAGGCTGTTTTCCACTGAGTTAGTTAGGCAATTACTTAAGTAAAAAAGAAAATAGGCATTTCGGTTACAATTATACCGCTCCGTGTCTATAAATTATGTTCTCTCCAGGAATGCTCTTCATCATCTTCGCAATCCTGGCGGCAGCCGTCCTGCTGCTCGCCAGCTGGTGGTGGCTGACCTTCGGAGACCAGCAGCGCCGGCGCACCAAGCTGCTTGCGGCGCGTCTGCCTGGCCCGCCCACTTGGCCACTGTTGGGCAATGCTCTGGTCTTCATTAGTAAACCTGAGGGTAAGATTTTATCATGACCTTGCCAACCACAACAGTCCACTGCTGGACATGGGCCTACCCCTGGCGGTATTGCCATAGGTACTTGCCACGCTTGGCAGGCGGCTGGTCGAGCGTAGGGTACAGGGAGTGCTGCTGCCCTTTCCCTGGATAAATTATCCCTTAGTCGTTTATTACGACATGACACTCACAGGTCGAACTGGGCTGATGCTTGAGGTATCCCATGTCAAGGAACCGGTGTTTGGAAACTTTGCAGGCATGAGTAGACCATGAAACTGTACCACTTTTACTACGGAGCTTATGTTAGGAAACGAAATAATTGCTAGTTTCCATAGAAAGTTGGTCAGCTGATCGTAGATTTTGTATGGGTACAATAGTCTCCAATCTCCCTACTGTTTCAATTTCATAGTCTCATGCCTGCAAAGTTTTCGATACATCGTCCGTGAAGTTCGAGGAAATTGGGATTGTTTCATTATGAAAGACATGAAAGAACTTCCTCAAAGGAATCTCAACGACCGTAGTGTTGGATGCTTTTCTGCAAAATGAACCGAAGATTTGAAGAAAATTTAGTGACCGGATGACGAAATCAGGAGATCTTGTCTTTGCGGCGTACCCTAGGGCAGACCTTTGTCTACCAATGGACTGCTGTTGACTGATGTAAAGTGTGATACCTATGCTGCCGTACAAACCGTAAACGCAGTAGGTCGCATTTTGGCGCCCTTTGATTTATGGCCAGCCTTATTGCAAGCAAGCCTTAAGCATTGACAGGAAACAGAAATGGACATTGCTTCACTGACAATAGATGGATCTTTAATTTGATAAAGATACTACAAACACTCCGTACTTCCGTGCACTCAACTTGTTGGCGCCAAAATGCGACCTACCCCGTTTACGATTTGTCCGGTATTATGATGAGTAAAGATGAGCGATGATAACGCTAGATGTTTCTGTTTCCAGAGCAGCTGAATATATTCGGAGAGATGTTTGAAAAGTACGGGGAGTACGTGCGCTTCTGGCTGGGTCCAGATCTCAACGTGTGCATCAAGAATCCAGCAGATATACGGGTGAGTATTGTGGATTTTGGAACACACGAAGTGCGGTCAAATGGGGGAAAATGAGACTAGCGGGTAACTTGGGACATGGTCGACACCAGCATCTACGAACCAGCTATAACGTTGTAACTGGTTGAAAACTTTGGACTCTACATTTATCAAACAGTTATAACGTTATAGGCTTATAGCAGGTTCATAGATGCTGGTGCCGAGCATGTCCCAAGTTACCCGCTAGTCTCATTTTCCCCGCACATCAACCTAACATAGGTCTCCCCCAGGGTACGCCGCAAGGCGCTATCTGCGAAAAATTATGAATGAAGTCCGTTGTATCTTTAGACAATAGTTTTAAGCGTACAACTGTTATATTTTTTAATGACCCAGGAAACTAGCGAATTTGAGACGTTTACCTGGAGAATAATATCATTCCGTGCTTTATCCAGCACTGTGGTGTATGCTTGCAAACTTGCTTTTACGCAACTTGCTGAATTAGTTATCGTACCTAGTTATTATGGTATTAAAACGGGACATAAAGTAGAGTAATTGGCTTATGATCTTTATATAACTTAATTAGATTAGATTCAACAATTTATTTTATATCTCTAGTCACTCTCGTCGACAATCATTTGACCATCATGATATGAACACTCTTTAAATAGCACGAAAGACCTAGGTAACGGAAATTGGGTGGATAGGTGTATAAAAATATATGTAACACCTAATTTTGTTATGTGATTTCGCTGGTGACCCGATAGTAAAAGTTGTTTAGAATCAAGAAGTAGAAACACCCTACAAAGTTTGTGTATGTACTGTCTAAAGCTAAACCCTGTACACTATCGTTTTAGAAACCTATGTACTGTTTCGAACTTTGTTTCGAATCGACAATATTGTTTGTTTGAGAGAAAGAAGTAGCTACGGTCAAATGAGACTAGCGGGTAACTTGGGACATGGTCGACACCAGCATTTATGAACCAGCTCTAACGTTGTAACTGGTTGAAAACTTTGGACTCTATATTTATCAACCAGTTATAACGTTATATGCTTATAGCTGGTTCATAGATGCTGGTGTCGACCATGTTCCAAGTTACCCGCTAGTCTAAGTTTCCCCCGTCTTCAAAACTTTTTTAACGGATTTAATTTTCCTTGGTTGCAGCACGTGCTGACGAGTAATAAGGTCAACCATAAGGGCCCCCTCTACCAGTTCCTGGAGCCTGTAATCGGTCCAGGGATCCTATCAGGTGGTAAGTAGGTTGTGACAGGCAAAAGTTCCCATCGCAAAAAAAATATTTTAACAACACAAAAGCTACAACGTAGCAAACTGCTACAGGTTGGCAAACGGGACCGATGGAAAAACTTTGATAGCGCGTTTTAGGGCTTGTAGGTGGAGCGTCGGTGGCCAAGTGATTAAGACACCGGTCAGCCGTGACACCCGAATTCGATCCCTGCCATGTACCACTAAATTCTGATAACTTGGGCCAGGCTAGTTTTCACTCTGTGTCAAAACTTGGTTCTACGTTAAATTCCCTAGGTATAGTAGACCAACTCCGACAGAGAAACGGGATAAGGCAGGGATGAGGTGGAGCGCCATAAGCTGCTGTAAATGTGAAATCCTGTTTCAGGCCCCACCTGGCGCCAGCACCGCAAGCTAGCGACTCCAGCTTACAGTAAGAAAGCTGTGGCCCAATACTGCCAGGTCTTCAATGAGGAGGGAGCGCTGTTGGCGCAGACATTAGCCAGGAAGACCCCTGGAGTCACCTTCAATGTCTACGAGGACGTGGTTCGGGCTACCACACAGTGTGTTTGCCGTAAGTATCACTGTCAATATTCCCAAGAGTGCTCCTGGCACAGGAAGAATCTTGAATTCACCAATGTGTATGAAGATGTGGTCCGAGTGACTACGCAGTGTTTGTCGTAGCGTAAGAATCACTGAGAGCGAAGCCAGGAGTTATGCTTCTTTTAAGACTACTGACACAGATTTAGTCTTCAAAACACTTTCAGTTTAGTGTAGCAATATGCATCATCATCACATCAGCCTATAGCCCCCCCTGCAGGACATAGGCCTCCCCCAAGGTCTCCTACAATAAACGATCTCCCGCTTCCGCCATCTAGTCGCTACCAGCCGCTCTCTTTAAGTCATCGGTCCATCTGGCCGGAGGGCATCCAACGGTACGCTTGCAGAAGCGTGGTCTCCACTCGAGAACCCGCGCCCTCCACCGGCCATCGGTTCTACGACAGATGTGACCAGCCCACTACCACTTCAGTTTGCTACGCTTTTGAACTATATCTGCTACAATATACATATACGTATAGTAGTTTTAAATTTTGGCACGAAGCGATGACATGATGACCTATTCCAGTGCTATGGTAGTTACTTACTACCAAGTTACTCATTCATGTAAACTGTTTCAGAAACACTAATGGGACTCTCTAAAGCCGATTCTAAAACGGTGAACCGAATGGAGGAAGTCGTGTTCACGACACAAACGTAAGTTTCGTTTTCAGACCCCTACACTAGATGTAAGGGAGGGTATAGTGTACCCAAAACTTTGCAAACGAGATCAGCCCAGAAACTGAACTACTCCTGTGGAAATAGGTAGAGATATTTCAAGAGACGTCGCCAGTACAAATGGCAAAAGTCGCTGGTTCAAATCTGGCTAAACCGTGGAAAAATTTGCAAGTTTTCCATTGTAGTATAGTATAAAGATACCTAACGTTTAGTTTTAAAATTTGGTACCAGGTAAATAAACATTTTTCACTGTGTTACTAGTTACTTTCGCTGATCGCAAATTTTTATGGAAGGTCTTTTTAATCGTTTCCCGGATATGCCTCATAGGGAAAGCTCGTCAGTTTCAGTGGCGGATCATGCTTACAAATATATCAGCCGCATTGGAACATAATATTACTTAATAAACTAAAACTTTTCTGTACAGACTCAATTTGCCTATATTTTTGCAGGATGTACTCATTCATTTTCAAAAAAATGACTCGCTGGTGGCTTCAGATACCTTTGATCTTCTGGCTGACAGGCAGAAAGAAAACGGAAAACTTCTACATCCAACTGATAAACGACATGTCCTCAGATATAGTGGCGAAAAGACGTGAAGCCTTGAGAAGACGTCCAGAAGTAAATGAGGAAACCATAGGGATTGTGGACAGATATATCCTGTCTGGAGAGCTTAGTGAGCAGGAAATCAGATGGGAAACCTTCACTCTTTTTACCACTGTGAGTCAGAACATAGTATGACAGTATTCTTAACTAGAATTTAGTTTTTTCTAGAGTAGGTGCCTTATTTTTGACCAAGGAGAGCTATTTAGCTAAGCTTGCTTTCAACTATGTGATCTGATAATCTCGGACCTCGAAACACCTAAATAATTATGGAAATATTAAGCTTAAGAACAGCTTCGTCTAGATAAAGTATTGCAAGAGCATTACTTAGATTCTGCCTAATAGTTCTCTCATCCAAACAAATTGACAGATTATGTCGTGCCGTGTATTCGAAACGAATTGGAAGTATTCTTTCTTTCTTTTCGAGTCGTCTAACGACCCGGTGAAGAATCCAAGTGTCAGAATTTTTCAACCGCCTTCTACAAGTAGCAGGCTTCTGACATGGTTGTGTAACGACTAAGTGATCAGAGCTCGCAACCGGGACCTACAGCTAAACGTTCCATCCGAAACACGGAACCATCTTACTTACGGACAATCGGGTGGTTCAGCCCGCAATGTCCTAACCAGACTGGGAACAATTGGAAGTATAAAGGACGATTGTTTCAGAGTCAAGAAGCATCAGCCAAGATTGCTTCAGCTGTTTTACTCTTCCTTGCTCATTTGCCGAATTGGCAGGTATGACTTTATATTCATTTTAGAATCATCAGTCGCACCACATTAGAATAGCATCACTCCATCCGTGGGTGTCGTGAAAACCGTCTAAGGTCTCTCTCTTTTCGTGTGGGCTACCGAGTCGTCCAACGAACCAGTGAACCCTAGTGTCAGAATTTTTCAACCGCCTTCTAGAAGTAGTAGGCTTCTGACATTGTTGTGTATTGACCACCGTCTAAGTAATTATAGACAGCATCCGGGACCTACGGCTTAACGTGCCATCCGAATGGGCAGCAGTGTTTTCTGTGGAGTAAGGTGGATGCGCAGTGCATTGAGCTCACCAATCCGCCTGCAATACCTCTCTAGTAGGGCCCGAGTTGAGTGTACCCTGTTATGCCGGGTTAGAACAGCATCACCCCATTACTTCCATTACACCACATCACTACAGTTCAACCCGCGGGTGTCATAAAAGGCGACTAATGGATGTATCCAGGGCCCTTGCCAAGCGTTCTCTGCGAATATCTACTGTTGTTAATAGTGGCAAGCGCAGTGCAAGGTGTTCCTTGCACTGCGCTCGCCAGTCATGCCGCCAATCTCGCCAACGTGCTATCCGAATCACATACCATCTTACTTACGGACAATCGGGTGGTTCAGCCCGCAATGTCCTAACCAGACAGGGAACAAATTCACAAAGTGATAAATATCAACTTTGTGAGTGACCCACCGAGAACCGAAACAGGGACCGTCTGCGTCAAAGGCAGTCGCACTACCACTGCGCCACATCGGCCGTCTATTACACAAGACTACACTAGAGCAAATAGTTTGACCATAACAAAGCATTGTTCTTGAACTTGAGGTCAATCACAATGGGTAAATACTGTGGCCTCTATGTTAATGGCAGCATGAAAGCCTCAGTGGTCACAGGTCAAGTTTGGTCTACTGAATAAACAGGACAATAAATCTGAAGGCGCGTTCACTACGCAAAGTTTTTCCTACACATCTGACCGAAAAAACTATACATTCCACCGTCAATATATGCAGTGCAGGAGACGCGACTTTATAGGAAAAACGGATGGAAACCGACAAAAAGCAGTAAAAATAACTACAAATCCACATTTAAAATATTTAGTAGATTCAAGATTCAGTCGTTTATTTCTAAGTAGATTCACAATGAATGCTTTTAGAATGCCAGAGAGTTACAATACAATATTGTCACTGAATAAATAAATTAGTCATTGTAAACAATCAATTTTATGTTCCCAATAGATTCGCGGCACGAGTGGGATAAAAAAATAAAAAATAAAGGCATTGCCTAGGGGCTTCAGGGGCTTCAGCCATCAATTCAAGTTTAAATCAAGTCAAGATTAAAAAGAATTTTTTTGCATGTTACATGTTAATCAGCTGGACCCCCTGAACAGGAAAACCACCCAAAAACCTGCTCAGAAGTAATCCTAATCTCAATTTACAATTTGTACCTATAGAATAAGCCCTAAGCTACCCTAGCTAAGTTTTATAAATATATACGATACGAGTACGATATGATATTATACTTCAGAGAAACTGACGTTTGTTTTAAGACAGTTGGGCTATTTAGATGGTTCCACGCGTTTGTCTTAGGTACTACCTGGTTTTTTCTTGTTTTTTGTTATGGACTTTATGGTCTTTTTGGCTCCGGAGCCATCAAACTACCCCGGTTGGCACAGTGGGGAGCAATAGCTCAACCGGAAGGTATTTTGAATGGTTGTTAAAAACCCGTGTGATGCCGGCTTAGAATAGCATCACCCCATTTTCATTCCGTGGGTGTCGTAAAAGGCGACTAAGGGACTCGAGGTTTCATGTGTATTTTAGGCGACACAACTTTAGGCGACAGGCTGACAACCTGTCACCACAGTGAGACACGAATCATCTAAAAGGGCCCTCAATACTTGTAAGACGTGGCGATATTGATCGTATATTTACGGCCGTTAACGCTCTGCCTACCCCGAAAGGGATAAAGGCCTGATATGTGTGTATGTGTTAAAAATCACGCGCTTGGGGCGAGACTTGGCTTCAAATTCAAATTTTCAATCGTTTATTTCCAAGTAGATTCACAACGAATGCTTTCAGAAAGTCAGGAATTTACAATACAATACTGTCACTAAAAAAATAATTAGTCATTGTAAAAAAGAGAATATTGTCAGACACAATTCTCTTTTTATAACAATTTTATGTTCGTAGTAGAAACGCCGCACGAGTGGGGTAAAAAATAAAGGCACTGCCTCGGGGCCGGCCAGGCTGACCACACAGCATGTAACTTACGCCACCACCGTCAATGTATGAAGAAGCTTAGTAGTTGTTCTTGTAAGAACGGATCGGACTGAACTAGCTGAATAACCTTTTTTTGAATCCAGGAACGAGTATACAAAGAGATCCACGACATCCTGGGCCCTGAAGACGACGCAGTGTCCTACGAGCAGCTGAAGAGGTTGGAAGCTCTCGATATGGTATTCAAAGAGGCTTGCCGGTACTTGTCAATAGCTGCCTTCATCCAGAGAACTGTGGAGGAAGAAATTTCTATTAAAGGCGGTAAGATATACGAAAAATATCTCTATGACGGCTCGTGGGGTGCTTTATCTTTGGATGACATGACTGAGACTGAGTGGAAGGTAAAATTGATGTCATCCTGTAAGTCAACTTGTGCCATTGAGTATTAGTTAAGTTTGGTTTCGCCCGGCAGCAGCGCTGTTGCTGCTCTCAAAGGACCGGTTTGTATGGGCTTGTATGAAACACGAAAAAGACCGGGCGCAATCAGAAGATACCATAATATACCTTCGGGGTAGGTACTGATGTGAATGTCAAAAGGGCGTTGGCATTGCTCTTTAACTACAGGATAGACTATCACAGTAGTTTTTCCCTAATAATATTTTTTTTAATGCAGAAAGCAGCATTTTCACGTCAGAGGTATGTCTGTTTTGCTTGTAACTAAAGATTTGTGAAATATCTTCTCCAGGCGAACTGATCATCCCAGTAGGAGCATCCGTCATCATCCCGATCCACATGCTTCACCGGGACCCTCAGCACTGGGATGACCCCCACAAAGTGGACCCTGGACGCTTCGAGCCGCAGAACGTGAAGCGACGTGACCCCAATGCCTTCGTGCCCTTTAGTTTGGGCCCTATGGATTGTTTGGGTAATCTTTGATCAAAAGTAGCATTGGACACTTCCAACCAGATGGCCCGATGAGAAGGATCGTGTCTTATAGCCCGGTATGGTCGTTTGTTAGCCCGGACTTTAGTAAAGGGATGCCCTGGGACGTTTATGTCCAGCGGACTACACAGGCTGACAATGGTGATGTTCTAAGAATGAACAACAACATTAATTTATGTATTATTTCCTTCTTGCCGTGTGGTGTCGGCAGAGTAGAATAGCACCACCCCCTCTCTTCCCGTAGGGGTCGTAAGAGGCGACCGAGTGATTTACCCGATCCAAGACCGTTCCTGGAGAAGGACAACTCCACATTAAACCCGGAACGGGGTAACCGTTAGGCGCGTGTGACAGGGGTCTATCTTGCGGTAGACTCCTGGCAGCCGGGCTGGCTCCGCACACGTATCGACTCGTCGTTCCTGCGGAGTCAGCCAGGAGGCCGAGAGGGTGGCGTAGGTCCTGCCTGGGCAACCCTGCATTTTCTGAAATGGCGTCCCAGGCTACGCAGTCTCTGTGGTCTTGACTCAGACACTGATTGAATCGTCTATCATAGACGTACTGCGGTCAATGATGATATTTCCTTCTTGCTGATTACCCTTTCAATTTATGTTCCAGGCCGAGTATACGCCACCTCGTTGATCAAGACGCTGGTCGTCCACGTGGTCAGGCAGGTGGAGTTATCAGCCGAGGGGAAGCTGGAAGACTTAGATCTGAGCGTAGCAATCTCCGTAAAGTTTGCTGACGGGTACAACCTTCGTGTGAGGCCTAGGAAACGAAGCTGAGACAGAAAACTGTAGGGATTTGTTTTCTTGAACCTGCCCATAAATCTGAACAACTTTCGCCAAGAAACATTATCGTCTTAAGACATTGGAGAACTGGGTCTTATTGTGTGGGAATTCCAAAATGATCATACTTCGACCATGTTCCTCGGGAAAAGGTTGTTCAGTTTAAAGGATTGGTTCATCCGCTGATGGGGTCGTGACGAATCGCTGGTAACCCTGTATACTTAATTAAAGGCTGTAACTATTAAGCCCTAAAGATATACGATTGGGCACCAGGTATTTCCTATATTGCTTAGCTGGTTCTAGCCACTGATGTCATCATCATCATCATCATCAGCCCACATCCACCCACTGCAGGGTATCAGGGCCTCTTCTCTATTGCGTCACTCCTTATGGTCCTGTGCCACTGTTGTAGGGCGAAAAAGGTACGTGTTTTTGGAAAGTATAGAGTCATACATACATAACCATGGGTTTATATATAAGCCAAATAGGCTGTTTGTTTCATATCTAGTGGTTCCACATAGTATAAAAGTTATCTACTGCATGGATTTATAAACCGCACTCAAGTCTGAGATCGATCTCAAGAGCGAGTATGACAAATGTCAGTCAATACTAACAGCATGTCAAAGTCGCACTTAAAATCGACCTCAGAGTTGAGTGCGGTTTATAAATACGGGCCCTACAGTGGCAGACTTGTATGTGGGAACTCCTTTCTTGCTAACATAGTTGATAGTTGTATAAATTTTAGTGAGTTACTAGTACTGCAATTAAAAATGGGGAATATGCCTACCTACCTAGATGATATTTAATTTTTAAAATATAATGGTAGATTTTGACGTGACGATGTTAACGTATACGATACTGTTTACTGTGTTTTTGTATGTAGCTTTTCCCAAATAAAAATAATTTTGGTACAATGTTTTTTATTTCCTAAATAATTCTAGAATCTAAAAAATGGGCATCAGTTTAGTTATAACCAATATCCAGCAACATAGAATAGAAAATCCTGAAAAAGCCAAACTACTGCTACTAATCTACTAGTCTTTTGAGCATTTTCTTTAACTTTCTAAGGCAGAGGCAGCAATACATACAGGTATTTAGATTACATTCTCGACACCATCTGCAGCGCGCCCACACGGCACGCACGGCACGCACGGCACGCACGGCACTATGTTGGAATAGCTTTACCCAAATTCCACCCGTGGGTGTAAAATCAAAATCAAATTATTTATTCAAAGTAGTAGTACCGAAGTTTTACATTTTATCTTTTTTTTTTCAGGTATTAGTCTATTCTATTCTATTCTATTTCTTGTGTATGGCGTTTCCATTTAAGATTTCGCCAGTGTCGTAGTGAAAATAAGTAAAAGTGGCATTAAGCCGAGGGAGAGTCCACAACACAGAGATCCTAGTCTGACGACTAGGGGCTGTGATGCGCAGAATTACGTAGCAACAGAAACTTGATAGTAAAATTTTCTGCACCACGTGGTGGACAGCTCGTCACCATTACACAATGTGGAATATATGAATTAATTATAATTTTCTATTTAATGATCACTTTAAGAATCATTTGTTGCTTAAAACACTATCAGATTTATGCACCAAACACTCAAATAAACAAGAAAAATCAAATTATAACCAATTCACAACCGCCATTATGGAATGGCAACGAAAAAGTCCCAGGTATTAGTCATTGTAGGATACATTTTGCTATTTATTGTAATAATTTTATGAACCTAGAGTAAATGCTGCTCAGGTGGACTAAAAACTAGCCCCTAACGCACGGCCTCGGGGCTGGCTAATAACCAAACAGCATGTAACTTTAGGTGGTAAATAAAATCGAGTTCATGTCAAGAAAAAAAAATGTGTTTCATGCGTATAGTTAGCTAAAAAGCCGAAGTTAGTAGGTAATAAAAACCGAACCGAGTACGTCTCCAACTCCCCAAGAAATAATTTACCCCTCCTACAAATTGACTGAATCTGCTGGTACCGTTTTGTTCCAAGCTCACAAACGTCACAGGGATCAGGGGTTTACAGATTATAACAACATATACTTAGCCAGAAAAAGTTGAAATTAAATAAAATGAACCAAAAAATTTTTGTATGATTTTTTTTTGCTATAATTAAGCGTTACCTGTCAGATTTGACAAATCGCGAAGAAAGTGGCGCCCTCATTTTTTATCTACTTTTTATGGTCAAGCTATACGTGGTGTCGCACTCTGTTAATGGCAAATTATTGTGATTGCTCATACAAACAGGCACAACAAAGTTAGAGAACCTAAACAATTTACATACATACATACATACATCACGCCTTTATCCTTTGAGGGGTAGGTAGAGCGGTAACGGCCGTAAGAACACGGTCGCTATCGCTACGTCTGAGATTTTTTGAGGATTGTTTTCCAAGGTTGTTTTAGAAAACATGTGTATCACTATAGTGACAGGTTGTCAGTCTGTCGCCTAAAAATTGTAATACACCAATACTCTCGAGTCCCTTAGTCGCCTCATACGACACCCGCGGGAAAGATGTGGGGCGATGCTATTCTAAGCTGGCATCACACGGTCATCGTCGGCATCGGGGGCATCTAACTTATTTACTACTTCTAATTAAGGTTTTTTGGAATGATAGCAACACTTACGTCCGAACTATAAGTAGTCTGTAAAATATACGATGATCCCTGTGAACCTTGTGACCTTGGAGCAAATGCTATGACATAAGGTCCAATTTCCTTTGTTTACTGTGTCAGCATTTGTTCCAAGGCCACAAACGTCACATGGATCATCCTATATTTTACAAACTATAGGTGACGTTATTGTCATTTTTGCAGATGGTAAACTGAAATTTCCCATTCAAAAACCTCTGACCTTCCACGAACTTAGTAAAAATCTGACGAAGTCATTGAAAGATGGCAGGTTCATCGTCCAAATTCAATTTGTGGTTGGTAACCATACAAACATATGTAACTTTGTAACACTTAAAAACTTGAAATATTATTTTTGCTAGGAAGGTTATATTGACTACGAAACCCTATTTAAGGGCATGTCCGGCATACTCTTGACCGGTTTTCTGAAAGGTTTCATGCGATTCATGCGTAAGCACAAGATCGTCTTCTTCTTTTTCGTGTTGGACACCGAGTGGTCCAACGACCCGATGAACCCTAGTGGCAGAATTTTTCAACCACCTTCTACAAGTAGCAGGCTTCTGACATGGTTGTGTAACGACCACGAGATGATAATAAAGTACTTGTGAAATAAGGTTGCATATTGTACTTACGAAAAACTCGAATAATATGATAAATAGAGAAGTAGCAATTGAGCCGTGTAATGCCGGCTTAGAATAGCATCACCCCACATCCTTCCCGCGGGTGTCGTAAGAGGCGACCAAGGGACTCGAGAGTATTGGTGTATTACAATTTTTAGGCAACAGGCTGACAACCTGTCACTATAGTGATACACATGTTTTCTGAAACAACCTTAGAAAACAATTCTCAAAAATGTCAGACGTGGCGATAGCAACCGTATTCTTACGGCCATTAACGCTCTGCCTACCCCGCAAGGGATAAAGGCGTGATATATGTATGTATGTATGAGAAGTAGCAATTCGGATCTCATTCAGTTTTCATACAACCGGATTCCCCTGTTTTCATTAATCTATGGCTTTAGCAGAAGAAAACAGGTACCTAACGTTTTATGAAAATTCCTAACTAGGGTATTCTCTTAACACACCACTCATGTAAGAGGAAATACAGATTGACAGTAGCAATTTTACGTGAATTCCGAACAGTTAACTTATAAATATGTCAATCATATTAATTGCTAGTTGCAGACCTAACCTTTACCCCTAACAAGCGTAAAACGTTTCTTGGGCGTAATTATGATAACGTTTCTTGGGCGTAATTATGATTAGTTTAGACGTACACGTGTAACAACGGGTGTCAATGTTGTCCAGTTTTCAATAAATATCGCTGTAAGGAGATAATTCAACAAGGAGATTAGTAGAAGATTCTAGAGATCACACGAAAGAATAAAACGAGTACATCTCAAATACTTACTAGTGAAACAGCTGACCGGGTATGTTACTACAAGCTACTAGTTAACAAATCCCACATTTGACGTCCTTCGATGCAAAAGAAATAGGTATATTGCATCCACCATTATTTAGTGTAAGACAGAACTAATGCAAGTTTTTTCGTTGCTCGTGCGCCAGCGTCGTCGGGTTTTAGTAAGTTTCGAAATTTTCTTGCATCTATCAAACACATGCGTTACGGATGCGCTAAAAATGTGCATCCACGGACGCCAAGTGAGGAAACCGTAGACTCGTAATAGGAAAATTAACACTCAGTTACTTACCTACCACATCTAATAGACTACAAAGAAGTCTTTACGCAGGTAAACTGTATGGTGTACCACAGTTTAGTAACAACAGATCACATCTTCGACAGAACCAGGAAAGGCAAGTATACTTTTAAAATTTAAAATAGCACATATTTATAGCTTTGTGAGCCCCAAAAGATCCAACTCATATAAAACAGGATTATCTAATTAAAGGCTAAACGACACTGAGGTATCACTACGACTCCAACTTATAATCTCCATCAGAACAAGTAACATTTCCCATTACAATTAACATTTATTGATTACTTATTTAATAATATGGATTCCTACCTATAAATACAGTATATCACTTGACAGCTAGCCCAGTCTTTGACAGTCAACGGACTATTCATTGTTTGCAATCTTTTTTTTTTAATTTTATTTTCAAACAGATTTACAACGATATACCGCTGAATTTGACGAGATAAGATAAGGATAATGGACCAAATAAAATACTGAAACTATTGTGAAGTCAGACGATTTTTTTAGTTATAGTTGGTATGAATGAAGTTAACTAGCAAGAAAGTCTATACATAAGGCGAGGAACACACTTGACGCACGACGGAGCGCAAAAATATCGCAGCGGTCTGTCACATCCATACTAGAAATGTCAACCCCATAACCGCTCAACCGCCGTTGACGCAGTGCTATCGCATAGTCATCTGTCGAGTGCGGTTTTAGTGAGGGTTTTAGTATAGGGAGTGCCGTTTCTAGTATGGATCTGACAGACCGCTGCGATATTCTTGCGCTCCGTCGTGCGTCAAGCGTGTTCCTCGCCTTAGGTATAAAATT
This sequence comes from Keiferia lycopersicella, assembly GCA_029255805.1. Taxonomy (NCBI): domain Eukaryota; kingdom Metazoa; phylum Arthropoda; class Insecta; order Lepidoptera; family Gelechiidae; genus Keiferia; species Keiferia lycopersicella. The sequence continues at coordinate 411,272 of JARACZ010000015.1, read as the reverse complement.
TTCTCACCAGCCTTATCTTAAATGGCGTATGTCCTGTGGCTCAGTGCGTGTGTGGTAGTCATCACTATTGTATGGTATTCGTTCGAATATGGCTCACCGAGGAGACGGAGAATGCGCGAGCTGGCTGCCTGCATGCCTGGCCCGCCAGGCTGGCCAATCCTGGGCAATGCACTCACCTTCATGGCCAAACCTGATGGTAAGAAAGTCCAAATATGTATACAGGGTGTAAAAAAGGTAGCTGCAAATATTTTATGGGGTGAACCAGCTCATGAAACTGAACAACTTTCCCCAAGGAACATAGGTAGAAATATGAAAAAAAATTTGGAGCTTCCATACAAAATTAAATTACCGACCGACTGAGTCAAAATGTATGGGAGGTCCAAAATTTTTTTTCGTATTTCCACCGATGTTTCTTGGGGAAAGTTGTTCAGTTTCATGGGCTGAGTCACCCATTAAAATATTTGCAGGTAATATTTTTACACCTACCTAAAAAACATAATACCTACGATGAAAACCATTTCTTTTTTATCTGTCTTTCTTACTTTACCAATCATTGCTTTCAATCTGTATCGTATTTTCAGATTTCCTGAAAATTGTAATGGAGCAGCTGCTAGTGAAATACGGAGAATACTTTAGATTATGGCTTGGCTCTGAGCTGCTCGTTTGCGTACAAAATCCAAGCGATATAAGAGTAAGAGTCTAAACTTTTACTATAGTAGAACCCGTTCCGATAAAGAAACGATCTGTAAATGGCGGCGGTTACCTAAGTGTGAGGGAAAAAGCATGAACGGCTGGCGTATGTAAGAGCCTCAATAGGAGAAAGAAAGCACGACAATCGGCCGCCATTTACAGATTCTTTTTTGTTTCAGTTTCAGACAGTTTCTTTATCTGTACGGGTTCTTCCTACTGTCGAACTTCGCTCACTGTTTGATCACATATACCTCAAAAGATTTCGATGTTTATATTTAGAAATTACCTGACTATATTAATTTTATTCTATTATTATTATTCGAATAGAAGAAGAAGAACAGCATCTGAAGGGCTGTCCCTTACACCTCGTAACTTTTTTTCTAGCTTCTACTGACAAGCAACAAAATAAACCTAAAAGGGCCGATGTATGAATATATGAAAGTCTTTGTCGGACCGGGTGTTTTATCTGAAGGAGGTACGTATGGTAATGGGAAATTTCGAAATTCGTGCGAATGATGTAAAAGCTTGGCAGTGATTTGCCACAGACAGGTCTAACAGTTTTTTTATTATATGAAAAGAGTCAACAGCGTCATTGCAGTCATAAAAAATTGCACCGTCAATGATTAAAGTATTTTACTCCCGCCAGCCGTCATCAGCGTGCCTCTTTAGTCCCGCATGCCGTCATATAGCACAAACTATGTCAGGTTCTCAATATATTATGAAAAAATAGTTTTTTTAACATAGGTATCAGTAGCCTACACGAGAGTAACATTTTACTCTAATAGAAGTACACCAAAAACAAACAATTCTGTTAAACACTATCACTAACTACTTACTACTTCTTCAACTCATAATAAATACCTCTCTAATAAACAGGGCCAATCTGGCGAAGTCACCGGAAGATAGCTACTCCATCGTTCAACCGGCGCGCGATCCAGAAGCATTCCAGGGTCTTCAACGAAAACGCCGAGGAGTTTGCTGAAGCCTTAACCAGGAAACGTCAAGGGGACACCTTCAACATCTATCATGACGCTGTCAAGAGCACGACCATGAGTGTTTGCCGTCAGTTTATTACTAAGACTTTTATCCCGTGGAAGTAATTCCATATTGTATCTATCATTCCAGCTATGAAGTAGAAAAAAGTCCTAAAACACGGTATCGAAGTGTTTCTGCCGATCGCTATAAACATCATTACATACAACTTCCAAAGATGTCCGGACGGACTAGTCGGTCCCTCACACACTTTCTCTCACCGTAGTCGTCCCGCGGCCAACTTGCTTTTTCGTCACTAGTTCAATTGGGCAGATCATCGATAGGCATATTATAACCACCTTGCCCAAGGCCTAGATAATGCAACTTTTGATATGTACCTAACCCTTTAGACCAATTAGATCAGCCTGACCCATTTACTGTTATTTCCAGAGGCTATAATAGGGTTATCTAGAGAAGAATCGAAAAATATAAAATCTATGGACGAAATTGTGAGCAATACCCAAGAGTAAGTAATTCAGATATAGAGAACATTGCCTATGTTTGTTTTTTATTACTTCGTCCACATCTTTCTAGGATCTACGATTTCCTGTTCACGAACATGACACACTGGTGGTACCATATTCCAGTCGTCTACTGGCTGTTCAGAAAGACCAGAGAACAGTACTACGTGAAAATCATGGATGAGATGACATCTGATATGCTGGCGAAGAGAAAAGTAGCGTTGAAGAAGGCAGTGCCAGAAGAACCATGTGTTTTGGATATGCTGATCTTGTCTGGGGAACTCTCGGAGCAGGATATCAAATACGAGACGATGACGTTTTTTACCGCCGTAAGTTGCAGTTTCCTGGTTAGTGCTGTAAAGTATATTGCTACCCTTTACATCTGCAGGTCTGACTATGGTGGTTAGTTCACCCACAATAGCAATCCTGAAGAAGGTTGCGGTACGTAAAATTAGAGAAATTACAGATGTTGCAACTGCACGACTTGTTTACTTTAGTTATTTTTACAGCATTATGTCCTATGGAATTTTGCTGTGGGGCCGCGCCGCTGATATTGAAACAATATTTATTCTTCAAAAAAGGGCCATTAGAGCAATTTATAAACTTGGCAGTCGTGATTCTCTCAGAGAACTGTTTAAGGAAATTAATATTATGACTGTGCCGTGTCAATATATTTATGAAAATATCATGTATGTCAGAAAGAATATTCATACGTTCACAAGAAATCATGAAAGACATAATCGTAATATAAGGAGTAAAAATAAATTAGATCAACCCACGTATAGACTAGCTAAAGTAAGGACTTCATTTGAAGGTTTAAGTATACGATACTATAACAAAATACCGGAAAATATATTATGTTTATCTGAAAGTAAATTTAAATCTATTATTAAGAGAACATTATGTTATAAAGCTTATTATAAGTTAGATGATTATGTTAATGACAAGGAGGCATGGTCCTCTGAAATTCCAGCGCAGCACAAGAAACATACAGTCATTTTTAATACCAGATCGGGACGTGCATGGAATTTACAATTGGCATAATTAGTAAGGAAGACGAAACAGTTAGAATTATCTACTGTAATACTTTTATTTTATTTTAGCGTAGCCGTCTTTTGGGCTAATAATATATATATAATTATAAAACTTAGCTAGGGTAGCTTAGGGCCTATTCTATAGGTACAAATTGTAAATTGACATTAGGAGCACTTCTGAGCAGGATTTTGGGTGGTTTTCCTGTTCAGGGGGTCCGGCTGATTAGCATGTAACAAGCATTTTTTAAATATTTTGTCTTTAATTTAACTGATTTCATTAATTGATGGTGGTGATGTAAGTTACATGATGTGTGGTCAGCCTGGCCAGCCCCGAGGCAGTGCCTTTATTATTATTTTTTATTTTGTTATTTTTATCCCACTCGTCCGCGATTCTATTAGGAACTGAAAATTGTTATTGTTTACAATGACTCATTCATTTATTCAGTGACATTATTGTATTGTAACTCTCTGACATTCTAAAAGTATTCATTGTGAATCTACTTGGAAATAAACGATTGAATCTTGAATCTTGAATCTTGAAGGATGACGGCAGGTAATATCATTGCAAAAGGCATTACATCGTCAACGTATGTCGTATCTTGGATATCAAGAGAAAATGTAACACTTTTTAAAAATATAGGCCGAATTAAACAAACCTTATTTTTTCCAGAGTCAAGAAGCCAGCGCCAAAATCCTATCAAGTGTTCTTCTAATTTTAGCTTATCGTCCTGAATGGCAGGTATTCCCATTTAATTCCAAATATACATTTAGTACAAAATATAGGAGATAAAGCTGTTTTCCATTTCCAGGATAAAGTATACCAAGAGATCATAGAAGTGCTGGGTCCAGGTGATGTTCCTGTGACTGACGAGCAGTTAAAGCAGCTGAAGTATCTAGACATGGTTTACAAGGAGGCTATCAGGATCATGCCAATAGCTGCTTTTATACAGAGGACTGTCGAGGAAGAAGTTGCTATAGACCACGGTAAGAGAAGTTGCTGGATTAGGTAGAGTCAAAAGCAAAAGACAGACTTGACAATAGGCACTTTGCTAGCATACCTATTCCTACATATTAATGATTATAGGTATGTACGAATAGCTTCTGCTACTAACCTTAGGTGCAATTTGAGTCCATCCCAGCATATAAATGGTATCATTTGACCTTGGTGGAACAAGAAAACTATACACATACATACATACATATATCACGCCTTTATCCCTTGCGGGGCAGGCAGGCGTTAACGGCCACAAGAATACGATCGCTATCGCCACGTCTGACATTTTTGAGGATTGTTTTCCGAGGTTGTTTCGGAAAAAATGTGTATCACTATAGTTGCAGGTTGTCAGCCTGTCGCCTAAATATTGTAATACACCAATACTCTCGAGTCCCTTAGTCGCCTCATACGACACCCGCGGGAAGGAAATGGGGTGATGCTATTCTAAGCCGGCATCACACAGCACACCACGCATACAACGACTATACACCGATACATACCACTCAAAAAAGTTAAAACGTGGTTGATTACAGGCAACGTAATCCTTCCTAAAGGAGCGACAGTGGTAATCCCAATATACGCAGTGCACCATGACGCTAAGTATTGGAAGGACCCTTATACAGTGGACCCGGGAAAATTTCTACCAGAGAACGCAAAAAGTCGAGATCCTAACGCCTTCGTGCCTTACAGTTTGGGAGCCATGGATTGTATTGGTGAGTATGCATGCATAAGTACCACAGATTACCTAAAAGATAAACAAAAAGTCTACCTAACTTTTTGTTTATCTTTTAGGTAATCTGTGGTACTGCTTGGCTTAAACCATCTTCATTGAGCTTCCTGTTTTCTTCCTTGCCCCCTAGGGGTCGCTACTGTGTCTTTATTTTCATCGACGTTTTTTCTGCCGTGTGATGCCGTCTTAGTATAGCATCACCATCTTTCCCGTGGATGTCGTAGGAGCCGACTAAGGGACTCGAGGGTTTCATGTGTATTGCAATTTTAGGCGACAGGCTGACAACCTGTCACTATAGTGATACACGACTTATCTGAAACAACCCTCAAAAAATTGTCAGACGTGGCGATAACAGCCGTAATTTTCTGGTTGTTGATGCTCTGCCTACCCCGCCAGGGATACAGACGTGATTTGTGTATGTGTGTAACCTTTTTTCTTACACAGGCCGAGTTCTCGCAGACTCCATGGTGAAGACCAATGTGGTCCATGTGCTGCGGAAGGTCCAGCTGGAGGCTCATGGAAGGATTGAAGACCTGGAACTGAGTGTGGCCATCTCTGTCAGGGTGACCAAGGGATACAACGTGAGAGTCAAACCCAGGGTTGCAGTTGCTAAAAATGTATAAATAAAATGTTTTTTTCGCTTGATTTTGTATTAATTCATCGTAGGTTGACAGCTTGTTTAGCCTTCAATAATGTCAACTGAACTAACAATCTTTCAAAGTATGCCACCACCAAGAAAGACACAAAATTCAGTTGAACCCCTTTGCTAGATAACGCCAGTTTGGCTATCTCAAATATGGCCTATTCTTGATAGGTAGGTACTTTGGGACATAGGCTTATTATTATGCGTCCCAGAGATACTTATTTCTCGCGTGAGTAGAAAATATAGGGTCTTATCAAAATAAGTGAAGATTTTTGGCACAAAGATGTAAATTACTCTCTGACGCGGTACGCATCATAAGCATACTGAAGCACTGTACACCTACTACTTGTAGAAGGCGGTTGCGAAATTCTGACACTAGGTTTCACTGGATCATTGGACGACTCGGTGTCCCACACAAAAAAGGAAAGAGTAAGACTTTAAGCTAGACTTTAATATGCCAACATTTCTTGTGGGTTAATCATGCAAGCTGTTGAAAAAACAGTCCAAGTCTGCTATGGAAAGAAGGCATTTTTAGCAAGTTGTTTTTTAACTTACCTACTTACCAACAGTAAGTGGCATCTTGTCAGCCTTCCTGGTAAAGAAACATAGTGAAGTTCTATGGCACGTATAACTCATTCATTACGAAGATCATCATTCTCCATGCCTTATCCCGCTCTCTGTCGGGGTCGGCAACCTAACCTAGGGGATTTGACGTGGAACCAAGTTTTTGCACAGAGCGACGACTGCAATCTGATCTCTGCAGCCTGAAGGATAACCTGGCTCGAATCCTAGGTTAAGGTCACATTTAAATATCATCTGAATTCAAATTTTATTTGAGTGTGGGTTTCATCACGATGGTTTCCTTCACCGTAAGAGCAGTCGGTAAATGTACAGTGAGTAATGGATTTGTACATGGTAGGAATCGAACTCGAGTCTCACGATTGTAAGACCGGTGTCCTAACCACTTGGCCACCGACGCTCATTCATAACGAAGATACAATAAAAATTCAAGTCGTATACAGGCAATAAAACACAAGGTTTTAGTGTTTTTTTAGACGTGACAGTTGGTACGAAATGTCTCATACGTGCGTGACACATGATGGTACTAGAGTTCGCGCAGTGAAAGAAGTCCCGCGAAAAATGTTGACCCTTCTGACGTCCATAAGGGTCATCTAGACTTTTTTCGCGGGACTTCTTTTGCGCCGTGGACTCTACATCATGATCATATTTTGTGCTAACTTAAAAAAAAGCAAGAGGGTCCCACCCTACGTCGGTATTTTTTTTCGGAGACTGTTTTTAAATGTTTGTGTGATGCCGGCTTAAAATAGCATCACCCGATATCCTTCCCGGGGGTGTCGTATGAGGCGACTAAGGGACTCGAGAGTTCTATGTGTACCACAATTTTAGGCGACAGGCTGACCACCTGTCACTATAGTGATACACCATTTTTCTGAATCAGCCGTCAAAGACTGTCAGACGTGGCGATAGCGACTGTATTTTTAGGATCGTGGGCCCTCTGCCTAAACCGCAAGGGATAAAGGTGTGATATATGTATGTAGGTATGTGACAGTCTTTGCGGACTTCCGTGCACGATATCAGAAATCACACTTTCAAAAATTGAGCTCCAGGCCATGCCTTATTTATCATTCCGTGCACGATATCAGAAATCACACTTTCATAAATTGAGCTCCTGGCCATGTCTAGTTGCTTATCAGATCAGACGCATGACTACGCATCTTGGGCCTCAAGCTAGAGTGAAGTAGTTATGTCATCTAATATTATGTCGTGATCCTTGACGCTTGCCAGTCGTTGCCAGTGTTACTATACTGCAAAAACCATCTCGACATTTTCTGTAATATATCTCTTCTTTTTCGTGTGGGACAACGAGTCGTCCAACGCCCGATGAACCGTGCCATAACATTTAATGCGTACCGCGACATTGATATTCATTACAAAATTTTCCTTTGTGTCAAAATTCTTCAATTGTTTTGATTTATGATTTGACACGTTTGAAGTATACTCGCGCGGGAGATATTTTTTCATTACAATTTATACGCGATTTGTTTCTCTACTTTTTACTTGACATTGGCAGAAAGTAAACTAGGGCCATAAACACAAAAAAGTCTCTCTACGGGCGGGACGCAACGCATCATAGCCAAGTCAAAATAATATTGTTGTTAAGGAAGTTTGTATGTTAGTTTGTAAAAGTTGATTGAGTTCTCAGTGGGTGATATATTGGTGACCTGAATGGTGGAAGAGAGGTAAGTTTTGTCGAGATATTTTGGTTTGTAAGATTAGTTGAAGATATACAGAATGTAAAAAAAAAACTGCAAATATTGTAAGGGTCGAATTAGTCCATGAAACTGAACAACTTTTCCCAAAGCAACTATGTCAAAATATAGAAAAATATTTTGCAACTTCCAAACAAAACAAAATGTATTACCAGCGGATCAAGTCAATTTGTATGGGCAGTCCAAAATATTATTAATATTTCGACCAATTTTCTTTGGAACATGTTGTTCAGTTTTGCCGATTGGTTGATCATGATCACTCCTAAAAATATTTGCAGTAAATTTTTTACACTTTATGCGTATACGACAATGAGATACAGTCGGGGCTCTATTTCTGCAACGTCGTAATTTGATTCCGTACACGGAACTCCGCAACGAGTGGTCTAACCACTAATTTTCTACTATTCGATGTTTTTATAGACAAGGGTGTGTGTGAATTTTTTAAGGTATGTAGTATAAGTAAAGTAAAAGGTGTGATAAATAAAACCATAACAAGTACCAGATTTTCAAAAAGTTCAAGTACAAAAACAAACGTTTCAGAAGTTTAATTACCTACCTAAAACAGGATTTCTGAAATCGTGCACGGGCGTCCGAAACGTTAGTATTATATTATTTTTGAATTTTCGCATGCGAAAGTCTGCTAGGTACCGATTGAGCTTGTATCACATCACACGTTCTATTTTACAAATCCACCCTAATATTATAATGTAGGTAGGTACACTAACCAATTCATAATCGAGACAAGAAAAAAATCCGGTAGTTTATCAATACTTTTTTCTGTGTCCGCCATTAATGATACTAAGTTCAGGTCGTTTGTAGTAACAGTAGTACAAATTGGTAGTACTACTGAACCGGAGGGGAGTTTCATAATGCCTAAGGTGCAACCACTGGGCAGGCCGTTAACTAAGTCAAAATTTCTCCTTACTTTTCTCTCTGCCATCTGACCTCTGCAACCCGAAGGCTAACCTAGCCCGAATCCTAGGTTAAGTCACATTCAAATATCATCTGAATTCAAAATGTGGGTTTCATCACGACGTTTTTCCTTCACCGTAAAGAGCAGTCGGTAAATGTACGTGATTAAAAACATATTGGTACATGGCGGGCATCGAACTCGGGTCTCACGATTGTAAGACCGGTGTCGTAACCACTTGGCCACCGACGCTCTCTCGCTCCCCGTCAGTAATTAATAATTACAGTAATTTAGCTTCCTAGATTGTTTAAATGTTGATATCTGAATTATTACGTCACATTATGTTAGTTACCTAGACTAAATACAGGCTAACTCAAACTAACTATGAAAAATACAGTCAGTTAGAAAATGCAATAATAATTTTAAGTTTCGTATGCCTCAGAAAGTTTCGGGAGTATTGACATTTTGACAAGTAGGCTACATTCCTGACAGGTGAAATGAGTTACTTTTTATAATTATCAGAAACGGTTTGTAAAAAATACTGAAAGTATGACGCATACCGTGCTATGACTGGCGACAAAACTTTGCATATTTTGAATAATTATTAATGAAGTCCGTAGTATTTTTGGACAATATTTTGCGTATAACTTTTATATTTTATTAATAACTCAAAAAACAAGCGATTTCTTTTTTACAGCTGCGTTATTAAACCTTACAAAATGGAATATTTTAAACACATATCATCAAACGCTCATCTCTGCCTACACCGAAAGAGAATAAAGCGCAATGTATGTACTTAGATGTAAAGTTATGTAATCAGAATCAATCAACATCAAGTAATACGACTTTTCTGAAACGGCCCTCAACGTGGCGATATTTTATTATTTTTATGTATATGTGTATTTGTATTTGGAAGATTTACAGACAAACAACTGTAAAACAGAATTAACCGGCCATTAAGCCTACCTACCCCGCAAGGGATAAAGGCGTGAAGCAGATTTTTACGGCAACTGTACATGACCTTAAACTTGCCCACTACAAGAATATTTAATTGTCTAACTAATTGACCTGCAAACTGACCCCTAAGCTCACATAGTTGGCAACAAGCGTTTTCCTGTATTTACACAATTTTATACTAGAATTATCCGTATAAATATAAATTATTTTACGTAATCAACAATAAATAATTACGTAAAGTCTACTCGTATGCAAGTTTGAAGCAACCCTCCTTCCGAAACAGTCGGGTAAAATTATATTTAGGAACAGACCGCGTTGATGTCTCTTCTATGGAGTTCATACACGTGCCATTTATATTTGAAGTAAGTATTTTTTATATCACATAAAATAAAATTGGGTCGTTGGACGACTCACACACGAAGAGAGAGAGAGACAAAAAACAAAAAGACGGAGCTAATGAAGATTAGCAAATAATGGCCAGTTTCAGTTTTAACCCGTTTTCAGTACCTACAAACAAAATTAAACCGCTATACTAAATCCATAACTATGCGTATTCACTTGCAACATTTGTTTATCAACAACTTCACGTGTTTAGTGGCAACTTCTTGCGTGTTTAGTGGCAACTTCTGATTAAACATTTTAGGCGGCTGTGGTAGTGCGACTGTCTGCGACGTAAAAGTTTCCGGGCTCGATTCTCGGTGGATTACTCACAAAGTTGATATTTATCACTTTGTGAATTGTTCGCAATCTGGTTAGGACGTTGCGGGCTGAACCACCCGTTTGTCCGTAAGTAAGATGGTTCCGTGTTTCGGATGGCATGTCAAGCCGTAGGTTCCGGTTGCTGTCTATGATTACTTAGACGGCGGTCTTTACACAACCGTGTCAGCTACTTGTAGAAGGCGTTTGAAAAATTCTGACACTGGGGTTCATTGTATTATTGAATTAATTAGTATTGACATATTGTTATGTTATTTTTAAATGTCGAACACAAATTGTTCTGTTAACGATGAATAAATACTTGAATTCTTGGTCGTTGGACGACATGGTGTCCCGCACGAAAACAGATAGATTTATAAATAATGTTGCAAAACAAATGTTGCAATGCTGAATACTCAGCCTCGTTTGTTCGTAACCCAATTCCATCGTCTCCAGGTGTAGACCATGAGCTGGGCACTCGTGACCGTCCTGGGCGTCCTGGCCGCGGCCTGGCTTCGCTGGAGGTACAGGAACAGACGTCTGCTGCAGGCGGCGCAGCTGATACCTGGGCCTCCGCCGCTGCCGATCCTGGGGAACGCCCTGCTGTTCATGGGGCAACCAGAAGGTAACTCGATATAACTAACGATACATAATCATTCTCCTTGCCTTGTCCCGTTCTCTGTTGGGGTCGGCTACCTAACCTAGGGGATTTGACGTGGAACCAAGTTTTTACACAGAGCGACTGCCATCTGACCTCTGCAACCCGAAGGCTAACTTGGCCCGAATCCTAGGTTATGTCACATTCAAATATCATCTGAGTTCAAATTTTATTTGAATGTGGGTTCAATTACGATGTTTTCCTTCACCGTAAGAGCAGATCAATACATATATCACGCCTTTATTCCTTGCGGGGTAGGCAGAGCGTTAACGGCCGTAAGAATACGGTTGCTATCGCCACGTCTGACATTTTTGAGGATTGTTTACCAAGGTAGTTTCAGAAAACATGTGTATGTGTAAAAATTGTAATACACCATTACTGGCGAATCTCTTGGTCGCCTCTTACGACACAACCATCTTACTTACGGACAATCGGGTGGTTCAGGGAACAAATTCACAAAGTGATAAATATGAACTTTGTGAGTGACCCACCGAGAGTCGAACCCGGAAGCTTCTGCGTCAAAGGCAGTCTCATTACCACTGCGCCACATAGGTCGTCATTATTCAAATTACTCGAGGATGAATGAAATTATAGCTGTCGTGTCCTGGGGCTTAACCCTCGGGTTAGGAATGCACTATTATGCAATGTAGGACAATAATATCAAATTGCTTGCAAGGGATTAAATTATAGGCTAGTTGCAGTAACTGCGCATAGTACTTGTAGGTACTTGATTGTTAGTTGGGCAGTGGGCACCGATTAGAGACATTTTGTAGTAGATTTATGGAGTAAGTTGTAGCACGAAATAGGTAGGTAATAATAATGTACCTCTTTAACAGAAGTTAGCTTCATTAGTTTTCACATTTTTCACAAATATATATGCTGTAAAAATATTAGCTGCAAATATCTTACGGGGTGTATCAGCCCATGAAACTGAACAACTTTCCCCGAGGAACATAGGTCGAAATATGAAAAACTGTCTCAAAACTGATTCACCCCTTAATATATTTGCAGCTAATATTATTACACCCTAACTATTAGTCTTCTAATAGTCATTGATGATAGTATACACACACAAGTATTAATAATACGCTTTGCCACATCACAGTGAAAAACAAAACAAAAAAAATCATGATGTAAGTTAAAAAATCCCAAAAATAAACACAGCCTTCCGTCCCATGGGACTAGAACAAACGAAACGCACAGACTGCTATTTTTTGTCATTGTATCATTGAAACTCAACTGTCATTCCAGTGCCATTGTAATTTTGCTATACCTACTTCAAACTGTTAGCACACTACGAAATGACCGGAATCATCCAACTCAGATCCAATCGACATCCAACAGAAACGATTTTCATTTGGCAGACTTAGGGCCCTGGCTGTCATTCCGTGAGATTGGCTACGGATAGTAAAGTGTACCACCAACTCTCAACAGACGAGCACGATCACTCTGTCAAGAGTATCACGCCTTAGAAGAAGAATACATACACAATATGAATATAATATATGATACACAACTCAAGCAATTTTCATTTAGCAGACTTAGGGCCCAGTCCATAATAAAACATCAACCGACGAAACACTAATCCAACATCTGCCGAAGATTAGCAAACACAGAATAACTCAGAACCTTCGGCAAAAGAGACATGGTCACTCCTTCGCCGAAGGTTGCGAGGCACCCTGCAGTTCCAACCCTCCGGGGTTCATCGGGTCGTGCCCCACGCGAAGTCTTCTTAATAATCCAGATATCTCCTTAACGCATAAGTGTGGGTATTTCGAACTCCTTTGATAAAAACTGGCATGTCAAATGAGCTACTTGTTAAAACGATATTTTGTATGAAAATACGAATAGATGGCGTCACGTCTCTCTAGTTTCGGTCAAAACACTTACTTTTATATCATTTTTCGGTTTGTAAATTCAAACTTTGAATATTTCGAAAAACTATAAATGGAGTATGTCGTATTATCGAGAATGTCGTATTTTAGGACAATAGTTTTAAGCTTACAACGTTGTATTTTATTAATGACCCAGTCATCTAGCGAAAAAAGATGGCGCCACAGTCACAAATCGAGGGAGAATACACGATAGCGCTGTAGTTTGACATTGCCAGCCGTCTACTGATATCCGTGAAACACTTCGGTTCTATATTTTCGCAAGGAAAGTTTCTAAAAATGGCTCTATCTTTTGTCAAAGTCCGAAAAAACTTCCTAAAGTCATTTTCACAGCACTCAATGTAACTTAGTCACTCAGAGGTACAGACAAGACTGAGTCAACGTCGCTGGGGCCCGTACGACCGTTTTGATTTCAGCGTACTATCTCATTACTTATTAATGGTCACAATAAAGTACAGTTGAAGACACATTTCACTGAATTTTACTGTGCAAAATTATAGTGCTTAGGTATCTAGGTAGGCCTTGATTAGGAAAAGAATAAGCATTGTCGTAAATTAAAGGATTACGCCATGTAGTGCCGGCAGAATAGAATAGCATCACGCCCTCTCTTCCCGTTGGTAAGAGGCGACCGAGGGAAACCAGTCCTGGAGAACGATAACTCCACATTAAACCCGGAACGGGGTCTCCGTCAGGCGCGTGTGGCACAGGTCTATCGTGCGGTAGACTCATGCAGCCGACCTGGCTAAAAAAAAAAAAAACTAAATTTTTATTATGACAATGAACATAACATAAAAACCGAACAAAACCTTCCCGACGACGCATAATGACCTAAATCCTAAAAACGTCCTAAGCGCACAATGCTCTAAAACGCATAATGATTTACACGCATACTGACCTAAACGCACTTTCTAAAGAACAAAGCAATGATCACGTCTAAGTAATGCGTCATTTTGGGATTTCAACAATTCTTTTTCGAGAAGTTTTTCAGCTTTTATGGGTAGCACGCACTCTGTTTTTTTTTTTAAATTTGCATTGAATATATGCAAATAATATATTTCCGAAGATGACGATACCTCTTGAATGGAATGGTGAGCGCAATGCAGAGCCCTAATTACGTTGGGTGTGGACGTGGATAATTGACAGATATGATCTCGATTACTTGTGGGAAGCGGACGTGCTGTGGCTGCTAATACTCGCTTATTTATGCAGCTCCAATCTAAGCTTTTACTTTGACGACACGGCTTCATCTCTGGCGGGGCAGGCAGAGCGTTAACGACCGCGAAAGTACGGTCATTGTCACCACGTATTGAGAAATATTTGAGGGTGGTTTTAAATATAGTCATGGTGCTTAGCATTTACACACTTAATTGCTGGAATACTTCATACCGCTATGCTCAGTGATACGAGGGACCATTGTAAAGATGTCAAAATTTCATCCACTAGATTTCAAGATGGCAGACCCTTGTTTTTTTGTATGACACTAAATATAAAAAAAAACTTCTTGGGCTAATCGTGTGGGGTATCAAATGAAAGCCTTCATTTCGGAGGCCCTATGTTTTTGACATGTAGAACAATTTTTCGGCCTTGCCTTCAAAGAGGCAAAATGGAAATTTTATATTCCAAGTTTATAAATATTAGCAAGGTTAAGTTCACTCGAAATAGGTACTTTAAAATCACCAGGCAAACTAAGAAATTTCTGGTTAAGTGATGATGATCTCTCCGACCGATTTCGGACATGGCGACCACTTCGACTCCTAATCAGATCGGCGCTGATGCGCCTGGAGATGGCTATTGTAGCCAATTTTGACAGTAAACTCCCATGTTGACACGTGAGTTTGCCAGTCCAGTCATACATTTTCTTCAAGAAGGCCGTTTCAAAAGTACGACACGCCAATCACCATCTGCCTGCCCTTATCCCAATTTATTTGAGGTCGGCGCAAGCATTTGACGCACGACGTAGCGCAAAAATATCGCAGTGGTCTGTCAGATCCATACTAGAAACGTCACTCCCCATACTAAACCGCACTCGATGGATGACACTGCGATAGCGCTGCGTCAACAGCGGTTGAGCGGTTTTAGTATGGGGATTGACATTTCTAGTATGGATCTGACAAACCGCTGCGATATCTTTGCGCTCCGTCTTGCGTCAAGTGTGTTCGAGGTAGCTAAAAATCTTATTATTTGCTTCCAGAGTTCATCAGAGTGCTCAAGGAGCTGATGATGCAGTATGGAGACGTGTTCAGGTTCTGGCTGGGACCTGACCTCTGCGTGGTCGTCAGCAACCCAGACGACTTGAAGGTACTTCACAGAATAGTATTCTTAGAATATACAGTTGTTACCCTGATTCACTGCTGATTATAGTAGGTGGTCATCATCATCACCTGGACAGCAAAATGTTTCCGGTGGGATTCGTTTCATATGAGACCCATCTGGAGCGTTTTGAGACTATTTCACAGAAAAAAATATTAAAAAGTGTGATATCTTTAGCAACTAGCGGGTGCCCGCAGCTTCGCCCGCGTGTAAGTCGGTTTTAAAAATCATCCTTTGGCATTCCATAGTCACACTTTTTCGGGACAAAAACTATCTTATGTGCTCCAACCACGGAGGAGAGTAACCAGTGGAGAACGCGTCGGTACGATTTTGTTCAAAACCAAGCTCACTGGTTTTTGCGGGGGGAGAGGTAGTTATCGCTGGACGCAATTGGCTTTCGCAAAGACCGCATATTTTGTAGAGATGGGAAAAATAAATATGTAAAATTGTATCGATATTTTATATCACCGTTCAATAAGTTTACTCATATTATGTGATTGAAATTTATTGAAACATGTGCATGCTAATATTAATATGGCGATATAAGTATATAAAAAACTAATAAGTACCTACTTATATTGTAATTTTAGAGTATGTATTGAAATAATTGTACCGAATTGGAAACGACCTGTTACGATCATTTTGGATGGTAGGGCTGGTTGGCGAGACGATGCTGGTCAGCGGACAGACAGACGGACATGACAAGATGCTATATTGACCTACCTATTGATATTTTGTTCTGATTTCATAATAAATGAAATAGTTACAAATTGACTCGAGAGTGTTGGTGTATTTTTAGGCGATAGGCTGACAACATGTCACTATAGTGATACACATGTTTTCTGAAACAACCTTAGAAAACAAACATCGAAAATGTCATGCGCGGCGATAGTGGCCGTATTCTTACCATTGGCCATTAACGCTCTGCCTACCCCGCAAGGGATAAAGGCGTGATATATGTATGTATGTTACAAATTGATATTCAACTAGCGCAAGATCTTTTATTTATAATAATGAAACACGAAATTTTGCTGTATGTTTATTTTGAAATAATTATAAGGGAGAGAGGCCCTTGCCCTGCAGTGGGATACAAGAGACTCGTAAATAAATAAATAATAAATAACGGATATAGCTACACGTTACTGGCCTTTGAAATGAATTAGTTTGGAGTAGGTTTTTCTTATGTAATCTGGACTGCCAGCAGAACTACCCATCAAGGTAAATAACTTTTGCTTTGGTACCATATCTGTAAAAGTGCGTTCGGCCAGAACGATCACTCTTTGTTTGTACCTGCCGCCTAGGCGCGTGCCGACCCGCTTTTCAAAGGACGCCGCTGCCGTTTGTACCTGCCGCCTAGGCGCGTGCCGCCCCGCTTTTCAAAGGACGCCGCTGCCGAAACAAAGGTCGCCGCGTGCGCGTACACCTGTACTTGATTTTGATTTTCGTTCCGGGTGGCGCGGGGGGAATGCGTCCGCGCCACTCCATATACCCCGACCGAATGCATTCGTTCATATAATATACATTGTAGGTAAGTTGTTAAGTACGTACATTAAACTACACATTAACATAATTCTTTTATGACGATCCCAGAATTATCGATAAAATCATTCTATACTTATGAGAACAGTGGTATAGCACTAATACGAAGAAAGAGCCAGCCTACGTATGGACACACCCGTGCGTTAGAAAGGGATAGCAATGAAAGACATCAACGGGAGCGCATCAGAAATTATAAATATGGAATTATTTTTCATTAAAATGAAATTTTGAAAGAAACAAGCATAAAAATGTTTACCTATGAAATGTTATCCCGTCTTTTGCGGAACTTGATGTTGTACTACGCTTTCCACACCATTTCACTGCACAGGAAGGCATTCTTGATTACGTTTATACGCCAAAAAACGAAGCGCGGAACGTCCGTTCTTTCGCACAGTCTCAACCCGACTAATCAAAATTTTGATGCGTCAGCCTTATAAAGCATACATCAAGTGAGTGCGGTCGCCCCCGCATGCGTTCTCCACTGGTTATTGTCCTCCGTGGCTCCAACAACCCTCCCTGTGTTACCCTCTATGTGTGTGCCTTTTATGAAAATCAGTTCAGCAGTTTTTGCGATATTAGTATTAGTACAAAGTATGATGTACAGGAAGTCCTCAGACCCACACCACAGCTATAAACAGTTCGTTACTTTCAGGTACTTCTAACGAATATGAAGACGAGTGTGAAGGGTCCACAATACAAGTACATGGCTGACGTACTAGGTGGAGGAATTCTTAGTGGCTCAGGTACTAGAAGATAGCCTTTTGTTGCCGTGTGATGCTGGCTTCAAATAATATTACCCTACTTTTGCCAATGGATATCGTAAAAAGCGGCTAAGAGATGAATCCATGTGTAGCGACCTCTGGTGGCTCGCAAATCTTTCATATTTGATCTATGTTCCTTGGGGAAAGTTGTTCGGATTCATGAACGGGCACTAAGTCTGCTAAATGAAAATCGTTCTAGTTGGATGTCGATTGGATATCAGTTGGATGATTTAGTAGTTTCGTAGTCTGCTAACAGTTTGAAGTATGAAAAATCACAATGGCAATGTAATGCCAGTTGATTTTCGATAGCGTTAATGACAAAAAATAGCAGGATTGGGGCCCAAGTTTGCCTTCAATTATTTGTAGTTCATTTCTTTAGCCTTTTAATCTTTTCTGAAGGTCCAGCTTGGAGGAAACATCGCAAGATCGCCACTCCGAATTACGGCAAGCGTGCCATCGACAGCTACAGCGCAGTCTTCAACCACGAGGTGGATCTCCTCATGGACAAGTATCGGAGAATGACAGGACGAGAGATCGACATCTATCAGTACATCGTGCAGACAACCAGCTATTCTGTTTGCAGTAAGTATCCTCCTTCAACTTTTTGAAGTTATTTGTGGAAGAGTAGTCAATATAAACTACTACAAATGAGATGTTCGCATTTAAGGTTCCAAAACTTCTTCATACAAACCAAACCAAGCTTGCTAGCCCCTAAAATTTTGATGACATGATGAAACTTTAATTATGCTTTCTTTTCTCACAGGAACTTTAATGGGTTTGACTAAAGAACAGACTAGAAACCTACCTCACATTCAAGATATCATTGACCAAACGCCTACGTAAGTTTTATTCTGTTTATGCTTCTTTATTTAGACTTCTTCACCTCTTTTATTTCCTTTTCTTATGGTTATGTCTACCCTTTTCAGGCTCTATGATATAGTCTTCGACCGTATGACCAAATGGTATCTCCAGATCGACCCTATTTTCTGGATAAGCAGTTACAACCAGGCGCAAAAGAAATTCATCTCCTACATCACTGACTTTAGCACCACAATCCTCCAACACCGAAGGGAGTACTTGAGGACCTTGGAAGAGACCAGCAAGATTGACCTGATGAATTCGGAAGAGGATTGCTTGAAGAACACGCAGCTTAGTGTGATAGACCGGTTTATTTTGTCGCAAGCGCTGGATGACGACGAGTTGTTGAAGGAGACTTTCACCATTTTCACTTCTGTAAGTTAATTTGAGATATAGTGTCAAACTCAAACTCAAATCATTTATTCAAAGTAGTAAATTTTACATTTATCCTTTTGAATGTCAAACATTAATTATTGTAAAAAAGAGAAAGTGTAGGATGAGCACATTTTATTGCAATCATGGCGTTGGACGTCTTTTGGCCAGATTCATGTATAACTTAAAGAGAGCGTCTGGTAGCAGCTGGATAGGAAAAACGGCAGATAGTGCCTATGGGATAAGATATCCAGCAGTGGGCTGCTACAGGCTGATGACATCATGTGTGATGGATGACGATGATAAATTGCACAGATTTTTAAAAATGTACGAATAGGTATACAGTTTAAATTCTGTTGTGACTTTTCAGAGCCAGGAAGCATCGGCAAAAATCACGTCATTTCTGTTGCTGATGATGGCTTACCACCAAGACTGCCAGGTAAGAAATGCTATAGACAGGTCATCAAAAACACTTGTATCATCGTTTTTTTTCTCTATATTGTAAGTAAATTAATCCCGGGGTTATCCCAAGTCATCAGGTTATGGAATCCTGGACTAGAGTTCTCTTCTCATCAAATACTGCAGCCACCAAAAGGTTTTCAACTTTAAATGTTACATTTTAGGAAAAATTGTACGCAGAGATCAAGAGCGTTCTCGGAGACGACGACAGACCAATCACAGACGAGGATCTGAAGCAAATGCCATACTTGGAGATGGTGTTCAAGGAGATCCTGAGATTGTACCCGATAGGGGCTATTTTGCAGAGGAGCATCACAGAGGATATTCAGATGGGTAAGAAGGGAGACTGCAAAAGGGAGACCTAATCTAACATAGGACCAAAAACAAATACTCTACCTTATGATATGCAGGATTTGATTCTGATGTATTTATCAAGCTGAAATCCTATGGTGAATTCGGTAAACCCCAGGTTTGACTGATCTCTGGACTGAAGAACCTTTGTTCTTATGATTAGCGGCCATTTGCACCTAGAACATAGGTCAGATGACCGCTGGATCGAAGACTCGTTTTCGAGTGAGCGTTACTCATACATAAAATCTTCCATCATCCAATGGCCGTCATAAAAAGGAGAAACCTCTACAAATATTACAATGTCTCATTGTTTAGGTTCAGGAATCCTACCTGCAGGCAGTTCGCTGGTGATCCCGATCTACCACCTCCAGAGAGACTCAAAATACTGGGACCAGCCTGATGCCTTCGATCCTGAGCGGTTCAGCCCTGAGAACGTGAAAAAACGACATCCTTATTGTTATATTCCTTTCAGTCTGGGGCCTATGGATTGTCTCGGTCAGTATAATTACATAGGTACCTTTAAGTCTCAAGCCTTAATTATTTATCTGGGTGCGTATTTCAGTCCGATCCGTTCTTTTGACCCTCATTTTGGCAATTACCGGCTCATACCGGGTAGATTCAGTCCGATCCGTTCTTCCCAGAACAACTCCTATGCCCAGTCTCGCCCCAAGGGCGTGATTTGGCTGGTTGTTTGTCTAGTCAATTATTTCCGGGTGAGCTCGTTCTCCCCACCAAGCGGACTGGCGTAGTTTTGATAGCAAAAACATGGAGCTATTTAAAAAAAGACTGGGTATGTAAAGTTATTATACATGCCTACCCTTTGGCCTGGGACCTATGGATGGATGGCACCCAAACAAAGTTCGAAGAAGATGTTTAGGCCATTTAGTGTGGGCAATCCATACGTCTACTCGATATGAAGAGGGACTGTGACTAAATAGATTTGAAGCTCTACTTATTTATGAAACGCACGCTTTAGTTTTATGCGAAAATCTGCCACTTATTTGTTATGCTTGTATCTCACGTTCTACTTTACTTATCGATTCCCATATAGGTACCTACCCTCAAAAATTCACGCATTATTTTGACTATGAAAATATCAAGTAAAAGAAATGTAAAAACGTGTGGTTAGACCAGTCGTTTTAGCCTTTCGTGCACGGAACCGAAAACGTACAATTCAGAAATTCAGCTCTTGATCATAATTCGACGAATGTTTGTTAGAGGAAGTGTTTGAATCATAAGGGTAGAATTTGCATCTTAGCGCTCGTCCTAGGCTAGCTACAGTGCGTCCAAGCTACAGTGCTACATAATCTAAAGCTATCTATATCTACATACTAATTTTCTCCTACATTCAATCTCTAATTTCAAAATTAAATCGAAAACAACAACTTTGCTTACATGAAGAAGCCTCAAGAATTCTTTTTTCTTCTTCATTATCTTGCCGTATACTTCCAGGACGGTATTTCGGCACGAAACTGGTGAAGACGATCTGCGTGAGGATCCTTCAGGAGTTCCACGTCAGCTCCAAGAAGACCTACCAGGACCTAAAGCTGGCTATATCCATATCTGTGGTCTCCGTCGACGGATTCCATGCTACTTTGACCCCGAGGAAAAAGAAGACGTAGACCTTAGTTTCATCATCATCAGCCCATATCCACCCACTGCAGGGTATAGGCCTCTTCTCTATTGCGGTCACGGTCTTGTGCGAATCTCATCCATTGAGACCGTCTTTCTCTCACACCCGAGTCGCCCAACAACCGAATGAACCCTAGTGTTAGGATTTTTCAACCGCCTTCTACAAGTAGCAGGCTTCTGACATGGTTGTGTAACCGCGTCTAAGATCATAGACAGCAACCGAGACCTACGACTTACTTGCCATCCGAGACACGAAACATCTTTCTTACGGACAATCGGGTGGTTCAGCCGGTAATGTCAATAAATGTAAACTCAAGTATTTCGTTCTGTTGTACCTATTCCAATGGGCATGTATTTTTTGTTCGTTTAGTTCCTAGTAGATGGCGCTCGGAGTGAATTACGGTGCAATTCCCCATAGTAAATAAAGCACTGAACGCATTAAAGTCCCATTAAATAGGGGTAATAGTTTCTATTGGACACTGAACTGAACTTGACAATTCCTCAACCTGAAATAGCGCCATCTAGTTCGGACAGTTCGGAAGTGTTGCTATCAATCAGCCCAAAAAATCCTGTGTCAAAAATATTTCATAAAAAAAGGTTTAAGGGATTACCTAAGTTTAAGAATAAAAAAAAATATTACATGATATTATGTGTTTTTATTAACATAGAAAATATTTACAGCTAACATGGTCATACAGAGTAATTTTTTAGTCAGCGATTTCGCCTGAAAGGTAAAAGGTAAAAGTTGCTCAGAATCATGAGTAGAAAGACCCGATACAGTGTGTGTACTGAACACATTGTTAGAAGAACACGTGTTCTACTAGGAACATAAAATTGTTATAAATAAAGAGAAAATTGTGTCTGACAATTTTCTCTTTTTTACAATGACTAATTTATTTTTTTGTGACAGTATTGTATTGTAAATTTTTAACTTTCTGAAAGCATTCGTTGTGAATCTCCTTGGAAATAAACGATTGAAAGTTGAAATTTGAATTTGAAATCTGACTAAAAAATAACCCTGTATTTTTTTACATTTACAAAAGTAGTTATAAGTTACAATTTGTGTAATCTTCTTGACTATAAATTTTTTATGTTGTTCTAAGTTTGGTTGATTTAGGATAATGTTTTGAAATGTATTTACATTTTTAATACAATAGTGAGGTATTTTCGGTAAGACTAAATTCTCAACTTGTCAAAACACGTTATAACGCCCGCGTTTTTATAATTTAGAATTAACTGACTAATAACTGACCAGATTAGTTTTTTTCAAAGGATAAAGTCAGCCACACTAGCGCTACTTAGAAAAAAAAGAAATCACCGTTGGAATACGCCATATTTGATAGCTGTCAAACCCATACTAAAGGACATGTCAACAAAGTTATTCCGTTGCTATGTATTTAAATAATGCATTCAGTGACATCGGCTAACACAACTCATGAATACCAATTCTTACTTATTGCATTATTTTGTCATTTTGTAGTTATTAATTAAGGGACTTACACAACCCATAAAGTCAATTATGAAGGAGCCTAGCATAGAATTTATTGATTGATCCAAAAACTTTATGGAAAAATCTTAAAACTGATGTGCTTCCGCCCAAACTTGAAAAGGATAACCTGCCTGCGCATCTTTGCTCTGCAGAGGATATAAATAATCATTTTCTCAACTTGCCTGGTCCGGGCAATGTGAATATATCCGATTTAACATATTACGAGTTTCATAGGTTTAATTATTCTTTGACGTTTAACTTAAAATGTGTGAACAAAGATATTGTATCTAAAGCTATACGTTCTCTTAAATCCAATGCGCAGGGTGCTGATTTGATAAATTTGGAAATGATTTTGATGAGTCTACCAGTTACACTAGAAGCCATAACTTCAATCATCAATAGATCAATTATTACTTGCTCTTTTCCAGAACCATGGAAAACAGGTATTGTTCAGCCCCTTCCAAAGGTAACAAATCCTTTAGACTTTAAGGACTTACGCCCGATAAGTATCCTGCCTTGCCTGTCCAAAGTTATGGAGAGAATTGTACACTCACAGCTTATTGATTATTTCGAGACTTATGATATTCTTCCTCAGGCTCAATCAGGTTTTCGTAAAAACAGGAGTACTACCACAGCCTTGTTGGAGGTTACAAATAATATTTTGGAAGCACAAGACTCGGGGATGGGTACTATATTAGTTCTCTTAGACTTTTCCCGTGCTTTTGATACTATTAATATCTCTTTGTTGCTCTCCAAACTGGCCTTTTATGGTTTTGATATCTCTACGATAAAATGGTTTGAAAGCTACTTAGGTAAACGGTTTCAGTATGTAAAGTTACAAAACAGTGATGGTTCCGAGTCACTGTCAACCTTAAAAGAAGTCACCAGGGGCGTTCCACAGGGCTCTATCCTGGGACCTTTATTATTTATTATCTATAGTGCTGACGTCATTGATTGTATAAAAAATTGTAAATTTCACTTATATGCAGACGATCTACAGTTATATATATCTTGTCGACCGGATGAAGTTAATTTAGCGGTAACGAAAATAAATGAGGATTTGGAAAGAATCTCTTGTTGGTCTCAAAAAAACAATCTAACGCTAAACCCCAGCAAGAGTAAGTTTATGTTATTCGGATCTAAGCACCAACTTGAGAGAATAAGTGCACAAAGACCGTCCTTATTAATTCAAGGTGAAGCTGTCATTCAGACGACGGAAGCGAGAAACTTGGGTTTGGTTTTTGACTCTAAGTTAAGGTTCGAGAAGCATATTCAAGAAGTGGCACGAAATTGTTTCTACCGACTGAAAGTACTGTATAGAGTTAGGAATTTTCTATCTGAAAAACTTAGAATGGATCTTGTGGAATCTTTGGTGCTATCAAAATTTAATTATGCTGATGCAGTTTACGGACCTCGGCTATTGGCTAAAACTAAAACTTTGATACAGCGAGTGCAAAACGCTTGTGCTCGTTTTTGTTTTAAAATCCCACCAAGAAGTAATGTTTCACCATTTATTAACCAGTATAAGATTTTGAATATGAAGTCTCGTAGATCATTACATTTTGCCATTCTTCTCTTCGGTCTCATAAAAAGCCGTAAGCCTCTTTATCTTTTCGAAAAATTGGTCTGGTCGTCTCGCATGCGCCTTGCTCGGCTAGCAGTTCCTCGCCACAAAACTACAGCTTTTGAAGGAAGTTTCAGATACACCGCTGCGAAAATCTGGAACAATATTCCCCCACCCCTTCGTTCTGTGTTCTCAGTAGCTAGTTTTAGAATAAAAATTAAAGAGTTTGTTTTACGCGATCAACTGAGCGGTACTAGTGCTTGGAACGACTGAGTGGCAATGGTATACAATCACTTTCATGCCTACACACATTTTACACATTTCACGCACACTGTTATTGTTTATTTTATGTATTTATTGATATTAATTTAAGTTTTTAATGTTTTCACGTCCATAATTATATAGTATACCTACTGTTTATTCTCTTTTATTCTCTTCTTAAGCGTAACGCACAGGCACAATGTTTTACAAATTAGACTTTTCAGTTTTACCTTTATAGTGTATAATTTTCTTAGTTGTAAGCTCTGGCGACCTCTGAACCGGTACCAACTGAAAACCAGCGCCACAGCTCTGGCTGTGGCATTATGCTGAGTTGGAACCGTTTTGGCATGGTTGTAGGTTTTCTTTTTAAGGTATATTAATATTTTTAGTAAATCATTTGTACCTGCAATTTATGCCAAATAAATAATTTTTCTTTCTTTCTTTCTTTCTTTCTTTCATTGATGTGCCAGGGGCTGACGATAATGTGGGCTGTGAATATAGCGATTGGTTATTTGATAATGTTCTTTGAGAGCAGCGACATGTTGCGCCGACACAACATAAATTAGCCAGGGATGTTTTCCTGTTTGGTGGCGCCACTAGTGAGAAGTTTCACCTCATTAGGTATCAATGGGATCTTTTCTATCTGTCTGTATCTGTCAGATCACGAGCTAGTTTATGTTGTGGCGTTGCTTTAGGTTGAAATTATGACATATGAGTTATACAGAGAGATAACTTCCTTTCAAGGGATGTACCTGCTGATCAAACTGAACAACTTTCCCCAAGAAACAGGAACATGGGTCGTATTATAAAAAAGTTTTTGGACCTCCTATACAAAATGTGGTCGGCCGGTACATTTTGTCCGAGTCAGGTTGTACGTAAGGTAATTTTTTTCATATTTCCACCTATGTTTGATGGGGAAAGTTGTTCAGTTTCATGAGGTGGTTCATCCCTAGAAAGGAAGTCATCACTCTTTCAAACTCCTTGAAATTGAAACTGAACTAGACAAAGTACATTTCCTTGGATTTTTTTTTCAGTTTAACTCAGCGCCATCTACGTATATGTAGCAAATTTCCCATTAAAAAAGTGCACCAGGTTTGGAGTTTTTTAGAAAATGTATTTGATAAATTCTTTACACATGTCTATTCTACACCTAAATTACATTATACACATACAATACAACTTGGCAACAATATTATAAGAATAATTTCTAGGCAGTGATCACAATAGGAGGATTTCTTTTTGAGAATTAAAAAAAAACTAGTATTCCAAGAACTCGATAGATGGCGTTGAACTGAATATGTTACTAGATTCCAGTGTAGATTATATAATTCGACCTACGTTCCTTGGGGAAAGTTGTTCAGTTTTATGGGCTGGTTCACCCCTTAAAATATTTGCAGATAGTTTTTGTTACTAAAAAAATTGTGATAAAATCAAGGATAATCTGGATGGAATACTATTTGTTCTTTGATTCTCAAATATTATGTCAGTGTAATTCTTTATGATATAAAACTACAGTTCTAGGACCCGTATTAATAAACAGCACTCAACTCTGAGATCGGATGTGGTGGAAGCGGATCTTCGCGAGCTTCAAGCATGCGATTGGTGGGAAACTGCACACGACCGAGAAAAATGGCGAAATCTCGTATCGGAGGCCAAGACTCACTTTGGGTCGTCGAGCCGGCAAAGTAAGTAAGTAAGTAACTCTGAGATCGATCTTGAGTGCGATTTTGAGATGTCATTAGTAGTACTGCCTGAGATTTGTCAATATCGCTCTTGAGATCGACCTTAGAGTTGAGTGGGGTTTATTAATACGTTCCTTAGTCACAACTACCATGACGTACTTACCACTCATTTATGTTCAGTATGGCAAAACATCATTTTTTTTTAAATCTGTACTTTAGCGAACATATAACTTTATATACAGGATGTAAAAAAATTTGCTAGAAATATTTTAAGAGGTCAATCAGCCTATGAAACTCAACAACTTTCCCCAAGGAACACAGGTCGAAATATGATTTTTTTTTGATCTCCTATACCTAACCGGCTGTACTCGGCGGACATTTTCTATGGGAGGTCTAAAAATTTCTTTCATATTTCGACCTATGTTTCTTGGGGAAAGTTGTTCAGTTTCATGAACTGCTTCAACCCTTAAAATATTTGCAGCTAATGTTTTTACACCCTATATTAGGATGTCCAAAGTCAATTTTAAATTGCAGTGAATGGGCATGATGGCTGGTCAAATGAGCTACTTTTAAAACGATATTTTGTATGAAAATACCAAGAGATGACGTCACGTCTTTCTAGTTTCGCTAGCGTCAAAACACTTACTTTTGTATTATTTTTCTGTTTACTAATTAAAATTTTAATATTTCACAAAACTATAAATGGAGTATGTAGTTTTTATGGACAACATTTTATTAATGACCCAGTCATTAAGCCAATTATCCAAGTTATCAGTTTTATACAAATCCCACTTAATACCAAAATCCCACACATCATATCATAAAAACGTATTAAACTTAAATTATAATACATAGATCACAGTAACTTACAACAATTCATCGTATAATTGAACATATGTATACAGGGTGTAAGAGACGGTGTAACGTAACCTTTGCAGGCGTGTTCAGACCATGAACTGAACAACTTTTTCTATGGGGGCTATGTTGGTAAACATAAAAAAAATTTCAACCTTCCATACAAAATTCCCGATTAGCTTACTGTCTATGTATGGAAACTAGAAAAAAAATTCGTTTCCCAACATAGCCCTCATAGAAAAAGTTGTTCAGTTTCATGGTCTGAGCACGCCTGCAAAGTTTTCGTTACACCGTACCTTACACCCTGTATGTATAGCTATGCGGTAACAATATGATTTGTTAACACATCATATAATTGAACATATCATGTTAACACTTACTTTTTAAATGCAGTTCGTTTTTAGTTTTCAAAATGATCAAAATATGTTTAAGATACAGGGTTATTTTTCAGTCAGTACACACACTTTGGAGGGTGTTTCTACTCAAAGTTCTGAACAACTTTTACTATGGGGCCACTTGCGAAATCGAAAAGAAATTGGGCGTTCCATACATTTTTACCGAGTAGGTATAAGTTGTTCTAAGTTAGGTAGTTATTTGATTAAAAAGTTGAATTTTTAGAATCATGAGTAGACATACCCTACAAATTGTGTGTACGTACTGATTAAAAAATAACCCTATATATCCAAAATGGCGTCACTTATATCACTAGATAATATAAAGCAAAGACGCTTCCCACGTCTGTCCCTATGTATGTATGCTTCAATCTTTAAAACTACACAACGGATTTTAATGCAGTTTTTTTATTAGACATAATGATACCAGAGGAAGGATTATGTTTAATACTTGCCGGGAAAACTACTTATTCCCACGGGAAAACGAGTTACAGAGGTTGCAACTGCTAGGCGAGCCGCTAGTTTATGTGTGAATTAGAAAATCTAGCAACAATTTGATATCGTGATTTATCCGGTACTATGAGACACGAAACATAATAGCGACAATCGCTTATCTGTCGCAAAGTCTACCCGGCGCGGTCGCTATCGCTTCAAGCCTGATTACCGTTGTACGGGACAATATTTAAAAAAAAACTTACATGATCTTGCTTTGATTTTCATACCAGCGCATTAAAGCTTACGATATTTTTCAAACCTTTTTATTTCTTGCTTTTCTTCGTACCGCCACCTCTGTAGCAATAACAGATTGGAGTATAGCATAAATCATTATGAGTAAAATTGTAAAAGTTACATATTGAATTACATAAGGTGTACAAATATAAGCTGCAAATATTTTAAGGGATGAATCAGCCCATGAAAGTAAACAACTTTCCCCAAGGAACATAGGTAGAAATATAAAAAATACTAGCTGGTACCCGCGACTTCGTTTCGCTGACTTAGTATTTTAGATGATAAAATAACCTTGTTTCCTTCACTAACGTCCTAAATTATACATGCTAATCTGGGCCCCTATTAGTGCTCCTTGTGGACTACGTCAGGAACACCAAACCTTCGAAGTCTATATGCCAGCAGAAACTACCCATCAAGCAGAACAACTTTTGCTTTCGTGCCATATCTTTATCTCGTATAGTTTAGGTGGGCTCCTGGTTGTGCACCTGGTGGTCTACATCAGGTACTCCAAACCTTCAAAGTCTATATGCCACCAGAAGCTACCCATCAAGTTAAACATTTTTTGCTTGGTGCCATGTCTGTATCTCCTATAGTTTAGGCGGGCTCCTGGTGGTGTACCTGGTGGTCTACTGAAGGTACTTCAGACCCAGAGTGGTGAAAAAAAGTAGCCTATGTCCGTTCTCAGTATATTACTAATCTCTGTGTGAAATTTCATGATGATCGGTTCAGTGGTTTGGCCGTGAAAGCGTAGCAGACAGACAGAGGTACTTTCGAATTTATAATATTAGTATGGATTTGCACCTCCCATACAGTTGACTCGCTGGAAAAAAATTTTGGACCCTCACACAAATTGACATGGTCGTATGGTACCTTTTGTATGGGAGGTCCAAATTTTTTTTCATATTTTGACCTGTGTTCCTTGGGGAAAGTTGTTCAGTTTCATGGGCTGGTTCAACCCTTAAAATATTTGCAGCATTTTTTTTACATCCTGTAGTATGATTGCCAAACGTGTGATTCCGGCTTAGAATAGCTTCACCCCGCATAGCATATTTTTACCCGTGGGAGTCGTAAAAGGCGACTAAGGGATGAATTCATGGAACGGGCAGCAACGTTCCCTGTGAATATCCACAATATCTTACACTGCACTTGCGCCGTGTGATGCCGGCTTAGAATAGCATCACCCTACATCCTTCCCGCGGGTGTCGTAAGAGGCGACTAAGGGACTCGAGAGTATTGGTGTATTACAATTTTTAGGCGACAGGCTGACAACCTGTCACTAGAGTGATACACATGTTTTCTGAAACAACCTTATAAAACAATCCTCAAAAATGCCAGACGTGGCGATAGTGGCCGTATTCTTATGGCCGTTAACGCTCTGCCTACCCCGCAAGGGATAAAGGCGTGATATATGTATGTATGCACTCGCTAATCCGCATGCCAAGCGTGGCGAGTATGGCAATACCCCCAAATTTGGGGGATGCCCATGTCCAGCAGTGGACTGTTGTGGCTGTAGAAGTATACTCAGGTCCGTATCTATAAATCGTACTCAACTCTAAGATCGATCTCAAGAGCGATTTTGACAATGTCAGTCAATACTAACAGCACCTCAAAGTCGCACTCAAGATCGATCTCAGAGTTGAGTGCGGTTTATAAATACGGGCCGTAACGTGTACCTATTTCAGATGATCAAAAGGTGTTTCTGGAGGAATCTTCTGTTTGTCTACCTGGTCTTGATCTCGTTCCCCTCAGCATCGAATTTCCGGAGAGTAAAGTTACTACAAGCAAGAATCGAGACACTTGCTTTATGTACAAATATAGTGTTTTTATAGTACCAGCCACCGTTCAACAGATTTATTATTTCTAAAAAACTATCAAACCAAACGATATGATATGAATGAACCACACGTATTGCAATTAGGAACATCCACCAAATTTTCTAAGTGCAACGTAATATCATGTCAATAAGTGCAATATAATTTGACTGTCCCGGTGGCGTAGCGGATAGCACTCCTGCCTTCTACGCCGAGGGTCGTGAGTCCGATCCTCACAGGACACAAATATTTGTTAAGTCTTTTCAAATATTTGTGTTTAGTCTAGGTGTTTTCTATGTACAATATGTATTTATTTACAAAAAAAAAGTATATAGGTATTAGTATCAGCTATCTAGTTCCCATAGCACAAGCTATGCTTAGTTTAGGCCTTGATGGTGCTGTGTGAATTGTCCAGGATATTTATTTACTTATTTATTTATATTTATCAATACCACTCATAGTCTGATACATAAATAAAATGTCCTATTCCCATCACCAACTACAAAAAACCCTCGAATCCAAACATGCCAATGTATGATGATGATATATGAAAAATGGGAAGCAATATGCTTCAAATAAGATACAATATATGAAAAAACGTGCATATATGAAAAATGGTATGCAATATATAAAAAATGTTGAGAGATAACATACTAAACATCATAATTTTGTCCAAAATCTGGAAAATGGAGTACAGTTCACATAAATGACGTGTAAAATGTTAAAAATGAGAGAGGTTTCATAAAGATATGAGTGTAATGAATGAAATATTGCGAGCATCACGCATAAAATTGGGTGCAGTATATGAAAAATTATTGTATATGGGTGCAGTCTGCCTTAAATATACTGCAACATATGAAAAATATCATTCATGAAAAGAAAGATGCAATTCATGAAAAGTTGGTTGAAATGCATTAAAAATTGCGTACAACTAGCATAAAATAAAAAAAAGGCGGGAAAAGTTAAAAAATGACATGCATAAAATTTGGTGCAGAGTATCAAAACGGGGTACAAAAAGAGACAAAATGGGGTGCAGAAAGAGTCAAAATGAGGTGCAAAAAGAGACAAAATGAGGTGCAAAAAGTGACAAAGTGAGGTGCAAAAAGTGACAAAATGGTGTGTAAAAAGTGACAAAATGGGGTGTAAAACGAACAAAATTAGGTGCAAAGAGTGACAAAATGGGGTGCAAAAAGTGACAAAATGAGGTGCGAAAAGAGACAAAATGGGGTGTAAAAAGAACAAAATGAGGTGCAAAAAGAGACAAAATGAGGTGCAAAAAGTGACACAAATGACATGCAGAAAATCGGATGCAAAGTATGAAAATGGGGTGCAAAAAGTGACGAAATGAGGTGGGATGAGGTGCGTGGTGCATGAAATCTCATCCGTCACCTGCGTTTACCGGCTGGTGACACATTCGGGCGGCATGTGGCCGGAGTCGCCCAGCGTCCGCAGCACCACGTTGCCGCTGGGCAGGATCGAGATCCAGGTGATGGAGCCGTGGTTCAGCGACATGCGCAGCCAGCCTTCCGGCGGGAACTGCAGGGCTCTGCAAGGAAAAGAGTTCTTCTTAAGGGACTCGAGAGTTTCGTGTGTTTTACAATTTTAGGCGACAGGCTGACAACAGTGATGAACCAATCATCTGAAAGAGGCCTCGATAGTTGTCAGACGTGGCGATGGGGACCGTATTTTTATGCCTACCTCTAAAGGCGTGATATGTATATGTATGCAATGTAATGTTCTTCTTCTAAGATGTGACACTCTTGACAGAGTGGTCGTTAAGTAACCAACATAACCTTATCGAATCGGCTAATAGTAGTCCACTGCTGGACGCATGCCTCTCCAGGATACGCCCATAAGGCACGACCTCCCATTTTCTTCATTCAGTCACTACCAACCACCTTTTAAGATTTTGTGTCACGCTTAATCTAAGTGCGACACCGGCTTATATACCTAGCGCTGAAAAACTTTGATACCGCGTTTTAGAACTCACTTGCACACGTAGAATCTGATGACGTTTGCATGGCAGACCAACAGCGTGTATGAATCGTGCGTCTGCTCCGGTGGCGCTCGGTGGAAGTACCTCCGGAACCCGGCTTCGATTCTCGCGCTGTCCTGGAAAAACTGCTACAACACGTAAACCACGTTTCATTAGTACTGGCCAGCTCAGCGGGTGTCGTGAAAGAGTGAAAAGTGTACTAGCCTTGTGATTTCCCGGTAAAACTATGGACTACTACTGTAGTGACCTCTGGTGGCTACAATATGAAGCTCACCCAAATGGTTCACTAGCAAGCAAGACGCAACTGGAGTGCTCAACATATTCGAGAGATGGCGCCACGTGACAGAACATTTGGCCTGAAACGCGGTATCGAAGTGTTCACCGCGCTACGCATATATACAACTTCTAATCCAATCCAGGTGGACCCGTCGGTCCCCTGGCCACAACACCCGGCCAGGTGTTGGGAGGCGGGTAGCTACCCCGCCTCCCAACACCACCTGGATTCCTCCTGTCACCCGCCAAACTACTACAGCCAGAACTGTCCAGTGCTAGACATAGGCCTCTCCCATTTGGGAAGTGGAATATGCCATATTCTTAGTTATGATTTTAGTTGCCGTCTGATGCTGGCTTAGAATAGCGTCACCCCATTTCTTCCCGCGGGTGTTGTAAAAGGCAACTAGAGTGGTTCATGTGTATTATCATTTTCGGCGACAGGCTTACAGCCTGTCATTACCGTGTTACACAAATCATCTGAAAGGACCCTAAATACTTGTCAGACGTGGCGATAACGACCGTATTTTTACCGTATACCGTAAACGCTCTGCCTTCCCCGCAAGGAATAAAGGCGTGATATGTTCGTATGTATGTGTTTGTATTTACCTAGGGAGTGAAACCCGAATGATACAATAATGAAATATTGCTCTGCCTGCTGGTAATGAGATTAAATTGTAAAAACCACAAGGCTAGTACGCGAAATAAAGTAAAATCTAAATGAAAAAAAGCCAAACTGGTCAGTCAGCGTGGAAAAAACACAATGATTATGTTAGTAGAATGTAGACAGGCAAAAAGTTATACAGGGTGTAAGAATATTAGTTGCAAATATTTTAAGGGGTGAATCAACCCATAAAACTGAACAACTTTCCCCAAGAAACATAGTGTTTAATCTTCTCAAATAACGCACACACACTTTTGCACTTTTAACTTATTTATTTATATCACTTACACTTGGAGACGCACTTATTTGAAAACTGATTGAATGAAGCTAAGGTAATGCTATAATGGTTGGTCGAGAACACAACGTTAGCGCGTTTTAAAAATACACTAACGCCATCTATTGAAATTTTTGGGCAACAGACTCCTTATACTAAACATTCCGCCCACCAAGGACCCTGTCCTTCATACACAGAAATTACTCAAACATAAAAGTTAAGAAAAAATCTAGAAAATTAACAATCTTCATAAAGAAACATATTTAAACAATACTACTGCATAACTTCCAACATAGACGTAAAGAAAGCCGCCCACCATGACTCAACCTATACTTAAAGAAATTGAAAAGAAAAACATGTTTTCTTAAAATTGAACACAAAACTAGGTATTTGCGATGCAAAACATCTTAAAGAAAATAATAAAATTAAGAAGTAAATTTACAAAAGTTTCATTAAAAAAAACATAACAAAATACCGCCCACCGTGCCAATGTAACTCATTTTTCCAAAATAATAATTCTATTGATCGCTCTCTTAGTAATTCCGTTTTTTGTTTTAATAGTAACAACACGAGTTACATTGTCCGGTCCAGCATGCTTATCAATTATAATGCCCATTAGCCATCGAGATGGTGGAACATTATCCTCTCTTAAAATAACAACATCATTTAGTTCTGGTTCTATTTTCTTAGTTTGCCATTTATATCTCTGACTTAAACCAACTAAATATTCTTTTGACCATTTTTTCCAGAATACATTAACCATCTTTTGTACAATTCTCCATCTTTCTAAACATCCAACGTTTTTATCACTAAAATCCTCATCCGTTACATTTACTAAAGGTTCTCCTACTATAAAATGGCCCGGTGTCAAGGGGAGTGGGTCATTAGGATCGTCACTTAAAACAGAGATAGGACGCGAATTGAGGCACGCTTCTACCTGCGCAAGAACTGTTGACAGTTCTTCGTAAGTCAATGTACTATCACCTATAACTTTTCTTAAGTGATTCTTTGCGCTACGAACACCCGCTTCCCACAGACCACCAAAATTCGGGGCATATGGAGGAATAAAATGCCAGTCAGTCTTCTCTAAAGTTAAAAGCTCCGCAATTTCATCAGGCAAACCAGATTTAGCACGCTCAAACATCTCACGCAATTGTTTATCTGCTCCGACGAAATTCGTCCCATTATCACTATAAAGATCTTGACAATGTCCTCTCCTTGATGTAAAGCGTTGAAAAGCAGCTATAAACCCTTTTGCAGAAAGATCAGTCACCAGCTCTATGTGAATTGCACGAGTCACCATGCACACGAAAAGACATATATATCCTTTATAGGATTTCGATCCTCTACCAGGTGAAAATCTTAAATTTATAGGTCCTGCGTAGTCAACTCCAGTCGATTTAAATATCTTACTCGGTTTCAATCTTACTTCAGGGAGTTGTCCCATTAACTGTGTAGTTATCTTCTTTGTATGCCTTAAGCATGTTACACATTTTCGAAAATACTTCTTGACTTGTTCTCTGCATCTGATAATCCAGTAACTTGCTCTCAAATAGTTTCTCATGAGTTGTGGCCCTCCATGAAGTGTCTTAGTATGAGCGTCCGATATTAATAACCCAGTAAGATGATCATTAGCGGGTAAAATAATAGGATTTCGCTTGTCATAATCCACTTCAGCTTGCTCGATTCGTCCAGCAGCTCTTAAGATCCCTTTCTTATCTAAAAACGGATTAAGAGTGTATAGGGGACTCTTCTTTGGCACACAACCTTTACTCTTTAGTTGTTGTATCTCGTCCTTGAATTCTCTCTTCTGAACTTGTTCAATACATTTGTGTAAAGTCTCTCGCATTTCTTTTACTGTTATATATTTAGGTTTAGTTTTTCTCTCTTCTTTCGTATCTAGAAATCTTCTACAGTACGACATTACTTTTAACATTCTTGTTAGATTCGAAAACTTTTCCCACTGAAATTCTTCTTTATTTTGTTGTGTAATAATCATTGTAGTTACTCTCTCTTCTTCATGTGTCTCAACATCGGATAAGTCTTCGCTCTCAACACGATGTTTCCACAACCATTCCGGTGCTCTCCACCAAATTGAATGTGTCTCAAGCTCAATAGGTCTAAGACCTCTCGAAGCACAATCTGCGGGATTAGAATCCGTCGCGACATGTCTCCATTGTTCATAGTCTGTAATAGTCAAAATCTCCGATACACGATTACTCACGAACGTTGTCCATCTACTCGCTCCTCCTTTCAGCCACGCCAGAACTACGGTCGAGTCTGTCCAGCCATATAGATTCTCTTTTGGAATATTCATTACCTGAGAAATCTCTGACAGCAACTTTGCAGCAAGCGTCGCTCCACACAGCTCTAATCGGGGAATTGACTGTTCCTTTCCAATCGGTGCAACTTTCGTTTTAGCTGAAATCAAACTCACATTGACTTCACCTTGGGCATCGACTGTACGAAGGTAAACTGCAGCAGCATAAGCAGCTCTTGATGCGTCTGAAAACGCATGTAGTTCTGTCTCGCAACCAGGCTTACAAAAAACCCATCTCGGTATATTAATGTTCTTAATTTGTGTTAACTCGTTTCTGTATTTTAACCATTCTTCTTTCAGATCTTCTGTCAGCTCATCGTCCCATTCCAATTTGGCTTTCCATAAATTTTGAATAATTATCTTCGCCGATACAACTACAGGAGCTATCCATCCCATAGGGTCATATAAACGAGCTATGTCTGAAAGTACTTGTCGTTTGGTAATTGGTTCTCCAATATCAGGTAAGTTTACTGTGTACTCAAAATTGTCTGTCTCTCTATTCCATTGTAGACCTAAAACTTTCAGCGCTTTATCAGCTTTGATAGGCACAGATTTTACGATGTCTTGTTTGTCTTTCTCGATAAATTTCAATAAACTGTCACTATTGCTACTCCATTTTTGTAACTGAAACCCTCCTGACTTCATAAGCTCACTCATTTCCTTGTAAATAGTTTTTGCTTCAGTCTCTGTATGACATCCTGTCATTAAATCATCCATGTAATAATCTCGTTTAGCAATTTCAGCTGCTGTAGGAAAATTGTTTTTCTCATCATCAGCTAACCTCTGCAGTGTTTTCACTGCTAAGTAAGGTGCACTGGCAGTTCCAAATGTCAACCTTAGTAGCCTAAATGTTTGAATAGGCATCTCAGGATTTTCTCTCCACAATATTCTTTGGAAATCTGCATCCTCCTTTGACACGAGAACTTGAAGATACATTTTTACCAAATCTGCTACGATGCATATTTTATGCATTCGCCATCTCATCAATAGATGTCTCAAATCTTGTTGAATCTTTGGTCCAACTAGCAAATTGTCATTAAGTGACACACCGTTAGTACCTTTAGCCGAAGCGTTCTTGACAATACGCACCTTTGTTGTCTGCTTGTCCTTCCTAATCACGGGGTGATGTGAAAGATATACAGCTTTAGGTTCGTCCTCCTCCTCTTTCTCGATTCTCTCCATATAATTTAAGCTCAAGTAATCTTTGAAGATTTTTCTGTACTCCTCATATAATTGTGGATCTCTCAATAATCGTTTCTCTAAAGACAATAATTTCTTGGTAGCTATCTCTTTGGTATTTCCGAATTGGACCTCTGGATTCTCGCTGTTAAATGGCAGTTTGATTACATACCTCCCATCTTGATTTCTAACCGTAGTTGTATTGTAAATCTCCTCACATTTTTGCTCTTCTGCGGTCAGCCTCTTCTTAATACTGTTCGGTTCAGACTCAATCTCCCAAAACTTTTTTATCATTTCTTCCTCTTGAATACGTATATGCATACATACCACGTTTTCATCTAAGTCCATCGCTGTCTCTTTCTCTGCTCGCCCTGATACAATCCATCCAAAGACTGTATTTTGTGCAATAAGTTTCTTGTCGGGACTCTTTACTATACCTTCCAGCAGAATTTCACTGTAGATCTCGACTCCAAGCAAGATGTCGATTTTTCTGGGCACCATGAAACGCGGATCTGCCAACTTTAGATTTTCTGGAATAAACCATTGAGATGTTTCTATCTTACGACTGGGAAGCATAGATGTTACTGACCCCATAACAAATGCGTTAACCTCAATAATATTTTCTGGATCATGACATGACTCGATTTGGAAAGAAACCATACTCTTTATTCTCGTTTGACCATCTCCCACACCTGACACCACACCATTTACAGGGGTAGTTTTAAGACCAAGCAATTGAACCGATGATTGTGAAATTAATGAAATCTCTGAACACGGATCTATAAGCGCTCTCATATGAATTTTACCCTTATTAATAGAATTAGCCTTCACAACCACCGTAGCTAGTAATCGACCACTCTGGTCTTGCATTACTCCTCTTGAAAATCCTGCATGAACTCGCATGACTGGTTGCACTGACTCCTCGCTTGACTCAAGTTTTTTCTGTTGATTTCCACCTTGATTTGATGGCCTCTCCTCACTGTGATTTTGCGTATTAGCTGTAGTATTAACGTTCTGAGCTGATGGTGCGTCTCCTCTGAATTTTGTGTTGAATTGCGATGCTCCTTCTCGCTCAATATGCAAGAAAGTGTGATGTCTTCTCCCGCACTTTCTGCAACATATAGACTGTTGGCACTTCGACACAATGTGAGTCGAAGACAAACAGTTGAAGCATAGCCCTCTTGTCTGTACAAAACTCGTTCTATCTTGTGCAGTTTGCTGAATGAATTTTTTACAGTGATTTAAATAATGTTGACCTCCACACATAGGGCATGAAGAAGTCTCATTTGATTTGCGCTCTTCCTGGAATGACGAATGGTAAGTTTTGCCTTTGATTCGTTGTCCAATATTATGCTGTGGGGGCTTCGATTTGTTCACCGCTGATCCCTCAGTCATCTCTAGACATCTAAATCTTGTCTCCAAAAACTCTACTAGTTGTGCCCATGAAGGCAAGTCATCGCCAGTGATGCTAAGTTGAGACTCCCATAGCTTATGAGATTCTTTGTCTAATTTGGATAACACATGGTAGATCACAATAGCATCCACCAATTGACTTTCGGCACCAATGTTTAATCTTCTCAAATAACACACACTTTTGCACTTTTAACTTATTTATTTATATCACTTACACTTGGAGACGCACTTATTTGAAAACTGATTGAATGCAGCTAAGGTAATGCTATAATGGTTGGTCGAGAACACAACGTTAGCGCGTTTTAAAAATACACTAACGCCATCTATTGGAATTTTTGGGCAACAGACTCCTTATACTAAACATTCCGCCCACCAAGGACCCTGTCCTTCATACACAGAAATTACTCAAACATAAAAGTTAAGAAAAAATCTAGAAAATTAACAATCTTCATAAAGAAACATATTTAAACAATACTACTGCATAACTTCCAACCTAGACGTAAAGAAAGCCGCCCACCATGACTCAACCTATACTTAAAGAAATTGAAAAGAAAAACATATTTTCTTAAAATTAAACATAAACTAGGTATTTGCGATGCAAAACATCTTAAAGAAAATAATAAAATTAAGAAGTAAACTTACAAAAGTTTCATTAAAAAAAAACATAACAAAAAAATACCGCCCACCGTGCCAATGTAACTCATTTTTCCAAAATAATAATTCTATTGATCGCTCTCTTAGTAATTCCGTTTTTTGTTTTAATAGTAACAACACGAGTTACATTGTCCGGTCCAGCATGCTTATCAATTATAATGCCCATTAGCCATCGAGATGGTGGAACATTATCCTCTCTTAAAATAACAACATCATTTAGTTCTGGTTCTATTTTCTTAGTTTGCCATTTATATCTCTGACTTAAACCAACTAAATATTCTTTTGACCATTTTTTCCAGAATACATTAACCATCTTTTGTACAATTCTCCATCTTTCTAAACATCCAACGTTTTTATCACTAAAATCCTCATCCGTTACATTTACTAAAGGTTCTCCTACTATAAAATGGCCCGGTGTCAAGGGGAGTGGGTCATTAGGATCGTCACTTAAAACAGAGATAGGACGCGAATTGAGGCACGCTTCTACCTGCGCAAGAACTGTTGACAGTTCTTCGTAAGTCAATGTACTATCACCTATAACTTTTCTTAAGTGATTCTTTGCGCTACGAACACCCGCTTCCCACAGACCACCAAAATTCGGGGCATATGGAGGAATAAAATGCCAGTCAGTCTTCTCTAAAGTTAAAAGCTCCGCAATTTCATCAGGCAAACCAGATTTAGCACGCTCAAACATCTCACGCAATTGTTTATCTGCTCCGACGAAATTCGTCCCATTATCACTATAAAGATCTTGACAATGT
The DNA here is from genome assembly GCA_029255805.1 of Keiferia lycopersicella. Taxonomy (NCBI): domain Eukaryota; kingdom Metazoa; phylum Arthropoda; class Insecta; order Lepidoptera; family Gelechiidae; genus Keiferia; species Keiferia lycopersicella. Next base: position 371,688 of record JARACZ010000015.1, on the reverse strand, counting down.
CCTCTCCTTGATGTAAAGCGTTGAAAAGCAGCTATAAACCCTTTTGCAGAAAGATCAGTCACCAGCTCTATGTGAATTGCACGAGTCACCATGCACACGAAAAGACATATATATCCTTTATAGGATTTCGATCCTCTACCAGGTGAAAATCTTAAATTTATAGGTCCTGCGTAGTCAACTCCAGTCGATTTAAATATCTTACTCGGTTTCAATCTTACTTCAGGGAGTTGTCCCATTAACTGTGTAGTTATCTTCTTTGTATGCCTTAAGCATGTTACACATTTTCGAAAATACTTCTTGACTTGTTCTCTGCATCTGATAATCCAGTAACTTGCTCTCAAATAGTTTCTCATGAGTTGTGGCCCTCCATGAAGTGTCTTAGTATGAGCGTCCGATATTAATAACCCAGTAAGATGATCATTAGCGGGTAAAATAATAGGATTTCGCTTGTCATAATCCACTTCAGCTTGCTCGATTCGTCCAGCAGCTCTTAAGATCCCTTTCTTATCTAAAAACGGATTAAGAGTGTATAGGGGACTCTTCTTTGGCACACAACCTTTACTCTTTAGTTGTTGTATCTCGTCCTTGAATTCTCTCTTCTGAACTTGTTCAATACATTTGTGTAAAGTCTCTCGCATTTCTTTTACTGTTATATATTTAGGTTTAGTTTTTCTCTCTTCTTTCGTATCTAGAAATCTTCTACAGTACGACATTACTTTTAACATTCTTGTTAGATTCGAAAACTTTTCCCACTGAAATTCTTCTTTATTTTGTTGTGTAATAATCATTGTAGTTACTCTCTCTTCTTCATGTGTCTCAACATCGGATAAGTCTTCGCTCTCAACACGATGTTTCCACAACCATTCCGGTGCTCTCCACCAAATTGAATGTGTCTCAAGCTCAATAGGTCTAAGACCTCTCGAAGCACAATCTGCGGGATTAGAATCCGTCGCGACATGTCTCCATTGTTCATAGTCTGTAATAGTCAAAATCTCCGATACACGATTACTCACGAACGTTGTCCATCTACTCGCTCCTCCTTTCAGCCACGCCAGAACTACGGTCGAGTCTGTCCAGCCATATAGATTCTCTTTTGGAATATTCATTACCTGAGAAATCTCTGACAGCAACTTTGCAGCAAGCGTCGCTCCACACAGCTCTAATCGGGGAATTGATTGTTCCTTTTCAATCGGTGCAACTTTCGTTTTAGCTGAAATCAAACTCACATTGACTTCACCTTGGGCATCGACTGTACGAAGGTAAACTGCAGCAGCATAAGCAGCTCTTGATGCGTCTGAAAACGCATGTAGTTCTGTCTCGCAACCAGGCTTACAAAAAACCCATCTCGGTATATTAATGTTCTTAATTTGTGTTAACTCGTTTCTGTATTTTAACCATTCTTCTTTCAGATCTTCTGTCAGCTCATCGTCCCATTCCAATTTGGCTTTCCATAAATTTTGAATAATTATCTTCGCCGATACAACTACAGGAGCTATCCATCCCATAGGGTCATATAAACGAGCTATGTCTGAAAGTACTTGTCGTTTGGTAATTGGTTCTCCAATATCAGGTAAGTTTACTGTGTACTCAAAATTGTCTGTCTCTCTATTCCATTGTAGACCTAAAACTTTCAGCGCTTTATCAGCTTTGATAGGCACAGATTTTACGATGTCTTGTTTGTCTTTCTCGATAAATTTCAATAAACTGTCACTATTGCTACTCCATTTTTGTAACTGAAACCCTCCTGACTTCATAAGCTCACTCATTTCCTTGTAAATAGTTTTTGCTTCAGTCTCTGTATGACATCCTGTCATTAAATCATCCATGTAATAATCTCGTTTAGCAATTTCAGCTGCTGTAGGAAAATTGTTTTTCTCATCATCAGCTCAGAACGTTAATACTACAGCTAATACGCAAAATCAGAGTGAGGAGAGGCCATCAAATCAAGGTGGAAATCAACAGAAAAAACTTGAATCGAGCGAGGAGTGACTCAGTAGGTATTCCCATATTTTGTAATGCCTTCAAGCAAGAACTCGTAGTATCTAGCAATTGCTTCACTGCGTTCGCCGATTCTGTTACTATTTGTTTCTGTGAGAAAAATATCTTAAGAACTGCATTAGAGTTGAATCTTTTATTATTGTATCGCTTAGTGAGTACCTTCCAAGCCTCATCATAATTTTTCTCGGTTATGGGAAAGTTACGCAGCAAGTTCTCTGGATCTCCTGACAAATTGCCTTTTAGGTAGTGCAATTTCTGAACTGCTGATAAGCTTTCATTTGTGTGAACTAATGACAAAAACATATCGTAGAATGTTTGCCATTCCTCGTATTTACCACTAAATGTCGGTAATTGTATTCTTGGAAGCTTCACGTCTGAACAGCTGTTTGAATTATCATTCGCTGATCTACTCGAACCACCTTTACCCTTATTCAACTCATTCAGTTTCTCTTTCATGGTACTTTTGTATAATATATATAGTTCCTCACATTCACTGTACTTGTCATTCTTGAAATAATCTAATGATTCTTCTTCTTCCTCAGAGACACCCTCAACGATATCTATATGATTATTGACAAATTGTACCCATGTTTGTTCCAAACTCTGCAGCCTTGCTTCTATGTAACACTGAGTAATTCGATCTTTGGGAGCTTTTTTGAAGTTTATAAGTCCTTTATCAATAATATCTCCTAGACCTTTGTTACATTTTATGAGTTTATCAATATTTTTGTCTGTCATGTTTACTGTTATAACTTAACAACCGGTTACGCGACTAATGTATCAACTGCAATTAATAACTTAAGTCCAAAAATCGCAAGAATTTTTCTAAGTTCCTGGCACTTGTAATTTTTCTATGTCTCAGATAACCAGCAAAATGTTAAAGTCCACTGATAAAAAGTTCAAAATTTTACAAGTCCTCAGCTCATACAAACTTTTGAAAAATTTCGCAAGTCCAAGATCGACACAAATTATTCTAAGTCCGTATCCCATACAAACTTCTTGAAAATTTTGCAAGTCTAAAAATCCACAGAAATATTCTAAGTTAATTGACACGAATATTTTCTATGTCCAAATGTCACTTTAACTTTACTCACTGCACTATGTCCAAGTTCTCAGGTTTCGGCACCAATGTTTAATCTTCTCAAATAACGCACACACACTTTTGCACTTTTAACTTATTTATTTATATCACTTACACTTGGAGACGCACTTATTTGAAAACTGATTGAATGAAGCTAAGGTAATGCTATAATGGTTGGTCGAGAACACAACGTTAGCGCGTTTTAAAAATACACTAACGCCATCTATTGAAATTTTTGGGCAACAGACTCCTTATACTAAACACATAGGTCAAAATATGAAAAAAAATCGGACCTCAGTTTCATGTTGTTCATGTTGTTCAGTTTCATGGGCTGGTACCCCTTAAAATATTTGCAGCATTTTTTTTACACCTTGTATAAGTAAATGTTCTGACGCCATCCAAAAAAAATTGGATTTAATGGTGCTATATTATTCTCATAAATGAAAATAAGAAATCGAAAAATTTACAAATACGTCGACCGAAAATCGAACCCGGACCGCGAGGGGTACCGGACCGCCCACTGCTCTGTCACTGAGCTATCGACGCACCAGTTGGCCTTCGTCAGTTTCTCGATCTCTTGATGCTTGTCTTAATGCGATGATCTTAGCGACATCTAGTAGTAGTACTGTAGTACTGACAAGAAATTGACGAAGGCCAACCGGTCCGTCGATAGCTCAGTGGCAGAGCAGTGGGCCGGTACCCCAAGCGGCCCGGGTTCGATTCCTGATCTGTAAATTTTTCGATTTCTTATTTGCTTCATTCCAAGTTTTAATCGTTTTAAATCATTTTGATGCCTACCTTTCCCTCGGGCTGCCAGTGGCCCACCGGTGGCTCAGGAGGTATCGGTGCCCCCTCCTCAATCAGCTGACAATCCTTCACTTCTACATCCTCAGGGAGGTGCTTCTGGATGATCTTGGCGGTCTCCTGCGCCCTGGTCATCGTTGAGCGGACTATCAGGTCCCAGCTGATGTTTAAGGCACTGAGACGGTCACCGGTCAAGTCGGCCTGACGTCTGCCTGGAAATAGAAGAAATTCATATACATACATACATATATCATGCCTTTATCCCTTGCGGGTTAGGCAGAGCGTTAACGGCCGTAAGAATACGGTCGCTATCGCCACGTCTGACATTTTTGAGAATTGTTTTCTAAGGTTGTTTCAGAAAACATGTGTAACACTATAGTGACAGGTTGTCAGCCTGTCGCCTAAAATTGTAATACACCAATTCTCTCAAGTCCCTTAGTCGCCTCTTGCGACACCCGCGGGAAGGATGTGGGGTGATACTATTCTAAGCCGGCACCACACGGTGCCGACACCACGGAACGGAATCATCACGAAGGAATTCACAAGTAGCATAAAAACAGATTTGCCATACGGTTGTTGTGTTAGAATAACATCGACTAAGGGATACATTCACCCAGGGAATTCGCAGCAGAATTCCTTGTGAAGAGTGGTGAGTATGGCAAATACCCTCCAATAGTGGGAGGCTCATGTCCAGCAGTGGACTGATGTTTCTGTTCAAAAGATAAAAACTGTTGAAGTCACTGCCTATTACAACACTCTTATTTTGATAGCATGGCATAAGGAAGTAGAGTGAAGGGTTCTATAGAAGAGGTAATATATTTTGTTCCAATTTGACTTATTTTTATGTTTTTCAAATACAATAGCACAAAAGAGCAGTCGGCATGTGGCATCTGTGTAGTTATTATTATGATAATCGTCACGTTAGCTCTATTGTTATGAAGGAGTTGACAATAAGCCAATAGATAAATTCATGAGGCAATTTCAAATATCTTAGACTATGCATACGGATAAAGGCATGTAAGATATATTCTGGTTTCAACAACACAAGGAGTAGGACCCAAATGAGAGGGAGCATTGGTGACCAAGTGGTTAGGACACCGGTCTTACAATTGTGAGACCCGAGTTCGACCCCCGCCATGTACCAATGTGTTTTTACTCATGTAGATTTACCGACTGCTCTTACGGAGAAGAAAGAACATTGTGATGAAGCCCACATTCAAATAAAATTTGAATTCAGATCTTTGAATGACATAATCTGGGATTCAGGCCAGGTTGGCCTTCGGGTTGCAGAGGTCAGATGGCAGTCGCTCAGTGTAAAATCTTGTTTTTACACCAAATCCCCTAGGTTAGGTAGCCGACCCCGACAGAGAATAGGATAAGACGAGGAGGATGATGATTGCAAAACAATCTGACTAAGTATGAAAAGCACTTTTTTTTATTTATTTTGGCCTGAGTCCCTAAGTATGAATCGCAGAGATTACAGTTTTCATGAAAATCTAATATTCGGTATCAACCCCTATAATGAAAGATTCTTGCATACATAAAGATTTTTACATACATAAATCACGCCTTCATCCCTTGCGGGGTAGGCAGAGTGTTAACAGCCGTAAGAATATGGTCGCTATCGCCACGTCTGTCATTTTTGAGGATTGTTTTCCAACATTGTTTTAGAAAACATGTGCATCATAGTGACAGGTTGTCAGCCTGTCGCCTTTACATTTGTTGTATTACAATTTTTTGTTATACACCAATACTCTTGAGTCCCTTAGTCGCCGCTTGCGACACCCACGGGAAGGATGTGGGCAACACACTGTATGATAAGATATGATACAGTAAGATTCTTACCTAACTCCGTAAGCACCCTTTCTTTATCCGTCATTCCGTCCAAGTTGTACTGCCCGTGTCTGATGAGGAACAGGTGCCTTGTGGCTTTACTGCGCGTCTTCTCCAGCTGCTCGTTGCGGAGATTCTCGTCGTCTGGCGACGCGTTCGGTCGGAGAGGTTTTACTAAGCTTTCCGGTTCACGGCTGGAAACATTTAGCATCGGTTTAATAAGTTTGAATTGTGAGGCTGAAAATCGACAAGCTATAATCAGCACTAATCTCAACAACTGAGTGAATTAAATTTTTTTTCAACTTTCCATACAAAGTCAGTCAGCTGATCGGGGATTTTGTATGGAAGATCGATTTTTTTTATATTTACCAACATAGCTCCCATAAAAATAGTTGTTCAGTTTCATGGTCTGATCACGCCTGCAAAGTTTTTGTTACAACGTCTCTTACACCCTGTATATTAAAAACCCTTACAGTCACAACTGTCCACTGCTGGGCATGGAAATCCTCATATTGGGACGTATTCCTCACCATACTTGGCAGATTGGTGAGCTCAGTATTGTATAATACATTCACAGGGAACACTGCTGCTCATTGCATGGATAAATTATTTATCCCTCAGTAAATTTTTACGACACCAAAAATTATACTGAAGCCATTTTTTGCAGTCTCTGTGATGCACTCAGCAACCTCCTTCAAAACCATGCATTCTGATGTGGTTCTTTTATTTATCTTCTAAGACCCTCAGAGAGCCCTTTGTTAATTGGTTTGAACTATGAAATGATGGTGATGATCTCTCCGACCGATTTCGGCCATGGCGACCACTTCGACTCTTAATCAGATCGGCCCTGATGCACCCGGAGATTGCAATTGTAGCCAATTTTGGCAGTTAACTCCTGTGCACAGTGTGGACACGTGAGTTTGCCACAACTATAAAATATTAAGTAATAGACCAGATCATTAATAGGCATCTGGGTGTTACAAAGATAGAGTGATTCAAGAGGAAGGTTTCAATATCTGATACATGCAGGGAAACGTCTTGTTCCTATCGGAAACCGATAAGCTGCGGGGGTAAAAATTTAGATCTTGGACCGTCGAATAATGGTTTTTTTTTGGAAGGGGGGGGTAGGGGGGGGGAGGGGGGAACCCCCCAATACCACTCCCCCCCTGCGGAAACCAGTGGTGCCTGAGATATTGAAGGTTGAAGTTTTGAGGTTAGGACTAGCCAAAAGTGCTAAAATAGTACAAATTTTGTCATAATTAAAAGAGGGGGAAGGTTGAAATCACTCCCCTGTACTCCCCCAACTTGCCCCCCCCCCCCCTCCTGATAGTTATTCCTGTGGTTCCTGAGATATTGAAGGTTAAAGTTTTGAGGTTAGGAAAGGCCAAAAAGTGCTAAAATAGTACAAATATGTCATAGATAAAAGAGGGGAAGGTTTAAATCCCTCCCCTGCACTCCCCCAACTAAACCTGCCCTGCTCCTAAAGAAAATATGCCCCTCTTGAGAAAAAATGCCCAGCGAGGGCTCCTTTTCGAGAATCTAACCGAGTCGGGGTGCCCTGAAGTCGGTTCTCATTTACTAGTCTCTCCGGGTGGCAATAAAAAAAAATAACTAACACCCCGAAGGCTAAGCCGGTCTCTTCGCTCGCTGCGCTCGCTTCGTTCCCGCCTTAGCCTTCGGAACCTAATCTAACCGAGTCGGGGTGCCCTGAAGTCGGTTCTCATTTACTAGTCTTTCCGGGTGGCAATAAAAAAAAATAACTAACACCCCGAAGGCTAAGCCGGTCTCTCCGCTCGCTGCGCTCGCTTCGTTCCCGCCTTAGCCTTCGGAACCTAATCTAACCAAGTCGGGGTGCCCTGAAGTCGGTTTTCATTTACTAGTCACTCCGGGTGGCAATAAAAAAAATAACTTTATTCTCATTTTATTTTTAAATGTCTATAATGTACTTTTTGAAGCAGAAGCTGTTGCCCAGTCAAAGGAAATTTGCACAGATGACATAGATATCTATGTCATCTGTGCATTCACTTTTTCATTCAAGTTATTCACTCTTTCAATCATTTTACTCACTCTTTCATTAAATTTATTCACTCTTAAAAGCGAAATGCGTTTCGTTACATCAGTTTTTGACAGTTTAAGTATGCGCGTTTGGTTTTTTAGCACTTGTCAACATCAAAATGGCGGAAATTGGTGCAAAATTACGTAAACTTGTTTATTTTTTATAAAAAAAACTACGCATCTCCGCACTTTGAAACTTCGTATTTATACTCCTTATAGTCCTATTTTATCGCCATAAAAGTTTCGTTAGCCAACTCGACGGTCCAAGATCTAAAGTTTAGCCGCTGCGGTAGTAACCGCTGGGCGGACAGCTAGTGTAGCTATAAATGGCAAATTAGGTCAACCAGATGGTAACAAAATGCAAGTTTTTAAGAGAATAAAATACTAAATGAACAACCGTCTGTATTACTTAGTTACGAATCCTATAACCTGCACATATACCAGTCCATAACGGTAAATGTATCTGTAACTGAAGAAATTACTGTCTGCAGACATAACCTAAAAATAGGGCATGTTTATTTGAAAAAAACCATACTTACAGGTCCCAGTTCCTATCCCATTGCACGCTGGGTGTAAAATTAGTCGTCCAAGAGTTGTGCACATGCAATTTCTTTTCATTTTCACCTAAATTCAAGCGATAATAGGCGAAACCGCCGCCGATAGCTCCTAAGCTTACGAGGGCGATTTTATGAAATCTTGAGAACGCAGACATATTTACTACGATTTTCAAGTGATAAAACTTATTAAATTAAGCATTCACAACTTATAGAAAAACATTCAGTCAATTTATTTCAATAAAAAAGTGAAACGGTTAACCACGAAAAATTGACAGTTGCAAATTGACAGCTGGCTCAGGCTATTATATTTACCGGCAATCGGCAATCGGCATGGTTATTCGCAGCCTGTGTAGTCAGCCGACACTGCATTTACTACCATAATTATGTGCAACAGTGTATTACGAATCTATACAATTGCCACGATGGCAACGATTCATATTTCAAAAGTCTAGAGTTACCATGGGTAACTCTCACATAGTAAGGCGTTTATTATTTATTTATTTGTTTAATCATTAACAATTTTTACATTGTGTTCGATATTATACACTACTCCATCCTGCCTGACTTAATTATAATTAAATATAAAATGACATTATGATTGTATATAAACATTGGTGGACACGCTGACCGACGACATGCGTGTTAGCCGACCAGTAGCCTATGCAACGAAACCAAAGGTGGAAACGCGTGGAATTCGATGTACATTGCGTAGCCGGTGGGACATTGTAAAACCAGGATTTATGACTCGCTTCGCAATGCACATCGAATTTCACCTTTAGAATTGCAGCCTGTAGTTTCGAAAAACGAAGCACTTGCCTTTACATTTTCTATGGCTAGAAACATACTGCTAACGAATCGGGTGACGTGGGGTGGCGTGTTAGCAGCGTGTTTCCGCCATTATACCTCCCGATAAGGTAAGTCAAAGTAAAAGAGAACGAAATAAGACAAAGTAAAAGTGGTATTCACAAAAAAAAGACAGCTGATCTCACCTGAAAGCAGTACCTACACAAAGGATAGACCGTGATAAATTGATAATATTTTATCTTTGTTAATGTCTGGAAAATTCACATTTAACCTTAATACTGTCAGATTATGCCAGTGCTCCTCTAAATAATGAATCCTTGTTAAGACTTAAATAAATGAGGATTTTTTTGGCCGATAGCACCACTTGTCGTTGTGTTATCTATGGACGCTGTTGACATTTTTGCGGATTGAGGGGTTATCTGTCAAGTTTAGTGACTCTTATCTATCGGAAATCGCTGCTGAGTTTAAAAAAAGCCTTCATTCGCAGCCAGCACCACGTACTGGAACTGAACGAACAGGGCCCCAGTCTGCTATTTTTTGTCATTGTAACGCCATCGAAACTCAACTGTCATTCAATTTCCATTGTGATTTTTCTATACTTTAAACTGTTAGCAGACTACGAAACGACCGAAATCATCCAACTGAGATCCAATCGACATCCAACTGAAACGATTTTCATTTAGCAGACTTAGGGCCCTGATAACAATTTACCATTTGTCAAGTTGTGTTTAGAAAAATAAAAAAACTATGTTGTGTATTATTATGTGAGAAACAATGTCGTGTCGTGTATCACTTTTATGTAATACGACTTGGGTTTTTTTTTGCCCTAGGCTGCCTGGGTGAGGTGCCTAGCCTGTCCTCCGTGTGCCTAGCCTAGCCTACCAAGTCAGGGCAAAGAGAATATAATACACTACCGTTTTAGGCGCCTGCCTATAATGTAAGTAGGTATTATATAAATCATACATACTGCAAAGGAAACTGCCTTATTCATTTTATTTGTAGCCTAAAAACGGTCTTCCACTTCTTTCGGTCCATAGCCAACTCGGTCCATTCCTTATCAGAGGCATCAAAATATACCGAAAGACTGGAGGAAACATGTACTCGTAGGTAGCTGGCAACATAAATTTTGAAAAGAAGAAAACAATAAAATCACAGCACAGGACCGAACTAAGGGAAATAATTTCAGCGTTAGCGCCCCACACTGACATTTAGTAAACTAATAAGGTAATAACATTCTGAGCTGTAAATAAAATCCCCTCAAAAACATTAATATATAAAAAATTCCAAGTCTCGCTACTGAGCTGCTCAACCGTAAAAAGGTATGAGATCCATTTGAAACCAAGTCGGCTATCGATTTGTTCATTCCCCACTTAAGAGATCTATCTTAATTAATTACGTAATTAGTTAATAAGCATTATATTATAGTGACCATATCAATATTTTCAATATATTTTAATGTTTACAATAAATTGAATGACTTAGCCATCGCACTAGAACAGAAAGTTAACGTGTAATGTAATACATATTAAAATTAATACATTCAGTGCGATTGCCAAGTCATTCAATTTATTGTAAACATTAAAATATATTGAAAATATTGATATGGTCACTATAAAATAATACTTATTAACTAATTACGTAATTAATTAAGATAGATCTCTTAAGTGGGGAATGAACAAATCGATAGCCGACTTGGTTTCAAATGGATCTCATACCTTTTTACGGTTGAGCAGCTCAGTAGCGAGACTTGGAATTTTTTATATATTAATGTTTTTGAGGGGATCTCATTACTTTTTGTAGGTAGTCTTCCTTTTTTTCTTTTGTGGCTCTATTTCTTGAGCCTCAGCCACGGTTTTTCTCATAGCCCACTCTCTATCTTTATGTGGTTTTCTCGGAATCTTTGTAGTAATGATTTTTGTCAAGTCTGGACGGTAAATGCTTCTTAGTCTATTGTATTCACAAATTGCAGATTCTTGCGCTTTAATATTTCCAAACTCTATGTTTATAAAATGTAAGCCGCCCAGACTTGTTACTCTTGATAGTGCTACATAAGCTTGACCAGATGTAAATACAGCTGAACCTATATCCATCAGCGCATTATTCAGACTGAGGCCTTGACTTTTATGTATAGTTATAGCATAGGCTATACATATTGGAAACTGTTCGCGATGGACATTAAAATAGCGATAGCGTGTTTTAGAAACTAACAGCGACATCTGTGATTATTTTGCTGGACCAAAACAAAGTATTTTAGGAGCGACAGCAAAATATAACTTGGTAAACAGTACATTTCTATGGAATTACAAAGTTATTTATGCTATCGGTTTATCTAGAAAACTGCGTTGAAATTGCTAGATTTTTAAGTTTTTCCTTGATTTATACACTAAACCCAAATTATATTCCAAATTAGAAGTCTCTGTCTGCTAGAAGTGCCTTAGAATTTTGATGATCGGTCAGTGAGTGAGTGAGTGAGTCAGTCAGTCAGTCAGTGACAAAATTAAGAACTTTGACTAGCTATAATTCCTAAACCACTGGTTCAAAGTGAACGAAATTTGAAATATACCGTATCTACAGGGCTTTTGATTGATTCCTGAAATTTCAAGTCTTTTGTTTTATCCACAAGAAAGTTATAAGGTGTTGAAAATGGCCTGAACCGCTTCGAGAAAAGGATGGTACGGCTGTGCCGCTTTCTAGCTCGACTTGGCGTGCCCCCAGATAAAGCTTTTGAAGTCAACGGATAGGAAAAGGTACCGAAATATAAAAAAAGAAACAACATTTACATATTGGTCTGTGTAGTTTCATAATTTTAATGTTAAAATTTACAACATCAATAAAATTCATCTAAGCAAAGAGGGTAACTGCACAAACGGTACCTAGAGATATTTAAATAATTTTAAATAGGTAGTTAGGTACTGCATCATCCCCTAAAACTGAACAGCTTTCATTAAGGAACAGAGGTCAAAACAAGAATGAATATATTTAGGTATAAATATAAGTTAGGTACCTAATGCTTGTTACCTGAATTTTGGATAAGGGATCCAAATTATCTTATTTTTGTTTAGATACTAAAAGTTATTCAATTTCACTTACTACGTAGTATTGGAGGATATTACTTTTTTTTTTTAATGTTTCGTCTCCGACTGAGAAATATTAAAATATAGCATTTTTTTATAATGTTAAAAATATGCAAGTAAGTAGGTACCAATACCAATTCAAGTAAATAAATTATGATATGAAAGTTAGATGAATATTGTGAATATAAATAGGTATACATTTAATTTAAATACAAATTCCACGTGCATATTGGTATCTACGGTTTAGATAACATCCTTTCTCTCACTCACAAAACCTCGTCAGAGGACTAAAATATATAATAGCAATAGGTAAGTTTTATTTTTACTGATATGGAATACTTTGTTACCGATTCTGTAAATATCTGACGAAGTAAGATACGATAAACTGTCCAATTATTCACAGATTCGGGGCATTTAATTTATTCACTGGTGTTCACTTAAATATTTATGCTAATTTAATTAATATTAATAATCTCTTATACTTAATTAATAATAATTTTCAATTCATGAAATTTTAATTTTATAAATACTCTTTCTCGGCAAATTTTAGCGTTGCAACATTGTATTAAGCGTAAAGAGAGAAATTAAAAAGTATGATTCGATTCAAAGTGACAAAGATGGCGCTTAATTAGCAGCAACCGGCCTCGGGAGTTGCATGTCGGGGCTCTCGATGACGTCATCGTCTTCGTCCTCGTCACAAGCATCCTCTGGCTCCCCGAGGGCTCTCACGAATTCTGAAATAAAAATTTGGTACTTTTCAAGATATCATAAATCAATCATTACATTAAATACATGGTATCATTAAACAATTGGTATCATACAGCCTTCGTGCGGCTGACAAAATGATTAGGGGTTTATCGCTAAACTCTATCCTATCGCTGCATTAGCAATTAAATCAAATCACGCCTATATTATAACCCTAGCGGTGAGGCAGAGCGTTAACGACCGTAATTACGGTCGTTATCGCCACGTCTGACAAATGTTTGAGGGTTATTGTAGAAAAGTTGTGTATCACTAAAGTGATAGGTTGTCATGTCAGTGTGTCGCCCAAAGTTGCAATACACATAAAAGCCTCGAGTCCCTTAGTCAGCTTCTACGACACCCACGGAAAAGAAATGGAGTGATGCCATTTTAAGCCCGCGTTGAAACAGTAGGTAACCAGAGTATTAAGTTCAAAAGCTTACCTAAAAAGTCAATACGACCATCACCATCAGAATCCACTTCTTTGATCATGTCCTCAACTGCAAAATTGGAAAAAATTATATATGGACATTCTTGTCAATGTAAAAAATACATGTAAAAATATAAATAATTGTTGAAGAAAAAAAAAAATCATTACAAAGCTGGCACATGAGTTTACCAAGGTCAAGAGGCAAATACCAAATCGAGGAAGCACACAAAGAACATTTTTTCTACTAACTCTTTTAGGAAATAATAGAGTTCAGATGAACACTAGAATGTAAATCTGCGAGGCATCGGTCTCACGAGTGTCTTGCGACAACTCTTGTGAGTTTCGTCCTCTATGAAAAGAAGGCCTCGCAGAATTGCATTCTAGAGTTCATCTGAACTCTATTATATCCTAAATGTTTGTAGTACGGTCACTTCCATGCCTGACCATTCAAAATGAAGATAAAACAACCTGGACCTTGTATTACGATACTCATCGTTTCAGCTTAAATGCTAAGTGTCTACTAACTCTCTTCCTCGGACAGATCCTCCCCCAGGCACTGCAGCACGGCGCGCAGGTCGGACGCGCAGATGTACCCGCGGTTGTGTTTGTCAAACACCCTGAAGGCGTCCCTGAGCTCCCTTTCCTCCTGCTCGGCAGACGTGGGCCCGCCGCCGCCGCCCGACATCGACTTGGAGAGGATGCTGACAAACTCCTCGAAACTCACGTTGCCATCGCCTGCAATCGAGAATAGGCATGAAAATACAGGATGTAAAAAAAATGCTGCACAAATATTGTGCCGTGTGATGATACCCCATTTCTTTACCGTGGGTTTCGTAGAGGCCGACTACCTAAGGGATATGAGGGTTTCATGAGTATAGCAATTTTAGGCAATAAGCTGACAACCTGTCAACACTACAGTAATACACGAATCATCTGAAACGACCCTCAAACGTGGTGACATTGTCAGACGTGGTGATGATGATCGTATTTTACGGTTGTTAACGCTCTGCCTACCCCTATACAGGCGTGATTTGTATGTATGTATGTATTATATGACAAACTGAATGCTCTCTCACCGTCGCTGTCGACCTCTTTCAGCATGTCCTGCAGCTCCTCGACCCTGGCGAACTGGCCGAGGCTGCGCATCGCGCGGCCCAGCTCCTCCTTCATAATGGTGCCGTCCTTGTTTAACAGACGTTGCTCTCTCTCTTACCGTCGCTGTCGACCTCCTTGAGCATGTCCTGCAGCTCCTCGACCCTGGCGAACTGGCCGAGGCTGCGCATCACGCGGCCCAGCTCCTCCTTCGTGATGGTCCCGTCCTTGTCTAACAGACATTGCTCTCTTACCGTCGCTGTCGACCTCCTTCAGCATGTCCTGCGGCTCCTCGACCCTGGCGAACTGGCCGAGGCTGCGCATCGCGCGGCCCAGCTCCTCCTTCGTGATGGTGCCGTCCTTGTTTAACAGACGTTGCTCTCTCTCTTACCGTCGCTGTCGACCTCCTTGAGCATATCCTGCAGCTCCTCGACCCTGGCGAACTGGCCGAGGCTGCGCATCACGCGGCCCAGCTCCTCCTTCGTGATGGTCCCGTCCTTGTCTAACAGACGTTGCTCTTTTACCGTCGCTGTCGACCTCCTTGAGCATGTCCTGCAGCTCCTCGACCCTGGCGAACTGGCCGAGGCTGCGCATCACGCGGCCAAGCTCTTCCTTCGTGATGGTGCCGTCGCCGTCCTTGTCGAATAGACGGAAGGCTTCGCGAAACTCTGCGTGAACATTTAAATATCAATAGCAGAATAATTTCCAAGGAGGTTTTAGGTTTGATTCCGGTGGGTTTCACTCACTAAAATATTTTTTTTTTTTTTTTTTTGTTCGGTTGGCGGGAAAAGAAAACTACGGAAAATTTTCGTTAATTAATTTTTATTATTGTTTTCAAGTTATTAGGCTAAGTACTTGTTTTAATTAGTGTACATATTGTAAATAATTTATCTTTCATCGGGTAGGGTAAGTTTTTGTTACACATCTTAGCCGTTTTGGCGAAAATGGACCCCTCCATAGTGAGGGAGTCCGAAATTTCCATACAACCTCCAGACGAGTCTATGTCTCCAGCCCTGGATCTCTTAGTGGCAGCGGCAAAAAAGGTTGAAAACATTGACGATAATAGCGGTCGTGGCTTGTCAAATTCATCGATCAAGTCTTTTAAAAACAAAAAACATACCAAAAAAGTTAAATACGTATTGCTAGACCCTCATCAACTAAAAGAAAAAAAGAACCTTCCCGTAGACCTACGAAAACAGGCTGATACTAGTATCCCAATCCCAATGGACCAAGACCAGCCCAAAAATGCTTCCCGGTTGGACCATATTCTTGATAAAAATTTACCAGAGGTCCAGATTCGTGAAAAAGATCCAACTTTTAAGAAAAGTGTTTTTAGGGAGCTTTATGATCCCAAAGACCCAGGGCCGTACATCGTTCATGTACAGTTTGAAGAAGAAGATGGTAAGAGGGGGCGTACTCTGCATCCTCTTGACTTTTCATTCTTTTTGTACAAAAACGGAATGAAGAATATTTTAGAAAACGGGGTAAAAAGGATAGGACGCAATCGATTGGCTATTTCGTTTGGGTCTTGGAGAGAAGCAAATCTTTTTGTTTCGGACGAGATTCTTGCTGGTCAAAAAAAGTACCATGCTTCAATTCCAACATTTAATTTGTGTCGCATGGGAATTGTTAAGGGTGTTCCAGAGAGCTGGACTCAGGAAGAGATAATGCAAAATATCAAAGTCCCTGAGGGGTATGGGGAAATTTTACGTTCTCGTCGTATGAATCGTAAAACGTTTTCTGCTTCAGGTGTTGTTGAATGGGTTCCAACACAAACAGTCACTTTGACTTTTGATGGACAACGACTTCCTTCCAGGGTTTACGCGTTCTATTCGGCTCTGCCAGTGCAAAAGTACATCTTGCCAACAATACAGTGTCATCGCTGTTGCAGATTTGGGCATACACAAGACAAGTGTCGTAGTAAGCCCAGATGCTCAAAATGTGGTGAAGAACATGACGCTGGATCTTGCGTAGTCACAATCTTTTCATGTGTTAACTGCTCAGGAGATCACCAAGCCACTGCAAAACTTTGTCCAGAATTTTTGAGGCAAGCCGACATCAAAAAATACATGTCAGAGAACAATGAATCGTATCTTGAGGCTTCAAAAATAATCCCAAACTCAAAACCGCTGTTTTCAGAAATTGTTGGCAGGGCCTCTTCTCCAAATTCTTCTGTTCATGTGGAGTCCACTGAAAACAGAAAAGTCTGGAATAAGAAAACTGTCACAATTCCACCAAAAATAAAAAAATCAACACCCCAAGGCTATGACCACAAATCCCACAATGATTTAATTAATTCTTTCAAAGCACCTACCCCAGCAAATGGATGTGGTTTCAGAACGACTGAAATCAATGATAAACAAATTGACTCTCAGGCATATTCATTACAGGATTTATTATCTCAATTAGTTAATATTGTCCTTAACTCTTCTTTACCGTACAACGTTGCCCTATCACTTATTAACTCTATCTCTGTTGCCATTCTCAATTTAAATCATGGATTGTCTGATTCAGTGGAACCCCAGAAGCATTCGCTCTAAACAATCTGAACTATTTTTTCTAATAAACAAGTATAAACCGTCTCTCCTGGCCATTTCTGAGACTTGGTTGGGACCGGGATCTCTGTATAGGGTTCCAGGTTTCAACATTCTCAGGACTGACCGGAGAGATGGGTATGGAGGAGCAGCTCTCCTCATAAAGCAAAATTATTTTTTTAAACAAATTAATTTACCTGTTCATAACAATGATCATTTAGATGTAGTTGCTGCTGAAGTAGCAGGTGTCTCTTATGTGTCGGTGTATATATCTGAAAAAGATTTAACAGTTATTCCAACCTTAAAAAATATTGTAGGAGGGTTACAATCTCCTATTGTCATTTTGGGGGATCTAAATGCCCATCATTCTTCGTGGGGTGCACCCCGTGATGACGTTTTTGGAATTCGTATTGCTGATATGTTAGATGATTTAAATCTTGGAGTACTAAATACTGGGTGTCCTACTCGTCGACCTGTACCAGGTCAAGCTCGTAGTTATGTTGATCTTTCCATATGTTCTCCTAGTCAACTGTCAGTTATTACATGGGAAATTTTAAATTTGTCATATGGCAGCGATCACTATCCAATCATTTTGAGGTTTCCAAAATCGAACAAGAGTTACGTACAACCCTTACCTCCCTTATTAAAATATAAATTACCTGATAAATGTAGTACTTTGTGGGATAGTTATTCTGCGTTGTTGGAGGGAGAATTAAGAGAGCTTTCGGCGATTTCTTGTACTAATATTGTTGGTCATTATGACCATTTAACTTCAAATATCAAGATGACAGCAGATGTCACTTTTGAATCAAAAAATGTTACCAGTAATAAAATTGTTTCTCCGCCATGGTGGGACAAGCAATGCACAGAAGCCGTAAAAAAAAGAAATGACATGGAGCTGCTGGTGCATGATAATGTTGATTTATTCACTTTCAATCAGTTTAGGAATTATGAAGCGGCTACTAAACGTCTTTTGCAGAAAAAGAAGCGTAAGGGATGGAAGAGTTTTTGTGGATCTATCTCGCCGAGCACTCCTCTAACTGAAGTTTGGAGCAGTGTTCGTCGGTATAGAGGTTCGCTGAAGACTCGGTCTGTCTCTTCCTTCTCATTGGATTGGGTTACATCGTTTTTCCGTTCTCTAGCACCTGATTTTGTACCATCTTTACATCATATGCCTTTTACGTACACATCTTCAAATACAGGCTACTTAAATGGACCATTCAATTTGCAGGAATTAAATTGGGTCTTAAAAAGGGTATCGGATTCAGCGCCGGGGGTTGATGGTATTCCGTATTCTTTTATTGTCAATTCATCTGTTTCTACTAAACTGTTTTTCCTTGATATTGTTAACACAATAGTTGAGACTGGAGTAATTCCTTCATCCTGGAAACATCAACTAATAATCCCATTGTTGAAACCAAATAAAGATCCTCAATTGCCATCTTCATACAGACCGGTTGCGTTGGCTTCCGCGCTAAGCAAGTTGGCAGAACATCTTATTAAAAATAGACTGGAGTGGCACTTAGAACATAATACTTTATTATCCAATTCTCAATATGGGTTTCGAAAGGAGAAGAGTGTGATAGATAATCATTCAATTTTGACAACAGATGTACAGTTGGCATTCACAAAAAATGAAATCGTTGCAGCGGCCTTTTTAGATGTTAGCTCTGCGTATGATAATGTGGATTTAATAATATTGAAACAAAAATTATCTACAATTGATTTCCCTTTGAAGTTCGTTAACTTTCTGTTTAACCTATATATGGGCAGAACGCTCACGATTCGTCTGGCGGGTGTAGAAGAAGGTTTTAGGACAGTGTGGAAAGGTGTTCCCCAAGGCTCTGTTTTGAGCCCTTTACTATATGATGTGTACACTAGGGATTTAGACAGGGCAATCATTGGGAGTAGTATATTGCAGTATGCAGATGATCTTCTTGTATATTCAAGCAATAAATCTACCGATGAGGCGGTTGCTACTTTGCAATCGGATCTAGATCGTTTACAGCTATGGATGTTCAATCACAATTTATCTTTATCTCCACTTAAATGTTCAGTTATGGTCTTTACCCGTAAAAGAACAGTCCCTTCAGTTAACGTAAAAATTAATGATATAGCTATTCCTACAGAAAATGAAGTTATGTTTTTGGGGAAAAAATTTGATTACAAATTAAACGGTGTAGCTCATTGTAACTATATAGTGGGCAAATGTGAAAAACGTATTTCTGTTTTGAGAGCCTTGTCAGGAGTTTGGTGGGGAGCCCACCCTTCATCTTTAAGATTAGTTTACAATGCTCTGATCAGAAGTATTCTAGACTACGGGACCTTTTTACTGGCTCCAGCGAATAAAGGGGCTTTAAAGAAGCTCGACTTGGTCCAGTCTAAAGGTCTCCGCTTGGTAATTGGTGCGATGAAGTCGTCGCCAATTAATGCAATGCAAGTAGAATGTTGTGATCCTCCGCTATATCTTAGAAGGCAATTGTTATCCGATAATTATATTTTTAAAATTAGCCAACTGACTGATCATCCCCTTATACCTAAAACTCAATTATTAAAAAATTACATAGAGTCCAATAATCGCTATTGGGCCCACAAAGAGGTTCCTCACATACTTAATAGCTACGAAAAAATATCAGAATATCAGGATTCATTAAAAACATTTCATTGTCATCCGTTGTTTCATGTAGATTACGATGTTGTCATATATTCACCTAAAATTTGTTTAGACATTGGGGCTGCCAAGGATTCTATAGTTGCAAACTCTCTTGTGAATCAATTTATCCAATCAAACTTTTCCGAAGCCGAGGTGTTTTACACGGATGCATCAAAAACGCTTCAGCCTGTCATGGGCGAAGGTGTTGGTGCTGCATTCGTGCATAACAACACGGGTTACTTCAAACTTTTCAAATACCCATCGGTGGTGACAAATTACACTGCTGTGCTGAGGCTTTGGCTATACTGGAATGTATAAATTATATTATTTTGAAGGGGTACAACAATTCTTTGTGTCTCTCCTCTTACGCTTGAAATTAAGAGTAAGTTGCTAATTTGTGACAATCGAAATCTAAAGGTTACGTTGGCTTGGATCCCTGGCCACTCAGGAGTGCAAGGTAACGAAATCGCGGATAGGTTGGCCAAATTGGCAACTTCTCAAGGCAACAGCAACAATAATTCGGTTTATGTTCAGGATTTACTCCCATCCACTAGAGCTTTTCTGTATCAAAATTGGAATAATAAATGGTTAAACCCTGAAAAAGGTAAATTCTACAAAAACCTTCAGCCTATTATCCAAAGTCGTCCGTGGTTTTCGAAATATATTGTAAATAAAAAAGTTGCGTCTGTCGTTTCCCGTATGAGGTTGGGCCATTGTTGCACCCCAGTGCATTTGGCCAAGTTGGGTGTTTGCGACAATGGCGAATGTCAGTGTGGTTTGGGTAATGGCGACATTACCCATATTTTGTTTATATGTGGTAAATTTAATTCGTTAAGCCTGTATAATATTTTAATTGCGCACAAAGCGCCTCTACCTGTAAATACTTTTTGTATATTAAATTTAACGAATAAGGTGTATATAAAGTGTCTATGTATATACTTAAGCTTTCATGATATATCTATTTAATTTCATTTTCATGCTCATTTGATGTCATCCTCACTGGTCGTTGGCAGAAATGTCCCCTGAAAGTAGGGTTGACTATTGCCATACAAAAAAAAAAAAAAAGTTTTTTTTTTAACTTATGATAGGCCCTTATTTGTTTACAACCTCACCTGACGGTAAATGACGATGCAGACGATGATGGAACATGTATGCCTAGATAATGCCTAATCACTCTTGCTTTGAAAAGGCCCAAGTTGTAACGTGTTCCGGAAACAGATCCGCCGGCAGGGCATTGCATTCCTTAGCTGAAGGTTGAAGGTTGAAGCAAATCGCTTCGTGCGAAATAAAAGTATAGCAACAACATAAGGATGGATCCCCAGTCAGCGACGCGTGCCCCGGAGAGAGAATGGAGATGGAACGAATTTTTCCCAGTTAGGTTAGGACTTTGCAGGCTGAACAACTTGATTGTCCAAAAAAAGACGGCTCTGCTATGTATCTGATATGATAACTAGATAGTGGCCGTTGCACCACGTTAAAGACCTACTAGTTGACGTGGGCAGGGCAGCTTATGGTATTAATTATGTTGTCCTGTTCATTTTTCAGTTTTCCACACGACAGAAACGAAACAACAATAACCGAAATACTCAAGTTACCTCTCATTTGCGTCCTAGTGATGCCAGTGGTTTCATCTACAATAGAAGCTTTCCGATCGAGGGTGGTGTCAGCGGCCGGCTTCAGGAAGGTGACCTGGCGCTGCTGCCTCGATGACGTGGCAGAACGATCTGACATCATGCTAGAAAGAAAATTAGAACTCTGTATCACTCATCATCATTTTCCTTGCCTTATACCGTTTCCCTGTCGGGGTCAGCTATCTAACCTAGGGGATTTGACGTGGAAACAAATATTTACACAAACTGCCATCTGACCTCTACAACCCGAAGGCTAACCTGGCCCGTATCCTAGGTTAAGTCACTTTCAAATATCATCTGAATTCAAATTTTGTTTGAATGTGGGTTTCATCACGGTGTTTTTCCTTCACCGTAAGAGCAATGTCGGTAAATGTACGTGAGTAAAAACACATTGGTACATGGCGGGGATCGAACTCGGGTCTCACGATTGTAAGACAGGAGACCTCTTGGCCACCGTCGCTCCTCCAGAACACCATATAGTAAACTGCAGCTGCAGAAAAAGTCTATATTGATTTTGTGTGTAGGTAGCAATAATAGTTCGGAGGTAGGGAAGTTATCTAGTTACTTTAATTTTACAAAGTCTTCACCGCACTTACAAAATTATCAGTCTGAGTTTTTTTTCATCATCATCATTAACAGCCTATTGTAGTCCACTGCTGGACATAGGCCTCTCCTAAAGCACGCCACTGAACCCGGTCTTCGGCTTTACTTCTCCAGTCACTGCCCGCAGCTTTGCGTATGTCGTCGCTCCACCTTGCCACAGGGCGTCCTGCGCTACGTTTGCCGATACGCGGTCTCCACTCAAGGACCAGCTTACCCCAGCGGTTATCGGTCCTTCGGCAGATATGACCAGCCCACTGCCACTTCAGCTTGCTAATACGTTGAGCTATGTCGGTCACTCTAGTTCTCTGTCGAATTACTTCGTTTCGGATACGATCCCTTAGAGAAACCCCGAGCATAGCTCTCTCCATAGCTCGCTGAGCGACTTTCAGTTGGTGGACCAGTCGTACCGTGAGTGTCCACGTTTCGGCTCCGTATGTCATGACAGGTAGGACGCACTGGTTGAAGACTTTCGTCTTAAGGCATTGCGGTATTGGCGACGAAAAGACTCGAGTTTTTTTTATGTATCAATAAATCTAAAATACAGAATGAAATAAAAGTGGAGCATCCTTTTATAATACCATCAATTTTATGTTCGAATAAAGTACAATAATACTCAGAAAGAGCTATCTGTTTTGTCTACCCCAAGTGCCCTTTTGTTTGTAAATCCGCGGTACTGAAATTCTTCATCCTCTTTGTTTGAAAGCTCAGACGGTCCGGCATATAGATCTAACAAATTAGATTACTAGCACAGTCTTATAACAGTAACATTTATTTTATCTGACGCAAGGCACGATATAAGCAATTTTCTATAGGTTTATTAACTTTATTAATTACACAAATTTACAAATTGATTCAAGTATTACGCAAAATCTTACGAAGAGTAGAAAATACGTAGTGATCAAAATTAATTAGCCACCTGTGAAAAATATGTGCATGAGGATTGTTTTAGATGTAATGTATCACTATAGTGACAAGTTGACAGCCAGTCGCCTAAAAGTCGTTTATGAACCTTCTTTGGTTGGATGTACATCGAAAGGTAGGTAATTGGGAGACAGTACGTGTGAGATTTCATAAATTCCCCTCTTGTACGTTGCTGAAGGAGACTATCGATCCTTTCTTTACTCTGTTTCATTTGTTACACTGTGTTCCCTTCTCGTCTTAACGCGTCAGATATGAACAGATAAACGTAACTGGACGACGACGTGCTAAATCTTTGCCACAGTTTTATCTTGTATTATACAGGGTGTAAGGGAAGGTGTAACGACAACTTTGCAGGCGTGATTAGGCCATGAAACTGAACAAATTTTTTCTATGGAGGCTATGTTAGGAAACGAAAAAGATTTTTTTCCCAACATAGCCCCCTTATAACTACTTAACTTTTTCTATGGGAGGCTATGTTGAGAAACGAAAAAAAAAAATTTCCGCAACATAGCCCCCATATAAAAAGTTGTTCAGTTTCATAGTCGGATCACGTCTACAAAGTTTTCGTTAAACCGTCCCTTACGCCCTGTACAGTGTATACCCTATTTTACCTATGTTACACTGGAATACCTACAAGTGAACATTTTAAGATAAACCACGTACTGTTGTTTATTTGAATTTAGAAGAACAAACTTGGAGCAACATAAATATTCACAAATTCCAAGGATTTTCCTTCCAGTTAACCAATCGATACAATTCTGTCAGCCCTTTTCAGCTGTGTACATTGTCCCGGAGGTTTTGCCTTGTTAGCGACGGTATTTGAGGATCCTTGGAAAGGGAAAAGCTTAAGAATATTGGAACCACAATAAAATTGGACTAAGGCCTAAGGCGGATCGCACACTTGACGCACGACAGAGCGTAATATATCGCAGCGGTCTGTCAGATGCATACTAGAAACGTCACTCCACATGCTAAAACCGTACTCGACGGACGACACTGCGATAGCGCTGCGATGACAGCGGATTGATATTTCTAGTATGGATCTGGCAGACGGCTGCGATATTTTTGCGCTCCGTCGTGCGACAAGTGTGCGATCCGCCTTTGTAGAATAGGATTGTTTTTATATTATTTATTTATTTTGTTATTTTTGGGACAGTGATCAAAATGAAGAAATAGGACTTGAAAGTTACTTATCACCAGTATTATTACAAGTTATGTATTCTCACATTATATTTTAGATGTAAAGTATAGGTAAGTAGATACCTTTTGTTTTGAAACACAGAAAATTAACGAACAAGTTAATTAAAGTGAGATTAGCGCCCCACCTAAATCCGTCTGGAAGTTTTGTGAAGCGATCCAATGCTCTCAATTAATGCGCTTTGTAGACGTAAAAATACAATTTCATAAATCGCTAAATACGTATTATTGTTACTATTTATATGCTGTGTGATGCCAGCTTAGAATATCATCACAAGTGTCGTAAGAGCCGAGTAAGGGACTCGAGAGTATAGGTGTATTACAAATTTTAGGCGACAGGCTGACAACCTATCACTACAGTGATACACATGTTTTCGGATACAACCTTGAAAAACAATCCTTAAAAATGTCAGACGTGGCGATAGCGACCATATTCTTACTGCCGTTGGCGCTCTGCCTACCCCGCAAGGGATAAAGGCGTGATATATGTATGTATGTGTGTATGAAGTGATTAATTAGCACGCTATCTGAAAAATTATCATCCTCCTTGCCTTATCCCGTTCTCTGGCTGCCTTTAACACAGCAATACGATGCGGCAAAGTTAAAGACCCCTAGGCATAATCTGACACATGACAAAAATAATCTACATATAATCACTATATACATTTTTAACCGACTTCAAAAAAAGGAGTATGAATAATGTATGTTTATACACGATTATCTCGCGTTCAGCTGAACCAATTTTGACGCATTTTTCAGCGTCTTTGTCAGACTTAGGAGAAGTTTTTAAGCATATTAAATTACTAAAAAAATGGAGGTTCGTAATTTTTACGTTCGTAGAAGTCGGTTCATAAATACACAAATAAATCACGCCTGTATCTCTTGCGGGGAAGGCAGAACGTAAGAGGCCGGCAAAAACGGGTCACTTACGCCACGTCTGACAAAAGTTTGAGGGTAATTTCAGAAGACTGTATTACCATAGTGACAGGTAGTCAGCCTGTCGCCTAAAAATTGCAATACGCATCAGGCCTCTTACGACACCCACGGGAAAGATATGGGGTGATGCTATCCTATATGCATTATGCATCACACGGCAAAGTCGGTTCTCTTTTAAAAAAGAAAATTGTATCTATAGCGGAATGATGTCTTCGAGACCCTTTACGAGGTTTAACGAAGGCATTGACTAATTCTTATGTTTATGTATACTTACTATGTCAAATAAATAAATAAATAAAAATTCACGTACCTCTCGGAAGGGCTGACTGCTAGCGTGGGGGGCTCTCGCTCGGGGCGGCTTTCGTCGGGCGGCCCTGGCTCGCCCCCGCCTGCATTACTCGTTTGACGAGTCTGAATCAAATTCAGTGCAAACATGTTAATACAGTCAAATGGGGGGAAATGAGACTAGCGGGTAACTTGGGACATGGTCGACACCAGCATCTATGAACCAGCTATAACCCTATAACGTAATAACTGGTTGATAAATGTAGAGTCCAAAGTTTTCAACCAGTTACAACGTTATAGCTGGTTCATAGATGCTGGTGTCGACCATGTCCCAAGTTACCCGCTAGTATCATTTTCCCCCATTTGACGGTATTATTAATAAACTACGAACGTCACAGATTTTATGTGTAGTATAAGTATAATCATTATTATACTTTTAATTGTGTACCTAAACAATTTATAACTAAGTACGATAAACATAACAATAAAAAGTAAAAGTACTAACTAGATAAAAAGTTATAATCAATTATTTCTTTTATATCTACAAAAATATTAGGTTTAAAAATATTAGCTGCAAATATTTTAAGGGGTGAATCAGCCCATGAAACTGATCAACTTTCCCCAAGAAACATAGGTCGAAAGATATGAATAATTTTTGAACCTCCCATAC
This sequence comes from Keiferia lycopersicella, assembly GCA_029255805.1. NCBI lineage: Eukaryota > Metazoa > Arthropoda > Insecta > Lepidoptera > Gelechiidae > Keiferia > Keiferia lycopersicella. Next base: position 345,789 of record JARACZ010000015.1, on the reverse strand, counting down.
AAATTGAATTGGTCGGATGGTAATTTTGTATGGGAGGTCCAAAATATTTTTCGTATCTCGACCTATGTTTCTTGGTGAAAGTTGTTCAGTTTCATGGGCTGGTTCACACGTTAAAATATTTGCAGCAATTTTTTTACACCCTATATACGTAGTAGATTCGATGTTCATGTTTAGGAAAGAAAATAATCCAAGAACGATAAGAAAGCGAACCCATTACTCAGCCGGAAAAACGATCTGATAACTGTTGGTGTGTTCATCAGTCAAAATTAACTACGTAAATGGAAAGGTTACGTTATTGATGGTCCCATGCGCCGTGATGCGTCCCATATTGTCAAAGTTCATTTACCCCAGCATAAAAATATTATAAATTAACTATACAGGGTGTTATAGACGATGTAACGAAAACTTTGCTGGCGTGATTAGACCATGAAACTGAACTTTTTCGAGTTTCCATACAAAGTCAGTCCAGCTGATCGGGAATTTTGTATGGAAGGTCGAAAAAAATTTTGTAAAAAAAATACCATATTGCCATACAAAAAGTTGTTCAGTTTCATGGTCTGAGTACGCCTGCAAAGTTTTCGTTACACCGTCTCTTACACGCTATATTCTTATTCTGCTGTCACTATAGTGAAACACATGTTTTCCGAAACAACCTTGGAAAACAATCCTCAAAAATTTCAGACGTGGCGATAGTGACCGCATTCTTACGGCCGTAAACGCTCTGCCTACCCCGCAAGGGATAAAGACGTGATATATGTATGTATTTATAAATGAATTCAGCAGCAGCTCACCATGATGCCCTTGAGCTGATTCACCAGGGGCGAATCAGCGAAGAAGTTGTTCACCGCGGAGAATATGTTTGTGCGTTTGCTCGCCTCGGCTGCGCAGGCGCACTCACGCCCGCCTGACAGACCCTGCGTGGATAAAATAAATAAATAAATAAATATCCTGGACAATTCACACAGAGCCATCGAGCCCCAAACTAAGCAAATTTTGTACTATGGGAATTAGATAGCTGATACTAATACTTAAATAAATACATTTTATACATAGAATAGAAAACACCCAGACTTGACACAAATATTCGAAAATTGACTTATCAAGTTTTGTGTCCGGTGGGGATCGAACCCAGGCTCCTCGGCGTAGAAGGCGTACTCTCCGATACGCCATCAGGACAGTCAAACATACACGTTTTGACATCTTTATGTATTGCAGATTGACTGATATTTTGCAGATTTTTTTTATATCAAACAAAATATAAGTTACAAAGAATTTAAATAAAGAAGTAGGTTTGAATGTTTGAATAGATAGAGTATAGTTCTATCTAAGTTAGTTTGGTTCCCGTACACCATTCGATGACGGAATACTATATCTCATTTATTTCAGTTGCTATATTCTGACCCTAGGGTTCATCGGGTCGTGAGACGGCTCGGTGTGCCACACGAAAAGAGAAAGAGAGTTGCTATAAAAGTCGTTTGAGGAGTTAACTAACTATATAGAATAATTTGGGCAAATATTAATATACTACTATATCAATGTGTGTTGCCGGCTTAGAATAGCATCACCCCATTTCCTACCCGTGGGTGTCGTAAGAGGCGACTAAGGGACTTGAGGGTTTCAGGTGTATTACAACTTTTAGGCGACAGGCTGACAACCTGTTACTATAGTGATACACAAATTATCTCAAACGGCCCTCTATATTTTGTCAGACGTGGCGATAGCGACCGTATTTTTACGGCCGTTAACGCTCTGTGGGGTACAAGGAATGAACACAGCACTTAAATAATAAATAAATGATTTTATATATCGTCGGCGTACTGTGATAACCACGTATGTACTTTAAGCACAATTTTACAGGACAAGCAAAAAACCTCCTGGTGAAAAATTTTGTACTAAACTTTTTTAAACACCTGACTGTATTATGTTTATGTGTGCAATAAGCATTGATTGTGTTTACTATTTTTAAATATTCCTGTCCAAGAAGTGCATAATGTGACTTGAGAGGTTGTCTTGAAAAACATAGTACTTTTTGCAAAAGTTTACAAGGTTTTCAATAAAAGAACAATGCCTTTAATCACAATTATCATTTTTATTTAAACTTTACTCACTACAAAGTAATCAGCCTTTTTAATTGTTCTTAAACCTATAGTCAGAACATAACTAAATTATTGTGATTTACTTTATGTTCTGTCAGCAATATACAGAAAAACAATGTAAATGTCATCGGCGATGTAAATAAAGTTAATACAAAATGGCTTGTATTTTTTTGGAGTACGTTATTAATAAGCATAATACTGAGAAACGAATCACAAATCAGTCTGAAATGTGACTTCTTACGTAATTTAAGGATCAAAATCTAACGATCAAAATCAAAACAGAACATTAAGGAAGTAGGTACTTATTACGCCAAAAGCAATCAGCCTTTCTTACTTAATCATTAACACATAACCAGGAATTCTACTAATATTAAAGTTGCTTATTGAATAATACGCAAGTCACCCGCGTCATGCGTGGCGCTCACTGTTGGACTGACCATCGACTAATAGTCACTAAGCTACGACTCCGCCTCCGTCGACCTCGCAGATCCACAGTGAAGAACCCTGCGTGTTTACACGTGGATAGGCTGAAAGATCGCGAGGTTAGGGTGAAATATGCAGAAGCCTTAACTGAAAAGCCGTCGCCAATAACTGAAACAGGTGATGTCAGTGCTGCTTGGGGAGCTTTGTCATGTCATCTCATAGAAGCCCCTTCTGCTACTTTGGGTACTAAAGACCGGCATAGTGATGACTGGTTTGATGACAATAGCGAGGCTCTTAAAGCAGCATTAGACAAACATTGACAGCTCCTGCGACAGCATAATCGAAGAGGTGGAAGTGTTGCGGTGGTCAAAGAGAGTGACCAAGAATTACGCAGGCTGTCTCGACAAATAAAAGACAAGTCGTGGCAGGACAAGGCTTGCCAAGTGCAGTGGCTCGCCGATACAGACCAGCTTGGTGAGTTTTACAGTGAAGTGCGTAAGCAGATTGGTGCGTCCTTCCGTACAAAAGTACCTTTAAGGTCTTTAGAGTGTATGCACCTCCTGACCAGCAAGGAGGATGTACTTAAACGTGTGGCTGAGCATTTTCACAACATGTTCAACGTAGATCGATCAGCTGATCTGCATAATATCAGTTTATTGCCTCAACTCCCGTTAGCCACGGAGTTGGACGAGCCCCTGTCATGTGACGAGGTTGTTACTGCCATCAGACAGTAGCATAATAACCGGGCGGTTGGTATTGACCTTATACCGGGTGAACTACTTAAATATGGTGGTACGGAGTTGCACACATCGGTATGGAAATTTTCATTTTCGTTCGAATGTGGGAGGAGGAGAGGGTGAGGACTTCAAAGTGTCTCGCATTTGTGCCCTGTAAAAGAACAAGGGTGACCGTTCTGACTGTAACTCTTATCGCGGTATTTCATTGCTGTCAGTCCCTGGAAAAGTATTTGCCAGAGTCTTACAGAACCGCCTCAAAGACGGTGAACAGTCTGATTTCTTCCCCGTCACCTGTTGGGTGAAACAAGGATGTGTTCTAGCGCCCACTGTTCGCCTTGTACTTTGCAGTTGTAGTCAAAGAAGTCCTAAATACTGTTTCCCAAGGAGTCCGCATCCGACTCCGCACAGATGGCAGTCTTTTTAATCTGGCTGATATGCATAAACGAGCTTTTCCAAAGCAAATCTTTCATTTGAATACCTTGCGAATGCGGATACAAGTTTCTCACAAAAAAATGGCGGTCTCGTCATCCGCACGAGGTTTTCATAAAACACAATAGATAGCGCTAGGAGTGTTGTATTTAAAAATGGACTAATGTCAAACGACGCGTTCCGAGGTTTTCTAGCCATAACGTAGATAAAAAAATATTTGGGTTTTTTGTACTTCCGAGGTTTTCACAGTACGCCGACGATATGCTCCACAAGAAGGTGATTTTTCGCAACTAAACTGACAAGACAAGTGACGCGACTTTTTATTTGTGACGTCACGTGTGGCCAGGCCATAGTGGCGGACTAAGGAGGTCGCTCCACATTATTCCCCCCCCGAGACCGTTACTACGGGCGATAAAAATTGGTGAATTTGACTCGACGTCCGGATTTTGTTGTTGTGGTCTTCTGGGTGTTGGCGGGTGGAGGTGATGTGGATGTAGGATTTGCGTCGCCGCTGTTTGCATCTGTCAAGATATATGCGGGCTTGAGTCTGTCGATGGAAACTGTTGTTGTCCTGTTGTTAACTTGAATTTTGTACGCTTTTGTGCCTCTTTCCAAAACTTTGTGTGGGCCAGTGTAGACGGGCTGTAGCGGTTTTCTGACCGCGTCGTCTCTAAGGAAAACGAACTCTGAGGTAGCCAAGTCCTTGAATATGAAGATTGACTTCTTGTCGTGGTGGGAAGCAGACGTTGGCTTTAGTTTGGCTGTTAGGGCACGTAACCGGGTGACGTAGTCTGACGGGTCAGGCAGGGCGTCTTGTTGCGGGTTAAAAAACTCGTTTGGGAGGCGTAATGGCTCTCCGTACAGCAGTTCTGCCGGTGACGCTTGCAAGTCATGCTTCCAGGCACTGCGTATTCCAAGCAGTACTAGTGGAAGAGACTCGGTCCAGTTCTGATCAGCGTGACACATGATCGACGACTTTAGTTGGCGGTGGAAACGCTCTATGATGCCATTGCAGGCAGGATGGTATGCCGTCGTTGTCTTATGTTGCGAACCGGTTAATGCCGTCAGGGCTTTGAACAGGTTGGACTCGAATTGTCTGCCTCTGTCTGTGGTGATGGTTGCAGGACATCCGTAGCGCGAAATCCAGCCGGCTACAAGGCCTTTGGCTGTGGATTCAGCGGACATGTCGGTCAGCGGTATAACCTCAGGCCAACGCGTGAATCTATCGATGGCTGTGAGGGCATAACGATATCCGTTTGAGATGGGAAGTGGACCGACCAGATCGATGTGGATGTGAAGGAATCTTGCAGGAGGTAGGGAGTATGTGCCAGTTGGTGATGAGACGTGTCGGGTTACTTTTGATCGCTGGCAAGCTAGACAGTTTTTGGCCCATTCTCGGCAGTCCTTGCGTATGCCGGGCCAAACGAACCGTTGAGCTATGAGCTGTGCGGTTGCGTTCGCTCCAGGGTGACTCAAAGAGTGAAATGCGTTAAACACCTGGTATCTCAGCGATTTAGTGATGAAGGGTCTTGGTGAAGATGTGCTCACGTCGCAGTAGATGGGTAAGTTGCTACCGGTCACGTTGATTTTCTTGATTTTCAGGGAACTTTCGCCTTGCAAGAGTTGGGACAGTTCATCATCAGTGCTCTGTGCTTTGGCAAGTGCATCGTAATCTATGGCATTAACTTCGTCAATCCGAGAGAGTGTGTCGGCGACTACGTTATCTTTGCCAGAGATGTGATGGATGTCTGTGGAGAATTGAGCGATGTAATCGAGATATCTGAATTGGCGTGGAGAACAGTGATCTTTGTTGATTTTGAAGGCATGAGTTAAGGGCTTGTGATCGGTGTAGATTCTGAATGGACGGGCTTCAAGCATGTGACGGAAGTGCTGGATGGATTTGTAGATGGCAAGGAGCTCTCGGTCATACGGGCTGTACTTTTTCTGCGCCGGTGTCAGTTTGCGGGAGAAAAAGGATAACGGTTGCCATGAGTTGTTTTGGTATTGTTGTAGTACTCCACCGATGGCTGAATCTGAAGCGTCAGTGACCAGTGCAATTTTTGCGTTGCAGTCTGGGTGTGCAAGCATGGCAGCTTGGCATAAGCCTTCTTTGCATGCCTCAAAGGCTTGTCGCTCTGTTTCTGAGAACTTAACAGGCTGTGAGTTTTTGCGTGCACCCTTGAGTAACTCGTTGAGAGGAGCTTGAAGCTTTGCGGAATGTGGAATGAAGCGGTGGTAGAAGTTGAACATTCCGAGGAATCTCCGGAGTTCTTTCACTGTTTTCGGTTCCGGGAAACTCTTGATGGCTTCGATCCTATGCTCTAAGGGTGTGATGCCTTTCTCTGACACGTGGTATCCAAGGAAGGTTATCTCGTGTACTCCAAACTCGCACTTGGCGGCGTTGATCACCATGCCGTAATTGTCGAGGCGTTTGAAAAGTTGACGTAGGTGGGCTTCGTGAGCCTGGCGGTCTGGTGAGAATATCAGGATGTCGTCCAGGTAGCCGTAGCAGAAGTCGAGACCCCTAGTGACTTCGTCGATGAAGCGTTGGAACGTTTGTGCCGCGTTCCGAAGGCCGAAAGTCATCATAGGGAACTCGAAAAGTCCGAAGGGCGTAGAAATGGCGGTCTTCGGGATATCTGGGCCATAGACGGGGATCTGGTTATACGCCTTCACAAGGTCGATCTTGGAAAAGATGGTGGATCCGGCTAAGTTTGCGTTGAAGTCGTGAATGTGTTTGATGGGATATTTGTCGGGTATTGTGCGTGCGTTCAGGCGACGATAATCTCCACATGGTCTCCAGCTGTTGTCCTTCTTTGGTACGAGGTGTAGTGGAGAGGACCATGGGCTATCGGATGGGCGTGCAGTACCGTTCTTGACCATCTCTTCGAATTCGTGCTTCGCGATGTTCAGCTTGTCCGGAGCCAGGCGTCGTGGTTTGCACGAGACGGGAGGGCCTGGTGTCGTTTTGATGTAGTGCATGGTCTGATGCGGGCAAGCTTTGGGTGTTCCGGATGGGCGCATGATATTCGGGAATTCGTTCAAGATCGCTTGGTAAGATGAGATGGTTTCGGATTGCTGACTAATTTTGACGGAGTGAACGGATTCTGAAGGTTTGACAGGTTCTGCAGGTGTGGTGAGTGAAGTGAGTCCGTCAACCAGGCGATGGTATCGAGGGTCGACCAGTAAGTGGAAATGGGCGAGGAAGTCGATGCCAATGATCGGTTTGGTGACGTTTGCAACCACAAATCTCCAGGAGAAGTCACGGCGTAAGCCTAAGTCCAGGCAGAGATGAGCAAAACCGTAGGTTTGGATGGTTGTTCCGTTAGCCGCGTACAGGTGGTAATCCGTTGGAGCAACGTGGCCTCTTCTCATCGAGCGTGGGATGACGCACAGATTGGATCCAGTGTCTACGAGGAAGCGTATCTTGGATCTTCTGTCTGTGATGAACAAGCGGCCGGGTGAACGGGGGCAGTCGCTAGCCGCTACTTCCGGCTGCCCGATGCGTTTTCCGGAAGGCTGGATGAGCGTTCGCATGGGGGTCCTTCGCATTTGTTCGCCTTCTCTCCGAACTTGCGATGATACCAACAGAGTTGTAAGTTGGAGTCTGATCTTCCACGGGGGCGTGAGAAGCTTCGGTGGCGGGAGCTCGAACGGCGGCGGGAGTTGGAGCATCCTCTGACGGACAGCTGAGCAACGCACTTGGTGAGCTCTGCGATTTGCTTCGACATCTCGAGCATGTACGGTGGCACGGGACTGTGGTTGTGGTCCGCGCTCGTAGAAGCGACAGCTGGTGAAGACGGGGCTAGGTCGTGGACTACGTCGGCAAGCTCCGCGACTTTGTCCAAATTGGTGTCTTTCTGCGTGGCAACTACTAACTGTAGGTTGTGAGGTAGGCGGCTTGACCATATGGTTCGCAGGAATTCCTCGGGTACTTCCGGTCCGGCTAAGCCGCGCAGGCGGCGTAGGAATTGCGACGGTTTACGATCGCCTAACTCTTCATGGTCTAGGAGTTGCTTGACTTTCTTCTCGGCTGAGGCTGACAGTCGCTTTATAAGTTCGGTTTTCAGCTTTTCGTATTTGCCTTCCGCCGGTGGTGATGTTATAATGTCGATTACCTCAGCTGCATACTGGTTTCCTAGTTGCGCGACGACATGGTAAAATTTTGTGGCATCTACTGTCACGTTTGACAGCGCAAATTGTGCTTCTAGCTGTGCAAACCAAACGTCGGGGCGGTCTGCCCAGAATTCCGGCACTTTTATTCCGACTTTGCAGAGGGCTCCTTGGTGGGTCACGGTGCCTGAGTGCGGCCCTGTCGGATTTTCGTTGGCCATATTTTTCGTCCGGGATTTTCGGGGATGGTGCGTATTGGTGGTGCCGGTAATCCCACTCGGGGTCACCACTTATGTGGGGTACAAGGAATGAACACAGCACTTAAATAATAAATAAATGATTTTATATATGCTCCACAAGAAGGTGATTTTTCGCAACTAAACTGACAAGACAAGTGACGCGACTTTTTATTTGTGACGTCACGTGTGGCCAGGCCATAGTGGCGGACTAAGGAGGTCGCTCCACAGCTCTGCCTACCCCGTAAGGGATAAAGGCGTGATATATGTATATGTATGTACTATATCAATATTAGCTGCATAATTTTGGCTCATTAACACAATAAATAACCTACGTATGTATATGCCTTTACAAAGGTACTTGCATGCTATATGCCTGGGATATTTCAGTAGTGAATACTTTGGAAGTTACAGGATAGAAAACTGTATATCTGTAAATCTGTATATCATACAGATTTCTATCCTGTAAATCTGTATATTATACAGATTTATATCCTGTAAATATGTATATTATACAGATGTGTATCCTGTAAATCTGTATATTATACAGATTTATATCCTGTAAATATGTATATTATACAGATGTATATCCTGTAAATCTGTATATCTCCATAGTAGGTGTTCAGATTTATACTCTGATCTAATTACGCATACAAAGCTTTGGTCCGTCTCTCATTCTATATCAGTGGTATTTAAACAGATTTATATCCTGTAACTTCCAAAGTACTCACTACTGAAATATCCCAGGCATATAGCATGCAAGTACCTTTGTAAAGGCATATAGGTACCTACATATCTGCGTAGGCTATTTATTGTGTTAATGAACCAAAATTATGCAGTTAAAATTGATATTGAATGATCATTAGAATTCATTATGGGAAGTTAATAGACACAGTTGATTTCGTACTGATGAGATTGATAGAAACAAGGCGAAAAATATCAGTGAAAGATAACAAATTATTTTTTTAATATATTGGAGTAGTAGACAGTAAATCGATTTATTATTGTAAAAGAAATATTATAAAACCTCGAAAATTAAGAATAAATAAATAAAACTGGTAGAGATATTTCCGTACAATAATAATATTAATAATGTATGTAGTGATATACACTGAAATAAATATAATTAATTATATTTACTGTTGGTACCTATCTGAATAAACGTGTTACTTTCTTTCATCGCTGAATTTGAATGAAAATTGTAAATTTTAGCCTGACGATCTCTTAGAATTACAAAAGGCATAAAATACGTAAAAATATATTTCTAAACAAGACACTTTATTATCCTAATAAATCCAGGCTTATCTCAGTTTATTGAAACAATATAAAACAAAATGAGTTAAGAACACTTGGGACAAAACATTTCCACTACAACAGCAGGTTAATCGCTTTGTTATTGTTCCATAGATTACCTGAATTTTAGAATGGTGTCAATGCACTTCGGCCACAGATCAGGTCGCGCCAGCACTATGTAGGCCTATAGAGACACGGGTATCCTCGAATGTGGATTCTGACTTACTGGATGGATGCTGGACTGGACGAACGACCGCTGAAACGTGTAGCGCGCATGCGTGGTACATCACTACCAAAGAGATGGAATAATATCCTGCCAATATAGCCCCATTTGTTATACATTGCTGGTGATTCTACGGGTGTCATTGCTATAAACATCGAGTAAACAGCAATGCATGCCCATAGGGCTCTGTTGCAGGGTTGTAGTTGAAATGCTGTCGCTGAAGCCATCGGGAGTTAGAACCTTACCAGAATACATTAGCATACTTTAGCGAAACACAAAAGCAAAATTTTATTATTCTTGTTTTGTAGTTTTGTTCTTTATGAAAAGAAAAACGCAACGCAAGGCGTTAATCACATCGGTTACATTTTTAAGCGTCGTAAAATATCCTCTCATTTTTATCAATTAGCAACCAACATTTTGTGAGATAAATGAAAAGTATATTTTTCTGAAATAAGTGACAAAGATATGTATATAGGTGTCAAAAATCAACTGCAAATCTGCAAATATTTCAAATGAAGAACTGAACCATGAAACTGAATAACTTATCCCAATGTACATAGGGCGTAAAATCACTATAAGCAAAGTCGCTTTTCGCGTCTGTTTGTCTGTATGTGTGTATGTTTGCTTAAATCTTTAAAACTACTAAACTGATTTTGATGCAGGTTTTTTAATACAATAAAACAAGAGGAAGGTTTTTATGTACATAATACTTGCCGAGAAAACATCTTATTCCCACGAGAAAATGAGTTGCAGCGGGCGCAGCCGCTGGGCGGGCCGCTAGTAAAACATATTTTTGGTCCTTCCGTACAAACTGACTCTGGAAGAAGCAAGCAGAGACGATGTCAGTCAAGTCATACTCATCACGCTGGGGGCGAGGAACACACTTGACGCACGACGGAGCGCAAAAATATCGCAGCGGTCTGTCAGATCCATACTAGAAATGTCAATCCCCATACTAAAACCACTCAACCGCTGTTGACGCAGCGCTATCGCAGTGTCATCCGTCGAGTGCGATTTTAGTATGGGGAGTGACGTTACTAGTATGGATCTGACAGACCACTGCGATATTTTTGCGCTCCGCCGTGCGTCAAGTGCGTTCCACGCCGTAGGCGAATTGGCGAGCGCAGTGGGTGTTGTAATCACAGGAAACGCTGCTGTCCACTCCCATAGATTCATCCCTTCGCCTTTTACGACACCCTATTTCAAGCTGGCATCACACGGCAAAACTAATAATATGTGGCAAACATCGAGGTGGCAAAGCCGTGGCACGGACCCATGTTAAAAATGTGTAACCCAATTTTTTCATATACGGGTGTAAATAAAATATCTGTAAATATTTGAAGAGATGAATCAGCCATGAAACTGAACAACTTTCCCAAATAAACATATGTCGAAATCTGAAAACAAAATGGATCTCCCATACATATTGACTCGGTCGGTTGGTAATTTTGTATTGGAGGTCCAAAATTTTTTTCATAATTCGACATTTCTTGGGGAAAGTTCATGGGGTGGTTCACCCTTTAAAATATTTGCAGCAATTTTTTTTACACCTGTATATTTTTTATTGTGAAATAATTTTCAGGCCTCAAATACAACCAGACTCTGTCAGCTGGCACATTTTGTATGGCAGTTCCAAAAATTTTTTTCATTTTTCGACCAAACCAATGTTTCTTGGGGAAAGTTGATCAGTTTCATGGACTAGTTCATCTCTTGAAAGGAAGTTAGTACTTTTGCTTACACGCTGTATACTTAGTTAGCTACCTATTTTATTTGTCCTGACCTGACGGAAAAGACAAGCCATTTAATTAAATACCTAATAGAATTACGGTAATTACCTAGCCAGCCGGTAGGTAAGTATGTATTACCTATTATTTTTAATGTTTTACAATTAGTTTCCACGTTACCCCTTTTACACTGTAATATTATCTATACAGTATTCTAACTCCATACAAACGGACGGCGTGCGAGCTATACCTACGCGCTCGGATCTCGGCATGCGCTCGGCATGCTAACAGTCGCGTGTGTACCGCGGTGACGAAAGGACGGTGTGCTGGTTTTTAACCGCGCGAATTTTCACTCAAAATATACTAGTTACTCGTATTTAACATGACAAGTAGAACATATTGTGCTGTTTTTGGCAAACTCAAGGTAGGCAGATATGCAAATAAAACGCTGTAGGTAGGCGACACTCGGTGACAGTGACAGCCCTATCACATGCTCACGTACCGCGCGGCTGTAGGCACTTATTTCAAGGACACGGCCGAGTTACAATACTGTATAGATAATATTACCGTGCCTTTTACCCACACTGGATACCTAGTCAAATCAATCAATGTCAGTCATGTTCATGTCCTTTCATCAGAGTAGACACAATAAAATTGTATTTTAGATTCGCTGTAAAAAAGTGAATGTAGGCAGTTTCCATTGCACTCCAATTTGTCATTCATTTCCGATTTGAGTTTTATTTGACATCATCCACTCACTCAGTTAAGTTAACCAACATAAACAGACTAATTTTTGGTTTACAAAGATGCATTTTCCCGGGAGTTTTAAACATGTGTTCGTAGAAACGCAGCAGTGGATGGTGAAATACAGTTAAATAAGGTTGATAAGGTTCAATCAACAGATGAATCATTCGTTCACGCATGCGCGGAACGAACCGAGGACCGGCTACGTCCGCGACGGTGGCGCGGCGCCGCGCGCTTTCATTCTAGTGGTAGCCGAAGCGAGAGGATCACATATTTTTATTCCCGCTTTTAAAAAAACAATTCCTTGAAAATGGACGCTGTCATCGGAAAGAAATACAAGATGGTCTCTTCGGAGAACTTCGACGAGTTCATGAAGGCTATTGGTGAGTGATTTGTTGCTATTTTATTAGATTTTTCGAGATGAACGGGCGACGTTCTCGGAGTTGCCGGCCGGCTTTTTAATGGGGCGTCTCAACTCAAGTTATGCTAACCCGCATTTATAAGGGTGGAGGATGTTTATTGTAGGGTAGAGTAAGATTGCAAATAAATTCTCAATTCTTTTTTGAACTTTAATAAATGTTTGTTACTTTTAAAATTTTCCTGTTTAATCCTATTCATTTATATTTGTAGCAAAAAAGAATTTTTAAAATATTTAACATGATTAGTTTATTGATCAACTGGTAGTAATAATTAAATCTCCATGACATGTATTTTATTAAGTAACAATTTAAATAGTTACCGTTGTAAATTGGAATTCTAATCAGATACAAACAGGCGTAACCAATTCTTCGCCACTTTTGCGTATGTACCTACGTAACTTTTTTTGAATAGTTACTGACTGTTGTTGACTGCCAGTGATTTTTGTCAAACAAAATAAAGAAAAGTTGGTCGTCAGGCCGTAAAAAATGATGTTTGTTTGTCAAAGTAGATAGGTGGTATTTATATACACGTGTGGACCCATATAAGGGTACCAGTCTTAGTTGTTTTGTATAACCTTAACGTCAAGTTCCTTAAAATGTTTTGAGGACATTGACACTATTTAAGATTCAGAGCGATGACCGAAACGTGCCCTATAATAATCAAATTGTTTTTGTCAATCAGTTTCAATCAAAACGTTAAATTAGTGAAATTCTTGTCGGTCAATAAAGTTGTTTGTCACGGCTCATGAGTACTGGTGGCAGCCTGGACTGTATGTTCTATAGACATTGTAGAATTTGCAATTAAAATATCCAGCCGTCCGCGACAAAAAGTTTGAGAAGAAAATTCTAGTAGTGCTTTTTACACTTGAATAATAAAATTGAATGCTATATTGGTTATTATGATATAATTATGGCATACCACAGGAATATTATTTCGGGATAAAAACTACCTTACCCAAGTAACTTTTTAGTTAACGTTAGTAGTTTTTCGTGAAGGAGAAACAAACAAACATAGACTTTTGCATCTAAAATATTATATAAATAGGTTGAGAAAACGTGTTTGCATTCATATTAATTTTCATTGGCATACGTATTATCATGTCATTTCCACCTAACTTTACTATAAAATCACGAATCACCTAAAATATTAACCATTTCTTCAAGAGCTAGTGCATAAACATATAACCCATATTATATTTCTCAGACTTCATTAATATAGTAGCATAGCTCATTCTGATCTCAAAGAGGAACATGTCAATTTGTCAAGATTACGAGACTTTTGATAAGGGTCTTAACTGGAAATTCTTGCTGCATTAGGCAATCGCTCAGTCATGATAAAATAACTTTACATTTTATATATGCATTTCAAAATTATACATTTTATGTTTTATGAAGAAAATAAATTCCTTTAGTAATTTTCTAATAAATAAACAGTTCATTGGTACTGTAAAGATAAAGTCAGGAGTCATAAAGATAATAAAAATAATATGAGTTATTGCTTGTGAGTTGGTTTAGTACTGATAATGTTCTGTTCATTGATTAGGTGAGGTAAAAATAGTACAAGCTTTGACAAACATAAAACTAACTTAACTAATGATAATGTTAAGCCTTTTTTTATATTATCATACCTACACATGCATGACAAAGTATGTAATTTGTTTAGAAGATGTTTGCTAGAAGCTAGATAACTAATGGAGAGCTGTTCTGACTGACGCATTGGTCCAACGAACTTAAGTGAATCCCAGCGAATTTTAGTACGTACTTATTTATGCATTTTTAGTTCAAAGTTAAAATTAGAGTTAAATTAGGTTCTAAGGTAAATTATAAAAAACATGTCTTTAAAACAGGTTAGTCAGATGGTAAGTTATGTGACTGTACTTACTAAGTTATCTGTAATTTCATGAATGGACGTATTGTCGAGTTTTGCCGTACAGCCGGCTTCAGTAACTTTCCTTGTTTTCGATCAGACATAGCAGTTGCATGATAACCTCTGATGAATGGACTGTGTTCATCGAATCCTTCGCTAATGGGTTTAATTGAAACATTCCTCAGCGGTGACTGATATCCTTTATTGCCTTTTTTCGCAAACAGTAAAATCTTTGATAGTTTTAAAAATAATGCCGTTACCATATAGGTTTTTTTTTAGTTCTGAGGATGACTGATTCTATTAATTCCACATTTTTTCCATCGATGATGAGATCCATATCAAAATGAAATTAACATAGAAACATGTTAATTTCCTTTGAATCGATTACTCATTGCAACAACATTTCAAACACCTGTAGTTACATCCTAAAATTATCAACCGTGACGACGTACATACATGTATTACATCTACATTCATAATAGCGTGTAATGGCAACATAGTGTTAGTAGACAATGATTGCCCTAAAAACAAAGTTACAAAAACTGTGGCCTTGTAACTAGCGGACTTTGACTTTTGGCTGGACTGGGACTGATGCCAACCGCCAAAGCATTGGGGAACTCATTCACTGTTGCAATCTTAAATATAGACCGAGGATGAAACGAAAAACTAGGAATTATTAATATTATTTTTTTTGTAATTGTTAGGTTAGGTTAGGTTAGTTGTTGCTATGGTGGAGTAGGATCCTAAATACTTTATCATTATTGTGATTATCGCGAAAATTTATAGCCCTTTCAACATTATTAACGTTATCATAATAAAAAGTAACATACATTTTATTAGGTTTTCAGTAAATCTTATAATCTTCCAACATAAGTAGTAAGGTTTATTTTTAGTGGTATCCAAAGTATTAATGTTAGCGATAAAGTTGATATTATTTTATTTGCGATACTGTTTCATATGTATAATTTTACCGGTATCGTTTTATATTCTACTAAACCCAATCCCAAAATTTAATATTAATATTTCTAATAATGATGGTAGTCTCAAAATTTCATTCAGATATCCACTGCAAACGAAAAGATTATGACGTAATCATTACAACAACAGAGTAATTTGCAAATACCTACTTGTTATTTTTTTATCACATATGCAATTGTAAAAATTCAATTATTATCCATCAAGGCTTAATATTCAGTAATTATCATAAAGCATCGACATGAAAGACCTACCGCAACCAATTAGAGGGCATGAGAAGCTGAAACCAGCATAGTTCAGCGATTAAGCTATTGGTCCCGTCTGCCGGGCAATTGTGGTCGAATGGACCTCAATCAGCTCCAATTGTACCAATATACGGCCTGAGACGAGCCGGCCGTCCGGTCGCGATTGCTATTGAATAAGAGAAGCCAATTGATGCTATTTCTATATCATAAAGGAATAATTCCACGGTGAATGACAGCGCATTAATAATCGTTTGAATTTTTGAGAATAAAATATCTGTCACGTAAATGTTTTTGCTGAATAGTTTTTATTTAATGTTTATTTTTGGATATAATTGTACAATATTCTTCAACTTAAATAGACTCAACAGTTCACCGCTGGGCAGTATCATGAACAAACAATCTAATTCAGTCTCAACTCTTTTGAGTTTCATACTGAATAGTATTATTATTTTTTTATCGTTTACCTAGAACAATGTTTTCCTCATCCGTATGCGTAACATACAAAACATAAAACCTAAGTCTGTTAAATATATTATGAAAATGTCGAGAAAGATTATAAAAGAGCGGACACAGTCAGCTAGTTGCCTACGCGCATGGACGCCAATCTGTATCAATATTGCAATGAACTTGACACTGTCGTGGGTTGATGCATTATGCTCTGTATTCTAATCGGTTAATGCGAGGCAATTGACCCCTACGCGTTAGGGCGTCCTGTCCGATCCGACCGAGTCCTCTCTATCTTTGCTAAGGTTCCTGATAACAATGATGTGATAAAATTTTGGCAAAACACTTCAGAATGCAGTCATGGGGTAAAATTTATAGATTTTATTTGGAAGTGATTACGGGATATAGTTTGGCAAGTGACATACATCTGTATAACGGACTACCCAGTGTGCGCACATGGTTTTTAATATTTTGAATATATAATGCTTGCGACACAAAGTAATCGATGGATAACATTAAAATATAAATACTTATTTTTCATGCACATGTATTATAATGTAAATCGTAACACAAAAATAAACTTTCAATGTAGTTAATACATTTCATTACACATTTTATGACCGATATAATATTTTATTGTTGTAACAAAAATGCATTAAGATTACCACAATGACAATCTGCTCAGTGAAATAATCATCACTGATATAAAAAATAAAAGTAAAATACATCCGTCCGTAAAGTAAGTAAATAATACCTACAGTACAGCAATTAATGTTGGCACGACACATATTGTGACAAATGAACATTGAACCTCTATTTATACAATATGTTGTTGCTGAGTTTAACACAACTTGTATCAGCTTATGTAAATATTGAACTTTGTCCACCCAGTGAATGCTGTATAATTTATGTTACGAAGTAAGTACTCAGAACACGACAAATGATTTCTTATAGTTGTTGATGATCCCCTTACAAAATTAAATGAGCCCCCAAAACGAAGATGAAGATTGCTAGTGTTGCATTTTCCGATTAATCAAAGATTGTATGAAGAGTGTTGTTCTAATATGACGTTTGTTATAAAACACACAAGTGGCAAAAAAGTAGGCAGGAAGTAACTTAACTATTAAAACTGAAAATATTAAAATGTAATGAAAACACATATTATTATTCTTCTATCTCCCAAACTTAAATCATTTCTTGATACAAACTAAGTGAAAAAGTAACTTTAACAAAAACCAACTTTAAACTAAAATGTGTAAATAAAAAACGCGTGCTCTTCGGTTCTTCGTCTTTGAATTGCTAAAATCTATCCTCATTATCATTTTCCTAAATTCAACAAAATTTTGAGATATTGCACTTTATCACATAACCACATTTTTATAACTCGGCCATTTTGAATCACGTTCAGTATCCTTTATTTTATTTTAACAATGATTTTAACATAAACTCAAATAGAGTTTATGTAATAAACCAGCCATAATTTAATCATCATGCACGTAACAGCTGCCAAACTTTAGCATAATACCTTCTTCCATCCGAATCTATCAGACCGAGCGTTCCAAATTGAAAAATTGCGCCAACACGCGGTCAATGTCCTTGACATGACGTGAGCTGATCCCCGCGGGCCAATAGCAGCGCACCGCGCCCTTTTGTCGACCAATGGGAGAGCTGCGTTCTTATCGATTCTGGGCGTGGGGGATGGCGGGATTCGCGGTCTTGGACGAAATAACCACTGGACGCGAAACGTATCGAATTTGTTTGAAAACTCATTCAACCAATATTGGGGGGGAGGGAGGAAAGGACAAATATTATTCTTCCAAATTGAAATGTACACGTATTGCATCATCATCTCTTTACTTCTGACAGTTTTGATTTTTTCCGGTTTATGAAGTAAGTCAAAGACAGTGCTGTAGCATAGTCGATAATCGACAACGAATGAATGATTGAATGAAGTTTTTGATCAGCTTATTCCTAAAAAAACATATAACAGGTAAGTACATGTAAAACGTTAAGTGTTAAAAAAATGGACCTTTAATACTGTGATGTCAGCTTAAAATAGAAACACTTTCATGCCGGATAAAATCGTACGTTATGACAATAGACAAGAATGAATCAATTTCTGGTCGAGTAATATTGGAAGGATGAGACGAAGTCAAGGCCTTCCCAAGTTTCTTTCTTTCTTCGTGTGGGTCACCGAGTCGTCCAACGACCCAATGAACCTTAGTGTCAGAATTTTTCAACCGCCTTTTACAAGTAGCAGGCTTCAGACATGGTTGTATAACGACCGCCATTTATAGATAGCAACCGGGACCTGCGGCCTAACCTAACGTGATATACGAAATACATAACCATATTTCTTGCGGACAATCAGGTGGTTCAGTCCGCAATGTCTTAACCAGACTGGGAATAAATTTAGAAAGTGACAAATATCAACTTTGTGAGTGACCTACCGGGAATCGAACCCGGAACCTGCTGCGTTGCAGGCAGTCGCACTACCACTGTGCTACGTCGTTGTTCCGTTTCATTTGCGAGAAAACATTATAAATCCACATTTTAATTGTAATAAATTTTGAAATACGCTAGCAGCACCGATTGGATTTGCTTATCTTGAAAAAACCTAATTTCACGATGCGTCGATGATGGTAAGCTATATATATATATTTTTTATTATGAACACCCATAAGAAAGCGAAATGTGTACCTACGTACTTGCAACACAGTTATAACGTGAGGTTTCAATGAAATAAGGCAAAATCTATCGACGAGGTTATAGCAAATGGTTTGTTTGCATTTTATGTCACTTTTAAATAAAAGAGACTTTACTATTATTTTTATCGATATCCTTCATCGAAAGTAGAATAGCACTAGACTGAATGTAATTGTTGAACGAATGAAAAAATGACTGATAATAACCGACTAATTAGAGTACGATCAAATATTGGTTGAAATGTTCTATAAAATATGACCTTTTTTATTGTGTCGTATTATACGATCCAGTCTTGCATATTTTATTAATTTTCTACGTAAATAACACAAAATACAGGACAAAAATATAGTTACGAGTGAAAAGAAATATTGCTTGTACAATAGCTATAGTTTTTACAAAGCAATACAGCACATTTCACCATTTTTAAAGCGATCTTTTCTCTTGTAGCACTGAAGCGACACTGACGGTTGCGGTTAGATAACTTTGGCAAAATTTCAGGGTTTGTGGCTAGAGGGGTAAAGGGTGAAATGACATCGTTTCGCGTCCAGTGGTTATTTCGTCCAAGTTCGCGGTGTTTTTTTTCGCAGCGCAACAGGCAAGCACATGTTGCAAAAAATGCCATCATCTTTTAATTGCCATCCATCCTGTCAGAAATGTCAGTCTTTCCCGATTTGCGATAGTTAGCGGGCCGATTTTATAACACAAGAAGAAACATACCCTACACGCCACTTATCACGCCTTTATCATCAAAAGTCGATATACGCCATTTGTGAAAAACTGAAAAGAAAAAATTGGTACTTCCATACAAAATTACCGACCCCGTTGCCTCTAGGTAATCGGGTCCGGCGAATGGGCAAAAGGGTAAGCGTACTTCCTCAGGAGGGCCAAAAAGATTTTTTCTTATTTATAATGTTTCTTGCGAAAACTTATTAAATTAAATTAAAATACGTTTATTTCAGGCACAAGTCCAATATAAATAGTCACAGCGCAACATGTCAAAGAATTATACGTATACATTACATAGGTAGATAAAAAATATAAAATTAGTCCGCAATAAATACCCATACATACCTATAGTAGGTATTATTACATACCAAACATACGAATCATATTTAAATCATTTAAATAACACGTTTTACACAATGATTCAACAATACAGTTTTTTGAATTTGACAGTCTTTTATGAAAAGATAATTTCAGTCTATTTAGTAGTGCATATACGTCAACCACGCCATTCTCAGCGAACATGCCAGTCGCATCGCACTACACCGCCACGGCTTATTCCGTTTCATGGGCTATTCCACCCTTAAAATATTTGCAACTTTCTAATATTTTTACATCTTATATTACTTTGTCCTGTGTGGCGGGGGGTCTATCTATTATATGGATGACATTTTTAGCACAGGCGACATAATAAAAAATATTGCTTTTAAGAAAGCTAACCTAACCATTCCATTCCATATGAACTAATCTCGCCTTGCAGCCGGCTAACCACACTCCGCGCTCGGCTCATTTATTTTGCAATGCAATTGAGGAATGCGGCCTAACGGTTGCGCATGCGCTTACCGAGCCGCGTGGCGCCATCTACATTGCTATCTTGTAACTGCAACATTTTATTCCCCTTAGGTCCTCCCTATATTGTTACACTATGGAAATTTATAAAAAGACACAAAATCAAATTGTAAACCCTTGCTAGATAACATTAAATCACTCAATTTTTACCAGTGGGTGTCAATGTGTCTTATCAGGCAACTGGAACACGATGCCCTCATTTTCTTTCAAGACTTTCTAGACTGACTATCTATCGAAACGACCAAATGTAGAATTTCTGAGATTTGGGGGGTTAGTGGAGTTAGGGCGGGTAGATTCAAATGTATTTATAAGTTGCTCTCGAAAAACGAAACCCGTGGTCTGAGGCAGTCGGGTACAAAAAAGTCTGAAGATAATGCCGTCTGCAAGCATCCTAATACTAATCGCGTGACTAGACTGTTTACCGAGCTAGTTGCCCGTGACTAACGCTAGCCACAGACTTGCAAAAACTGTACCTCATTAAGAGAACTTCCTGTGGCCTATGCAACGAAACTACAGGCTACAATTCTACATGTGAAATTCGATGTACGTTGTGTAGCCGGTGGGCCATTATAAAACCAGGATTTATGACCCGCTACGCAATGTACATCGAATTTCACCTGTAAAATTGCAGCTTGTAGTTTCGAAATACTAGGCACTGATGGCTAAATAAATTACCTATGTACTTTCTTTTTTCGTGTGGGACCAATGACCTCATTGTGTGGGACACCAAGTCGTTCAACGACCCGATGAACCCTAGTGTCAGAATTATTCAACCGCCTTCTACAAGTAGCAGGCTTCTGAAATGGTTGTGTAACGACCGCCATCTAAGTGATCAGTGATCATAGACAGCAACCGGGACCTACGGCTTAACATGCTATCCGAAACACGGAACCATCTTACTTACGGGCAATCGGGTGGTTCAGCCCGCAATGTCCTAACCAGACTGGGAACAAATTCACAAAGTGATAAATATCAATTCTGTGAGTGACCCACCGAGAATCGAACCCGGGACCGTCTGCGTCAAAGGTAATCGCACTACCACTGCGCCACATCGGTCGTCAACCTATGAACCTACTTGCCCGCTGCAACTCATCAGGGTCCACGGTAAGATAAATGATCCAAGAAATAGGTAAGTCCTTCACAAATGGAAGACTCTTCTTCTTTTCGTGTGGGACACCGTGTCGTCCAACGATCCATTGAACCCCAATGTCAAGAATTTTTCAACCGCCTTCTACATGAAGCCTCAACCGCCTTCTACATGAAGCCGGCTTCTGACATGGTTGTGTAACGACCGCCGTCTAAGTATTAATTGACAGGTTTTTTCAATAGATAAGAGCACGTAAGATAAGAGTGATTCAAGAGGAAGGTTCTTATGTATAAAACTTGCCTGGAAAACATCTTATTCCCACGGGAAAATGAGTTGCAACGGACGCAGCCACTGGGCGGGCCGCTAGTAAACAATTCAATATAAACAATTTCAGTATTCCTTGTCTATACATGATTGTTTGATGTAAAAGATAACCCTACACAAAGGTATATCATTAGAGGCAGACTGGTCACTTTGTTATGCACAATGTTTTTAATGGACTTTTGCCACGGCCTTAGGTCAGGAGGAGTAAATAAAGATAAACAAAGGTTCTGAATGTTACAATTTAACTGAGTGATGATCGACTAGTTCGTAATTTAGCTACTAGGTACCTATACAAAAAGAAAAAGTACTTAAATGAAAAGTTGGCAAGGGTCTGTCGAGGCGTCGGTAGTTCAGACGCAGAACAGTGGGACGTAGGTAGGTACCCTGCTGCGTCCGGTTTTTTTACAATTTCTACTGAAGTTTGTTTTAATTCTAATAGGTATTGTTCGAAAAAGAGTTTTCTTAAGTCTTTCAGCCTCTTATTTACAGCTCTCAGTCATAATCCCAAGCCCAGAAACGAAGCGAAACAAGCAAATTGAGTTGATCTTTGATCGCGAATACACAACAATGGGGTGGCGTGATGTGACGTAGGACGCTGCTTCATTGGCTTACATAGTGTCACGATCAGCGCAACTGTCATTACGTTCGTACGAGCGAGTACTAGCAGTGAGGTCAAGTTACGCTGGTCGCGACACTAAGCGAATGCTGGACGTTCATACTGCCGTGACTAACTCGTAAATGTGTATAAAAACTAGTGTGCTGGAATAATACCGGCTAGACTTGCTAATTAAATGACTACAGTACAAAGTACTAAGTAAAGAGTACAGGATAGGAGTAATCGTGCTGTTCATGATTGGATGCCGGCTTAGAATAGCATCACCCCATTGCCAGTGGATATCGTAAAAGGCAAAGGTTAATCAAACAAGGGATTGGGTAGTGTCCTATTCCTATCCCGGTGATGTGAACCAATTGCGAAATAAAATTCCATCTT
Organism: Keiferia lycopersicella; assembly: GCA_029255805.1. Lineage (NCBI taxonomy): Eukaryota > Metazoa > Arthropoda > Insecta > Lepidoptera > Gelechiidae > Keiferia > Keiferia lycopersicella. The sequence continues at coordinate 323,141 of JARACZ010000015.1, read as the reverse complement.
CTTCCTCTTCTTATCGTGTCGATGATATATTCACATCGGATAAAGAAACGATCTGTAAATGGCGGCGCTTATCTAAGTGTGAGGGAGAAAGCATAAACGCCTGGTGTATGCAAGAGCCTTGGGTAGAAGAGAGAAAGCATGAGAAACGGCCGCCATTTTCATATCGTTTCTTTATCTGTACGGGTTCTACCCGATATGTTTATGTACCTAGACTTCTGGATACTATTTTTAGTCTCGTACCAACGTAATCTCCTTTAAGCGGTTTAGAAACATGTTGATAATATCTTAAACATCGCAAATTACCAACAATACCAGATTAGATTATATCACATCCTATATGACCACACACTACCTATATCCGGCATGATGCGTTCATCTTTCTATTTCTTTTTCTTTTCGTGTGGGACACCGAGTCGTCTAACAACCCAATGAATATAATAATCATATAGATGAAATAATCATAGACAGCAACCGGGACCTACGGCTTAACGTGCCATCCGAAACACGGAACCATCTTTCTTACGGTCAATCGGGTTGTTCAGTCCGCAATATCCTAACCAGACTGGGAGAAAACTCCCAAACTTAACAAAGTGATAAATATCAGCTTTGTGAGTGACTCACCGAGAATCGAACCTGGAACCTTTGCGTGCCAGGCAGTCGCACTACCACTGCGCCAGATCGGTCGTCGATTCGGTCAGATGCTATTCTAAACCGGCATACAAACATACATATATCACGCCTTTATCCCTTGCGGGGTAGGCAGAGCGTTAACAGCCGTAAGAATACGGTCGCTATCGCCACGTCTGACATTTTTGAGGATTGTTTTCTAAGGTTGTTTGAGAAAACATGTGCATTACTATAGTGACAGGTTGTCAGCCTGCCGCCTAAAAACTGTAATACACAAATACTCTCGAGTCCCTTAGTCGCCTAGTGATACTATTCTAAGCCGGCATCACACGGCTCAAATATCTAATTATGATTAGTTGCTACTAGTTCCGGTGACTACCGTACAAGGATTCACACAACCGTACGAGTCCATGTCACGTCTACCAACAGTTACTTGATATGTGCACCTAATATAGCTCTTATCACAAGGGCCCAGGAGCTACGTTGCCTTATTAGGAAGCCGGAATGTATTGCGGAGCTGGCCTGGATCTGACTGAACTGATCGGGTTCAATTGGATATCGAAGTGTATCGAATCTCGTCTATGTCATATCATAGGATATGTCTGCCACTAAGTACCTATTTGATTTGGAATTTATGGAATTTCCAGGCCAAAGTAGGTATATGTTACGGGCATCGTGATTAATCGGGCACTATTAATACTGACCGGTCATTATTAATAGTGCCCAAAAACGACGGGCAAAGTGATTAATTAATCACTTAGACCGGCCATTATTAATAGTGCCCGAGTGCCCGTGGTCCATGTAATAAATCAGTCTTTAGAGTAAGCTTGAATTTATCACTTGCACCAGTATTGTAACTGTAGTGGTGACTGCAATTCAAAACGCTGTAAATGCAAGAAATCAAACATTCTCTGCAATTCAAAATGTCACAAAAGCACATTTTGCAAGAATAAATAATTATAAACTTAACAACATTTTTATCTTCATTATTCTTAGTCTACTAATTTTCAAACTATTGAAGTACCTAATATTTATTATCAGAAATAGTAGGTAACTACTGATTTTATTACATTTATAACCATTTGTTTTTTTAGTTCCCATGTTCAAATTTATCGATAACTTTAATGAAAAGTATGTAAATTTAATTTCATTTAAATAATGTAAGTTTAACTTCATTTATAACTATTTGTTTTTTTTTAATTCCCATGCACAAAGTTATCGATTACTTTAATGAATATTATGTAAGATTAATTTCATTAAAATATGTAAGTTTAACTTCATTTAATAAAAAATAACATTACAATTCTTTATTTTTATTACTTTGCCCAAGGAAGGGTGGGAACTATTCATACTGACCGGGAAAAGTAATTAAACGTACTGTTTTAATCACATTGCCCAATTAGGTAATTATGTAAGATTAATTTCATTAAAATAATGTAAGTTTAACTTCATTTAATAAAAAATAACATTACAATTCTTTATTTTTATTACTTTGCCCAAGGAAGGGTGGGAACTATTCATACTGACCGGGAAAAGTAATTAAACGTACTGTTTTAATCACATTGCCCAATTAGGTCGGGCACGGTAGCTCCCGGACTTATCAAATTGCCCGTAACATATACATACGTATGCGTATTTATAAATTGTACTCGGCTCTGAGATCGATCTTGAGTGCGACTTTGAGACACTGTTTGCAAAATCACTCTTGGGATCGATCTGAGAGTTGAGTGCGTTTTATAAACACGGCTGTTGTCCAGTTTTTGAGTGGAATCAACACTTTTTCAATTTCTAAATGTTTTGGACATCATGGTCTTTGCAATGCTATGACGCGACCCAAAAACTTTGCATGAATCCAAATACATAGATGTACCTAATACATAACTAATGTAAAGTATGACTGACAATGACTAAGACTGGCCTACGTTTACCACCAAACCGTCAGGCGTAGTTTTGATGGCCCCGGGGCCAAAAACATAGAGCGAACACAAATAAATACGATTCACTGTAACCCAAAGCCGTATGACAATTTAAAATTATGAACTACAAATCTTTTATTTGACATACCTATGTAATTTTTTGCTTACTGAATACCCTGACTCCAAACCCTGGGATCCTGTAACAGGTTGTAATGTAACCGCTGAGCCATAGGGGCAACCTAGCTTACCCGGTTCCTACTATCTCTTGCAGTATCGATTTCCCCTATCGCTCACATTCTAGTTTATAAAATAGTGACTAGAATATTGAAACTTGTTCAAATTATCCCTACTGCACTGGTTAGTTTAAGTTTATAGGAGTAAGTAAGTCGGGTATATTCTAGGTGATTTTCAAGAAGATATCTAGCTTAAATTGAATATTGAACCTGTTAAATTGAATAGATTATAAAGTAGGGTGTTAAAAAGACAAAGTGGCAATTCGAAGTGGGACCTCTTTCTTTCAAACTTTTCGTTATACATTTATTTCTATCACAAACATCATCACATCACATGATAAATGTGACATTATGTCACATAGTTACTAATGTCATTGTTAGAGAAAAAAAAAGAAGCGGATGAAACTGCCGAAATCTTTATATTTTATGCTGTTCTAAATAATTTCGGTGGTTCTATTTTAAGTAAAAATGTTTGAATTCGATGAATCGATCTTCGGCAAAAAGTATAAGCTTATTGCATCTGAAAACTTCGACGATTTTATGAAAGCTTTAGGTACGTACAGATTAGTATTGAAATTGTAGATACGTTTGTATGTAGTGTCACTCACTCACTTTGTCTCTCCTTTTGCGTTGAATCAGTTTTAGCACAGCTCCTGTCCTGCCTGAGCCAAAGTCCAAGAGAATTTCACTACCCAAAATTATCATTTATTCGTCACAGATTTTAGTATAGTCACTAATGTCACACTTTACACGACGTGTTACGGTGTTACCAGGAAGACAGGTAGGGTGTAGTACGGATGATGTCACCAAGGAAACTTAAAACATGTCTAGTCTCCTCAAGGAATAGGATTCCTCAAAAAGGCATTCTCTATTTCCTCGATGTATAGGAACTAGGAACTCAAGTCCGCCCATGGCAAAATCCTTTTACTTTTATAAATCACACATATCTAACCAGATCTTTTTCTCGTTGCAGGCGTGGGTCTGATCACGCGCAAGGCTGCCAACGCCGTCACTCCTACCGTGGAGCTGAAGAAGGATGGTGACACCTACAACCTGGTCACATCCTCGACCTTCAAGACCACAGAGATGAAGTTCAAGCCCGGCGAAGAGTTCGACGAGGACCGTGCTGATGGCGCCAAGGTAATTGTTCTCACCATTCTTGCCTTATCCCGTTCTCTGTCAGGGTCAGCAGTGATCGTTGCTGCTCATTTCTGGGATTCATCACTTAAGTCGCCTTTTACGACACCCACAGTCAAGGGGAGAATTGGGCGATGCTATTCTAAGATAACAACATACGGTTAGTCATCTTTATCAGCTGTCAAATCCGACGAACTTCTAAATTATATGTTTCTGGATTCCAGGTGAAGTCTGTCTGCACAATTGAGGGTTCCAAGCTGAAGCAGGTGCAGAAGGCTGCCGACGGTACCGAGGTGGTCTACGAGCGGGAATTCGGCCCGGAGGAGATGAAGGCTGTAAGTAACCAGGGTTTAAGTCTGTGGGACGGGTCGAGCGCCCGTCAGACTTCTTTCTCTTTCCTACGAGAGTGCAAGCGACTTACGTTAAGTTCCGTTTCGACTACCGCAGGACACAAAAATTGCCGTTACGACCTAATTATCCAGTCTGAAAACAGAAAATTGTTATTTCCAAACCATCTCTAATCCACATATTACAAGTCCTTTTGCGAAGGTAAGAAATCTTCGTGTGGAACTTCGAATCGACGAACTAACTGAATTTACATCAAAGCTATTACTCGTTATCAAATTCAATTCCTATTGTTCACGGTAACAAGGTTGAAGCGTACTTTCTTTAATGTATGTGTGTGAAGATTCGTGTAGTAGAACATGCAAAATTGTTCCACAAATGCGTCTTCTAATTTGGCGTACCTACTTAGTGGTAGTGCGCCTACCGACTTAAGTTAGAAAGCCAGGTTCGATTTCCGATAGGGCAAAATAATTGACTTTACTTCTTGCTGGGTCACTCACAAAGTTGATATTTATCACTTTGTGAATTTGTTCCCAGTCTGGTTAGGACATTGCAGACTGAACCACCTGATTTTCCGTAAGAAAGATGGCCGTGTTTCGGAGAGCACGTTAAGCAGTAGGTCCCGGTTGCAGTCTATGATAACTTAGACGGCGATCGTTACTCAACCACGTCATAGGCCTGCTACTAGTAGAAGGCGGTGAAAAACTCTGACACCAGGGTTCATCAGGTCGTTGGACGACTCGGTGACCCACTCGAAAAAACAAAGAAAGATCACACACCAATATACTTAACCCTATGTATTTGTTTTCAGGTGATGACGGCTAAGGACGTTACCTGCACACGAGTTTACAAGGCCCAGTAAATAAGACTGCGGGGCAGAGCCCTACCTTACTTGTCCTTATTTTATCATAGCATAGCACAACTATCCAGTAAATTATGTTTACTTTAGGTTTTGTGAAACATTGCCGATGCCGAGAACATCAAAACCTAACTTTAGGTTGCTAAAATAGGTCTACATTTATAGAAAACCTAGGTCATCGAAACTTGACTGACAGAGACCTAGAAAAACTACAGAGTATTACTGCCAAGAAAAGACTATTTTTACGACGATGACCTATTGAATCCTCGATATACCTTAGGTATTATTTTTTGTGGATTTTCTTGTAGCTTTTTATCTAAAATCTATTTTTGGAATCAAATTGTTGTGTAGAAAATCTAGAAAAAGTTCTTGGGTCGGCAATGTTAGTGAGATAGGCTGAATGACTTTGGTTTGTATTCCCATCACAATAAATTTATTTTTTTATCGCAGTGTATTTGCCAAAGTTAGCTTAACGAATGTTGAACGCTCGTATTAAAGTTGTATAAGTTTTTCAGTGCATATTTAAATAAATCGTTTTGTATTAATATTCGAAGTGTTTTTATTAAATTTCTAGTTTTTACTCCCCCTCTCCCTCCATATCAGACCTGTAAAATGGAAATAACTGACAAAATGGTATGAACTTCGGATAAGAGGAATGGGAAATGGAAATAGATGGATGGACTGCATTGATCTGAAAGGTGACTGTCTTCTTCCTGCCCGTGATACGGTTGGAGAGTCCGATCACCGGATCACATATTTTCTCTCACCCTCTGAAGCCTTTTTTTGGGGGCTTACTTACTTGAATAAACAGAAACAAACCAAAAAAAAGATGGAAGTAGTCTTTTTTTCTGAAAGTGAATTCAGTTGCAACGCCATCTATGTCATTATAGAATCACTAAGCCTATTTCTACTCGACGCTAGATGGCAGTATATGTGCTGCAGCGTCATCTATTGTAACTTTGTATTACTAAAAGGTACTGCTTTTCCAAAACAGATGGCGTTGAAATTTTCAAGCAGCTGAGTTTATGCGACAAAATATTAAAACCCCGTGTGGCTAAGAGTGCTCGTGGATAAAGATGTGCTACTGCATTTCGTCGGATTATCAGCTTGCAGCGGGCGTTGCTCGTCTGTCGTCTCGTTTCGTTTGCGTTTAGTTTACTCGCTCGCGATATCGACAGCATCTGTCAAACAAGTCCCCGGAATTTAGTGTATCGAAAGTGATGAATTTTGTGTTTTGATTGTGTTTATATCGTAAAATTCAGTGAAAAAACAGTGTCGTGCACGATGTTCCGTTGAGTTATGTGGATATAATGCCAGAATATTGTTATTGTTTAGTGTTTTGTGTATAATTGGTTTGTGTGTGTTACAAGGATTACACGTTCGCTTTAGGAGTAAAAATACGCTAAAGTAAGTAAATATTTACATTAAAACCAGTCTGGTCTACACATGAGTGCAACTTAATGTTCGTCAGGCCTAGGAGATGGTATAAAATACGTGTTTAACCTGCTTGGAATCAAGTTGAGATGAAATTAATAATTTATTAGAATACCCTTACTTTACTTCAACATTCCCGTTACCTGAAGGTACTGAGACCCTGTGAGTATAATTCTGTACATTAGAAACTATATTCTAATTATTTGGGACCTCTTAAATACTAGCAATACTTATATAAAGGATACAAATAGTTCACTTAGGCATGTGAATTAGTACCTTCATGGGTACCTTAAAAATAGGAATCTTGTTAGAAAAATAACTCACGAGTATTCTTTTCTGGGCAGAAACATGGTGTTCTGAATCTAAACCTATTTCAAACCAGGCAGGTAGGTATGTAATACCTAAATGATAACAAACAATTTCCTAGTCTCATACACTATACACAACATAAGATAAATACAATAAAGTGAATATCATGAATAATTTTCGTCAACAAGGTATCAAATACACCAGCTGATCAGACACTCAACAAAGTTAGTTGAGGTCAAAAAAATAGCTAGTTTATCTGTGGTCCCTGTTCAGGTTCAAGGTCCTAAGTTAGGGAATCTGTTAGAGATGTAGATTTTAAGGAACAAACTTTTAAAAAAGGTGTAGAAATATTAGCTGCAAATATTTTAAGGGTTAATTCAGCCCATGAAACTGAAGAACTTTCCCCTAAAAACATGGTCGAAATTTCTTGACCTTCCATACTAATTGATTTGGTCGGTTGGTAATTTTGTATAATGGTTTATTTTTCATATTTGGACCAATGTTCCTTAGGGAAAGTTGTTCAGTTTCATGGATTGGTTCAATTGTAATAATTTTTTTACACCACCTTTTTGTATAAAGCAACCAAGCTTCATCTAAGTTAGATATTATTGAAAATAATTATTATATCTGACACCTAACTGGGTTGTGTAAATTTATAGAATAACTGATTGTAATGATAAACATATTAGTGGTTAACTAATATAAACATTCATTATTAGGTGTACGTGTTGGTATTAGTTGATGGACAGGGCATTAGTTGATGGACAATGGAAATGTTCACCGGGTCGTTGGACATCTTGGTGTCCCACACAAGAAGAAAGAGAGTGGAAATGGAAATAAAAAAGTAGCTTACAAATTATTTAAAAGATAAATGAGCCCATAAACACTTATAGAGAGTGTTAGGAAACGTACTAACTTCCTTTCAAGGGATAAACCAGCCCATGAAAGTGAACAACTTTCCCCGAGGAACATATGTTGAAATATGAAAATAAATTTTGAACCTCCCATACACAATGTACCAGCCCACTGAGTCAGACTGTATGTAAGGTACCTACAAATTTTTTCTTTTCATATTTCTACCCATGTTTCTTGGGATATTTTGTTCAGATTCATGGGCGTTCATCCCTTGAAAGAAAGGTACTTTTCCTATCGTCCGTAGAACTTAACAACTTTGTCCAACAAGGGAATATAGTTCCATAAATTCCCAGTAAAATGAATGAATATATTTTCAATTATATAGGTGAAAACATGAAAGATCTCCCACATAAACTTACAAAGGTACCCATACCCATTTTGTATGATAGGTGTAATTTATGTATGAAATTCTATTTTTGTATTAGGAAAACTCAACATACATAACACACTTCTGTTAGTAATTTTCCTAAACTATAAATAACTTTGAGGATATTAAATATGTTGTGCTTATCTAATTTATGTGAAGGTATGAATTAATATATTATTGAATATTGTTTAAATGTAACAATTGAACAACCAATAACATGCCTAATATTTAAGTACTTATTAGATAAGTAAGTAGTCATTAAAGACCTTAGTGGTAAACATATTCTAGTAACTCAGTCCTCAATAAAAACACTTTTGGTTAGTTTAACTTATGAATAGGAGTATGAAATTATATTCACAATTCATTAGTAGTCCACATCCTTCCCGTGGGTGTCGTAAGAGGCGACTAAGGAACTCGAGAGTATTAGTGTATTACAATTTTTAGGCGACAGGCTGACAACCTGTCACTATAGTGATACACATGTTTTCTGATACAACCTTGGAAAACAATCCTCAAAAATGTCAGACGTGGCGATAGCGACCGTATTCTTACGGCTGTTAACGCTCTGCCTACAAGGGATAAAGGCGTGATATATGTATATGTTCATTAGTAGTTATTCTATCGAGCATTACCTTTTGAATCTAACTTCCGAAAATAGCGTACCTACTTTGTACCTACAGAGTGCATGCTTATGACTATCGTAGAGTTATTTAGATATATCCTGCATCTGCTATAATCTCTAATGCGCTGCATAGGGCTGAGAATACCGGGACATCGGCAAAATACGTCTCAACCATGAACAGATGTGACACCATTCTATCATTCTCCTTGCCTCATACCGTTCTGGCGAGGCTACCTAGCCTAGAGGATTTGACGTGGAACCATAGGTTTTTATATAGTGCGACTGCCATCTGACCTCTGCAACCCGAAGATAACCTGGCCCGATTCCTAGGTTAAGTCTGATTCGAATATCATCTGAATTCAAATTTTATTTGAATGTGGGTTTCCTCACGATGTTTTTCCTTCACCGTAACAGCGGTTAATGTACGTGAGTCAAAACGCATGGGTACGTGGCGGGGATCGAACTCGGGTGTCACGATTGTAAGACCGGTGTCCTAGCCACTAGGCCACCGACGCTCACAAATGTGACACCATTTAAAAAAGAATAAACTTAACAAACATGCGTGCCACGATATATTTTGCCGTTTTATATGCGTATAATGTCACTACGGAAGAATGCGTAACTTATTCGCAGTGAAGTTAGCCGCAGAAGACATATTGCGGTGACAAAATTTTAACGTGGCACGCATGTTAGCCATGCAGGTGAATTTTCCTGGCAGTTACGTCGTTTTTCCGCGTTGGGCGCCCGGCGGTGGCCCGGGGGCTGCATGCAATCAATAGCCGCCCGCCTCGACCCCGGGCTTTCGTTTTGGTGCACATTTTTCTCAATCTACGTCTAGTAGTAGATTTTGCGCCAATAATTTTCAATGTATTTAGTACTACTTAGCTAGACTGGATGGCGAAAATGGGAGATCGCACCTTAAGGCGAACCTAAAGGACTACGTTTACTGGGGTATTCCCAGTAAAGTTTTCAGGAAAATCGTTGGAACCGTTTCCGAGATATCAAAAATATATTTATATATACATTTCATGCTCGTTTAAAGAGATAGATAGATACATTGTAGAATCTACTGTATAGATCGATGTGTACTAATAGTTCTATAGAATATAGTATGAATATATATAGTATAGTTAGATCATCATCATATCGTATGGCCATCCCTGCTCGGATCAAACGTCAATATCAAGGGTTTTTAGCCAGCTTTCTGCATCAGGAGTATACTTGTGTAACTCGGCTATGCCACCAGGAAAACGGCGAAGTGGACATTCATTCACAACATGGGATAAGGTCTGGTCAGATGCTCCGCAGTCGCATTTTGGTGACTCCTTTAAACCCCATTTGTGAAGGTGGTGATTTGTTTTCCCGTGGTTGGTCCTAAACCGGTTTAGCCGACTCCAAGTTTTCCGGCTGGCGTCAAAACCAGGCAGTTTTATCGTGGGATCTGGTACCAAACCCGAGTTTATACTCTCGAAAAGGCTCCATTCCGATCGCCATGCCTCATTTATGGAGATCTTCTGTTGAATACGCTCGTCAGTCCAAATGGGTGATCTTGACGGCAGACGGGAAACAGGAAGGTCGTCTAGGGTGTTCCTTATGGGCATGGGGCCGGAGCGGTTTAGCTGAGAGCATTTCTCCCATTCTTTTGCAGTTGCCGCACATCTGCGTAGCGCTGGCGGAGGTATATGTGCTAGGACGGGCAGCCATAGGAGTGGAGTGGATTTGATAACTCCCGTAATCAGGCGCATAGCCTCGTTGAGCTGGGTATCGACCTTGTGTACGTGTGCACTGCGACTCCATACGGGCGCGCAGTACTCAGCTGTTGAGTACACAAGCGCTAGGGCAGATGTACGGAGGACTGGTGCAGATGCGCCCCAGCTTGTGCCTGCCAGCTTTCGAATGATGTTAATCCTTGATTTCACCTTTTGTTTGACATTCTCTAGGTATTGTTTGAATGTAAGTGAGCGGTCAAGTGTGACTCCAAGGTATTTTGGTGTGTAGTTATGTTTTAGATTTACACCACGGAACATGACATTTAGTTTTCTTTTGGCAAGGCAGTTCGTGAGATGGAAGGATGAGACTTCGGTCTTAGTAGGATTTGGGTGCAGACGCCACTGGGTGTAGTAGTCAGCCATGGTGTTAAGATCTTCTGCCAGTGCCTGTTCTCCCTCTTCAAAACTCCGCGACTGATAGGCTAGTGCAAGGTCATCAGCATATGCGAACTTGAAAGATCTTGTGTCTGGCATGTCGCGAGTGTAGATGTTGAAAAGAAGGGGGGCCATTACCGATCCCTGGGGAAGTCCATTTTTGATGAGGTGATAGCGGCTGCAGTCTTCACCAAGATGAACTTTTATATACCGCGGGCCAAGCAGAGCTTTGAGGAGGCGTAAGGTCGTACGACAGGGGATAACTTCACAGACTTTGCTCAGCAGCCCGTCTAACCAGACTGTATCGTAGGCCGCGCTTAGATCAACGAAGGCTACTGAGGTCTTTAGGCCCCGTTGATAACCAGCCTCGATGTAAGAGGTCAGAGCAAGAACTTGGTCTGCGCAGCTTCTATTTTCCCTGAATCCAGCCTGTTCTGGTGGTATTGCTGCATCTACAGTGGATATATTCTGTTATACAAAATTCTTTCCAACAGTTTATATGTGACGGAAAGAAGAGAGATGGGTCTGTAGCTGGATGCTTCGTCAGGTGATTTTCCCGGTTTCAATAAGGCGATAACCTTTGCGAACCTAAAGGCTGATGGAATAGTACCAGATTCAATAATTCTGTCGAAGAACCGGATCAGCCACTGTTTAGCTACTTTGCCAAGGTGAAGTAGAAATTCCGGGTAGATTTCATCTGGCCCGGCGGCTTTGTTTGTCTTAGTGCACTTAAGTGACCTTTCCAGCTCTAAGTCTGTGATGGATTTGTTGAAGAAGTTGTTGGACTCTGCTGTCTTCAGAAAGTGTGTGACTTTTTTCTTAGTATTTTTCGTGAAAGATTTGTCTATCTGTCCACTTTTTGTGACGTCCTGCATCCGTTTAGCGATTTGGTCTGGGTTGATAGATGGTGTCTGTTTTTGGTGCAGTGGAGCGCTAGATTATAGTCAGATTATAGTCGAGGATAGTTAGATTATAGTCCGCTATATCGGGAAGAAGGTCAATGTCTCATGCGTGCCATTGGCGATAGAGATCGTAGTTTGTGGCCACGAAAAGAGCGTGCAGTCGTACCTATGGAGAAAAGCGTTTATTCTTTTAGTTAGAAGCGTTTATGCTAGACACTTTTTTTTTATAAAAAGAGAATATTGTGTCTTACAATTTTTATTCTAAATCAAAAAGTTTTCATTGTGAATCTACTTGTAAATAAAACTTTTGAATCTTGAAGGACAAGTGTGTAACAATAAATTTATAATTTTATTTATTATCAATATCAATAGATACCAGAAGAGTCGGTGTGACACACGAAAAAAAGAATACATAATTAGTATAAAATGGCATTTGTCATTTCTCTGCTGCTTAACTTAACCGCTGGATGAGCCGCTTGTCACTACATAGTATAAAGCAAATGTATGTATGTATGTATAAAGAATGATTGAAAAGGAAGATTTTTATGCATAACACTTGCCCGAAATCATTTTATTCCCACGGGAAAATGCGTTACAGCGGGCCCAGCCGCTGGGCGGGCCGCTGGTATCTTACACGCAAACTTTCTAGCCCCAACTAGCCCATGACCGTAGTTATACGAATTACCAGCATGACTCACCCGTCACATGTGTACAATAATTCTAATCAGGAACACAGTACCGGTACTGTACCGGTGTGCGCCTGCCTTAAGCCAAACGTTGCGGCGCTGCAGTGCGATGACCTTTAGATTAACTTGTAATGGGATTAAATATAGGAAGAATGAAAAACATCGTGATGAAACACACATTCAAATAAAATTTGAATTCAGATGATATTTGAATGTGACTTAACCTAGGATTCGGGCCAGGTTAGCCTTCGTGTTGCAGAGTTCAGATGGCAGTCGCTCTGCGTAAAACTTGGTTCCACGACAAATCCCCTGGGTTAGGTAGCCGACCCCAACAGAGAACAGGATAAGGCAAGGAGAATGACGAATATATGGTGCTAAATATAGCAAGAAAGTAACGTATCAAAACGTATAAAGCATACTACTTAAATCTGGACAGATAGATGTCACATTCAAATATCATCTAAATTAAAATTTTATTTGAATGTTGGATTCGTCATGATGTTTTTCCTTCACCGTAAGAGCATTCGGTAAATGCACATGAGTAAAAACACATTGGTGCATGGCGGGGATCGAACTGGGGCTCACAATTGTAAGACCAGTGTCCTAACCACTTTTTTTTTTGTCTAAAACACCTTTTGAAAACTCACTCTAACTCCGCCTAACACCCTGTATGATAGGATCTGTCTGTGTATCGCATCTAAATGCTGAATGAGATTTCCATTCGTTTGAAGGTGTACATGTATACGAATACGACAGTTTAAAGGTCGTTCACCCTCAAATTGAATAGCATACATACATACATTCATACATATATCATGCCTTTATCCCTTGCGGGGTAGGCGGAGCGTTAACGTCCGCAAGAACACGGTCGCTATCGCCACGTCAGACATTTTTGAGGATTGTTTTCCAAGGTTGTTTCAGAAAACATGTGTATCACTATAGTAACAGGTTGTCAGCCTGTCGCCTAAAAATTGTAATTCACCAATACTCTCGAGTCCCTTAGTCGCGTCTTACTACACCCACCGGAAGGATGTGTGGTGATGCTATTCTAACCTAGATATGCTTGGATAATATCTCATGAAACGATCACTCGCTGCAATTATGACGTCAAACCTGCAAGCAAATGCATGGCACATGTTGCATGAAATAATCATGTGCAGATTCGTATCTATAACATCTAATGCAGATGCATTTAAAGCAAAACAAAAATGTATAGCAAGACTAAAGCACATATGAGTTACTAACGTAAAAAAACAATTCATACTGGTAACAACTTTACGAAATAACTGTATAAGTTGGTCCCTTAAACCTTTTATCATCTCTCTTTTTTCGTGTAGGTCACCGAGTCGTCCAACGACCCGATGAACCCTAGCATCAGAATTTATCAACCGCCTTCTACAAGGAGTAGGCTTCTGACTTCTGACATGGATGTGTAACGACCGCCGTCTAAGTGATCATAAACAGCAACCGGGACGTACGGCTTCACGTGCCATCCTAAACCCGGAACCATCTCACTTACGGACCATCAGGTAGTTCAGCCCGCAATGTCCTAACCAGACTGGGAACAAATTCACAAAGTGATATAAATATCAACTTTGTGAGTGACCCACCGGAAATCGAACCCGGGATGTAATGCAGCACGTGTACACGGCGTTCCCGGCCCGTACCGGTTGTAATGAATGGTCAGAGCTGGCGACAGTGACCGTATTTTAATGGCCGTTAACGCTTTGCCTACCCCGCAAGGGATAAAGGCGTGATATATGTATGTCTGTACTAACTGCCAAGCAATCCAGATCCAGATCTAGAATTCTAGAGCAAAACAATGGGCTATGATTAGGCTTAGCTACCTGATATCCTTTCACTTTTCCCAAGGTATTGTCATGATCTTGTCATGTCATACTTGCCACGACAACGTCATTCTCTTACGCCAGATAAGTTTACATGCATACATACAAATATCACGCTTTTATCCCTTACGGGGTACGCAGAGCGTTAACGGCCGTAAAAATACGGTCGCTATCGCCACGTCTGACAAACATAGAGGGCTGTTTGAGATAATTTGTGTATCACTATAGTTGTCGCCTAAAAGTTGTAATACACCTGAAACCCTCAAATCCCTCAGTTACCTCTTACGACGACGCGTACACGTACTAAATGGCGTGATGCTATTCTGTCTAGTAGATATTTAAAACACTCTGATACCAGGGCGCATCGGGTCGTTGGTCGACTCGACGTCCCACACGATTATACCAATAATTGTACTCGGCTTGAGTACAGCTACTGTGTGTAAAGCGTTTACTTACTTTACAATAACTTGTTCAGTTAAACGTTATAGTAGGTAGGTACTATCAGCAGCACTACAACCTAACATTTAAAAGATCAGCCCGTAATAATTTTTCCTTTACATCGTATGAAAAACTTTATGCCGTGTGATAACGGCTTAGATTAGCGTCACCGTATTTTTTTCCATAAGTTGTTTTCCCGGCAAGTATTATACATGTAAACCTTTCACTTGAATCACTCCATATATTAAGAAAATTGCATCAAAATCCATTGCGTAGTTTTAAAGATTAAAGCATATCTGCTACATACATCATCATTGGCCATACATCATCATACGTCTGTGTGTGTGACATACAAGTTTCGGAAAAATTTTGGACCTCCCATACAAAATTACGAGCCGACCAAGTCACTTTGTATGGGAGGTCCTAAATTTTTTTTTCATATTTCGACCTATGTTTCTTGGCGAAAGTTATTCAGTTTCATGGGCTGGTTCATATCCTTTAAAATATTTTAGCTAATATTTTTACACTTTATATTATAATCATTGTCTGACATCGACTACTTCATAAGTGATGTAAGTAGGTATGAAAAACTGTGATACGTTGATCCCTTGACGGGGGAGTTTGAGATGCTGCTGATGGTACAAAATGTGAGATTCCCACGACATTATTATCTGGATAGCTAAGACCTAGATTAGATAATCTAAGTTCCACGCCAAGCTATTACTATTATTTATCTAGACGTTTACATGTTTGCAATGAGAAGATAAAATCGAAATGCTTTAAGCCTACCATTGGACGCCCTCCGGCCAGATGGACCGATGACGACTTAAAGAGAGCGGGTGGTAGCGACTGGATGGCGAAAGCAGGAGAGCATGCCTTGTGGCGTACCCTAGGGGAGCCTTATATTCAGCAGTAAACTGCTATAGGCTGATATAATGATGAACATGAATTTGAAACTATTGTTTTCGGAAACGGTTGTTTACGCTATTCATAGTTAAATTTTAACGGGTTCTTACCGAAGAATTTATTTTGTTTTGAATCGAGGCGAGACACAAGTTGAAAGCGCACGGATGAGTTTAGATCTTGTTCCCTACAGCCACAATAGGCCTGTAACTACTGTTTGACAGGCCCAGCTGTCATTACAGCCCTGGGTATCGGTTTCTGTACTACAAAACACAAGTCGAAAGCGCATGAAACAACAGAGACAAATTCCTACAGCTACCATATGCCTGTAACTACTATTTAACAGGCCCAGCAGTCATTACAGCCATGGGTACCGGTTTCTATACTGCCAAACACAAGTTAAAAGCGCACGAATAACAACAGAGCCAGATCCCTACACCTACCACAGGCCTGTAACCACTACTTAACAGGCCCAGCTGTCATTACAGCCCTGGGTACCAGTTTCTGTACTACAAAACACAAGTCGAAAGCGCACGAGTAACAACAGAGCCAGATCCCTACAGCTACCATAGCCCTGTAACTACTATTTAACAGGCCCAGCTGTCATTACACAGGGTACCGGTTTCTATGTTATGTCATAGTGGCCTGTTTTCATTTATGCGTAATACCGACGCCATTGAGCAACAACGGAACTTGGAATGAATTGCATTTTGATAACAATAGTGTCTGCTAGATAACCGTCCAGCGGTTTCGCCCGCGGATGTAAGAGATTTTTCTTGGAACAGTGGGAAATAAAAGCGAAGATTGTGTAAAAGACGACATGAACAAAAAAATAATAATTCAGGATTTGACTGCTGATAGAGAGCGCCGACAGTCGACGTAACAGTGCAAGATATTTAATTCACGGGAACGCTGCTACCCTTTCCTTGGATATGTTATCCCTAAGTCGATTTTACGATACCCACGAGTAAGGGTGATGCTATTCTAATCCGGCATCATAGGGATATCCTTCACAATTTTTTTTGCAATCGTAATTTTATCGATTGTAAAATCGTTGGACGACTCGGTGTCCCATACGAAAAGAGAGAGAGAGAGACCAATTAGTTCTATATTAACGCTAGCTTATAAATAAATTATTTATATCCTTATCTATAATGAAACATGTAAACTGTATACCTATGTTTTAACTTATCAATTCAAATCAAAACTCTACAATGAACAGTCCCGTTTTGATTTTTTTATACAACACTATCGATACTAGACGGATTTCGATGCAAGAAAGCTATTACCGAGTCATTGTTTATTGTCTAATCATGATTGGTACGCATTCATACGTAATCTTGGTATACGTTAAAATAGACAGGTAATTACGAAGTCATATCATAGTATGGAAGTAGAGCGTCGGTGGCCAAGTGGATAGGACACCGATCTTACAATCGTGAGACCCAAGTTCGAGCCCCGCAATGTACCAATGTGTTTTTAACTCACGTACACACCTGCTCTTACAGTGAAGGAAAAACATCGTGATGAAGCCCACATTCAAATAAGAATTTAGATGTGTAAAAACTTGGTTCCGCGTCCAATCCCCTAGGTTAGGTAGCCGGCCCCGACAGAGAACGAGATAAGGCAAGGAGAATGCAGCAATTTTTTCAATACTCTTGTATTGCATTTACCATGTGCAATTTTTTATAACTGCAGTGTACTTACCTACTGTTTTGATGACACATGTTTTGATATCATAAGCGGACATCCGCCGACGGGTGAATGACCCAGGAAGACGAGGATTAGATCTGACGTCACTTCCTACAATACGTCATTTTGGTCATAGAATTTTGATACGTATGTCGTCATCGAGTTTCGTAATTGCTTATCGCGTAGTGTTCTTCGATCTATTGTTATTTCGGGCTACCGTTGTTCGGTCCAACGATCCTTCCAACAAGGGTTGAATACTTTTTTAAACAGTTCAAAGTGTTACGTATTTAAAATTGAAAAGTTTTTAACTAATAAAACTAATCTGCCATACCACAGATTAACTAATATATTTACTGCTACTTTCGCTATCGATACTAGCAGAGACTGCATACTATAGGCTAATGTATGTCCGTCTATTTGTCTACCGGAATAGTTAAAACTAGAAAAAAGGATCATTCTATCACACAGGAGTTTATCAGACCGGGGACGACCGATGTTGTGCAGTTGTAGTGCGACTGCCTTTGACGCAGAAGGTTCCGGGTTCGATCCTCGGTGGGTCGCTCACAAAGTTGATATTTATCACTTTGTGAATTTGTTTCCAGTCTGGTTAGGACATTGCGGGCTGAACCACCCGATTGCCCGTAAATAAAATGGTTCCGCGTTTCGGATGGCACGTTAAGCCGTAGGTCTTAGCTGCTGTCTATGATTACTTAGACGGCGGTCGTTATACAACCAAGTCAGAAGCCTGCTACTTGTAGAAGGCAGTTGAAAAATTCTGCCACTAGGGTTCATCGGGTCGTTGGACGACTCGATGTCCCACACGAGAACAGAGAGGGGTTTATCGATTATTTAGAGTAAAAATTTCATATACTGGCATTCTTCGATCCAGCGATTTTATTTGCATTTGGAAAAGCAAACAACTGTATACATTTACACACGGGATTTGTAGTTGCGTCATGATTTTTTATACTTTCGTCTTTCCAAGTTCACGAACTCTACTGGTTTTCTGTTACCAAACAAAAGCAAAACTCCACAAATATCTTTTACAGACAAGGCCAATGCCATTCCAAACCAATTAGTAGAGACACAATGTAAGTGTTATTAAGTTGGAAATGGCTTCTTTAGTGACATCAATCAACACCCGTGTCATAATCAGCTGACTCTGTTGTATAATGGGTGGAACCTTTGCCTCTGGGTTTTAGATTCGGGGTGCGATAGCCTGGTGTAGAAGGACCGTCGATCCTAAATTCCCAATTAATAGTGCGAGGCTTCTATAAATAGTTCTAAAACTTCGTTCTATGGGTTTACCGGTCGCCACGAAAAAGAATTGTAATTTCACCCGGTCTGTCATCGAAAAACTTCCCCTAAGATGGAGATTGGTGATTCCATGGCAGAAAAGGTGCCAATGTCATCCATAGAGAATAGGTATCTGATATGGCGTAGAATCTTTTACTATCGACTTAACTAACACTATTTCGCTTGAATTTTTGTAGACCTTAGCAGCATTGCTTACACACACAATTAATAAAAAATGCCTTCTAATCGCCCTTAGAAACAGCTGACGTCGACAATGAAGCTGATTAATCACCTCTTGGTGATAAATTGATTCTAATACCGTTTTGGACCGATCGGATAGACATAGATGAAAACGAGCGAATAAGAATTGGAAAAATTTATTCAGTGTACACTTTAGATCATAACTAAGTGTAGAAACAAACAGTTTGTATTGGCATTTTAGTATCAAGTCTATAGCAGTACAGTAGTAGGTAATTAGTACACTTAGAAGATGCAAGACTTATAGGTAGTAAATTTGTTAATGAGGACACTGAAAAGGCACTTCGTTCAGCGTATGCTACAACAGTACGTAGTATTTACTACTGCGTAGCGCTGGTCTACCAAGAAGCCTAAAGCGAACCTATATAACAGCAGGGAAATAGTGTATTGAGATTGTCATTCTCACACTGGCTATATTATTCTCATAAATGAAAATAGGACATTGAAAAATTTTTTGATGAAAAGGGTTAGTCGAGGCGCCGGTAGCTCAGTTGCTAAGCGGTGGTACAGTGCCTACCCCATGTGTCTCAGGTTCAAGCCCCAGCTGACGCCAACGTTGTTTCAGTTTTTAATTTAATTTTAACTAATTTACTCATATAACACGGAAATCAGTTTATGCCAGATGCGTTACAATATACTAGTACACAAGTTTTTGTATTCACAGCGAAAACTGAATGATTTATCCCATAATCGCCTCTCACGCCACCTGCAAGCTGCAGGTAATTAGGGACTTTCTAGGGCCACAGATCACTTATATATTTGTTCTGAAGAATACGTCAAGTGTCACGTTATTTTAAGAAAATATAGATGGCGCGCAACGGGAAACTGGGTATTACTATGACGCTGTGGAGTGCATTCTTCTTGGTGAGTCACCAGGCTGGATGCACTGACACGGCCCTGTTGACAGGCGCCGTGTGATTGTGTTTTGTTTTGTCATTCGATTTGAGACGCTCTCTGAAAGAGCTACGTTTTGACTACATTGAAGTTCTAATAGTTTTGACCAATTATTATACGCAATTCTAACTACTCACACGTGTGTCATTTAACTGCAGCAGCCTTCTACATACATACATTTAACTATTAACGGGGCTGTCCCTACGGCACCCGTTAAAATGTTATCTCTTTCATCATGAACGTGAACATGAATGAACAACAAAGTTCATACCTAGCTCCTAATCCGCGCCATCTATATTCCCTTTAATACCACTCCTACATAGAAAATGCCATATTGAAGTAATGCTATTCTAAACTAGCACGCATTCTTTATTTACTGTCCTAGGTATGTTATGTTGGTGACCTTCTGCATTTCCGATCTATAGGTACATTAGATTTTATTGTTCTCCACGTAATAATCTGTGAATTGCGAAGAAACGGAATCTCTTGTTGCAAATCTTGGCAACTGCCATTGCTTTGCAATTTAAAGAGCTGTTTGTGAGAACGTTACGATTTAAGAGCGAAAATATCGGATCTGGCCGAAATCCAAATTGTAGACCGATTAGACGATACGTACCCTAATTCTATGATACGAACTATTTCTGTAATTGATTCTGTAGTGCCGAATTAAAGTAGCATCATCCTATTTCTGTCCATTGAAGTCGTAAAAAGCCAGTGAAGGAAAGCACAAGTCGTTTCATTTTCACTTATCCCTTTGGAAGCGTAGTTTCGTAACCTATCGACTGCGCCATGTTAAGACAGACGTCAATGAGACACGGGAGTTGTGCTGAGACTGTTTATTGATAATACCCACATGCATAATGAATGACAATCACCTACAAATACGTCTGCAAAGCTTGGTAAGCGCAGCAAGCACATATCCTCCAAAAGGGGGAGGCCTAGTTCAGCTGTGGTTTCATTCTTCTATCATGTGGGACACCGAGTTGACGTATGACCCTATGAACACTGGTGACACATTTTTCGACCGCCTACTAACTAGCAGACCGGTTGTGTAACAACCGCTGTCTAAGTTGTCATACAGCAACCGGGACCGACAGCTTAAACTGATCTCCGCTAGTTTTTGTTCATGATGAAGGCAATTGATGTTCTCACTAATCGCCAGCTCGACGCTATGACAGCAGTTTTGGTCGACGGCTTGTCCTTAATCAACTTGACATCCCGTACATGGATAATGTTGTGTTCCCGGGAGAGGCATAGTGGTGATTAATCGGTGTAAGTCGACGATTATTATCTAGACCCTCTCGCTCCATGAAGATTCGATTTTCAAGCTACTTATCTGTCGGAAACTTAAAAATGTTTACTGCGATCGAAGCTTTATGTTCTGTTATAAACTTATGCAGAAACGTTTGGCTATTAACCGTGTCCATTATTTTGATACAATCTTAGTAACAAAACAACACAGTAGTCCTTTGATAGAATAAACAAAGACGAAAGTTCATAAAATCTGTATCGTTCTTGGAACGCAGTCGAGTAAAATATAAGGCAGAAAACCGCAGGTATGAAAGTGGATATTTGATAATGGATGCGTCTAGGCCCTCCGCCAAAACTGGGGACGGGTGGGCATATATGCAAAGTACAAAGTCTGTACTACTACACACTCTTAAAAGCCGCAACAGTCCACTGCTGAGTCAAAGACAGTAGCACAACCGCTGCGCCACATCGGTCGTAATTTTGAATGCACACATGCCTAGTTTTCTTCGATTAAATTACCCTCTGGAATTTCTATTGGAGATGACTAAATGGAGTGCGTTGCACCCGCGGCCGCGGCGCGTGCCTTGTTTATTAATCTACGCATACGTTACATACATTCCGGTCAGTGTGCAACGTGTGATGCCGGTTTAGAATAGCATCACCCCATCTCTACCCGTGGGTGTCGTAAACTAAGTAATGAAACTAAGGGATAAATCCAGGGAATGGGCAGCAGCGTTCCCTGTGAATTATGAATGTCTACACACATAGCTCATTCACTTAGATAGTGTCGCGACCAGCGTAACTTGACCTCAATGCTCCATACACGCACGTACGGGCGCTTACTGACAGTTACACTGGTCGTGACACTTTGTAAGCGAATCACTACATAGTATAAAGCCAAGTCGCTTTTCGCGTTTGTACGTAGGTATGCATGTATGTTTGCTTAAATATTTAAAACTACACAACGTATTTTGATGCAGTTTTTTAAAAATAGATAGAGTGATTCAAGAGGAAAGCTTTTATGTGTTAAACTTGCCGGGAAAACATCTTATTCCCTCGGGAAAATGAGCTGCAGCGGGCGCAGCCGCTAGGCGGGCCGCTAGTTAAGTAATAGTGATTCGTCTTGTGATTATTGCATACATACATACACATATCACGCCTTTATCCCTTGCGGGGTAGGCAAAGCGTTAACGGCCGTAAGAATACGGCCACTATCACCACGTCTGACATTTTTGAGTATTGTTTTCCAAGGTTGTTGTTGTTGTTTTCCATTATTTATGAATTGATTGCAGTTTGATTGATAAGGCAGCCATCTTTTGACGACGGTCAAGAACGTTGCATAGTTTGAATTGTAGCACCAATGATTGGGCATGTGATAGGCAAATTGATGATGTCTCATCATTGGATGTTTTATGTTTCGAACACATTGTTTTGTTTGATTTTGTTTGGCGCGAAGATTGAAAGGAATTTTCAATCTAGGCACGGCATAAGAATAAAACAGTCTCAATAGTCCACTGCATGGTATGAACAAAGTTCTAATCCTAAAAATAATGAATTTGACAAATAATAGACTAGATGATTGATTTAAAAACCATGAGTTTATAGTATCCTAGTACTATTGAAAGATAAAAGCTTCAATTTTCTGGCCGCCTATGACTATGACTTGACTGTAACATTATAACAAAAATATTGCAGACAATATGACGGCAAGCACATTGATTTGATCTACTTAATTCATTTCTTCTCTTGACAACAAAT
Organism: Keiferia lycopersicella; assembly: GCA_029255805.1. Taxonomy (NCBI): domain Eukaryota; kingdom Metazoa; phylum Arthropoda; class Insecta; order Lepidoptera; family Gelechiidae; genus Keiferia; species Keiferia lycopersicella. The sequence continues at coordinate 300,308 of JARACZ010000015.1, read as the reverse complement.
CAATTAAAAAGATGGATTAGAGTGCTCTGTGATTTTATAACCTCCTAGTACTTCAAAAATACTAGTTTCAACATACCTTTGAAGGAGCAAAATAAATACCGATTATCTCGGATACGGCTCCAAGGATTTCATCTACATTTCGTATGTAAGCGTTTTCCGGGGCGATAGATCGATCTAGGTTTTATTCTCTAAAAATATTGTTTCGTCAGCTTTATGTGTTGTTTTAAAAAGGACGCCATCTATTGAGGCCTACACACACACACACTAACAAATCACGCCTATATCCGTGGCGGGGTAGGCAGAGCGTTAACGACCGTAAAATTATGGTCTTTATCGCCACATCTAACAATATTTGAGGGTCGTTTTAGATAAGTAATATATCACAGCCTGTCGCCTAAAACTGCAATACAAACAAAACCCTCGAGTCCCTTAGTCGACTTCAACTACACCCACTGGAAAGAAATGGGCTGATGCTATTCTAAGCCGGCATCACACGGCACTTCTAAGCCGACATCACATGGCACCAGAGGCCCCAAAAACAACTAAAACCTAACGAGCTCCAAGCCAGACAATATGGCGCCCCACGCCGGGAAGGCACATCAAAAGGAAGGACAACAAATCAATAGAGAAGATGAATAAGAGTGCTCTGCCAGCTTATGACTTCCTAGTAATTTCAAACATTTGTCTGCTTGCATATGCGTATTATGACGATTTAACTGAAACACCCTCAGACTATATTACGCCCTGTGATCTACTTCTACTACTTCGCTTGACAACAAACCAATAGAGAAGATGAACGAGAGTGCTCTGTGATTTTATGACTTCCTGGTACTTGTAGAAGGGTACGACCGAAAACTTTAAAGTGGATCTATTAGCGCCAGGCGTGCACTGAATAGTTAAGAATATTTTGAAACTTGAAGTCGGACTACTTAGTACAGGATTCACTTCTTTTTGACCAAGATTTAAAAAAGAAAATTACGATCTAACAATGTATTAATCTACCATTTCAGTAACAGCTTCCTAGAGAGGATTTATCCAGAAATAGTAGATAGGTAACAAGCCAATCGGAATGTTTGTATTGCATTTCTAAAAGTAAAGTTAGATATAAAACACTTATTAAAGGTAAATACGAGGCAAACTCCTCCTACAATCGGAACCCATAACCTCCTTCCTTGGAGGTTTAAGTGTAGGTACGTAATATCCTTCCGTCTTGGTGACCTTAGAGCCTAGAATAGAATAGAAGTATAGAAAAACGTTTATTACAGAAAACAGTGTAAGCAAACGTTTACAGCGACGAAGAAAGAAAGAAAACAGTACCTACCAATGAAGTATACAAAATAAAAGTTTACGTACACTGCTCAGGGAAAACTCAGCATGTTGTTGCAAAGAGTTGACGAACTCTAAGGCTTAGACGGACTGCTTCGTTTGTAAAAAATCTCCAAGGAAATACATAGTGCTTTATGGCACGAAAATAGCCGTTCTTATGAAAGGCAGAAGGAAGTGAACATATCATGAACATAATCCGACCATTACGCCTAAGCAGTGAAAGAGTTGTGGCCCTACAAAACACTGTCAAATGTATTAACTCATAAAAATGCGTCAACACGTTCGTAATGACTGTTAATGGAATCAACTGGTCGTTTCTAGTTCAAATGATATGACCATCTGATGAGCTCAGTGTGAGGGGAACACTATAAGGTATGTTTGGGACTGCATAAACTTTCAAGGACGTGACATAAAACTGAACATTTCTTGAGTTATTTTTTTCGTGTTTCGAAACGTCGCTTTTCAAAGATGTTAGGTATCTTCGTGTCTTTTAAAAGTGTCTGCAATGCAACTATAGGTACTCGTCAGAATGTTTTATCAGGTCTAAATATGCGTTATCAACTCATTCATTCCGCGCTTTATCATCTTACCAGCCCACATGGACCCACTACTGGGTCTGTCTACCAGCAACGGTCGCTATGTCGTCCGTCCATCTAGCGGGTGGACTGCCAACTGGACGCTTGTTTGTTCTCGGCCGCCACTCTGGTCCGCGCTTAGGCCCTACGAAACATTATAATCTTGAAATGTACATAATTATAATGTACATCGCGAAAGTCTGACACCAAAGTTTAAGAACCTACGCAAAAGCGCCATTGAGAACCATTGAGCTTACCTTCGTACTCTATTCGTCAAGTCTAAGAAGTAAATCAATTTAATTGGTTCATTCGCAAGCAAAAAAAAACCGTTGATTGATGTCTATTACCAGTCGAAAGGGCTTGGAAGGTGAACTGGGCAATTACTGTTTTTATCATCTGATAATGGCGTGGTTGAAATATTGAGATTGCTAGGATGATGATGACGGGTAATTGACTGATAATTTATGAAGTAGGGCCCACCCAGCGGTTCCACGCGCTGACTTCTGTGGGAATATATTTTCCCGTGGTAAAAAACCTAACAGACTGCTCCTTCTTCTCTAAAAGTCGTGACTCTAACTGCCGCCTTCATCAAGTACACTCACACCAGAGTTCATCGGGTCGTTGGACGACTCGGTGTCCCACACGAAAAGAAGAAGATTAAATTCTTCCTTCGATGGATATTCTATGGAATACATATTAATTGTCACAAGTGTCTATAAAGTACGTTTTTATTCAAAGCACAAATAGAAGGCTTATACGCGGCCACATTTAGACTGGCCAATATCTGCCCCCCAACCCGCCCCCCTTATCTGTGTCTGGTATGATGAATAGACCGGCCCTCATCCTCACACCATCATGATTATGTCATGACTTTGACAACAGTATTTCCAGTCGCCAACACATGACAAAAACTCCAGTTGTCGCGTCGTTTTTGTCACCAATTCGTCGAAGTAAGTCTAATTCCCAGCAGAACCATTGAAGCGTGCCTTTCAATTAGGCTGACATTTTTTACTCAATTGCGTTATATCGATGATAATGAGCGCTCATTGTGTTATAGCAAAAATGTTTGGAATTCATGCTCCAACTTGATAGGTCTAAGAGGCCAACTTATACAGGTGTTCCATAATGTTATTAAGAGTTAGTAATAGTGTTCCAGGTGTTCCATAATGTTATTAAGAGTTGACCACACTATACTCAAAAACAGTTGTACTAACTTCGCCTCTATTTACCCAGCCTGCGCTGCGGTCGATACCACACTTATAATTCTACGTGCGTCTGTATAACGGTGTTTTACAATAGGTGTATAATTGCGGTTTCATGGTGTTTGTGTTAGTGAGCATCACACTGGACAATAACATGAAAGTAGGGTATTGTACTGTGTGATGTGTTTTTGTGTAATTGAAGTAGCCTTACCGCCAGATGTTTTATTTTTGTCGAGGTAGATATGTATGAATACATGTACATTTTTTATCTTCTGTTGTTTGAAACACCGGAACAACTGACGTGTTTGTATAACGACCAGTACCTTTCGTGACAAAAGCTTAACCAGGACAAACGCTTAACGTGCCCTCCTAAGCACGGATACATCTTTCTTACCAAACTGACAACGAATTCAGTCATAAATATCACTTTGTAGGTGCCCCCGGGAATCTATCCGTGATATTACACCAGTTAAGATGTCATTACTTAGACCCTTGGCTTTGTCTTAGTACTGGACTTTAATAGGAAAACTGGCACCACCACAGCTAAAAAATGACTGGAAAGCTAGCATATTTATGTAACAGTACTAGCTTAGTCAAACAGCTGCGGAGTGCGGCACGCGCGGCAATTACTCGCTTACAATAGGAAGGAATGCCGCGCGACAGAACGCCCCACTCGGCATACCGTAGGGCTTACGTGGTATGAGTGTGTCTGAGTGCCTGGAGTGATTGAGAGCTAGTAGAGTTTCGTAGGTTAAGTGTGGAAGCCTTAAGTTGAAACAGTAACTAGTTCTAACTTAACGATGGCAATTCAAGCCTCAATTCTGCCTTGTTTGTGCTTTGACCGATAACTTAATGAACCTTATTGCTCCACCCACTCGCCTGAAATAAGCCTATGTCCAGTAGAAAACTACGTGTTTTTATATGCGATTAAAGAAAGTTCAACAGGGATTGAAAAGGGAATGTTAAAGTGGTTTGGTCATGTTGAGAGAATGAATGAAAGGAGATTAACGAAAGAGATATATAAGTCGAGTGTTAGTGGAAATGTGGGAAGGGAAATGCCGCGAAGAACCTAGCTGGCCCAAATCGGGAACGTTTTAAAGAAAGGTCAGGTCAGAAGTACCCTAAACCTACTAGGGTGCATAAAAACTGATGAATGTAGAAGTAGCGAAAGAAGTATGCCAAGATCGTAGCAAGTGGAAGGAAATAGTCTCTGCGTACCCCAATGGGAAATAGGCGTGATTTATGTGTATGTTTGTAGAAAGCTCGACAAACAGAATGGACATTGAATTTAACAAACACATCATCCATGTACAAACGCCTCTCGTACCTAATTACCACACGTGCAGTCACAGTAGGGAGGAACAGAACACGACGATGACAAAGCGAAGTGAGACCGACTAATTAATTGCACCTATTCCATAATTGCATAGCTGGTGCATGCAGGGTGAAAAGGCGCATTGGTAGTGCGACTGCCTGTGACGCAGAAGGTTCCGGGTTCGATTCTCGGTGGGTCACTCACAAAGTTGACATTTATTACTTTGTGAATTTGTTCCCAGTCTGGTTAGGACATTGCGGCCTGAACCACACGATTGTCCGTAAGTGAGATGGTTCCGTGTTTCGGATGGCACGTTAAGCCGTAGGTCCCGGTGGCTGTCTATGATTACTTAGACGGCGGTCGTTACTTGTAGAAGGAAGGCGGTTGAAAAATTCTGACACTAGGGTTCACTAGTTCTTTGGACGACTCGGTGTCCCACACGAAAAGAGAGAGAGAGAGTGACTCTTAAATTTGAAAAAAAAATTACGAATTTTTCGTGTATTTTTTTTGTGGAGTAATAAGTATTCATCTGACACCCTGTATTTGCATATTGGGTGCATCGCTGCTCATATGCAATTATGCATAATATACATGGACTACTCTACTTCGCCTATCAACTCGTGTTGGCGGAGGATAAAGTTATTTAGGACAACTTTTCCTGTGTAATAACATCCCTGCGATAACATAATTTGTTATTTATATTGCACTAGCGGCAACTGCAACTCATTTTCCCGTGGGAATAAGATGTTTTCCTGGTAAGTTTTATACATAAAAACCCTCCTTTTGAATCAGTCGTACCTATTAAAAAAACCTTCTTCAAAATCCGTTGTGTAGTTTTGAAGATTTAAGCATACAGACAGACGCGAAAAGCGACTTTGCTTTATACTATGTAGTGATTCATAAGTAACGCTACAGTACCTGGATTTATTTCTTCCCCTCTTCACAAGCTTGAAAGCTTGAAAATGTCAGACGTGGCGATAGCGGCCGTATTCTTGCGACTGTTAGCGCTCTGCCTACCCCGCAAGGGATAAAGGCGTGATATATGTATGTTTGTATGTTCACAAGCTTCTTTTACATACATACACTTACACAAATCACGCCTTCATCTCTTCCGAGGTAGGCAGAGCGTTAACAATCGTAAAATTACGGTCGTTATCGCCACGTCTGACAAGTATTGAGGGCCCTCTTCGATGATACATGTATCACTAGTGACACGTTGTCAGCCTGCCGCCTAAAATTGTTAAACACATGAAACCCTCGAGTCCCTTAGTTGCCTTTTACAACACCCACGGGAAGAAATGGGGTGACGCTATTCTAAGCCAGCATCACACGGCAAATCTTCTTGTGATATTTCTGGAACCACTGAGACGCGCAAAAATAAAGAGGTTGTGTTGCTTGGGCATTGCGTAACCAGGTGATTGAACCCCGGTGCGTACTCTAGAGGCGCGGGCGCAGGGGCACCGCGAACGTGCGAAGCGAATCGGCGTACTGCGCGCGGTGCGGCGCGGCTTCTGACACCGATTGTCAGATACTCCGACTGTACAAACTTTCAGGGATGTAAACTTCTAATTACATGATGTAAAAATATTAGCGGCAAATATTTTAAGGGGTGAACCAGCCCATGAAAATGAACAACTTTCCCCAAGAAACGTAGGTCGAAGTATGAAAAAAAGTTTTTGACTTCCCATACAAATTGACTCGGTCGGTTGGTAATTTTGTATGGGAGGTTTGAATAGGCCATATTTGACAGCTGTCAAACCCGTACTAAAGGACATGTCAACAAAGAAAAAAAGACCTTATGTCATGGCATTAACATGATTTTGACAGCTGTAAAATATGGTCTAATCGAACGGCCCTCCTTTAGTCATACAACAAAATCGTGTTGAAACCGCTGTCAGAAGCCAATGCGCGCTATCACCACTACTCCTATAACTTACACACAATAGAAGTAAACACGTACTAAGAGGCTGTATTGTATAGTGTGAATGTGAACGGGCATGGAGCTTGAGGTCGCAGGTTTGATTAGCTTTTCGATGGCTCAGAAACGTGAGTCCAGGAAATGAAAGAAGTAACTTAGGCCCGTATTTATAAACCGCACTCAACTCTGAGATCGATCTTGAGTGCGACTTTTGAGATGCTATTGGATCGCTCTTGAGATCGATCTCAAAATTGAGTGCAAATATGGATTTAAATGATTGTGGCGTGTGGTGCCGACTTCGAATAGCATCACCCCATTTCTAATTTTGCCATCCGCCGGCTTCTGGCCAAAATCCTAGGATTTCGGCCGAATACTGTTTCCGACTCTTTACTGCGACATACTCTTTTGTAATATATACCACTCGCAACACAAGCTGAATGAAGACCTTTTTAATTAACCCTAAACTAAAAAATTATAATGTAAGTACCTATTATTGGTACCTGTTGTGACTTAAATAAAAGTATTTTCTTTCTTTCTTTCTAACATACTCTATCGAACTAAAACGATGTAACATTAGTAGGTTACACGGGCTGCGTACGCGACGGCAATGGAATTGATACCACTATTGTATGCGGATGCTAATGTACTGCCTTTAGAGGAAGTTATGATACAGTCAGATGATATCAAAATGGTCAGTCTGTTGCTGACAGTTACCAATTGCTTCTAACAAGGACACAGTATACGAGGAGTAAGAGACAGGTCCCTGACTCAAATCACTTTCATTTCATTTTACTTCCTGAAATATTTCTTACTTCTGCCGTGTGATGCCGGCTTAGAATAGCATCACCCCATTTACTACCCGTGGGTGTCGTAAGAGGCGACTTAGGGACTTGAGGTTTTTAGGTGTATTACAACCAGTGTTGGGCGTAATTAAATAATTCTTTATTTCAAATAATAATTCAAATAAATTTATTTCAAATAACGTAATTTGTAATTGATTTATTTCAGAATTAATTTATTTCAAATAGTCAATTATTATTATTATTTCAAATACTTTATTTTTTATTTGTAATTGATCAAATACGTTACGAGTTAAGTTACGATACAGAGTGTAATTGTATCAAAACCCTTTAAATTGATATTGAAAGTACTTAACCTAATGAATACAATTATTAACTTTTTTAAATGAAATGAAAAATATCCAAAATAATACGTTAAACATTCCCAAACATTGTGTTTTTAAGATTGTGAATTGTTAGGAATATTATCTTTCTTAAATAATTAAAAATACCGTACTGAAACTTATCAACAAAAAATGATTATTTGAAAAGCGTTAAATCGTTTGTTTTTATTACGGAAGAGACATGCAAAATACAATATCTCCAACAAAAGTAAATACAAATAAAAAATACTTAATTAATACTATTAATAACTTTACGAATATCAATTACACGTCCTAAATTTATTTAAATTACAAAATACGGAATAATTATTTGAAATAAATGCATTTGAAATAAAATAATTACAATTGAATGTATTTCAAAATACAGTTATTTGAAATAAATTATTTCAAATAATTATTTCTTTATTTGCATTTCAAATAAATTTAGCCCAACACTGATTACAACTTATAGGCGACAGGCCGACAACCTGTCACTATAGTGATACACAAATATATCTCAAACGGCCCTCTATATTTGTCAGACGTGGCGACATCGACTGTATTATTGCGGCCGTTAGCGCTCTGCCTACCCCGTAAGGGATAAATAATAATAATAATAATAATTTCCAGAACTGAATCATATATCAGAGCAAAGACTAGCAGATCAGATTCGAGTCATACACAGGAATAATAGAATAGCAGGACCAGATAGAGAACGAATTAAACAATCAGTTGCGCTAACAAACCCGATAACTACAAACAATGCAAGTGAACAGAACTATATCAACCAGAACGCAGAATCAGAACTACTCCCAAATACACAAGCGACCAACAATTCACAAATACCCACAGATGATTGCATTACAACATCCACTCTACACACTCAATTGACATCCACACAACAAACTAACACCTCATCATTAAATTCAACAAACCCCCTAGGGATAAGTGAACATATTCAAACACAAGATACCGAAGTTGAAACCGTAATAGACCCGATTGATTACCGTAAAATAGAACACACGTTTAAAGAAATGATCGTTAAATACACAGGTACGGACCCAATTTTAAGACCAATCATTCCTAAAATTCAGACTACACGTAAAATAGTAAAAACAATCAATACTTTAAACGAAATACTTGAAACCTACGTACAAAATGAACCAACAACCAACATACAAGAAATACACGAGATTCTATACTGCGCAGCTATTACTGTAACGTCAATACATAGTAAACCACAAAAACAACCTATCAACACTACTAGAAAAACAGAAGAGCAAAAGAAACCACACTGGGAAAGACGGATAGAAAACAGGATAACAAAACTACGTAAAGAAATAGGACAACTCACTCAATATTTAAATGGAAAGTTAACACAAAAAAATCAAATGAAAATAAATCCTAACAACAGTAATAGAGACGAAATCATTAACAGATTAGATCAAAATAAACAAAAACTTCAAGCCACCTCAAAAAGACTACGCCGATTAAAAATAAGCAACCAAAGGAGAAAAGATAATCAACTCTTTAACACTAACCAAAAAATATTTTATCAAAATCTTAGTACAAAACAAACACAAATTACGCATCCTCCAAATATAGGCGATGTCCAGCAGTATTGGGAAAACCTTTGGTCAAAACCAGTCCAACACAATTCGCACTCATCATGGAGCAATATAGAAGAGCAAGAAACTGATAACATTGAAACAATGCCAGAACTAACAATAGTTAAAGAAGATGTTACTCAAGCTATAAAGAAAACCCTAAACTGGAAAGCCCCTGGCTCTGACAAAATTCAAAACTACTGGATCAAGTATTTCACAGCCTTACACGAGCACATCGCGAACGCACTTAATCATCTAATACAAAATCCAGAAGACATGCCACCTTTTTTCACACAAGGTATTACATATTTAAAACCTAAAGACAACAACACAACAGACCCAACTAAGTACCGACCGATTACATGCCTCCCTACCATCTATAAACTACTAACATCCATAATATCATACAAACTAAACACACACATAACTCAAAACAAAATAATTCCCGAAGAACAAAAAGGCTGCAGTAAAGGCTCTAGAGGGTGCAAAGAACAGTTAGTCATCGATACTGAAATTCATAACCAGGTTAAACAGAAACACAGAAATCTTTTTTATTCTTACATAGACTACCAAAAGGCTTTTGACAGCGTCCCACACTCATGGCTTATCCATATTCTAAAGATTTACAAAGTTGATACTAAATTAGTAAAATTCCTACAGCACGCAATGAAAAACTGGACCACAAAACTGACACTACGAACAAACACAAATACGTTATCCACCCCACCTATAAAAATACTGCGTGGCATCTTCCAAGGAGACTCCCTTAGTCCACTTTGGTTTTGCCTGGCACTCAATCCTCTGTCCAGGATCTTGAACAGAACTGACTGCGGATACACAATAGACCGTGATAACAACATCAGAATTACACATCTACTTTACATGGATGACATAAAACTATATGCATCCAATCGACAACAACTGGATCAGCTCCTTCAACTTGCAGAAAAATTTAGCAGTGATATTAAAATGACGTTTGGGACAGATAAATGTAGAATCAATAGTATCATTAAGGGACAGCACAAAGAAACACACTCATTTCAACTAGAAAATCAAGATGGTACAATAAATAACATGGAGCCAAAAGAGTCTTACAAATACCTTGGTTATCTACAAACTACAGCCATAAATCACACCGAAATAAAAAATAACCTTAAAACTAAGTACAAGCAAAGACTCAATCAAATTTTAAAAACTCAGCTCTCTGCAAGAAATAAAACAAAAGCAATTAACACTTATGCTGTCCCAATTTTAACATATTCCTTTGGAATTATTAAGTGGTCTGATACCGAACTAGAAACACTAAACACCAACACAAGAACTGCATGCAATAAGCACAACATTCACCACATACACTCAGCAGTACAGAGATTCACACTCAAACGTAAACTAGGTGGCCGTGGCTTCATCGACATTAAAAACTTACACTACTCACAAATTGACAACCTACGTGCCTACTTCCTGACCAAAGCAAACGATAGCCCTCTCCATAAAGCAATAGTAAATATACAACAATCTGGAACTCCCTTACAGCTAAACAACAGCCAATTTGACCCTAAACTCAAAATTATTAAAGATACTACAAAAATAGAGACCTGGAAGGGAAAAGCATTACATGGGAAATACCCACACCAGCTAGAACAAGACCATGTTGACAAAAACGCATCATGTACATGGCTCACAAAAGGCAACATATTCGGTGAGACTGAAGGCTTCCTAGTTGCAATACAGGATCAAACAATTAAAACCCGAAATTATTCGAAATATATTTTGAAAGAATCTATACATACCGACAAATGTAGACTATGCCACCAAACAACCGAAACAATCGATCACATTACAGGCGGATGTAGTGCTTTAGCCACTAAAGAATATACCCACCGTCACGACAATGTTGCCAAACACATTCATCAGCTCCTTGCACACAAATACAAACTTCTCGACACACACACTCCATATTACAAATATACACCTAAAAGTGTACTAGAAAATAACACAGCAAAACTGTATTGGAATAGGGACATCGTTACCGACCGCACAATCCTCAGCAATAGACCGGACATCACACTCACATGTAAGGCATCCAAAACAACCTACCTAATAGACATTGCAGTTCCTAACACCCATAACCTGAAACAGAAACACACCGAAAAAATTCAAAAGTATATCCCACTAGCAGACGAAATTAAGCAGATGTGGCATCAAGAAACCGTCAAAATTATCCCTATCATCATTTCGTCAACCGGAGTTATACCAAAAACTCTTCATACCGCACTTAAACTACTCGAACTAAATAAAAACACCTATATACCACTGCAAAAATCCATAGTCCTAGACACCTGCTCTATAGTCCGCAGATTTTTAAACCCTACATCACTGACACTTCAAAATAATCAAGATATACATTCAAACAACCTTACAAATAACATTCACAACCACACATCACAAGCCACTAATCGTACACTACGACACACACACAGCTCACAAAACACAAACACATTTGATTCAGGATACTTGGCTTAAGCCCGTACCTGCATCTCAAGCACCGACCTTACGTCGAGTAAAAGAAAAACTTTTGCAAATAATAATGTCTTTATTGCAGAAAACACAGTTCCATATACAGTTCAATAGTAGGTACTTACATTAATAAATAAATAAATACAAATAGGTAGGTACATAAAATATAAAATATAAACAAACATCGTTTGGTAAATACCTAATTTTAGGCGATAGATTTCACTAATTTAGTCCAATGCGCAACCAAACCCGTACAATGCTCCGTTACTGCAGCTAACAATTTATTGTGCGAACAGAACATCGCTTTTCTGAAACGAGCCACTCTGTTACGAATCAGAGCGTCCAGACCAGCAATGCGCGCCTGGGCGAACATCTCAGAGGCACTGCAGAATCTCGGGAGACGAAATAACACCCGAAACGCATCATTATATTGCACCTTAAGCCTTCTGTATTCCTCCTTTGTATAGTTTTTCCATAGTTGTGGTGTGTACAGAGGCTGACAGTACGCAGCAAATAGAGCCGACTTAGATTTGTTCGAGCATTTATTGAAACGCCGTGCTATCATATTGGCTCGCACACAAAGTGCTCGCCGCTCCCGCTCCAGGTCCTGACTATCTCGTAAATTGTGACACACCATATGCCCCAAATACTTGAATGAGTACACCCATTCCAGTGGCGTACCTGCCAGACACACAGGAAGCGCTGAGACCTGCTTCTTTCCATCCCACGTAAACGCCATGCACACAGATTTTTTCGTATTATACAGCAGATTATGCGAGGCTGCATACTCCTCACAGGTACGTAAAAGCACCCGTAAGCCGGCAATAGAAGGACTCAGCAGCACCATGTCGTCGGCGAAACTGAGATTATTTATACATTCAGAGCCAATATGACACCCAACACGAGTGCTGCCGAGATCCTCAATCAGTTTGTTCACGTAAAGGTTGAACAGCAGGGGAGAAGTTAACCCCCCCTGCCTTACCCCGCACGTCAGCTGGAATTCAGAAGAATCTGAACCACACCACCTAACCAGATTACTCTGATTGCTGTACCAGGCCGCAAGCAACCCAATGCACGAAGAAGGCACACCAGACTCGTCTAGTTTTTTCCAAAGTAGACTATAATTTACACGGTCGAAGGCACGACTGAGATCTAAAAAGCACGCAAATACAGTTGTATTTCGGCTAAGATAGTGCTGGATTGTTTGTTTCATAGTGAAGATCGCACCGTCTGTTGATCCACCCTTCTGGAAACCAAATTGTGCATCATGCACGTGGACATGCTGAGAAAGTATTCCCAGCAATATCGAGTCATATAACTTTGCACAACAGGTAGCCAGGGAAATCGGGCGATAGTTTGAACTATCAGTCAGGCTACTAGTTTTACTCTTGACGATGGGTATTATCACCGTTTTTAACATTTCCTTTGGTAAATAAGCATGATGAAGACATGCATTAAAAAGGACAGACAGAAAGACTCATCCATTCAGAGCGCGCGCGCCGCGCAATGGAATGCGCATCTCGCACGTACTCATTCCAACCCGGAACCGGTTCCGCGCTATCCTGCCCGCGCGTCCGTCTCCTAGATGCACGCAGCAATCTACCTATGAAATCACAGTACAGGCTATCAATTAACGCCCTGTGATCTGTGCACTGACAAGGACCGTCGTCACACTTACAATCGCACAGCTCACGTAACATCGGCCAGTCCAGCATACTTAAGTACTTCGAACACTGAGCCGCGTAATATTCACATTGTTTACCATTTCTTTTACCCCACTTCGATGAATAGTCGGGAAGACGCGCATCCGTAGAATCCGACGCAGCCGGCCCTGAACCATTACCCAGATCAAAGTCAAAGTCGCAAATGAGAAACAAAGGTTTGTGATCGGACCACATCACATCCTCAAAAGCATAGATCTCGGAGATGCTGGCCAGAGCCAATGGTGTGGTTATGCAATGATCTAGCCAAGTCTTAGCCCTGCTGTCCTGAAATGTAAATATTTCTTTTTCTTTAGAACGCAAGATATCATAATCAGCGCATGATAAGTCATTTTCCTTGCAAAAACTTACCAACTCCCTACCAAAAAGAGTGCCTAAACCAATATTTGCATTATAGTCCCCTAAAACATAAGCATAGTTTATATCATATTCTTGAATAATAGACTGAACCATGCTCAATATCGAAGTAAAATCTGGCAGATAAACTTCTTTACACTGGGGCATATAAACGGACACAAATAAAGGCGTGATATATGTATGTAATGTTTCTTACGAGAAGTTGTTCAGTTTCATTATCTGCATGCATCCTATCATCAGTATTCAGAGACCTGTCTTTTACTCCTTACATTTACTTGCCGTGCCCTCCAGAGCACGGACGCTCTCTCTAACTAAGAGGTCAAACCGCTCCCATATAAGCTGAATATGGCCTAAAATGGATTGAGGCTTCCGAAACAAGCTTTCTCCAATGATCCCTGTGTCATCTCCTGATAGTTTTTGACTTAAATAAAACCTCAGCCTAGTTAATGATCGCGACCGTTCAGTTGACGAACGATGTGGTGCAGTGGTAGTGCGACTGCCTGTGACGCAGAAGACTCCGGGTTCGATTCTCGGTGGGGCACTCACAAAGTTGATATTTATCACTCCGTGAATCCATATTAAAACCGCACCTCCAAAATTACCTTTCAATAAAATATGGCGCTACTAAACAAGAATTATCGTCCTCATGTTCTATAGGCTTTCCAGCCTAGCTTAGCATCATAGAGCTACTTACTCTACATTTCTAAATCGGTATCTAAAACACGAAAACCAATTGTTAACAAGAGCCATTCACCGCAGCCATATTAGGGCGCCTAAATTGAATAAACCGATGCATAATCATGTAAATCGGTCATTTGAAAGCCACACCATAAACAACAGCAAACGGTACACTTAGTAAAACGTTTGAGTATAGATTACCGCAAAAGGCAGTGCAATTAGCATATGCTTACGATTTTATTTCCATAGCCGGCGCAAGCGCCGATCGTGTAACCTAGAAATGTGAAATATGTACCTGCTTACGTCGTAAGAACATTATTTGCTGGTCACTTCAAATAAGAATAGGTATCTAACGTATTATTTCGTGTGTATGTCCAGCAAAGTGATCTGATCTATGTTTTTTACCAGTCTCTTCTGTTTTCGTATAACCGAGTCGTCCAGGGACCCGATGAACCCAGTGTCCTAATTTTTCAACCACCTTCTACAAGTAGCAGGCTTCTGACATGGTTGTGTAACGACCGCCGTCTTAGTGATAATAGACAGCAACCGGGACCTACGGCTTAATGTACTATCGGAAACACGGAACAATATAAACACGTGTTTTTATGTAGTCTAGTGTTCTCAAATTTTGCCTTATTCGTCAAGATACTTGACGATTTCAATAAAGCAAGTCAGCAGCAGTGATAATCCAGTTGTCTATGCCGATTCAACAACTTGTCATCATTCTGATACTCGCATAAACAACGTTTTAGACCGCCTTTCAAACCACATCACGCTTGATTGAGTTTTCTACTTTCTGTAACATTCGATATAAGTTTTCCATCGACGGCATCGCGCTCCAAGATCTGCCGGAAGTCCACTCAGCCGTGAACGAGAGGTCAGCGCAGGGCTTTCAACTGTGGAGTACCTAGGAGTACCTAGCTGGCTGGACGGGAGGTTTCTTGTCATTTGATCCACTATTGGCTAGCACTCACTTATACTTCGGTTTTTTAAAGAAGTAGTAAACATTGATTGTCAACATGAGGTTCTTAAGGAGCGTCGGTGGCCAAGTGGTTAGGACACCAGTCTTACAATCGTGAGACCCGAGTTCGATCTCCGCCATGTACCAATGTGTTTTACTCACGTACATTTATCGTGTGCTCTTACGGTGAAGGAAAAACATCGTGATGAAATCTACATTCGAATAAAAAATGAATTCATATGATTTTCGAATGTCACTTAAAATAGGATTCGGACCAGGCTAGCCTTCTGGTTGCAGAGGTCAGATCGCAGTCGCTCTGTGTAATAACTTGGTTTCACGTCAAATCCCCTAGGTAACCGACCCCGACAAAGAACGATATAATGCAAGGAGAATGATGATGATGAGATTCTTAAAATCATGAGTCAACAGCTTCTATTGATGATCGTTATCCTAAAGTATCGCAAACTCTGTTTGAATCATACGTCTATATCAAGGTATTTTAGCCAGCTCTCTGCGCCAGGAGTGTACTTGTGCAGATCGGCTATACCACCGGGAAAATAGCGAAGTGGACATTCGCTTACAACGTGGGACAAGGTTTGGTTAGGGGCTTCCGCAATCGCATTATGGTGACTCCTCCTGGGTTTAAACCCTTATTGAACAGTACATAATGACATGAACAGGGGACTGATTATCTAACTTTCATGCCGATCTATACAGATGAGAAGAGCCGATCAATTTTATTTGGAAAAATTGCGTCACTATGGGCCTGATCTGTCAAATAGCGTCGCTATTGGCTTGCGACCAAAGCGATGAAAGTTAGCCATTCAGCCCGCTGGTCTATCCAGGGCGTCTAAGCTAGCCAGGAAGTATCGAGCTATTGCCGCATGCTTGCCAAGTGAACTGAAAACCACTGCTGCATTATTGCTTCACTGCATCTCAGTGATCAATAACTTCCTTTGTAGTCTAGTAGTCTGAGCGAGCTTTCGCCTTTGGAGGGTACAGATTCGATTCCCAGGGTGCAATCCAATGATGATGAAAAGAAAGAAAGAAAATAAAATAAATATATTTCAGTTAACACAACACAACAACAAAGGGAAAATTTAAAACAGTCAATTATATTAGGAACATGTTATGTACCGAAAATGGACCTCACTCAGCATATGCGGCAGACAGCAGTAGCCATCTACAGCGCTGGTATTCTGTGAGACCATTATGAGGTTAGGTTTACACTGGACGGAGAATACACATAAATTATTTCCAAAAGAACATGCATATTAATATTAAAGAACATTCATATTAAAATGTTTGAAATTGTAAACGAGGGAGGTACAAAACTGATATGTACCACTGTCTAAAGTTCCCAGTTTAGTAAGATCATGCTGGTTGAATGATTGTCTGCAATAGGTCATTTGTAGACTTCATTCGAAGACACAAAAGTCACAAAATTGAGGCTTTATTATGATACTCTCAGTTCACTGTTTAAAAGCAAATTATTCACTCATTGGACAGGTAACAAACATCTTTGGTTTTTATTTTAGGCGTGGTTGCGCAGAAATGATAAACAATAGACCTTTTGAAACTCTTTATGAATGGAGTTTTTGGACGAAGTGACAAGCTATCAATTCTACAATTAGCACCGATTGCAGAGGTTGTTCTTGTAATCAATCAACGTTGTAAGTAACAATCAACCTATTGAATGTTAAATCAACTTTATTGTTTGTTAGCATTCTTGATTACGTTGAGAAGGTGCCTGACATTGACTGATGCTAGAGAGAGCAAAAGACCATACCTAACCTAAGTAAATAATTATTTCTTACTATTATCAGCTATGATAATTATTTTCTAAACAAGGCGAAGGCATTAGTAATTCTGAACGTCTATGAAGATTTTATATCTACATATTTACATAAATCACTCCTTTATCCCTTGCGGGGTTGGCAGAGCGTTAACGATGGTAAAGTTGCGGTCTTTATCGCCACGTCTGACAAGTTTTGAGGGCCTTTTCGATGATACATGTATCACTGTAGTGACAGGTTGTCAGCCTGTCGCCTAAAATTGTAACACACATGTAACCCTCGAGTCCCTTAGTTGCCTTTTACAACACCCGCGGGAAGAAATGGGCTGATGCTGTACTAAGCCGGCATCACACAGCATTTTATATCTCCTGTTCAAAATTGATCACTTTTTGAAATATTCAAAATCTGTGCACACCGTCTAGTACGTTTATGGCTTAAGGCATTAGATAGAAGATAGAAACTCACGTCTCACTATTACAGTTTTGGCAGGAAACCTGGATCGTATCTTACATCCGCCGGTTACATTCGAAGGTTATATTCAACTTCTTGCCAAGTCATAATATAACTTGTACTTGGAGATGAACTAGGTACCTAATATAAGGTGTAAAAATATTAGCCGCAAATATTTGCAGGGGTGAACCAGTCCATGAAACTGAACAACTTTCCTCAAGAAACTTAGGTAGAAATATTAAACAATTTTTGGACCTTCCCTCAAAAAATTCGTCTTCGTCGACCGTTCGTCCCATACGACTTCGTCGGTCGGTAATTTTGTATGGGAGGTCAAAATTATTTTTTTTATATTTCGACCTATGGTCCTTGGAGAAAGTTGTTCAGGTTCATGGGCTGGTTCACCCCTTAACATATTTGCAGCAAATTTTTTACACCCTGTATATGCAAGAGGGAATTGCGAAGCAAATGTTTCGCTAGCTTGTGAATTGGTGTAAGTTTCATTCGCAAATCATCAAGCTCTAAGAAAAGTTGATCTAAAAAAAAAAATTCTGATATCCTCACAAAGTCACCTGTCGGTTTCTGCTGCGCAACTGCCATTCCAGAACCGTCCAAAAAGTAAAACAAAAAAATCAAGTGTAACCGTCCAAAAAGTATTCCATACCCATACACAAAACGCGCCTTTATCCCTTCTGTTGTCGTTATCGCCATATCTGACAAGTGTTGAGGGCCCTTTCAGATCATTCGTGTATGTAGTGACAGGTTGTCGGCCTGTCGCCTAAAGTTGTAATTGTAATACACATGAAACCCTCAAGTCCCTTACAACACCCGCAGTAAGAAACGGGGTGATGCTATTCTAAGCCGGCATCACACGGCATTCGAAATGGGGTGATGGTATACGATGACGTGATAAGAAAGGCTCGCCAATGTGACCCGTGATCATGCCCCGCTATCGTGCGTTTCGTATGCGCGGCATGCCACCAATACTTGCATACAATCGCGCAGGCAGCGTTTACAGTTAGGTCAGAGTTTAGCGCTGGAATCATTGACCATCGTTTGATACAGGGAGGACAAAGGGTCCAGAAAACGCTTAACAACAAAAAGCAGAGTCAGTACTACAAGTAACAGCAATAGTAATAATATATTAAATCTGTCCGAGCGGATTTCGGCTACAGCGACTGCTGGAGAGGCTCAGCAGCTGGCGTCTCGTTGGTCCGCGCGATCGTGTGCTCGCATGTGGCTGCAGTAGCTTATTTCGGCCTTAAAGGTCCTTGAGCACTTCGAACAAGTGAGCACGCCGCCACTATAGTGGTATGTTACCACCTTTGGTGGTCTGGCTTTTAACTCGTTTCTTTTAGCGTTGAGTTCGCCTTGGCGCAATTTTTGAAAAGCGTCGATATTTTGCCTGACAAGACATCACTAACAGAAGTTCTATAACGCTTGTGGCTTTGCTACTGAGAGAAGCCAATGTAGACAACTTTGACCACGACAGACTTACCCATCATGACCACCAGATGCCTGCCTTTACTCAAATAAAGCATGACAGAGACTTTGAAAGACTTCTGTACAAAGTCCTGACTTACTTAAAAATGAGATGAATGAATGAAATGAACGAATCGTCCCGGAGATTCTAGATTCTATGGAACTTGGTTGAGGCAACGAAGACGATTATTTTCGTTCTAACGTATTTAATATTAATAGGTCAAATAGGGAAAAATTAGACTAGCGGGTAACTTCTGACATGGTCGTCACCAGCAACTATGAACCAGCTATAACGTTGTAACTGGTTGAAAACTTTGAACTTTACATTTATCAACTAGTTATAACGTTATAGGCTTATAGCTGGCTCAAAAAAGTTGGTGTCGACCATGTCCCAAGTTACCCGCTAGTCTCATTTTCCCCCATTTGAATGTACTAAAAAAGCTAAAAAATCTGATGGTAAAATATTGTACCATGTAACGTACCTAATGTAATGATACCGGTAATAATATTGTATTCTGTTACATATTACTCTTATTACTCTTACAACACAACTTTTAACAGTCTCAACTCAACCATTGTAGACCAGGCTCCAGTTATGTAGTTATGTATTACAGTTTGTAACAATACAAGTAACGGACATGTCGTCAATATAGAGTAGAGACAACTATACTGTTTTGTCGTGTTAGCGGTCAGCATGACCACATTTGTCTTCATTGAATTGATACTCTGTGGCTGTCTTGCTTACTATGCCATTATTTGTTGGTGGCCATTGCACGAATAAGGTCTGAGCTTTGGTCTTACTATAAGGTAAAATTGGTATTTATCACTTGTGAATTTGTTCCCAGTCTGGTTAGGACATTGCGGGCTGAACCACCAGATTATCCGTAAGTAAGATGGTTCCGTGTTTCGGACAGCACGTTAAGCCGTAGGTCCCGGTTGCTGTCTATGATCACTAAGACGGCGGTCGTTACACAACCATGTCAGGAGCCTGCTACTTGTAGAAGGCGGTTGAAAAATTCTGACAGTAGGGTTTATCGGGTCGTTGGACGGCTCTGTGTCTCACACGAAAAGAGAAAGAGAGAGAGAAAGTACTTACCTACAATATGGTTTATACGTCAATTTTAGAGAGTATACGAACGACCAGGTGGCAGTGATGTAAACCATCCTTTGTATTACTACCTGACAGGACAGCAGCTTTTCGTCGACTTGATGTCCCACGCGACAGACACAAGAAGACGAAACGGCTCAGTCTTCAAAGTTATAACCAAACTGTGAACAACGTCACAAAGTGATAAATTAGTATCTAAACGGATCCTAGACGAAAGTCAAACCACTAGATATCGCCATTTGAAATTAATAAAATGTCTTTCTGTTTGAAGTAGCAAATTAGGAGATTTTCAGTTCAACAAATGACTTTAATTTGTCCAATTTTCGAAGCAACTATTTCGGGTTCGTCAAGATTCCTACCGTGAAGACTTGTTTGCTTCGATAACTAGAATAACACACTCAGTGAAAATGACAATGAAATGCAATCATTCACGGTCCAGTGCGTGCGAAATAAGAGTGAATGTAGTTCTCTGAAATGTTACATCTACATTCACTACTAAGAGAGCAGCTGGATGGCGAAAACGGGAGATCGTGCCTTGTGGCGTACTATAGGGGGCAGTCCAGCAGTGAACTCTTAAAGGCCGATGTAATGTAATGCTCTGCCTACCCCGCACGGGATAAAAGCGTGATATGTGTGTGTATGTAATGTGACTCCTCATCGTCTCCCTGCACTTATCTAAATCTACACTAATATAAGAAGGAGGAAAAATCTGTGTGATTTTTGTATGTACGTAATCTTATGTAATAAACTTCCGAACTACTAGACTGATTCCGAAAATTAACCATTAAATGGCTAAGATAAGATAAATCAACAACAATAGGCTACAATATTTTTAAATAACAAAGGCTACTTTTTATATAACTAGTGGGCCGCCCAGCGTCTGCGCCCACTGCTACTCATTTTCCCGTGGGAAAAAGGTTTTCCCGGCAAGTATTATACATAGAAACCTTCCTCTGAATCACTCTATCTATTAAAAAAACCTGCATTAAAATCTGTTGTGTAGTTTAAAGATTTAAGCAAACATACAGACTGACGCGAAAAGCGACTTTGCTTTATCCTATCTAGTGATATCATTCCCATATTTCCCACTGTAATGTGATAATGTTAACTTCTCTTGTTACAGAAAATGTTCAACTTCATGAAGAAGTCGACGGTGCTGGACCCGGGAGGGGGGGAGGAGCGGGACGCGGACAAAGAGAGGAGAAAGAAAGAGAAGAAAGAGCGCAAGGAGAGGGAGAAGAGGGAGAGGATAGCCGCCGGCTTAGAGGAGCCGCTGCGGTTGGAAGAGGTATGTGAACAACTGCACAACTGTCCACTGTTGGACAAAACAAACAATCATCCTTGCTTTATCCTGTTCTCTGTCGGGGTCGGCTACCTAACCCTGGAAGGATTTGACGTGGAACCAAGTTTTTACACAAGGCGACTGCAATCTGACCTCTGCAACTCGAAGGTTAACTTGGCAGGAATCCTAGGTTAAGTCACATTCATATACCATGTAAATTCAAATTTTATTTGAATGTTAGTTTCATCACGATGTCAACTCCCCTTGATTAGGTATCGTACCCCGACAGAACGGGACAAGGCAAGGAGAATGATGACCTATATGATGTGATATTTATTTAGATAGATGATAAATCATTATAGCAAAATACCTCACACGCAGACAGTTAGTGGAATTAACTAATGCTAATAATTGCGAGCTTAAACTGTTAGACTTAATGTACGATAAACAAGCACAAATGATGACAGACGATTTATCGAAGACGCTATCTACACACGTAAGACGTGAGACACGAGACATAAGACTTGAAATGTGACACTTATTTGTGAGACGTTAGACAGCGCGACGCTCGAAACCGTTTCTACATCACTACATAGTATAAAGCAAAGTCGCTTTTCGAGTCTGTCAGTATGTATGCTTAAATCTTTAAAACTACACAACGTATTTTGATGCAATTTTTTTTATAGATAGAGTGATTCAAGAGAAAGGTTTTTATGTATAATACTTGCGAATAAAAAATCGTCATTCCCACGGGAACATAAGTTGCAGCGGACGCAGCCGCTGGGGCAGGCCGCTAGTGAATTATATGAAACAGAAGAGACACCGTTTCCAACCGTGTGACGCATATTGCATCGCTGACAGCGATAACGCGTCAAATTCTGGCGTCTCATGTCTTACATCACTCGTAATGTGACATATACAAGTTACAAATGATGACAGACCCACGATTTCTCTAACACATGCGAAGTGATAAATCTATTTGTGATAAGCATTTGGTTTTTACAATATGGCTGACGGCTATGTTAATGAGGGGAACTGTTGGAATGAATTTATCAAAGTAGGAAAGGTAATCGGAATTCTTTCCTTAGAGTATTTCTGTAGGATGAACAATCGTGCTGTGTGATGCCGTTTTAGAATAGCATCACCCCATTTCTTTCCCGCGGGTGTCGTAAGAGGTGACTAAGGGACTCGAAAAGTATTGGTGTATTAATTTTTTTAGGCGACAGGCTAACAACCTGTCACTATGGTGATACACATGTTTTCTAAAACAACCTTTGAAAACAATCCTCAAAAATGTCAGACGTGGCGATAGCGACCGTATTCTTGCCCGCTAACGCTCTGCCTACCCCGCATGGGATATAGGTGTGAAATATGTATGTGTATGTATGTATAAACAATCGGACTTATCTGCCGAATAATCCAAGCATAAGAAATAGTTGTTTGGTGTCATCTACTTGTTTGTAGAAGGCGGTTAAAAAATTCTGACACTAGGGTTCATCGGGTCGTTGTTGGACGACTAGGTATCCCACACGAAAAAGAAAAGAAGGTGTCATATAAGTACATTCACTCTTTCGGTTTCTTCACAGACCAAAGAGAGAAGGCAACTTACGACACCAATGACATCTTTGCTCTGCGGTATTTTTTCTATCTTGGCTGCTATTTTGCGATAGTATTCGTTACTTAATAGGTAATATTATTTAGTATCTTAGGAGAAAGCCTATATTATTTTTAAAAATTGTGAACATTTGGAATCTCAGGGTAACAAAGTCTACTTCACTCTATTATCCACCTACTTTTTTATACATTAATATTTATATATATTCAGGTTATCTCAAATGACTATAATTATGTTGTCTTTTGATCTCCGGAAACCTGATTCACCTGGTCAGGTGTGTATCTGTAGGCGCTACAACACTACAGTTATTCAACTCAGATAATGAAATAATACGAAAACTACTAACTAGTACACTGGAAAAACAGGATTCGCAACCTTTTTTCCGTTTTTTTCTCGTAAAACGGTTCTTTTTGTAGAATCGCCGATCGTTTACATTGATTTCTTATTCTGAGCTTTTCATTTTATGTAAGAAATGTAGGGTGTAAAAATATTAGCTGCAAATATTTAAAGGGGTGAATCAGTTTATGAAACTGAACAACCTTCCCCAAAAAACGTAGGTCGAAATATGAAAGAAATTTTTGGACCTCCCATACAAAATGTAACAGCCGAGCGAGTCAACTATATAGGAGGTCCAAAATCTTTTTCCATATTTCGCCCTATTATCCTTGCGGATGTTTTGTTCAGTTTCATGGGCTAATTCACCCCTTAAAATATTTGCAGCAATTTTTTTTACACCCGTATGTCTGAATTTGCCTATCTACGGCATAACAGAAACCTAAGAAAACTCATCAATTTCACTAATCGTACTAACATTTTCTAGCGCCAATACATACTCGTAAAAGGCAGATTTAACGAGTAATAGTACCGTAAGACGAATAATCAAGCTTCAAAGAAAAATGTACAACGATTCTTACGAATTTATGATTTGTTTACGTTCAGCTTACGAAGTAAGTATACAACTGCCTCAATTGAAGCGATCTAAATGAAATCTTAATGGTTGGTATTATCGCGAGTACTTTTTTGATGCTGATGTAGATGCCAAAATTATCTTCGTTTATTGATTTATCGTTCAATATTTTGTAAACAGCGTGAAAATAAACGAACATTTTGTTTGCTTGTATTATACTATGAACGTGCGCTGACAGTAAAAGCCGGCTTAGAAAGGCATCACCCCATGATTTTCCCGCGGCGGGTGTCGACGGATGGTTCCTTATTATTATGTGCAATTTTAGGCGACAGGTTGACAACCTGTAACTATTATGGTACACAATTTTTGTGAAGTGGCCTTCAAATATTTTTTCGAACATTGATGCTCTGCTTACCCCGTAAACTTACGGTTGAATTAAATTGACTGTACATAATTATTGGTAGAACCACTTAATTATCGCGATTTAATTAAGCGTTTTAATTTGATGACTATAAGCAAGTGTTATCGGTTTTTTTTATAGCCGAGTTAAATACTAAATTATAATGATTGTTTAATCGCAGTAATTTAGTAAGTTCAAAAGTAAATAATACTAACTATAGCTAAAAGTAAGAACGCTGCATGGTGAACAAAGAAATTACTAAGACAAGTCGTTGGACGACTCGGTGTCCCACACGAATAAAGAAGAGAACGAAGATCTAATTAATACACAACTGATGGATACCATCGTCAGCACATCGTCCTTACCATTTAAGAGATCATCTTATACTATCTACTCTTAGTATTTGTATGAAAAAAGTAGTTTAAGTTGGCCCCTTATTTGGGTAGGCTGATGTTCTCTTCTTCTTTTCTTTCTTTTTCGAGTCGTCTAAAGACCCGATTAGCCCTAGTGTCAGAATTTTTCAACCGCCTTCTACAAGTAGTCTTCTGACATGGTTGTGTAACAAGCGCCGTCTAAGTGGTCATAGACAGCACCCGCGACCTACGGATTAACATGCCATCCGAAACACGGAACTATCTTACTTACGGACAATCGGGTGGTTCAGCCCGCAATGTCCTAACCAGACTGAGAACAAAGTCATAAATATCAACTTTGTAAGTGGCCTACCGAGAATCGAACCCGAAACCTTCTGCGTCAAAGGCAGTCGCACTACCACTGCGCCACATCGGTCGTCATGGCTGACGTTCTGGCGATAGTATTCCCCTAGTACTTATAGGTAAGGTACCTGAACATCGCAATAGGTCAAACCAAATATTGCACCATCTTACATTCCACTGCTACTCTTCTTAGCTAGCTAACTGTACGCTGGCTTTGTCTGGCTTAAACAAAATAAAAAGGCGATTGTACCTTAAGGAGGAGGCTTACGTCCAGCAGTGGACTAGTGCGTGGTTCATGTACAACTTTTCCCAAGGTCGAAATATGAAAAAATCTGGAGCTCCCATACAAATTGTAGCAACCGAGCGAGTCAAAGAGTATGGGAGGTCCAATTTTTTCTCATATTCGATGTATGTTTCGTAGGGAAAGTTGTCCAGTTTCTTGGCTGATTCACCCCTTAAAATATTTGCTATAAATTTTTTTACACGCTTTATATGGAAGCGGGTGATATGCACGCACATACAATACATATCACGCCTTTATCCTTTGTGTGGTAGGTAGGAGTTAACCGGCCGCAAAATACGGTCGCTATTGCCACGTCTGACAAATAAATATATAGAGGGCCGTTTGAGATAATTTGTGTATCACTGTAGTGACAGGTTGTCAGCCTGCCGCCTAAAAATGGTTGAAACCTTGAGTGCCCTTTTCAATACAAACAAACATACTTTTTACCTAGATTTCTTATATTAAAATTTGTAAGTTTAATAAAAGGTTCCAATGGCATTTGTTGTCGCTATAGGTATCATTATTTAGCGATTGCAGAAGCGTGACATTTTGAATAATTCAAATATGGCTTAGTTGAATTAGATGTTTTCTGCAATCGCAAAATCATAAAGGTATTAGCGACGATAAATGCCAAATAAACCTTTTACTACGTAGCATTGCATTCAGATTTTAATCTAATCTTTTATTATAACTTGCGGCACGCCCATTAGGAATAAGATGTTTTCCCGGAATACAAAAAAATCTTCCTCCTTAATAACTCCATCTATTAAAAAAACTACATCAAAATCCGTCGTGTACTTTTAAAGATTTAAGCAAACATACATATATTCGAGTACATATAGATTACAGACGCGAAAAGCGACTTTGCTTTATACTACACTCGCTAGTGTAGTATAAAGCAAAGTCGCTTTTCGCGTCTGTAATCTATATCGCGCTGCCTGCCCCAGCGGCTGCACCTGCTGCAACTCATTTTCCCGTAGGAATTAGATGTTTTCCTGGCAATTTTTATATATAAAAAACTTCCTCTTGAACCACTCTATTTATAAAAAAAACTTGCATCAAAATCTGTTGTGTAGTTTTAAAGATATAAGCATACATACAGACAAAAATAGCGAATTAGCTCTTTACTATGTAGTGATTGATGTTCTGATCGTCTGATCGCGCCTGCAAAGTTTTCGTCACACCGTCTCTTACACCCAGTATATTTGACATCAGCACTCGTAATAACTTACGTTACCGTTACACTATTTTGTATAATAGTTTTTAATTAGTTTTCGTGGTCTCTTGCAATTATAATATGCTGTAATTACGTGTAATTTTAGTATCTACAGAGTTGAGATATGCCGTTATTCGTAACATACTTGAGTGAACAAACTTATTACCTTCTTTATGGGTTTTGGTCGGCAAAAAATATACGAACAAGCATCATTATTACAAAACTAAAATCTGACAGCGGTAATTAAATATATGGCGGTTAAAATCCTAGGTTAAGGTGATCCGTTTTCCATACAAAAGTCAATGGACTTACATGCTTACACAAACCAAAAATGTTGGTTGAAGTACTGATCTACAGTCCTATTTTAATGTAAAGTTTTCGCAAAATGATAGTCGTTTTTTCACGTCTCGAAATATGAAAGAATGCCCATACATGGGCTAACCATGTGTCTTGCGTAACAAAACAAATATCGCCAATTTGAGTGAAAAATAGCAACGTTAACTGTTGCACAAAACCCGGAAAATTAATAAAAATAAAATTGAAAATCTACGTTTACCTATTTTAACAAAAAAAATACTGAGGCGTAACCCTTTTCTACACTGCTTACTGAAAATAACGTATTTAGAACTAAATGCACTAAAGAGTCAAAACATCAGCACTTTTGTCTCTTTCGATGCCCAACTTTGACACTAAATAACTCCAGAACTAGTATGTTGCATAAAAATTCCCTATGCTAAAATGATAAGCAATATTAATCTTTATTATAATATAACTTTGGCTTTGATGCGATTCCTGCAAGTGTGACGCAAGACTGATGAAAAACAGGACGAGTATCCAAACAAGTTGTCATGATCCTTTAATATAAAATCACTTTTAAACTTTTTTGTATGAGAAGCCGAATTTCTTTATCATATTCCTAAAAAAAACATCAAAAATAAATTGTTTAGCTTGACGCGTAGAATACACAATTTTTCTTCTTGTTGTGTGCGAGTCGTCCAACGACCCAATAAAACCCTGGTGTCAGAACTTTACACTTAGTAAATATTATTTTCGTCCACCAATACCCTGTATCTGATATTAATAAACCAACCAATATATGTATCACTAGTGCGTGCCCGCGGCTCCGCCCGCATAGAGATCAGGTTAAATCCCGTAGCATCCCACAGGCACATTTTTTCGGGATAACAACTGTCATAATGTTTTAACCTTAGTTACCCTGTGTGCCAATTTTGATGAAAATTGGTTTAGTAGTTTTCGCGTGAAGGAGTAACAAACAAACATACAAACTTTCGCATTTATAATATTAGTAGGATTAAAACAATCTGTGTCAATAATGTAAACAATGTTATCGTTATCACTCGATTTGATAACACCTTATCGGCCATTACCGTACCTCAATAACTCACTATCTACTGATAACAACAATAAAGGTTAAGGTCGAATTAATTAAAGATGTACCGATTTCAAAAAAAGAAGGATATCAATCCTATCCCTATTGTCATTGTGTTAGTATATTTAGAAAATTTGTTGGTCTTCTGAGCAGACAGGATGTGTGACAAAATTTTATTTGGTAGATGCCACTGTGATACCGACTGAAAAAAGC
This sequence comes from Keiferia lycopersicella, assembly GCA_029255805.1. Classification (NCBI taxonomy): domain Eukaryota; kingdom Metazoa; phylum Arthropoda; class Insecta; order Lepidoptera; family Gelechiidae; genus Keiferia; species Keiferia lycopersicella. The sequence goes on along the minus strand of JARACZ010000015.1, from coordinate 272,114 downwards.
ATCACCCTAATTTACCCATGGGTTTCGTTCACAGGAATGCGTAAAAGCGCTCCCTGTAAATATCTACTGCACTGGACGCACTCTATTCAGAATGCAGTAATACCAGGAGAGATATATGCGGTGTGATGCCGGCTTAGAATAGCATCACCCCACGTCCTTCCCGCGGGTGTCGTAAGAGGCGACTAAGGGACTCGAGAGTATTAGTGTATTACAATTTTTAGGCGACAGGCTGACAACCTGTCACTATAATGATACACATTTTTTCTGAAACTACCTTGAAAAACAATCCTCAAAATTGTCAGACGGGGCGATAGCGACCATATTCTTACGGCCGTTAACGCTCTGCCTATCCTGCAAGGGATAAAGGCGTGATATAATATGTATGTGTATGCATGTATGTGCACATGTCCAGTGGTGGACCGTAGTAGTAGTAGTAGGTAGATTCGATCAAGTTTCTCTGGAGTCAAAAAAATTCACGATTGTAATAAATAACCATATTAAATCCTAATTAATATTTGGATTCTTAGATTAACTTTAATTACTTTGAAAGTTGATAAGCTTGATGCATGTTAATATCAAGAGTCGGTATCCAGAACCAACTGGTTTTGGTTCATCTATGTCACAAATTATTTGTTAGTGATACATACATAAACATATCGCGCCTTTATGTCCTGCGGGGTAGACAGAGTTTTCTTCACAGCCGTAAAAATACGGTCGCTATCGCCATACCTAACTAGTATTGAGGTCCTTTTCAGGTGATTCGCGTATCACCGTAGTGACAGGTTTTCAACCCGTCGTCGTCCTAAGTCGTAATTCATTACCTACCTAACATTTACAACCCCAAAGAGAAACACGTAAATTTAATTCCCATAATTACATTCGTCTGCGAGGCAGTAAAGTGCTCCAGAGACAGGACAGGACAATGGCCAAGCCAGTGCACTGGACTCGCTCATTATGAGGACAATACTGACGTAAACTTGAGACAATAGCATATAACTTTCAAAAAAAATATTAAAAGGCGCCGGCAATATTACGATGCCGTCAATGTATGCATAAGTTTTTGTGGGGTCTCCTCTTACTGAATCATCACTACACAAGCAAAATCGCTTCCTGCGTCTGTGCCTATGTCTGTATCATGAATGTATGCTTAGATTTTTAAAACTACATAACGGATTCTGATGCAGTTTTTTTAAATAGATAGAGTGATTCAAGAGGATTTTTATATACATGCCTGTAAAATGTTTTCCCACCCACGGGAAAACGAAGCGGGTGCAAACCCCCCTGCCAACAATGGCCTTCCTTCAGTAGCTCGGCCGTGTGATGCTGCTTAGAATAGCACCCCATTTCGTTTCCATGGGTGTCATGGGCTGACAACTTGTCACTATAGTGATACACGACATATTATCTGAAACGACCCTGAAACATTTGTCAGACGTAGCGATAACAACTGTAATGTTACGGTCGATAACGCTCGGCCTACCCCGCCAGTGATATAGGCGTGATTTGTGTTTTTATGTGTATGACGCTGTTTTGGGCAAACAGGTTGATGAGCTCTGTGCCAAGCATTGTCACAAGGAACGCTGCTGCCCAAGCTGCTGAGTTGAAACGATGCTGGCGAGTAGAACTAGGGTGATGCTGTTCTAATACAGCGGCACATGACAGGGTTGTGGACTGGCAGGTCAAATGAGCTACTTTTTAACGGTATTTTGTATGAAAATAGCAATGTATGACGTCATTCATTTCCATTTTGGTTGGCGTCAGAACACTTACTTTTATGTAATTTTTCCTTTTATTAAATCAAACTTTAAATATTTTGAAAAGTTATGAATGAAGTCCGTAGCATTTTTAGACAATAGTTTTAAGCGTACAACTTTTATGTTTTATTAATGACCCAGTCCACAACCAAATTGTTTCTTTCGTGTTTAACAAAATCTCATACAAACCTGCAACAGCATAGGTATGAATGCTGTCAAACATTGCATCATAATTTGTAGTCGGTTTCCGTCTAAACACAATGCAATTCTTTGGCCATTCATCTAGCAGATTTGTTGACAAACAAACACTAATTCCATTTGTATCTGCACTGTCAGTCTAATTAGGACGTAGGTATCAGCAAGTCTTGCTATCTGGTGTTTCAAGAACGTTAGTACTGAAATTACTGAACAGTTTCTGTTACAGAAAGTTCAAATTTAAAACTCTATTTCTACATAAAATAGAATCGACAACTCATATGACAATTGGATTTTTTTAACATTACAATACATTCTGACGAATTCATATTTCTGAACTGCTGTTTCAAACGTCAAATTGTTCCGAATTGTGAATCCTACTTTAAGCTAATTTTTGATGAATCTTAAATTTTCTTTTGAAAGCTGATCAGTTTGGGTCCAAAGATTTCAGTGTTGTTCAGTTTTAGTGCTAGTGTAATGTATAAACTGCGCAAATTAGAAACGAGTGGTATCAAATTGGGATTAGCAATACATGCTCTGGTAAGTGTGTGTTGAAGTTGTTCAGTTTCAGTTTTTGAGCTCCATGTCATGAAAAAAATTAATGTCCAGTAGTGGACAATTGAATACATAATGTATGGATATTGTACATGATTCGTGTACGAATACCAGGAGCGCATAGATGCAAACGAGTAGTGTGTTTAGCGTACCATACAGACCACATTGTTTAGCGTTTTGGCTAATTGCCGCATGACCTCCTTTCCCCACTTTTTTAATTATATTTCACACTAGCTTCCTGCTGTGTGCATATTTAATTAGTCCCATTGGGATGTTATTCACATCCGAGCTATGGAATTTAATTCCCACATAGATTTCCCATAGTTTTTAGCCCTCCGACCAGGATTGACCGATGAGTTAAAGATATCAGCTTTGCGTGATACGAGTAGCGCGATATTATAAGGATTATTTGATATGCTCTGCTGACCCATTCACCCAGTGTATTTACCACTAGAAATACAACTGAAATCGTTTTATTAGGGAATAAAAAAACGCATTATAATGTTGTCAACACCCTCTCGAAAGCCATGTATGTAGGTATGGTCCTCACTACGACTTTTTAAATAATAACTAGCGCCTCCTTGGCACGCACTTAATCTAAGAATTTCGGCCTTAAAGTGCATTGCTAGTTTTTCGTCGGTTTTAAAACTACAAGTACGCCCCTTCCATACTTAGCAGCAGCTAGCAGGATAATCTCTTAAGTTCTAGTGACCTACTCATGCACTGCACATGGATAGATCAGTGCAATCAAATTGTCGGCTCTGCAAACAACCTGTTTGGAAATTATCGCTTGCACTTTCATTGGAAGGCGCCTAGGCGTAGCAAAAGGCATAAACACTACTAGTACAGCCAGTAGCTATATACAGGATGCGAAAAAAATTGCTGCAAATATTTTAAGGGGTGAACCAGCCCATGATGGTCGTGATATAAAAAAAAATGTGGACTTTCCATACAAAATTACCGACCGACCAAGTCAATTTGTAGGGGAGGTCCAAAACGTTTTTTATATTTCAACCTATGTTCCTCGGGGAAAGTTGTTTAGTTTCATGGGCTGATTGACCCCTTAAAATATTTGCAGCTAATATTTTTACTCCTTATACAGTAATTTCCAAGCTATATTTATATTGTTGATATTTGCGGCAATGTCTATAATCTGTGGTTGTTTACACGCCGCAAACCTCGCGGTATGCGAGTTTTTGCAACACAAGGAACTTGGAAGGTTTCATCACTACACCTCTTACTCTATACCCTATTAAACCTGTCAAGACTGCTTATTGCAATGTAATAGAGATCAAGTTTGAAGAGTTCTTTGGTGTTATAAAGTTTAGCCCCTTTCGTTTCATCGGGGTATGTAGATGAATGGACGGATACCTAGTTGATTATATGATTATGGTTATATCAACATGGATAGTTGCTTATGACAGTTTTGTAACTTGCATCCTAGTCTAACAGATACTAGGTATTTTGAAAAACAACACTGTGCACAGCTTAATTTCACTCGTATATACCCACAGAGACATAAGAATTAAAATCATCTTATTACACTAAGAGTACGTCACTCTTACTATAGTAGCTGTAAGGACATTGTTAGTCAGTGCTCTTTGTCAAGTGATTTTTTTTATTTTGTAATGAGGCATAATACTGCCAATCTGTTATTGAAACTTCCCTGCATGGTGACCGCTACGTTTACAAACACTAGTCTTATCTGATCAGATCTGGTTATGGCCTTCATGCCCAATGAGCCGAATCATCGATTCATCGCATTAATGTCCGTCATTCTTGTCCGCAGGTCCGCCGCTCGCTGAAATTGCGGGGCCGCCGCAAAGAAAAGGAGAAACTGCCCTCCGGCATCACCGCCGACTACACGGCATCACTGTTCGCCCATCTCGAACAAGACTCCAATTATTCCAACTACCCGCTTATTCCAACCTCAGGCTCTAACTCAAATCTGAGCGATGAGAACAACCATTTGTCGCCAGGGTACCCCACGCAGAGCTGGAGCAAACGAGACGTTCTACAATCCGACAGCTCGGAAACCTCCTTGAACTCGCTGAACAATCCAAACAATGCCAACACCAGTCCTCGACAGCCTCCGAACTTACCGCCGATCCCACCGCGCCCACCGAAGCGCGGCATCCTCAAGGGCCCTCGCCTCAGCAACACTAGCAACAACTCCCAGCACAGCGACACAGCCCCAACCGTTGACACACCAGACTTCGTCAACGGCCAAGACCCGAACGTCCTCGCGAGAAACACTCAGCAGAATGAGGTCATTTCCTACGGCATGGCTTCATCAAAGAGCACCTCGTCCAGCGACGACATGCAGCAGCTACAGAACTTCACCAAAAAGGTCATCCACAGCCCTGTGGAGAACCAGTACAAAAACAACACTCCTTCTAAGAATTACGTTAACGTTACGATCACTACGCAAGACGTCGATGAGGCGCCGAAGACTAATGGGAACGGCTATCAAGGCGTCACTTCCACGTCCCCAAGCGCTGATTCCTTAACTGATACCACCACCAACTCCTCATTCGCTACCCCTCCATTCTCGACCTCACCTGTCGGAGAATCGCAAGGCTTCCACAGATGGTCCAGGATCAGCAACTTCGAAGACGTGTATCTTCCACTTCCACCGTTGGCTCCCCTTCAGCTACCAAAGCCGAGAGTTCTAACAATTCAGCGGCAGAAAGCACCAAGAAACGATTTCGGCTTCAGTCTCCGTCGAGCCGTGATTCAGGAACGAGTCTTTATCGGTGATTTGAAAACCCTGAACGGTCATGATGAAAATGGTGTCAATGGTGATATAAAATGCAATGGAAACATGCCCATGGTGACCAGCAAGTTGACCCACAAAGCCGTGATATTGGCTGAGCCGGGGTCGTACCCGGGGTCATCTGAGACTGGTCTGCTGCCTGGAGATAGACTGCTGGAAGTGAACGGAGTGAGCGTGGAAGGGAAGAGCAGAGAGGAAGTGATTGATTTGATCAAGAGCAGCCAGGATTCTGTCACTGTTAAGGTTAGTATTACTTACGCACTGTGTATCTGTAGTTTAAAAAAATATATGTTTATAGGTGTATTTATCTCACACACACATATACATATAACACCTTTATCCCCTGCGGGGTAGGAAAAGGTTTAAGTGCCGTAAAAATGCTGTCGCTATCGCCACGTCTGACAAATATTGAGGGTCATTTCAGATGATTCTTTAAAGCACAACTTTTACAAATTGGTTCGAATCTGTATTACGAATATTAATGATCGAGTGTAGAATAAATACTTTATGGTTCACCTATGTTACCCAAGCATGCTGTAACTCTTTAAAGGGTTTTTTTTTTAATCGGTCGAGTAGTTTCTTAGTTTATCGATTGCATACACACAAACAAAAACAAATCTTTCTCCTTCATAATGTTAGTGAAGAATACTATAAAGGATGTCATCATATTGAGTCTTGTTGTGACTTGTGAAAAGAAGTAATAGAATAGGATGTTTGCTGCTACTTGTGTTTGTTTGTTTTGTAAACAAACAAGGCATAAATGAACTATCCGTTTCCGGTAGACACGGGTAGGGTTGCAGCGATATATGAGTATATCGACGACCCAAAAATATCAATATATCAAAGAGTCATGCATAACGATCTCGAAAAATCTAAATGTATCTATCGAATTCACTTATCGGATTAAAGGCTCATCAAATACACGAAAGTGAGGAAAATATGATACTAGCTATACTTACCTATGTTTCTGAACGCATTTATGTTACTGGCCATATTTATGTTATTGGCCACATTTATGTTACTGGCCATATTTATGTCACTAGCCACATTCAGTGTTAGTTTTAGCATTAGTGTTAGTGCCGTGTGATGCCGGCTTAGAATAGCATCACCCTACATCCTTCCCGCGGGTGTCGTAAGAGGCGACTAAGGGACTCGAGAGTATTGGTGTATTGCAATTTTTAGGCGACAGGCTGACAACCTGTCACTAAATTGATACACATGTTTTCGCCCTGTCCGTTAGCGCTCTGCCTACCCTGCAAGGGATAAAGGTGTGATATATGTATGTATGTATGTAACACTGCTAGTGGCGTGTTCAAAAGTTACGAAAGGTACGTTGGGTGTGCGTGTGGCCGCAGAATTTTGAGTCCCTATTTTATTAGAAACCTATGTATATTTTTGTTAAAAAATCCCATAAAGATTTCATATAATATGCACCTTACATAGGGGAACCTTACACTGATTCACCTCTTAAAATATTTTCAGCTCATATTGAAACACCGTAATTGGATTTGCCCTGTGATGCCGGCTTAGAATAGCATCACCCCATTTCCTACCTGTGGATGTCGTAAGAAGCGACTGAGGGACTTGAGGGTTTCAGATGTACCTATCACAACTTTTAGGCGACAGGGTGACCTGTCACTATAGTGATATACAAATTTATTCAAACGGCCCTCTATATTTTGACGGCCGTTAACGCTCTGCCTACCCCGTAGGGGATGGGGGTGTGATATTTGTATGTGTGTATTGAAACACCTTATAACAGGAATAAAGGCGTGATTCGTGAATGTATGTATGTAGTATAGACCGGAGAAGCAGGTTTTTTCCGTGAGTCCGTGTCTAATTGTCTAAATGCATAGCTAATTATTCATTTAGGCAAGTCAACAAACTCCCGGTCGAATTGTTCGGTGGTTGCTCAGCGCCCACGACCGTTAACTCGCAGTTACGCGTGTTAGATATAAAGCAAAGATATAGTGTATTGTAACTATAGAATTTGTTATGAACTAACGGCCCATACGAAGCGAAGATATAGTGTTTTCTATACACTGTATTTTAACTTAATTTGTTATGATCTAGTGGCCCGCTCAGAGGTTGCGCCCACTACAACTCATTTTCCCGTGGGAATAAGATGTTTCCTGACAAGTATTTTAGGTGCGAAAACCAATGCCATTTCTAGTAGGTAAACCATTCTTAAAAAAGCTTCTTTTTTCTTTTTCGTATGAGACACCGAGTCGTCCAACGACCCAGTGAACCCTAGTGTCAGAGTTTTTCAACCGGCTTCTACAAGTAGCAGGCTTCTGACATCAAATAGACTTGTTCGCAGACTCTATTGTGAAGCTCAATAAGGAGTGTCTTAGTTTTGTTGAAAATGTTTAATATAGGGAACGTTATTTTATTTTTAAGTTTATCTGATATTATTTATATTATTATTTATTATTTAGTTTTACAGTGCATAGGCCTAAGCTGTAATGCTGTAAAATTTATTTTCAAATAAATATAAATATATAAATGGTTGTGTAACGACCGCCGTCTAAGTGATCATAGACAGCAACCGGGACCTACGGCTTAACGTGCCATTCGAAACACGGAACCATCTTTCTTACGTACAATCGGGTGGTTCAGCCCCAGTCTGGTTAGAACATTCCTAACCAAACTGGGAACAAAATCTACAGAGTGATAAATATCAACTTTGTAAGTGACTCACCGAGAATCGAACCCGGAACCTTCTGCGTCAAAGGCAGTCGCACTACCACTGCGCCACGTCGGTCGTCAATTGCTTATTCTTAACAAGAATATGATATACTAGACAGCTGTGTACTAGACATTTATTGCTTAAAATTATAATTCTTCACTAAACCATTCATTATCTTCTCAACTGTACTTTAATTTGCATGCAGACAAACTCAAAAGTTAACAGTTACTTTAGAACTTCCCATACCAGTTATCCGTTTGAACAAAATTAAAGGGTTTCTATTTAAAACTCCATGTTTATGCAAAATAGGTATTTTAAAGTTTCTATGCTAAAATATTAGCATTTACATGACAGTAATTTTTATAATCACATGCTCCCTGCTTTCTCTCCGTGTGTGGTGTGTGGGGCCATTGAGGCTCTTTTTACTAGTTTTTCTCTTTTCTAAGTTAGTAGAAAGATGCCTAAAAAATAGGCCACATTATTGTTTGTCTCTTGCAAAATATATTAAATTATGAAATATGAACGGGATGTCGTAGTGTTACTATTTCGAAATCCTTTTTAATCTAGTTATACGTAATTTAAATTAGAATAGCATCACCCCATTTCTTCCCGTGGGTGTTGTAAAAGGCAACTAAGGGACTCGAGAGTTTCATGTGTTTTGCAATTTTAGGCGACAGGCTCACAACCTTTCACTACAGTGATACATATATCATCGAAAAGGGCTATCAATAATTGTCAAACGTGGCGATAAAGACCGTAATTTTACTATTATTAACGCTCTGCCTGCCCCCGAAGGGACAAAGGCGTGATTTGTGTATGTATGTATGTCTATATTCCAGATGGTAACTTTAAAATTTGATACCACAGGTGCAGCCAATAGCAGAGCTGTGCGAGTTGTCGCGTCGCCGCGCGGCAGATGGCGCCAGCGACGTGGAGCTGAGCGACAGTGACGTCAGAGGGGGCACCCTCAGCCGCAGCGGCAGCCGCAGGTTCCACAACGCTCAGGTAAGCGCATGCGCTCCACATACAGGTCCTGAAACGCGGTTTCGAAGTATTTCCGCCGACAGCTATACATAGAACTTCCAAATATTTCTGGGATGACCAGTCGGTCCCCTAGGCCCAAAGTCTGCTAAATGAAAATCGTTTCAGTTTGATGTCGATTAGATCTCGATGATTTCGGTCTTTACGTAGTCTGCTAACAGTTTGAAGTATATAAATATCATAATGGCAATGGAATGACAGTTGAGTTTCGATGGCGTTACAAAGACAAAAAAATAGTGGTTTTGGTCCTCTAGTCACGATCACGACGCCCGACCAGGCGGATTTACCCGGAGTTTCCCTTTTCCGTCCTCCGTCGTCAATCGGTCAACTGGCCTCATCATCCATTACTCCTCCTAAATAAGGGTATGTAGCGACGAGTTACAAGCTCAGACCAACTTCTAACATGAAGGATAATTATCAGAGTTTTTTATATCACTTTTATAAACATGTACAGTATTTCATATTTACCTATGTTTAACCAACTGGCATCCATGAGTTGGTAAGCAAGGCAATCAAAATTTCCGAACTTGAAACTACCTACATAATAATAATCATCATCATCATATCAGCCATAGGACGTCCTCTGCTGATCATAGGCCTCCTCTACGGATTTCCACCTTATACGATTAGAAGCGACCTGCATCCATCATCATCAAGCGAATTGCTTGCCCCGCGGACTTGACCAAATCTCGTGGGGCCGTCCTACCCTGCCGGTACCTGGTCTCTACTCGAAAACTCTTCTGTTCCACCGGTTATCAGTCCTTCGAGAAATGTGGCCTGCTCATTGCCACATCAGCTTACTGACATAATAATGATAATATGTCCCCACAAACTTACATTCTATGTAGATGATACGATACTTCGATTCGACACCTCGACGCAGCTTTCTATTGCGGCCACACCTTCTTATATCCTTAGTCAAAAATGTAGGTGCAGCAACTCGTTTGAATCTAGCTAAGTTTCTTTGTAATTTGATACTTTATCATACCTGTCCATCACGGTCAATTTAAAACATGCTAAAACCTCTTTAAATTATGATTTACTAGCGGGCGCCCGCGGCTCCACCCGCGTGGCAGTCGGTTTTAATCCCGTGGTATTTATTCTACAGGAACATTTTTTCAGGATAACAACTGTCATATGTATTAACCTAAGTTACCCTATATCTGTGTGCCAAATTTTATGAAAATTGGTTCAGTAGTTTTAGCGTGAAGAAATAACAGACAAACATACAAACTTTCGCATTTATAATATTAGTAGGATTGCTACCATTATAAACCTTAACGGTCTTAATTTTTCATATCTAGTCATTCCAAAATACAAAATACCACACTAATAAGGCTCCAAGATCTGACATAAATTTCAGCTCACACCTTAATCGGTTTTGGTGTCATAATAATAAATAAACTCAAATATTACCTACTTATGCATAACCGGTCGGAAACCTCTCACTTTCGTCCCGGCCAATGTCACTATGTCAATAACACCTGGTGGTTGAATCTAATTCGGCGATTCATTCATCTATAAATGGAAATATTTAGAGAATCCAATCAGCTGAAGGTAGATTAGATACTTCACTACATAGTCTCTCTCTCTCTCTTTTCGTGTGGGACACCGAGTCGCTGAGCGACCCAGTGAACCCTAGTGTCAGAATTTTTCAACCGCCTTCTACAAGTAGCAGGCTTCTGACATGGTTGTGTAACGACTGCCGTCTAAGTTTTCATAGACAGCAATCGGGATCTATGGCTTAACGTGCCATCCGAAACACGGAACCACCTTTTTTACGGATAGGTAATCGGGTGGTTCAGCCCGCAATGTCCTAACCAGACTGGATACTACAGTAAAGTCACTTCCCGCGTTGTCTATCCCTTTGTATGTCTGTACGTATGCTATATCTTGATAATTTCACTGCGGAGTCTGGTGCAGTTTTTTTATAGATAGAGTGATTCAAGAGGAAGGTTTGTGTATAATATTTACCGGGAAAACAACTTATTCCCACGGGAAAATGAGTTACAGCGAGTGCAACTGCTGGCCGGGCATACAGTATACAGAATATTAAAAATATTGAAATCTCACCAAATACATTTTCATTCGCGAGAAAAAGACATCAGATCTCAAATAGAGCCAAGCTTCTCAATCTACACGCCCTAACTCCACCAACTCTTTCATAAACTCTACAAGAAAGAAATGGGGTGATGCTATTTTAATCTGGCATCAAACGTTGGATCTATCTACATAGTGCGATGCAGAAATCCAACTGACCTCATTTCCTAGGTCGCATTGCACCGACTGCATTCTATTACGATTCTATTAGACTGACCTAGGTCGGCTGTCGATACGGATAACCTGGTAACGCATTGTGGGGGCACTCGATATGGATAACGTGGTAACACGCGACGTGATTCATTGTGTTGACGTGTGCTGGATTACGAGTAACTTGATACGTATACAATTATGGATTTAGGTGACACATTTTGCAATTTTTTTATACAGGGTGTTAGCAAAAGTACTAACTTTCTTTCAACGGGTGAACCAGCCCATAAAACTGAACAACTTTCCCCAAAGAACATAAATCGAAATTGAAAAATGTTCGTTACTTGTTTTCAAATAATTTTATTTCTTCCCCACATTCAACTAAGAAACAGTAAGTTAATATCCTCATAAATCTTTCCTTTAGCCGAGAATAGGGTGAGGGATTACCTAATAGGCTTTTGGTGTTCCTCAGGGTCGTATCCTGTCACTCCTGACACGCAGTAAGAAGTATACCAGCTATACTGACCCTAAGAATTGTTAGAATATTGTGATTAGCGACCCCTGCCTCCGTCGGTCACTTAGGCACGTACATGTGATATGTTTGTGAGGATAAAGATATTTGAAGCATACATTGCTGCTTCATTTTTGAAGTCTTTTTTGGACAGGAATCCAAGAAAGTTTGTATATTTTGAGGAGGGATATTATGGTATTACTAGTGGGCGCCCGCGGAACCGCCCGCATGGAAGTCTGTTTTAATCCCGTAGCATCCCACAGAAAAAAAATCGGGGTAACAACTGTGCTATCTAATCCAAGTTACCCTCTATCTGCCAAATTTAATGACGGTAAGATCTTTAGAAGAGGGCTAAATTCGTTTTTTTAGAGTTCGTTACATACATGTGTCGGCGCGCATGCGCTCCACATACAAGTCCTGAAACGCGGTATCAAAGTACATACAAAGTTGTATATATATACAACCTCCAAACATGTGCGGTTGGACCAGTCGGTCCCCTGGTCACAACACCCGACCAGGTGGGTCCATCACTCCTCCTAAATACATACAGGTCGACCTAATAAAAGCGTGTTCAAAATTAGACCGAGCAATGGTCATTATAGTCGCGTTTTCTCTCCCTATCCAACCTACCTATCGAACGACTGCAATGAGTCATAGTTCCCGTGCAAGCGATGCATGGGGGCCCAAGCAGCCCCATTTGGGCTCTTATTGAATAGAGTCTGTGAGAGTCCATTAACAAATTGTGGTGCAGTTTTGACGACTCACTTTTATTATTACGACTGCTTATTTATGAGGATTTTATTGTAAACTTGGACAATACTGAATATAGTGAGTAATTTGTCAATTATACGAGTCGTTGTGATGTTTGCCGTGTGATGCCAGGTTAGAATAGCATCACCCTATTTCTTTCCTGTGCGTGTCGTGAGAGGCGACTGAGGAACTGGTGGGTTTTAAGTGTATTGCAATTTTAGGCAACAGGCTGACATTATGTCACTATAGTGATACACGAATTATCTACAACGACCCTCAAATATTGTCAGACGCGGCGATAACGACCGCAATTTTACGGTCGTCAACGCTCTGCCTGCTCCGCGAGGGATAAAGGCGCGATTTATGTATGTATGTATGTTGTGTTGTTTATAACCGCGAGCGGGAAATATTTTGACTGCTTGACTTTGGTGATGGGTTTTAGACCATAATTTTCTGGGCCTATTTCCGCGCGTGCCATATGTATTTCTGTTGGAAAAAATATAGAAATAGTTTTAATGCACGTCACGACATATAGTCCTCAAACTAAAGTAATTATGACTGCTCTAATTCTTCATTTTAACAAAAAACAATACTTTAATTAGCAAACTAAAGACTAGCCTAACTGTTTCATTTATTTTGAAGTTTGATTATACTAGGAGCTTTAATTAACAGGGTAGTCCTTTACCCTCTAGTAGTAATGCAACGAATATTCGCATGTTTTTGAACATTTGCATTCGTATTCGCCAAATTCTTGCGAATATTTTGCGAATGTGAATATCCATAAAATCTGGTTCGTAGATTTTTGTTTACCACCTGTATACGTAAATAACCGACCTTTCTTTTTCCTAAAACGGGTTCGTAACTGTTCGTTCGTATCATCTCAGCAATTTCCGGAATTAAATGCGATTGCAAATAACTGTCGCGGCAAATCAGCAACCATTTTTTTTTGCCACAGATATACGGCGCGTTCCTTATTCACCGTGTATAGAAAGAGTACAGCCCCGCACAAAATATTTTAGCACACGAAAATCGCCGCTAAGTTAAAGCAATAAAAGTTCCACAGATCAGCGGTTAACTTAGAAAAGCTTAGAGCTTAGCGGCGTGCTTAGTGGCATTGTGGGAGCTTAGACAGCGTCACTTTGATGTTCCGCGGTTGTTAGAAGCTCGTACAACACTTGTAAAACTTCCCCCTCTTAGGGTGGGTGTCTGTGGCGATTCTACTGAAGTTTCTTTCGAACAAATGGCTGACAGTAGGTGTTAGCAAACGCCTAGTCGATAAAAGCTTAATCTTCTTCTTCTTTTTCGTCCAGCGACCCGATGAACCCTAGTGTCAGAATTTTATCAACCCGTAAAACCGCCTTCGTTCGTGGTCCTTGATGCCCTCGTTTGTGTTTATGATGGCAGAGATATGTAATGTTTGTTTAAATATATTCTACAAGAAAAATAATTTCGGTTTAAAGAAAACTTTACCATATCTAATTTTCTTGGTATCCCTCAAATCTGCCATAATCTGCCTGATCTGCCACAGGTAAAATTTTGGAGCCTAGTCTGCCAAAATGGCAGACATCTGCTACAAATGGTCACACTGTCCCCGTGGTAAAATATGCAATACCTTTTGCCCTTAGGCTCCCTAGTTGCTTAAATTCTCAATCTTGCCGTTTCCACCCAATTTAAATGTAAGCTAATTAATACTCCCTTGCCAGAAGGGTGGCGAAGTACCCAGGTGCGTGACAGGCGCAGCATAAAGGGTTCAGTCTAGAGTCTAGACATACCATTCCACAGCGCCTTTATGACGACCGATGTGGCGCAGTGGTGGTGCGACTGCCTTTGACGAAGAAGGTCCCGGGTCCGATTCTCGGTGGGTCACTCACAAAGTTGATATCTATCACTTTGTGAATTTGTTCCCAGTCTGGTTAGGACATTACGGGCTGAACCACCCGATTGTCCGCAAGTAAGATGGTTCCGGCACGTTAAGCCGTAGGTCCCGGTTGCTGTCTATGATCACTTAGACGGCAGTCAGTACACAACCTTGTCAGAAGCCTGCTACTTGTAGAAGGCGGTTGAAAAATTCTGACATTATCATCGGGTCGCTGGACGACTCGGTGTCCCACACGAAAAGAGAGAGCACCTTTATTTTTAACTTTTTTATCCCACCTTGTGCCGCGTTTCTATTACAGTCTGTAAAATGTAAAATGATCCCTGCGACGTTTGGGACCTGGGAGCAAATGCTAATGACATAAGGAAGCAAAGGAAATGTCACAGGGATCGTCCTATATTTACAGACACAGATAAATGTGTCTGACAATTTTCTCCTTTTAACAATGACTAATTCATTTATTCAGTGACAGTATTGTATCTGACATTCTAAAAGCATTCCTCAAACCTCAACCTTCTCAAATCTCAACCACCGTCCCTTACACCCGGTATAACCGGCCAGGTGCGTGCCCAGTTAGGTACTATCAGCTAGCAGTCTAGACGCCCCCCCCTCCCTTCACCCCCGCAGCTTTGCGGGTGAACACCCCCCACAGGCCGCTACGCGCTACGGGCTACGGTGCTACGAACTCTATATTTGTTTTGCTACGGAGGCGTGGTCGTTATTTCCTGTAGAGGAAATTAAAATATCATGTGAATATACTTTCTTCCCTGCTATCCTTTCAGGCAAAGTCAGACGTAAAAACACACACACATGACGCCATTATCCCTTGCGGAGTAGGCAGAGCGTCAACGACTGCTAAAATACGGCTGCCATCGCCACTCCCGACAAATATTGAGGGCCTTATCAGATGATACGTGTATCACTTTAGTAACAGGTTGCCAGTCTGTCGCCTAAAATTGTAATACGCATGAAACCCTCGAATCCCTTAGTCGCCTCTTACTATACCCGCGGGTAAGAAAAGGGATGATGCTTTTCTAAGCCGGCACCACACGGCATAACAACAAACAAACGTAAAAACGTCATATTATTAGGAAGTTTTTGTAATTCTGTCTGTCATGGAAACCACTTATTCCTCCTAAATCACGCAACAGATTTTGATGCGTTTTGTAATACATAATAGATAAAGTAATCAGGAGGAAGATGGTGGCGTTGTGTGATTAGCCTGGCCAGCCCCGAGGCAGTTAGTTTTTTATCCCACCATTGTTATAAAACAAAGCAAGAAACATTAACTTATCCATTTCATAATTCTCCTTGCCTTATCCCGGTCTCTGTCGGGGTCGGCTACCTAACCTAGGGGATTTGACGTGGAACCAAGTTTTACACAGAGCGACTGCTGACCTCTGCAACCCGAAGGCTAATCTGGCCCGAATCCTAGGATATGTTACATTCAAATATCATCTGAATTTAAACTTTATTTGAATGTGGGTTTCATCACGATGTTTTTCCTTCACCGTAAGAGCAGTCGGTAAATGTAGGTGAGTAAAAACACTTTGGTACATGGCGGGATCGAACTGGGGCTCACGATTGTAAGACCGGTGTCCTAACCACTTGGCCACCGACGCTCTACAATAACTAATCCATATCCAGTGGTAAAAATATCTTATTGGACATTCTAGCATTGTAATCACCTTTTCCTCACTTTATTTCTTTCAATAGACCATTCGGTCAGACGGAAAGTCGCCAATGGCCAAACAAACCATACAATGACTATTATTGGCCACCAATGGGCTTTTCTATGGGGGAGGAGAAGAGCACTTATACAGGCTGTAAAAAAAATAGCTGCAAATATTTTAACGGGTGAACCAACCCATGAAACTGAACAACTTTCCCCAAGAAACATAGGTCGTAGTAAAGAAAATTTTTGGACCTCCTATATTCACTTGGTCGGGAGTGGGGTGGTTGGTATGGTTTTTTTTTTATATTTCGACATAAGAAAGTTGTTCAGTTTCATGGGCTGATTCACCCCTTAAAATATTTGCAGCTAAAATTTTTACACCCTGTACAGGGTGTAAGGGATGGTGTAACGAAAACTTTGGAGGCGTGATCAGACCATGAAACTGAACAACTTTTTCTATGGGGGCTATGTTGGTACGTGAAAATTTTATCGACCTTTCCATACAAAATTCCTTCCTTCTATACCAAGTATGGGAACTCGAAAAATTTTTTTCGTTTCCCAGAATACCAGCCATAGAAAAATTTGTTCAGTTTCATGGTCTCAGCACGCTTGCAAAGTTTTCGTTACACCGTCCCTTACACCCTGTATGTACCATTGCTCGCCAATGGTCATTGTATGGGGGAGCGGTCATTAATTTTCATTTGTATGGGCTTCATTTACCAGGGAATGCGGGGTACTAAGAGTTATTAGAATTTGGTGTGTGGCACAGTAAGGCCAATAGGGTATTAGCTACTATAGTCGGACCGCAGGGAGTTTTTAGAATCTGTTCGTTTAGTTCCTTGTAGGTGGTTCCTACCTAATTTGGCTTTGGATATCAAACAAACGATACTACTTTTTTTCTATAGTTAAAAATGAATGAATAAAACTAGTGTCATGCAAAATTATGTTAAATCTTTTAATTTTTTAACATACAATCATACTCCGTATGTTACAGATAAGTTAAATACGATACATACTTTAAACTATGTAACTCTAATTATTATTTATATCACAACTATGTATTTAACAGTTATTTTATTATTTAAACACATACTTATTCACAATTTACACACACATTCAAACACTATTTAGTCCATTGTTAGCGAATAGTTTTATAATCAGAATATAAAGGCTTAATTTATAATTTTCCTTCAAATTTAGTAAGGGACATCAAGTTGACGAATGACCCGATGATCATTTGATATGAACATTTTTGGCACTTGTTCCAATTCTTTTTTGTGATATTTTCTACACGTGTATCCCAGCTTTTTTGAAGATTTTTTTGAAGATTTTATCGAAAATGAAACGATGAAATTAGCATCACTGGCAGGTCAAATGAGCTACCTTTTAAAGCGATATTTTATATGAAAATACGAAGAGATGACGTCACGTCTCTTTAGTTTCGATGGCGTCAAAACCCTTACTTTTATATTATCACTCTGATTATTAATTCAAGCTTTGAATATTTCGAAAAACTGTAAATGGAGTTTGTAGTATTTTTGGACAATAGTTTTAAGCGTACAACTTTTGTATTTTATTAATGACCCAGTCATCTAGCGAATTCTAAAGCCTTCATATCTCCTATTGTCTCTCAAAACTCTGCATCTCATACTTAGCGATGACGTTGCAAACCTCCATCTTAACTTTCGGTATCAAGTTCGGTTGAAGCTTTTTGACACTAGCCGCCATACTTCTAAAGAACACGTCGATTTCATTCGTATTCTCTTTCAGTACTTTTTCTATGAGTTTGTCGATCGCTTGGGATCTTTGTTCGGGAGTTTTCTGGTCTTCCATGTAACTGACTATCTTAGGTCCGGTTATATTGTTAATACTTCTAATATTGCTCATGACTATAGGCTTAGGTAGTATTTTCACAGGAGGTATGTTTCGTGGTAGCGGTATGGACTTTTTCCTGCCAGCCTTTTTCATTATTTTCTTGGGAGGTTCTTCGTGTTGATGTTTTTGTAGGATCTTTATGAACGGTTTTATGTCGTTCTGTTCTGGCCCGTCGACTACAGTAATCTGGAAGTAGGAAAGTGTATTTTTTAATTTCTAATGTAATATGAATATTTTTAAAACGAGAATTTTTTGTTGAAGTAATTCAGTAATTTGTTTGCATGTGCTGAGAAAGAAATGTTACTCCAAATACAATACAATTTCACTAACAGCCACAAGGGTTTTCCTTTTGGGGGGCAATGCCAAACCCACCAGCAGAATGGCGAGCGCAGTGCACGATGATGAGAACGCTGTTGCCCATTTCCAGGACCCTAAGTCTGCTATATGAAAATCGTTTCAATTGGATGTTGATTGAATCTCGGTTGGATGATTTTGGTAGACTCATAGTCTGCTAACAGTTTGAAGTATAGAAAAATCACAATAGCAATGGAATGACAGTTTAGTTTCGATGGCGTTACAATGACAAAAAATAGCAGACTTGGGGCCCTGGATGGATTTCTCCTTTACCTACTCAGCTAAGCAAGCTATCATATAAGCATCACCACAGTACACATAAATTACCATTGATTAGTCAACGGATTTACCTCATAATACTCCTGGTTGTCAGTGATGACCTGCTCTGTCCCGATGACTGGTGGAGCTGCCATGCCCTCATGGTCTTCTACCTCCTGGAAACAGAAAAGTATATATTTATTCTCCTACTAAAAAAAATAACGTACTAGATGTTAGTGGAGATGTACCATAGACACATATCATGCCTATGTCCCTGGCGAGGTAGGCCTCTGCCGACGTCTTGGTCTTGTTGACGGACCCCACTGTCTCGCAGGCCACGCCATGTCCATCAGTGGACATATACAGGATGTAATAATATTAGTTGCAAATATTTGAAGGAATGAAATTGAACAATTTTCCCAAGGGAACATAGGTCGAAATATGAAAAAAAAATTTTGGACCTTCCATACATATTCAAAATCACCAACCGACCAAGTTAATTTGTATGGGAGGTCAAATTATTTTTCATATTTCGACCTATGGTCCTCATGGAAAGTTGTTCAGTTTCATGGGCTGATTCACCCCTTAAAATATTTGCAGTTAATATTTTACACCTTATAGTTACCTCCATGACGGTGTCAAACAGCGGTTCTCCGTCCGTGACCTCGTCGAGGAACTGCTCCAGCTTCCTGATGATGGACGTCTTGGTCTTGTGGATGGATCCCACCCGCTTGCAGCGCATGTAGCTGTCCCTCAGACCGCGCCAACGCTTCTTGCATTCCTCAACTGGAATATTGAGAAAGAGAAGTGTTATTTAAGAAAAACTGGGAAATAAAAATAAACATCTTTTCTTACTATCTTTCTCTTCGTGTGGGACACCAAGTCGACCAACAATATTCGAAAATGGAGTGTAACTCATAATTTCAATTGATTCTTTTATTAGGTTTACTTTGCAAAAAGTGTATTCCAAAGTTTAGTAGATGCTATACTACAAATGTCAAAATATAAATTGTAGATAAATTCTTTATTTATTGTGATACTAATAACAGAACGATTACATGTTTTTTGTTGCATGGGATGTTGAGTCAATGACCTACTCTGGGCAATAGATTTATTTAGTTCACTTCTGGCTCGAGTATTCTAAACAAATACGCGGTACAGAATCTATCTACTAAGTGTTCAATTCTGTACAGATAAAAATACTAGTAGGAGATATGATATGGTAGTAATGAATTGAATAGTTGCAGTTTTGAAATAACTAGCAAAGTAACTTATTCCGTTTTGACACTCATTGCACGTTCAATTAATAGAATGATTCTGTCTAATTGCGACCCAATTCTACGCGTGGATCCCACTGCAAGGATTCTTCTAAGTGTTCTGTGATTTTTAATACACTGTAGAAATCATAAACAGCTGATCGAATAACAACATCCATTTGCGGTCGTATTTTGCAGCACAGGTTTTTAATATAATTTGAACCAATACAATACGAGCAATGAACTACTCACCAGGCTTTCCTATGGCTTGAGCTATCTCCTGCCATGTCGTTTCCCTCGTCAAAATGCTCTTTCTAGAGGGATCCTGCTGGTTGTACAAAAACGCGTGAGGTTGCACCAGATCAATTAGCTTTTCGTCCTCTTCTGTGGACCATCCGATGGCGTTCAAAGGCATTTCCAATCACCTGGAATTCTCGCCTGCGACAAGGCGACAAAAACAAAATGTCAGCCACCTATCACCGTACGGAAATAGACGCGCTGCGCTGCACAACGTCATAGGCGAGACGACTTCCCATTGGTCCATCATGTGACATTTCGGTGCGACTGCAGCGCTTTTAGCGGCGAATAGATAAACTTTCTCAGTTCTCCAAGAAGTTTCCCTACTCGATAATAGAGGGCGCACTAAACATTGTAGTACTCAAATCGATAGCTAGGTGGCGTTGGGAACTATTCCTGGTATTCCTGCCATTGCAATTGCTTGCTTGCTTGCAGCTTTTTCAGTTTGGTAGTAATTTATTATAGGTACCAGGATGGTATAGAATGGGCGATTTCCTGTGGAAGACATGAAATATGAGGATTGCACGCTTGACTGTTTAGGAATTCGGACATTGCGAATAGAACCCCTATTATCAACAAAGTAACGTGATCCTATGCTTCCGTGCTTTTAAGAGCACGCTCTACCATGATTGTTTCTAAATGAATTGTTGTTGTTAAAATAATAATGTCACAGATAGCACAGTTTTATTAGAAGCTGATTTCCGCATTCTGCAAAAATTTGCCGTGTGATGCCCGCTTAGAATAGCATCACCCCGTTTCTTCCCGGGAGTGTTGTAAAAGGTAACTAAGGGACTCGACGGTGTCATATGTATTACAACTTTAGGCCACAGGCTAACAACCTGTCACTACAGTGATACACGAATCATCTGAAAGAGCCCTTTAATACTTGTCAGACGTGGCGATAGCGACGGCAATTTTACGATCGTTATCGCTCTGCCTACCCCGCAAAGGAAAAAGGCGTTATTTCTGTATGGATATGTAAAATTCAAAAATTGATCTCCAGAGGCAGCATGAATGTTGCTAATCATCAAAGAACTTTTGTAAGCTGTGATAATGCAGCTTCAAGTCTGTATGCAGTTGTTATCTACGGGATCAGATAAGGAAATATGCGGTTGCGTCAGCGCATTCCTTGTTAAGTTCCAAGCTTAAAAAAACGCACCTAAATCGGTTGGATTTTTAAAGAACTTGGCAAATATTTATATCATAGGGACATACATACACGGCTAGTGACTTTGTCTAAGTATAATTTTTTTGCAGATCGCCATTTTAAGTTGCTTGGTTCAAGGTTTCAATTCTTTAAATTATTATCTTTATTATTTTTCGTTGAATCTATAAACATTCGAGACTCCGCATTCACAATTTAATTTTAAACCCATCTTGTTTCGGATTCCCCTTTGGAGATTCCGTTCGTCGATTACTTCCAACGCGTTCCCTTCACAACTATTTGTTTAACTTTAATTAGCTACGGTTAAATATTGCTACATTTGTTAGAGTAAATATAGAACAAATTGGGGTGACTGCGTAGAGGAAGAATACATACATATTACGCCTTTATCCCGGGGTTGGCAGAACGTTAATGGCCAATAAAAAAATACAGTAAGAATAAAGTGCAGGTGTTTTTTTTTAATTAAGCATGAATTTGTGTGAAATTAAACATACCTACGGGGTGTAAAGGACGCTGTAACGAAAACTTTGCAGGCGTGATCAGGCCAAGAAACTGAACAACTCTTTCTATGGGGGCTATGTTGGTAAACGTGAAAAATTTTTCGACCTTCCATACAAAATTTCCGATCAGCTGATTGACTTTGTATGGGAACTGGAAATATATTTCTATTTCACAACATAGCCCCCATAGAAAAAGTTGTTCGGTTTCATTGCCTGAGCACGCCTGTAAAGTTTTCGTAACACCGTCCCTTACACCCTGTATCTGTAAAACAATATTAACAATATGTGTTCCTGGGTATGTCATGTTATAGGCAACGTTCTGCATCAATCATTTGGAACCGAAGGGTGTCCTTTGGACTGTATCTCCTCTTAATCAAATATATACCTACGTCAAACACATCCACAGCTACTATAGTCTACTGCTGCATACTGAGAAATCTTCAAATTCAAATTTTCAATCGTTTATTTCCAAGTAGATTCACAACGAATGCTTTCAGAAAGTCAGGAATTTAGAGTACAATATTGTCACAAAAAAAATTGTCATTGTAAAAAAGAGAAAATTGTGTCTGACAATTTTCTTTTTTTTATATCAATTTTGTTGCTAGTAGAAACGCGGCACGAAAGAGGAATGAGAAATGAAGGGAATCACACGATGTCGACCGACGACTGATGTGGCGCAGAAGGTTTCCGGGTTCGATTTTCGGTGGGTCACTCACAAAGCTGATATTCATCACTTTGTGATTTTGGCCAGCCTGGTTGGGACATTGCGGGCTGAGCCACCCGATTGTCCGTAAGTAAGATGGTCCCGTGTTTCGGATGGTACGTTAAGCCGTAGGTCCCGGTTGCTGTCTATGATTACTTAGACGGCGGTCGTTACACGACTATATCAGAATCCAGGCATTTCATGTCCTTAAAATGTTAAAAAATAGACTACGTGCAGTTAGACCGTGATTTTAGAAATTTAGCTTCTGTATTAATCTTTAAGTTAACTTTTACGCCACCCACGGGTGGGAAGCATCAGTTACCTACATCGAAAATTAGTTGAAAGTTTGACTATATCAGCTGATCAATCTACTAGGTAGACCACAGATTCATGTAAACTCACTAATTAATGACAATAATTATGTTGCCTGTTTTCCGACTTGTATCTCATCGCCTAACTAATCTTTTCATCTATGCTACATACTTAACCATCATAAAAAACAAAATCCGACTGCTTTATTTCAAAGTTGTATTTTTCGTATAAATTATGAATTATTTATTCATCGTTCAACAATATAGTGTCGCACTCTGAGATGAATCTAATAAGATAAGAATCATACTCTGGACTGACATTTTTTAGGCAACCCATACGCAAAATATTTATTGGCATATTTTATTACATAATAAATTAATTTCTTCCATTAAACAGCTCTGTGAAGGTCGTTGTATGGCGAGATGCCCTACCATAAGGACACTTCATATCATAATATTATGTCATTATCCAATAAGACATTTGGACTGTCGTAAAAAAGAATTCACAAGGCGCATTTTTGAATTCATGGAAGTTTGTTTTTTCTTGCGCCTATCGAATCCGTTTATATATATATAATATTATTTAGATAATTTACCCTTCTGTAAAATGTTTATACATTTCAAACACTAACAAGGTAAAATCTCACTCACTCAGTTAAATGAGTAACTTGTGGCAACGATAACGATAAGTTACTAAACTTTAGTGCCTTTCACAGATGGTATTGACACTGATGACAGCAGCTGTATTGTATCATAATTTTTATGCTAAACAGCGACAACCTACGTACATCCCGTGTGTTTCAAGCGTCAACTTTTACTTTCTATTCAATACTTCGTAGTACTTATTGCTTTAAGGATGAATTATCAATATTTCTTCAATAAACCAGTAAGCTTTCGCTTTTTCTTTCGATTCGGAAAATAAATAAAACATTACTAATCATAACGAAAGACAAATGGTATGCATTTTGTAGCCTTACATAGAAACTCGCAAATGCAAATATTATGATGATGTAAAATTAACAAGCGTCTTAGCTTAGTTACTTAATTGCGGAGCAATGCATAAGCTTTTAAACGTTTTGCAACCGAGCTTGCTTCTTTATGAATTACTCTATCTACTGCTGCTTATCATCTATAACTTAGATAACAAGACACATGTATCTCAGCAATAGACGTCTAAGTTGTCGCTCCGCTGTGACAGTCGCGCCAACTGTACGCGAGACCAAACAGTTAAAATCCGCGCCGCGTTATCGTCGCACGCGCAGCCCGCTGCGGCTCTATTTACGAATTTGAATTTGTATTTCGAACACGAAGTTCTAACCGCTGCGAAAACTGGATGTTTTGTTTTGGTTGGTTATTGTGCCAGTGCTGTGAATACGAGTGATAAAAAAATTATTCAGAATACGGTGCAGATCGGCGGCGTTTTCAATATAAAAAATCGTTACGCTTTTTGACAAGCAATTGTCATATTATTCTCTAAATGTCAAGCGGATCGTTGGTTGACAAGAGCATGACAACGACAAGAGGTGTGACTTGTCAGCTGACAGTTAGATCGATCTGTCAAGTCGGGTTACACAAATGGATTTGATATTATAATTAATTCGTTTCGCAGCTAATTGGTTGGGTAAGAAGTTGAAAGAGCGAGTCTGCTATCGGTAGATTACGAACTGGATGTCATCTGGTCATTAGCATAGCGTATTCATACATATAGGGTGTTAAGAAATCATGGATATCACTATTACAGTATCGCCGCTCCAGTAAGCCGTATGCCCGTATGAAAGGTCTTTCTTTCTTTATTGACACGTCTTCTAATAGCATTGGTTTGACAGCTGACAAATGTGACATGTTCGCGCGGCGAACTTTAGTGTAACTGGCTTCGTTAATAATTAAAAAAAAATGGTTCTAAGTTAGCTTACAATTCAGATTAATCGCGAAACTTTAATAAATTAGTAGTAATTTCTTCATACGTCGTTTTTCTTCTTCTTCATTGTAGTAAGTCTCTAATTTGTTTGAAAAATTGTTGCCATATTTAAGCGTTAGCTGTCAGATTTAACAGATCGCGAAGAAAGTAGCGCCCTTTTTTATAAACAGACTGAATCGTTTATTCGTTAAAAAATATGTCATGAAGGATACTAACAAACTGTATACAGAATTTAAAAGTAATCATAGGATGCAAACCCGCAGCCTACAGAGTATGTGCCGGTATGGTACCTACCGCCACCTAGCGCGATATCACAACATTATTGTTCACATTCCGATAATAATATAATGATATGCATGTAATCTTATAGTGACACAATCAATAGTTGTCGCGTTTCGGGATTTATACATTATCAGGTGCAACGTACCGTTTGTTTCACAGACTCAAATCAATTTTTTAGGGTATGGCTTCTGTCTACAGGGACAATTCTAACATAGTCAAGGTGGGGAAATATACGGTCTCCTAAAAATATAACCAAATGGCCAGTTTCTCTCAAGGATTACAAAAAACAATCAGGAGCAAAAAACGAAAACATAGGAATATCATTGTATGCCCAAACTAGCGTTAAAAATTATATGAATGACTGCTAGTTTAGGACACCCTGTATACATCGCCTGTTGACAATAGTTGCGTACGCGCAGCGAGCTTGGTCGTCGCAGATAACGCTCGAAGGCTGTTGATGCGGCGAGGGCTTTAAGTTGTGTTTGCATTCATTTAAGATAAGGGAAAGGAGCTTTTTACCTGATAACAGTGTAAACATACTCTGTACGGTAACTTGGGATAAGTGTCATGTCTGAGGAGAAGCGAAAGAAGTATGCCAGGATCGTAGCAAGTGAAAGGAAATAGTCTGCCTACCCCAACGGGAAAGAGGCGTGAATTATGTAAGTTTGTTAGTGTATGTCTATATCTAAGCCCGTATTCTTACCTAGGTACTGTTATTCCTTGATTGTCAGTCAATTCAAAATTCTGAAACGTTTATAATAAGTGCGTTTATCTAAGTAAAAATATTAAAATATGTACCTACTTCAGGTATTTACATAGGATGCCGTCAGGATGGACTGTTATATTGAAAATCTTGCTATTTTCTACTAGCGTTTTGCCCACCGGTTGCACCCGCTGTTATTATAATCGTTTTCCCGAAATGTACTCGTATTATGCCTACATAGAATACTAATAATTGATTCAAAATATGTAATTGTTCTTCTATATAAGGTGTAAAAATATTCGCTGCAAATATTTTAAGGGGTGAACCAGCCCATTAAATTGAACAACTTTCCCGAAGAAACATAGGTCGAAATATGAGAAAGCCTTTTGGACCTCCCATACAAATTGACTTGGTTGTCCTGTAATTTTGTATGGGAGGTCATTTTTTTTTTCATATTTCGACCTATGTTTCTTGGGGATAGTTGTTCAGTCTCATGGGCTGATTCACCCCGTAAGATATTTGCAGCTAATATTTTTACACCTTTTATAAGTGTATTGTCGGCACCTTGATGAATTCTCTTGTCAGAGGTGCCTTGGATGACTGCATACTGAAAACTAGTTTCTAGAGGTATAAACTATAAAGTATTATCCCGTGATAAATCCTGAGACACGCTAACTCCATCACCTACTCTCAAAATAAACTGCGACCAGCTATTAACTTGACAACACGTGTCTGACTCAAAAGAAAAAAAGACAATTCTCGTGACTAATTTCGTGGAGATAGCTGAAATAGGACATATTAATTATATAACTGACTTTAAGTATTTGAATAATTTTTCTAATGAATATTGGTTTAATCAGTTATTTAAAACGATAACTAAAAAATAGTGTTAAGGTCTATGACATTGTTTCCTTTAGCACCAAACGGTTGGATTCCGAAGATGTTGAGTATTCAAAATGTTTAATTTCCAAAATTTTTAACATGGTGTTCCCGTTTTTTAATAGTTACCTTAACCTTAACAGCCATAACAGTTCACTGCTTGACACAGCCCTCCCCCTTTGGGGGGGTATTGCCATACTCATCACGCTTGGCAAGTGGATTAGCGTACCGCGGTGCAAGATGTTGCATTTGCAGGGAACGTTGCTGCTCATTGCCTTAATCCCTTAGTCGATTTTTACGACACCCACGGGCATTATTAGGGTGATGCTATTCTAGTCGGCACCATACGGTTCTGATAATTATGCTTGTTGTAATGACGTAGACATAATAAGTAGGAATGTATCCCAATTTACTATCAAATAACTTAATTGTTTTACTTCAGGACCTAATAGAGGCAAGCCCCAGGGGCGTTTCAGGTGTCAAATATTGTTCACCGAGGTTGTAACTGTTACCATCGATTCAATGAAGAAGAAGAAGAATCCCCAATAAGGGTGCGTCTCCATTAAAGCGGGTCTGTGCTTACCTAAGCTAAGCGCGGCATGAATTGACCAATCATGAGCCTCAAAATCACCGAATCCTCGCCCCGCTTCATTGGAGACGCACCCCGATTGGTCAATTCATGCCCCGCTCAGCTCAGCTTAGCGCAGCCCCGCTTAGCTCATCTTAGCGCAGCCCCGTTTCAGTGGAGACGCACCCTTAGGCCCTGTCAGCAGGGCAGTGTAATATCCCCTTACTCGTCACGGAATGCGAGGCCGAAATAGCGGCGCGGGCGCAGCGCCGTATATAGACTACAGTTACAGATAGCGACGGCTTTATTCCTTTTGGGATGCTCCCGGAATTCGAACCTGGGAATTAGGAAACGATCGCCATTTTAGTGAAATATTATAATGTCTGAATGCTCATTTTACCTTTTTATGTATTAAGCAAGGTCTATTCTATTGCGTCAATTTACAATATTTAGGTAAATATTATCGATGGTCCCAGTTTAAAACGTGGAGTGCCTAAACAGTTACACATTTTTTTGTAGGTAAGTGCTTATACTAAGAGTTTACCTCTTTCATGCAAGTTAGGCTGCTAATCGCGTAAGTCTGGAAATGGCGCAAGCAAAACTTTAGATTTCAAAATGTTACAACGAACAGTTGTTCAGTTTGACGTCTAGAACACACTCAAAACGCACGCACGTTATCAAGAATCACGCCTTGTAAGTAGGAAGACAGTTACCGATAGTGACGGTTCTACTCCATTTGGGAGTGTCCGGGAATTAACGGGTGTGGTACGTGGCGTGGGCACTAAGATTCATTAGAGAAAGACCACAGAATATTATAAAAGGAAAGATTATTTTTTTGGCGAAATACTCGTAAATGTTCAATAATACAGGGTGTATCGAAAACTTTGCATCAGGCGTGATCAGACTATGAAACTGAACAACTTTTTCTATGCCGGTTATGTTGGGGAATGATTTTTTTTAAATAGTTTGTCACAAACAAAATCAGTCAGTTGATCGAGATTTTTTTTTAAAGGTTAGCAACATAGCCCTCATAGAAAAAGTTGTTCAGTTTCATGGTCTGATCACGCCTGCAAAGTTTTCGTTACACCGTCTCTTACACACTGTATTTATTCGAGTTATGAAATAATGAAGTATCACACGCATCATAGCATCGAACATTTCGAACGATCGTACTCATTCAACTTTCCCCGTGTCAAAATATGTTTTCTTAATGTTTTTGTTGAAAGCCTTTCGCAACATCTCAATGTCCCAAAACCAATATTGGTCTTAAGAACCGTAACCCTCGGGTCAAAGGCCACTCTACATATCAGCAAATGGTGTGACCTCCACAGCTCTGTTTGCTCATAGTTTTCACTGCACTTGAGACCTGCCCACGCGCACGTTCGATGCTCACCTGGCCGAAATTTGTATTACATTGTCAGCCATTATAATAAAATGGTTAACAGTCGTACATATGTCATTTTCTTAATAAGTTATATTAAAATATGTTTTATGTATAAAGTGTGATCTTTTCTTTGCCTCTGAAGTAGGCGATTGTGTTTTCAAAGAACGCAGACCCATTATGTGGCGCGTCAAAAAAATTTAATTTTAAAGCAAATGTTACCCATTGAGTAGGTTTACGCTACTTACTTGTTAGTCAGTCAAAATGTAGAGAGCTTACCCTTCTACCTAATGAGTGGTTGTATTGTAGTAGTATTGTAAATTCAACTTTTAATACTAGTTAGTAACCTTTGAACAATATCATAATACATTCAAACAAACAAAGGTTGCTTTTTGGCTCATAAATAAATAATTTTACCATTAAATTGATAAACAAACAGACTATCATTAAACACGCCAAAATAGAAAATACTGATGGGCGGATCGAAACTTGACACGAGCAGCTAAATCGATTATAAATATCGATATTTATGTAAACTGTCTAATCGAGAACTCTGTCTATTGAAACAAAACGCCCGCGCAATACTTTCGCTGTCTTTTTACCCGACTGAGTCAAGATTGAAGGGGTTTTATTGTTATTGACTTGAGATATTTACCTTATTCTTTCCGCGATAACGTTTGCCGGTTTCTGCTTTTTCTTTCCTATTTTTTCGAGCTCATACGCAATCCGACTCAGAATATTGAAAAACACAGGTGGTTTCTTTAGTACTTAGTTAAACAATTTTCATGGTAGATTTTCCATACACCGTCAAGTAAAAGCGGTAAGTAGTGGTTGAAAGAATTACTATGCAGTGGAACGATTTCACTACATACAGTTACATGAACGTGACTAAATAGTTTTTCTGGTTCTTTGTTGGTGGTCGAAATACAGGCCAAAAGCCAATAAAGATGCAAAATGATCTACCTATATAGATGACATATATATATATATATATACTAACACATCTATCGCGACTTAATCCCTTGCGAGGTGGACAGCGCATAGGCAGGAAAAATCAGGTACTCACTAAAGTGAAAAGTTGTCAGTCTGTCGACTAAAATTTTAATAATTACTTAGACATGGATTCTCGAATCTCTAAGTCGTGTCTTACGACTCCTGCGGGGAAAGTCGAGGTGATGCCATTCTTAGCCGGCATCACACGGCGGGTTGTAGTAACATTCATGCCTGCAACTGCAAGTGAGCAGAACACTATCCGCACCATTTCTGCTTAGAATAGCATCACCCCACATGCTTTCCGCGGGTGTCGTAAGAGGCGACTAAGGGACTCGAGAGTATTGGTGTATTACAATTTTTAGGCAACAGGCTGACAACCTGTCACTATAGTGATACACATGTTTTCTAAAACAACCTTGGAAAACAATCCTCAAAAATGACAGACGTGGCGATAGCGACCGTATTACGTATTACGGCCGTTAACGCTCTGCCTACCCCGCAAGGGATAATGGCGTGATATATGTACGTAAAGTCTGTTTTTCTTAGAGAGTCCAGAAAGGTAAACAAACAAATCTCCACAGACTAAAAATCTCTAATATTAGATTTGGTAAGGCTGGGCAAGAGTGAGTCAGTTCAAAATCTTTATAACTGAGTCGAGTAAGATCATCGTAACTTGTTGATTGTTTGAATACAGTATTAAAAACAAATACCCTGTGGCTTTACCCGCATTATCATTGTTTTTTATATATAAAAAACAACCTTTATTGGATAATTTTGCCGTTCATAGTAGCGTAAATACAGTGCTATAAAAAGGAGTAGTAATTAAAATGTCGTCCCTTCTAAGCCCCGTTGATATGAATCTAAGTTTAAGAAAATAATGTTTTTCATTACTAATTATTTTTGTCGCACTGTACTTGGAACACTAAATAATAGAGACGGCATGATAAAACAACTCTTGCCTCTCGCTCGCTATTGTTACTGTTAGAAAGAGAAAGTCATTCTGAAGCAATAGCGTTTTACGGCTTGCGATTGACCGTCATTCGTTTCCTCGCTTCGTTCCGATGTCGTGTGTTCCGAATGCTCTTCCGTGTTACCTTGATACCTTGTGACATCAGTCAGCTTTGGGAAAATGCTCAAATTCAACTTTTCTTTGTTTCCTCTTTCCTTCTCATTCAGTATGGATCTGACAAACGTAACGGGTATCAAGTTAGATTTTATTAATTTTACCTATCCTAACCTTAACGGTACTTTCATCCTTACATAAGAGAAAGTAAGTCGCGATTTTTTCTGATTCAAGGCATTTTAATAAATGTTTGTAGATGTTATTTACGTAATCTCAAAGAATGAGATTGAACTTTTATGATCATACCTAATAATAATGACTAAAACAGAAAAAAAAGAAACCTTAAAGTAATTAATCAATCGACTCATTGACCGACTCACTGAACTGAATCAGAACTTTGGATTCAATGATGTGGCACAGCACTATTCAAAGATGGCTGTATGTTCACGATCTGTCAAAATGCCGTGTTTGTTTAATATTTTATTAATTTCTAATAGAATTATACATAATTGAGTCATAAATTAAGTGTTTTCAGTTATGTGGGATGTGAAACAAGTGAAATATGTATTTGTATGACAGTTATAACGTGCAGTTTTCATATATTATGGCGAAATCTATCGATGTGGTTATGGCAAGTTGTTTGTTTACATTTATGGACTCTCAAAAAAAAAATAGACTTTATGTATGAATTCAAAATCGTCACTAGTCGGGAAGACATTCAAATAGTCTTTCTCAATAACCGCTGAGCATGCAGCAGGCAGTGTTTCATTTTCATGCAAATATCTCTCGCATTAACTTGTCAAGTGAAGTGTTCGCTTTATTATTGACAAGTTATTTGTACAAGTCTGTAGAAGTGTTGTGTATAGTCTCGTTACTGTGTGCCGGCCTCTGACAGATCACGACATCTTGGAAACGAGGCATGAGCCTGCTTGAGACATTGCTTAGTGAGAAAATTACTTAAATTACTTTATTTTCGAAATTAGTCGATCAATAAGGTAAGTAAATAATTGATCTGGTTGGATTGTTATTAATCAGCTCACTGATACGTAAAACTGCGTTTTAAAATTGAAAATAATACCTACACATATCACGCCTTTTTCCCTTGCGGGGTAGGCAGAGCGTTAACGGCCGTAAAAATACGGTCGCTATCACCACCTTTGACAAATATTGCGGGCTCTTTCAGATGATTACTATTTCAGTAAATCCCCTTTTTTATGTTTCCAGTAAGTTTATGATTTCATATTTATTAACTTTACTTGCCTACGAGTACTAGCCATCATCATTGGCCTCATACGTCTGTGACAGATGATTTAATCAGTGTCTGAGGCAAGACTGCGTGGCTACAAACTAAAAATGCATCTTTTATTTTACCTTCCGCATCATATAGAAAAATAGCTCGGTTTCTAACAACTTCCTCGTGACTTGACGTCTATCTGTCAAAGGCCAATGCAACTTGCTATAGCACGTAGATCATACCTTAGTATTGATGCTTTATTTAGACTATATCCACTCTTAATGCCATGCTTGTAGATCACTTGTCATCTGCAGATACAACGCAGAATGCTAATGGAGTTGTGACTAATTGTTTATTTCCTAGTATATTTAAGCAAGCTATAAACTAACTATATTGTGCCTAGCCATTCATAAAATTGCCCAAGGTGTGAAAAATACCTAATGAAGTATTGTTTTTCCTATTCTGACGTAGATACTAATCCTCGAGAAAATTGTTCAGGAATTTAGTTGGTTGCGCCGTAGTTACAATATGTTTGTTACATACGGATTTCAAAGGTTTTACTTCCAAGAAGATAACAATGAATGAATCGGTACTATTTTAGAACGTAAAGTACCTACAATGTTTTCACATAAATGGATTTGTTCGTGTTAAAAAAGGTATACAATTTTAAGGTACAGTTTTCTCTTTCTTGTACTTAGTACCACAAATTAACAACCCTAAACTATTACATAAGCAGCTTTTAATCTCAGACGATTAGTAACGAAATACCAAAGACAAAAGATCCAGGTTGTTTCATCTTAATTTCGAATCATCAGGTATGGAAGTGACCAAAACAGTCCGTCTGGACATTATTAGACCCTAAACTATCTTGATAGGTTTTCCGTCTGACATACTTAGATGTTAGATCGATACCCACGTCAGTCAGGAGGTACGTAGAGTATCTTAAATCACGGGTCGACAGTCGCCCGCGGGTCTGGCGAAGGACAACCGGTCAAAGTTGATCGCTTCTTATACAGGGTGTTCTTGTGCCGAGTGGGAAATCCAGTCTACGAACGATCCGATGAACAGGCTGTGTAAAGCCACAAAATAAGGCGTTGTAGAGATGATTCACTCACGCATCTTGTTGCTATTGTAAAAACTGCAGCAACAATCCGGCCAATAACTCATTTATTCGTGTACAAAACGCCTGTATCTGAGTAATCGTAGCGTTAGCTTTTGAAAAAAAACGGAGATTTAAATTGAAGATATTTTTTTCGGTTAAGAAATACCAAATGCTCATGATGCCGGCTTAGAATAACATCACCCCACATCCTTACCGCGAGTGACGTAAGAGGCGACTAAGGGACTCGAGAGTATCGGACTATCGGTGTATTATAATTTTTACGCGACAGGCTGACAACCTGTCACTATAGTGATACACATGTGTTCTGAAACAACCTTAGAAAACAATCCTCAAAAATGTCTGACGTGGCGATAACGACCGTATTCTTGCGGCCGTTTACGCTCTGCCTACCCCGCTAGGGATAAAGGCGTGATATATGTATGTAATAACTGAATACAAGTATTTCAATACACCCTGTATTGTAATTTATTTTATTGGATATATTTTACATGTGTGTGCAATACCTAGTGTACATACATAGTTATTATGCATTGAATCCTCGTCGTGACATGTCTTTATGTTGTCATATTACATTACAGGGCTGGTTCTTACCAAACCCGACTTCACCTTAATAACTGACAAATATAACGCCATTGTTTTGTTTCCGGATTGATTAGGTGATTGCGAGGTTCTGTGCTTCGGAAGACACGCTAAGCCGTTGTCAGTCCCGGTTGATGTCTATGACAACCGTAATGACAACTACTTAATTATTTGGCGGTGTATAAACTCTGATAGCGGAGATCATCAGGTCGTTTGTAAACCCGGTGTCACGAGATGTTGACCGATGTGGCGCAGTGGTATTGCGACTGCCTTTGACACAGAAGGTTCCGGGTTCGATTCTCGGTGGGTCACTCACAAAAGTTGATATTTATCATTTTGTGAATTTGTTCCCAGTCTGGTTAGGACATTGCGGGCTGAACCACCCGATTGTCCGTAAGTAAGATGGTTCCGTGTTTCGGATGGCACGTTAAGCCGTAGGTCCCGGTTGCTGTCTATGATCACTTGACGGCGGTCGCTACACAACCATTATAGAAGCCTGCTACTTGTAGAAGGCGGTTGAAAATTCTGACACTAGGGTTCATCGGTTTGCTGGACGACTTGGTGTCCCACACGAAAGGAGGAGACGAGATGTTGAAATCAATTTCTTAGCAGCCCTATGCTTATTACTTAGGCTAGTATTATGAGTGCGTCTGTTTATTTGTATGCAAATGGTCGTATGCGCAGGTGTTGCGTTGCGCTGCGCCTGCGCACATTAGCATACGCACAGAGCCGACGGATTAGCTG
Source organism: Keiferia lycopersicella (assembly GCA_029255805.1). Taxonomy (NCBI): domain Eukaryota; kingdom Metazoa; phylum Arthropoda; class Insecta; order Lepidoptera; family Gelechiidae; genus Keiferia; species Keiferia lycopersicella. Next base: position 237,856 of record JARACZ010000015.1, on the reverse strand, counting down.
CATTACTGTCTACAATATTTCATATTACTAATCATAACTCTACGTAATGCAACTTAATGTTTGATACTTTGGACTACCTATTATTCCGTTGAGCGCAGATTGGCGATTTCGTGTGTGTATTGTGTTATTTGATCTTTGTAGAAGTGAGAAATATCTATACTTAGATCACTACACTACGAACAACTTTTTTGGACAGTTAGATAAGCAATACCATTTCATTGATCATTCAAGTTTTGTACTCTACAAAGACTGCTTTGCAGAAATATTAGTTTAGGAACTAGCAGAGTGTCTAGTTATTGACCATAATGCTTTAAAAATGTATCAATATAAAGCAAAGAAAGGCAAAGAAAAAAAGTCGTGAGACACATTAAAATGTCAAACCATAACGTAGCTACTACCCATAGTGCTACCGGAAATAGCAATAAAATATATCGTCAGTTATATCTGTATTAGATGCCTTTCAAGTTGTCACCGAAAAAGGAAGCGGCCGACATAAACCACAAGTAAACGATAAAAATCATGCGTGGCCTCTCATACTAAACATTTATACGTACTCGTATACAGGGTGTAAGAATATTGGCTGCAAATATTTGAAGGGGTGAAACAGCCCATGAAACTGAGAAACTTTCCCCAAGAAACATAGGTCGAAATATGAGAAAAGTTTTTGGACCTCCCATACAAATTAACTTCGTCGGTTAGTAATTTTGTATGGGAGGTCAAAAATATTTGCAGATAATATTTTTACAACTTATATTTTTTAACAAAAATCGTTATTATTTTTTATAAGTATCGTCTTTTTGTTTAGTTATTATACTTGTTCTCGAGTAGCAAGTAAAGGTGTTATAAGTTCAAGGATTTTGAAAAAACAATAAGCTGATAAATTACAATGGAAATCTTAGCTAATTTAGCAAAATCATTCCAATATCCAATTCAACAAAGCCTTTGCTTAGGCACACTTTTCACCTAGGGTGTGATCTTGAAAAACTGCGTCAAAAAGTCTACGTAGTTAAGATTTTGTCAGCTGATCTTCGTCTATATCCGGATCCCGATAGATGCACATCTTAGTATGTGTTGACAACATCGTCCTGTCTGCATCAAGAATAACCCAGACACTTTAGGGTAGACTAATGTGTACACAAGTACATACAGGTTATAAGTAATAGTAACACCCGCTGATAAATCGCTCTCTCTTTTTAAAAAATCTGCATAAAAATTGGTTTAGTTGTTTTTCGGTGTTAGTGATGCCCATGACAGACTGACAGAGAAACGCAGAAAGAAATTTTCACTAAACAGGGTTACATTTAATTAAGTACAAATATTTTAAGAATGTGGTCTAGACGTAAAGCTTAATAAGTTGTTTTTTTTTTATATATGAAAAAGAAATCAGTCCAGCCAGCCATACAAAATGTACCAGCCCAGCCACCCGAGTCACTTTTTTTTTATTTGACATAGTATACATAAACATACTTCGTATGGGAGGTTCAAAATACTTTCATAATAGTTGTCCTTTTTCTAGTCTGGTATTTTTTTTAACTTGTCATAATATCCCGATAAATTATACAAACTGTAATCCCACTTGTCATCATATTCGTCCATCACGGTACTTAAACTCAAGGAAATCGTGATCGTTACACTCATCTAAACATATTATTATTAAACTATTATCAATAATAATAATCTGTTGACTATTAGTGTGTACTATTATTAATTAAACGTAGATATCTTTATTCCATTCGTGAGAATCAAATATTATGTCTGTTATGATGTTTTCGCTCGTAAATTAATGTTGTAATGGTTATAATGTTACGCTTCGAACTTGTTAGCTAATAGTCACATCAAGCCATGATTAGATTGTAATTTATTACAAATATATCCTATTTTAATAAATATATTTTATAAATGTGAACCTGATGGTTGGAATCACAAACTTGGTAATTCAAATATACACCTTTCTCGTCGAAAAAACCCGGACACCTTGCAAGTTTATGTTTCGTCTGAAACACATTATTTTAAAAGTGTGTTTATTTTGGAATAAATGTCTGATAACGTGTAATAGTAAGCAAAATGAGGTTAAAGAATCTATTAAGGTTCTCCGGGTTTTCATTACAAAATATCCCAATAGTTTTAACTATTTCAGAAACCTTTAACTATTTCAAAGGTTTCGTGTTTTATCAAATCATAAAAACGAAAATGCCTCGATTTCTCTGTTGAGAAGTGTATATTGCGGTACATGTAAACATTATGTATGTACTCGTAGAATGTAGAGTAGCGAAACAAATTACAAATTTCAAGGTAGAGTGACTTGCTTGCTTCCTTGATTCAATTCAATTCAATTCATTTATTTCATTAAATTATAGTTTACAGCATAAACCAAAGCACTATAACATTAAATTCGTATACATTACATTTGGAACATTTGATAGTGCTGTGGTCTCTTTAAGCTATCTTCCCGATAACCACATAGCTAGGTGTAGCAGTTTTTTAACGAAGGGATGGCTCTTTAGAAAATTCAAATTAGCCTTCAGGTTATATCTAACCTTTTTTTGATTCACAGCTTTTCTTTTATTTAAACTTCTCTGCTCCTTTTTGCTCCATTGTAAATATTTATATTCTTTAACTTCTTAAAGTATTTTTAAAGTATTTTTTCTAACCGTTCCAAGAAAAACCTAAGATACAGATAAGAAATGGCGTCGAAGCGACCGTTGCATAAATTACATTCAAGGTTTTACTTTTTACGAGGACTTTGCCACCGAGTTAGACGAAGCTTGATACCTAACTTGGCAGATTTTTTTTTTTATTGGTTTGCGGTCGTATTTAAAAGAGAAACGTTTTTAATACAGGTAGGTGCAGAAGCTCGATTTCTGAAAGCGTGATTTCTCGATCGCGCACGGAATTCCACATCGACTGATATAACCACCTTTATCACATTTTCTACTGTTTGATTCTTTACATTTCGTAATAAACTTTCGCATGCGAAATTATAAAAATAGAGTTAAAACAACTTAAAAAATAGAGCTCCAGGTATTTTATTTTATATTTCCGCGTTTGTTTTTGCACAGAGAGGCGACAAAAGTGTCTTTATTGATTAGACAAATACTTAGATGTAAGTTGGTCAAGAGCGGAGCCTGGTTGCGAATTCAGTTAGCTGTTGGTGTGACACCGATCCCGCAACCGATAGTGTTGAGGCAAGAGGTTTGAGGTCCCATGCAAAATGCGCGCTTCCATTGGCTGATACACACATGGCTTTTTAAATAGACAGAAAAAATGAAGAATAATTAACAAAAATTTTAAAAATCGTTGCTTACTTTTGGGCGCTGCGAAACATCTTCCAACAACTACTTTTATCCCCTGCCAGCGAAGAAAGCCAATAGGTATTTTTCAGGATAATGTTCATATCGTTCGCATTTGTAAGACCTCCATCCGTTAGATAACAACAAAAATGTTTTTTTTTTTTAATACACAGAAATAATGGTTTTTGTTCTTATGTAATGGATGGAAGTCTTACAAATGCGAACGATATGGGGCATGGGAACATAAAATAAAAGTAGCTGTTCCAAGACGTTTCGCAGCGCCCAAAAGTAAGTAACGACTTTTACGATTTTTATTAATTAATTGTAATTTTGAGCTGCCAATAAAATTTTGATCAGTGCTTATCAGGACGACTCAATATCCCACACGAAGAGAGAGAGAGAAAGTAATTAGCTAGGTCCAATCATAGTTAAGATAGGTCGTAATCGTCCAACAAAATATTTAACCTTTTATCGTACGACAATGGACATGGTGCGAAGTTGTGACCAGTCAATCCTCATGTGCCTGATCGTGACCGGCAGTCGTCTTGGCCACACATATTTAGATAATATACAGGGTGTAAGGGATGGTGTAACGAAAACTTTGCAGGCGTGATCAGACCATGAAACTGAGCAACTTTTTGTATGGCGACTATGTTGGGAAACGAAAAAAAATTTTCGAGTTTCCATAATCAGTCAGTCAGCTAATCGGAAATTTTAAGGAAATTTTGTATGGAAGGTCGAAAAAAAATTCACGTTTACCAACATAGCCCCCATAGAAAAAGTTATTCAGTTTCATGGTCTGAGCACGCCTGCAAAGTTTTCGTTACACCGTCTCTTACACCTTGTATGTACTTGTTTTGTAATGAGTGACTAAGATGGCTACTAGGTTAAGTTTGGTACTGCGTAATCTTGTGTTGTATAAGCCTTCTACTTCTACAGCCACAACAGTCCACTGCTGAAAATAGGCCTCCCCCAATAGGGGGGTATTGCCATACTCACAATTTATTATCAAGTTCAAGCATACATAGATATACATACACAAATCATGTCTATATCCCTAGCGGGGTAAAAAAAAACATTTTTTTAAAAATACCAGGTCCAGACAGATAGATTATTTTTCAACATTACGAGTCTCAAAAAATAGTGATATATTTGCAAAAGATCACCTTCCCATACAAAGACGGATTACTTTTACACATATAGATGGACGCTAAAATTAAAGTAAACAGGACAATAAGTTAGTAAGTGATTGAAATAAAACACGTCTTAAGTTAATCACTTTCATTCAGAATTGCGCAATGCATAAAAGCAAAGTATATCCTAATAATTTCTAATAATAAACACAGAATTCTCAACTCAAGTTTAGTTTATAATCTGATCACTAGCATATGATACTTTAATGGGCGTACCATTGAGAAACACTAAATTAGAATCTACTTAAAGTTACCAAAGATAAGGAAGGAACATTAAATACGTTTGTAATTGAAAATATCTAATTGTAGACATTAATTTAGGAGGTTGGCCGTTAGATTAATAATTTACGTGGGAGTTCGGTTTCGTAAAGTGATGATTTGTCGTAAGTGTAAAAAGTAATTATAATCAGAAGTAGGTACGTATTGAGCAAGTCGCATTATTTTTTTATAATCTCCGTTTTGTAACAACGCGTGGGTATTATCAGCAGCATCGCAATCTCGAACCAATTTAATTTGGTGTTCCATGCAGTTAATAAGGTTATGAAATTAAATTTAAAGGTCTTAAATTGTTTCAATACAGGTGTATTGAAACAATTTTAAGACGAAACCCAATTTGTGCAGCTATAAGTTCAAAATTTTACGAATTAAATCAAATAATCTTCGGGATTTTAATGCACTCACAGTGCTAATTATTATCATAATAAAATAAAAAAATCCCGATTTCGGTTCGATTCCTGGTTGACGCTTGTAATTTTCAAACAGTCATTGATTCATACTCCAAAACTCGTAATGTCAAAGTTTTAGCTGCATATAAAAAAAATCGTAAACGTAACACGGAAGTACATACATAACACTTGCAAGATAAGTAAGATAGATCGTTGACGTACAGACAAGCAATGAGCAAAAATAAGCATACGCCCATACGGCAAAACCGCCAGCGTTATAATTGTTCAATAAAAATGCTAAAACTGCCCTAGATCCACATTCCAGTCATATAATCGGGATTGGATAAATTGCTGGATAAGTATTGAAATTCAAATAAAATATAAATCATTAGTAGAGGTAGGTTTCACTGAATAGGAATATTCGGCCGAATAATTCAGCACCGGACCTACCCCATTTCGCTAACACTCTGACTTTTCATACTACAAACGTCGATCACATATTAAAAAGAACTGATTAATTTTTGACATAACAATTTCCAACGAAATATTTTTTCAGTAATAAACGTTTTTGTAGATATGCCGAACATGCCGAATACGGAACATAAACCGAATATCCGGCCCATCTCTTCATTTAGAGATGATCAATAGGAATATTTTGAAAAATCTTCTACTTATTCTCCTAGTGACTACGGTAAAGCTTATGAACTTACTTCCAAATAAAAATGACCAATAATGATTAAAATAAATGATAAATGTGGTAATCAATATAACCACCAGTGTTTTAGATACAAATCTATCATAAAAACAGCTGTTTACGATCATATCAACGTAAACACAGATTAAGGCTGTGATAATGTTATGAAAGCAACATCAATATTGGTTTAGTGAAGGGCTAAATGATTGATGATGGTTTTGCTTGTTCTGAGGCCTACAGTAAAATTTCATGAAAATAATTTAAGCAGAGATCAAGAACACCCAAAACCGACAAGCATGATGTAGAAAGCGAAAGATATGTGCCAGGATTGTTGCAAGTGGAATGATCTAGTCTCTGCCTACCCCGCAGGAAAAGAAGCGTGTATGTTTTGTATGTATGCTAATTTGTAGCAGACGTTTATATCGTAAGCTAGTTGATGTCTTACCAATAGGATTTTATGCTCTGTCATGTCACCTGATCACATCTTCCTTATATAGGGTGTAACAATATTAGCTGCAAATATATTAAGGGGTGAATCAGCCCATGAAACTGAACAACTTTCCCCGAGAAACATAGGTCGAAATATGAGAACTGTTTTTGGAGCTCCATACAAATTGAGTTGGCCGGTCGGTAATTTTATATGGGAGGTGCAAAATATTTTTCATATTTCGACCTATGTTCCTTGGGGAAAGTTGTTCAGTTTCATGGGCTGGTTGATCCCTTAAAATGTCTGCAACATTTTTTTTTTTACATCCTGCATATTTTACTATTGTTTCATTTTTGTACTTGAGCTAAACTCACCGTATCTGGGCTGAGGTTACCGCAGATTGTATACATACATACATATAATCACGCCTCTTTCCCGGAGGGGTAGGCAGAGACTACTTCCTTCCACTTGCTACGAATTCAAATTTCAATCGTTTATTTTCCAAGTAGATTCACAACGAACGCTTTCAGAAAGTCAAAAATTTACAATACAATACTGTCGCTAAAAATAAATTAGTCATTGTAAAAAAGAGAAAATTGTCAGACACAATTTTCTCTTTTTTATAACAATTTTATGTTCCTAGTAGAAACGCGGCACGAGTGGGATAAAAAAGGCACTGCCTCGGGGCCGGCCAGGCTGACCACACAGCATGTAACTTACTAGCATGTAGCTATTAAAGTGAATATTAAAAAAAATTATATATAATTACATGTGTCATGTAAATCAGCCGGACCCCCTGAACAGGAAAACCACCCAAAAACCTGCTCAAAAGTGCTCCTATTCTCAATTAACAATTTGTACCATAGGACCTAAGCTACCCTAGCTAAGTTTTAAAATATATTAATAGCCCAAAAGACGGCTACGCTAAAATAAAATAAAAGTACTACAGTAGATCATTCTATCTGTTTCGTCTTATTAAGTCTACCTTATTACGAGTATTTATGTCAATTTTAAATTCCATGCACGTCCAGATTTGGTATTAAAAATGACTGCATGTTTCTTGTGCTGCGCTGGAATCTCAGAGGACCATGCCTCTTTGTCATTAACGTAATCATCTAACTTATAATAGGCTTTATAACATAATGTTTTCTTAATAATAGATTTAAATTTACTCTCAGACAAACTTAATATATCTTCCGGTATTTTGTTATAGTACCTTCAAATGAAGTCCTAACTTTAGCTAGTCTATGCTTAGGTTGATCTAATTTATTTTTATTCCTTATATTACGATTATGTCTTTCATGATTTCTTGTGAAAGTATGAATATTCTTTCTTACATACATGATATTTTCATAAATATATTGACATGGCACAGTCATAATATTGATTTCCTTAAACAGTTCTCTCAGAGAATCACGACTGCCAAGTTTATAAATAGCTCTAATGGCCCTTTTCTGAAGAATAAATATTGTTTCAATATCAGCTGCGCGGCCCCACAGCAAAATTCCATAGGACATAATGCTGTGAAAATAACTGAAGTAAACAAGTCGTGCAGTTGCAATATCTGTAATTTCTCTAATTTTACGTACTGCATAGGCAGCTGAGCTTAATCTTCCCGACAAAGATGTAATATGAGGGCCCCATTGAAGCTTTGAATCAAGAGTAATCCCTAAGAAAACTGTGCTGGCAGTAAATTCTAATTTTTCATTATTAAGCGTGACATAATTATTCAAAGAATGTACTACATTTGGCAAAGTGAATAATACACATTTAGTTTTTTTCGCATTTAGAACTAAGTTATTTGCAGTAAACCAACTATGAATTTGTCTAAGAGTGTGATTTACTTCGTCATAATTATGCGCTCGTCTATCAACCTTAAATATAAGGGATGTATCATCAGCAAATAATACAATTTTGGACAAATTCTCTACCATGTAAGGCAAATCGTTAATGTAAATTAAAAATAAAAATGGTCCTAATATAGAGCCTTGTGGCACACCAATTTTAACACGAGATCCCTGTGATTTGGTGCTGTTTACTTGGACCTTTTGCGTTCTATTATCTAAATACGAATTCAGAAATTTCAGAGCTACGTTTCGAATACCGTAATGTTCTAATTTTACCAATAAAGATCGTACGATCCTGATATATCTCTTGCTTCCTCAATATTCATCAGCCTTTTCATACATGCTCGTCGGTTTTGGGTACTCTCGACCTGACCTTTCTTTAGAACGTCCCCGATTTGGTCATAACATCCCCTAGGTTAGGTAGCCGACCCTGACAGAGAACGGGACAAGGCAAGGAGAATGATGACGATGTATAATTGTATGATGTGTCATAATATTCATATAATATTCATAATGAGTCGTTTTATGGTTATTTTTAGCATCAATTACTGCTACGTGCCATGCGGGTCGCCGAGGTTCAGTTGTCAATGGGTTTGTTAGATGTGTGACTGGTAGGTAATTAAAATAATCGTTAACTTAAGGTTTTTATGGAAACAAAAAGTTTTAACTGATAATAGAGAAGCAAATGGTTTGTTAGTTGCCTTCTTGTAAGTGTACAAAGTAACAACAGGAAAAAGCGAGTTAGGTTTGGTTAGGTTCGGTTTGAAAACTGAGAATATATAACTTTAAAAACAAAAGAAACGACTTCAACGGGCGTATATAAGTATATATAAAAGTCTGACAAATACATTTCTAAAAACCGCATCAAAATCGGTTCATCTAAACGCGTGATAATCGCGAACAAACATACATACATACATGTCAAACTGAGAACCTCCTTTTATTGGAGCCGGTTAAAAAAAAAATATTCTGCATTGTATTGAACATAACCTCTCCCAGTTTTAAAAGTAGGTAGTGTTAGTGTCACCATGAGCCTGGTTCCCACGCGAGACGCGTCTCACTCAGCCACCTTGTCCAAATATTGACACAACGATAACTTTATAACTGAATTAACAGACTCTGCTTTCTTACCAATGTGCTCTTATTTAGAATCGCATTTAGAACAAGTTAGTCAAGTTAAATTAAGATTTTGAAACCTGAAACATAATTAAATTATAAGTCATCAGGTATTTCACGGCTAAAAATGTCGGCTTATAATAACACCACCCCATTTCTTGTCCGCGAGACTCAAGCATCATCACACACAAATAGAGTCGCTGTATGCCGACTTTGTACACTTAAAAGACTCTGAAAATTTTTCATACATTTTATCGCACCAATCCGACTTTTTAAAATACAGGAACATAGCTCTATAGGCATTATTTAGGCACAGTTTTACTTAGAGGTACATATGTTTTCATTAAAGGAGTAGTTGCTAGTATCTTAATAATGACATACATAAATTGAAGTCGCAATTTGAATCTAACGTAACTGACAACTCAACCAAACAATCGATTACTGCTTTAACTTATCACCCAACATTAGAAGCTATTAATAATATACCAGTGGAAAGTAAGTCGTGTAGGCTGCCTGATGTTGACATCTCAAACGATGAATATTTATTCAGGAATGCCAAATCAGATTGCGTACACATTTGCTCTTACTTTCGTTGAGGAATTAATTTTTAAGCTCCTGTCGGCGGCTTAATCTTTTTTGCAATGAGCTTGAGTCATTTTGGACTGAGTTTCTAGTTTGTTGTTTAAGTCTAGTTAGGTAAGTGGCAATGTTATCTGAATAAGACATCAATCATTATTGATTAATGTAGAAATGCTCTCATTTCGCTCAGATAACGATAGGTTTGTAGGTCTAAGAATCATCAAAAAAAGAAAATAAACTCAACCAAATGAGAAATGTTACAGATAATATTCGTAAATGATATTTTTTACAAAGAAATTAGTTAAAAAATAAGAAACGAGAAGATATCTAAATTAAGATATTGGTTCTAAGTACCCAAAGCGTAAGTAAATACGGATTGAATATTTTTGAATGTCTCTTATTCGAATTATTTTCGTTTCTCCTACTAGATTTTGTATGATTATGAGTAAGCATCAGATTGGATATAACAAGAAGTATGATTGTTGAGAACTACTGAAAATTAAAAAGGTGTTCCAGTGCCTGCACCAAGTTATAAAAGTTTTTCATCGTCGTCGTAACAATGAGTAAATGTTTTCACCTTCAACAGCTGATCAAACGTATTTATAATGCACATAAATTATCTGAAATGAAATATAATATTACGTCTATGTGCTATTTATTATTACTGTATTTAAACAACTAGTTGTCACCAAATCAGGGCCCTAAGTCTGCTAAATGAAAACCGTTTCAGTTGGATGTCAATTGGATCTCAGTTGTATCATTTTGGTCATTTCGTATTCTGCTAACAGTTTATAGTATAGAAAAATCACAATGGCAGCTCAATGACAGTTGAGTTTCGATGGCGTTACAATGACTAAAAATAGCAGACTTGGGGCCCTGTCAACACGCTCATCAATCCTAGACACAATTAAAAACTCATAAAATATATATATTCCATTTGGGTTTTGAACCTGGATATAACTAAAATGTATGCTGACTCGCTTGAAACTTCTACTCTCTATTACGATTTCAACACCCACCAATTTGGCATTCCCTGCGTTGTCAAGTTTCGGCGTGCGTAAGGCACCGCGTGGATGCCATAACTCAGTCGTGTCCGATGGGGTGAAGGGGCTCGACTCCGAGGCTTGTTCTCGTGTCAAACCGACATGATATACAGAACACCACTGGTAAAACTGAACACTTAGATACTCTATGGCGTTGTACTAAGCGTGGTTGTAAAGTTACATGTATAGCTGGAGGTGTAGCTGACTGTACATAAATTGTTTGTAAACTATATTTTAAGCACGAGTTGGAAATTAGGGTAACTAAATTGGAGGGGACGTTAGAATATAAGCCGGCCAGTAAGTAGATTATAGTAATTGTGTGGCATTTGCGACCAGACAATGACAGCCGCGTTCAAAGAGTAGCCATGTACGTGACATAGCTAATTGATATCACCGTGACATGGTTTACGCATAACACAATGATCTACCGAACCATCTCTGTACCGGAATCACGCGCAACTCGCCTCTCAAAACTAGTTTTTAAGATCTTATACTAAGCATCGCATTTCGATGCTGCATATGTCAACATTTGCTCACGACTTGTCTCGCCCACGATCCACTGATATATCATTACGATCCCGTATCGCGCCGATCTGCACCGAACTATCATAACTCGACCATAACGTTCCTAAATACTCAATATTCGTTGCGCAGTGACATTCGCCATGATCCGGCCAATAAAACGTCAACTTTAACCCTAGAAAATGCCAAACGTGGGCAAAACGCGTGAGAAATAGAACAGAAGAATGTTCTCCGTCCAGGGTTCATTTGAGCAGTCGCTGCGGGGCGGTGACGAGATATCCCCCAGCGGGAACAAGACCCTCGCAGCGCTCGCCAAGATACACAAACACTGCACCGGCAAAGCTCACGCCAATGGCTGCAGCGACCACAAACACAACCCTCTGGCGAAATCCGACTCAAACGCCAGTCTGCAATCGAAGAAATCCTTCCGGAGCGAATGCTTCATCGAGATCAAGGAAGCTGACAGAAACAACCAAAATTGTATGAAGAATGGATTTACAAAGAGCTTCAGCAACAGCACCAGCTCGTACGAAGGCCACAGCGATACGGATTCAGAAAGCACTTTTAAAAGCCGTCCGGAGCAGAAAGTGAATGATCCCTGCGAGCGTTTGTTCACACAGAATACTAAAGCCTCACTGATGAAGACCGCTCGCATGAGATACGCTGACGATACCATGATTTCCTCCATGCGAGACGAAATCGATGGTGAAAAGAAAGCTTTCAACAGGACACCTATGAGAGCCAGTTACAGAGAACCCAGAAAATCCGCTGTGGTCACCATTGAAGAAGTCAAATCAGACGGCTCTAATAATGACGAAGAGTTGGCAAATGTTGTTCTTTTTGACGAGAAAAGAAAGACGACATTGCAAACCAAAGCTGGCCTTCAAAAGAAATTGAATGGAAGTCCAGTAGTAAATGGTAAAAGTCCGGTCAACGGAGTGAAACCGCCGTGGAGAGGGACCGGCAAGAAAGTTGTTACAAATGAGATTTCATTCGTGCGTCAACCGTCTCTCCGACGGAGTATAAGGAAGAAGAAGCCTGATGGTATACCGTGGAGGAGGCTCTACGAGCTTTCTCTTTGGAGGAAGGTCGGAGTGAGCTTCTCCGCGGTTGGTGCTGACACTGAACGGGCTCTGCTTAGACCTTGGTCTGAACTGTCCTCGCAGCCACATCCACCTTCGGTAAGAATCTTTTTGTTCTAACTGTTTTTAAATTTTTGAACCTGTTTTAAACACTTAGCATAAAGGTAACATATGTAACAGATCTTTAATTGTATTCTTATCACATGCCACACATTTGCATTAGTTACCTCAGATGAGTTATTCAAGTAAACGCTTTCAAAATGCGACATCCTATGTAATTACGTTGATACGATCTGCAAACACATTAACATGCACGGAGAGATGATCAAAGGAATGTTGTGCAACTGATTAGCTGCAACTGTATTAGATTTTATAAAGGGTCTATCTATTTTGCTAAAGGTAATAATTGTAAGAAATACTAGTATCTGTTGATCCCTTATATGCTACAGTATGAAGTGGTTTGTCATTAGATTCTATTAATCACTGCCTATTACTGTCCAGTTAATATGGTCCAATTTTCAAATTCAAAATATGATCCAGGTAACTAGCATCTTTTCAGCAAATTTCTAGAAATGTGTCAGCAATTTTACTTTCATTTCTTTCTTTTCGCTAGCATCAATTCTGTTCGTGCAGACTTTCGTTTTTCTATTTTTCAAAATACCTTTACTTACAATTGGTCCTCGAGGGTGTGCCTGCTCTTTGGTATCACGTATTTGGTTGATGATTGCTCTGATCATCGAGGTGCTCGGTTCGATGCCCGGGGGGTCAAGTGGATATGATGGCACACCTTGTTTGTTATGTAAATTGTTTTATGTAACTTTAATCTGTGTCTGGATTTGGTATGATGATCCTTTGTTGGTAGACTGCTTCAATCTGCTTGTGCATTTTATGTTCCGAAGTTGTTACCGTTTCTATGTGGTTTTTTAAAACGTTTAGCTTTAGGCAAGTATTTAAGGAGTCTATCAATATTTTTTCTCTCTTTTACGGCAATTTTAGAAGTTGTGGCTTATCATAAATTCACAGTACCTAAGTGCAACCTAAAAACTTTTATCTTTCTCGGTTTTCTTACCTCACCTTTTTATGGCGAAGTCCCACTTAAACTCTTATCTGCATTGCCAACACCTCACTTTGCTTTCTGATAACGCACCAAATCCTTTCTATATTTGCCAAACTCCTAAACTCAGAAATGTTACAAAACCATACAAAACAAACAATCAAAACTCTAAAGTGAAACCACAAAAAGTAGTCTCGATCGATAAATAAAATGCGGTAAGTACGACACTTCGTGCACCAAAGAAGAAAAAGTTCTTTTTTCTTTTTCGTGTGGGACACCGAGTCGTTCAAGGACCCGATTTGAACCTTGAGTCAGAATTCTTCAACCGCTTACTACAACTAGCAGACCTCTGACTTTGTTGTGTACGGCCGGCGTCTAAGCAATCAATCAAGGTTCAGCAACCGGGACTGGAACCTTATTAATTTTCGACCAATCAGGTGGTTCAGCCTGCAATGTCCCAACCAGACTAGGAACAAATTTACAAAATGATGTTGACTTACCGATTTAAAACGGCATTCATTTTACCGTGTAATCTGTTTTGTTGTTCTTGTGTATGCGTAACACAAAATTTACAGTTCCTTCTGGACCTTTTCTTTCTCTGACATTCCAAAAACTTCGCTTTCTTTGTCCATAATCCCGAACCACTCTCGTTTTCTTGTAGCCGGGGTCATGAGTCACGACTTGCGTACGCCATATGAGGTAACAGGTACTGTAACTATTACCGGTAACTGTTACCGTAATACCAGGTTGGCTGGGCCTCGGGCGGTCGGTGGGCGGTCGGGAGCTGCTATGGTTTTCACCGTGGGAAGCTGGTATACTGGTTCTGTTTATTATGTCAGTTCATATGGAAGAAACAAACACACAAATACACAAATCACGCCTGTATCCCTGGCGGGGTAGGCAGAGCGTCAACGACAGTAAAATTACGGCCGTTATCGTCAGGTCTGACAAATGTTTGAGGGTCATTTCAGATAAGTCGTGTATCACTATAGTGACAGGTTGTCAGCCTGTCGCCTAAATTGCAATACACATGAAACCCTCGAGTCCCTCAGTCGGCTCCTACGACACCCACGGGAAAGACATGGAGTGATGCTATTCAAAGCCGGCATCACACGGCAAATCTTATGGAAGAAAGACCGAGAAGAATCGAAGAATATATATTTTGCAAAAAGCGGATTTGGCAAGCAATTATTGAATATCTAGTTTTGCGAATATAAATAATCGATTTAGAACCAGTTTTTAAGAGTAAGAAAAGAATTGTAAAGTTTAAGAATTGTAAACTTGCTTGATATATCTTCAAAACCTAGAAAAAAATATCTTGACACTATGTTTCCGTTCAAACATCATCCATAGCGTCGCAGCTATAAGACGTTTAATCACAAACTGACAGCTAAATGACAATGAATTGCTAATCTGACGACTATGTGGTTGTCAGACTTCGTGACTGCATAAGGAATACTTTAATAACGGCTTATTAAGTAGCTTAGATATAATTTTGCCGTGTGATGCTGGCTTAGAATAGCATCACCCCACATCCTTCCCGCGGGTGTCGTAAGAGGCGACTAAGGGACTCAAGAGTATTGGTGTATTACAATTTTTAGGCGACAGGCTGACAACCTGTCACTATAGTGATCCTCATGTTTTCTAAAACAACCTTGGAAAACAATCCTCATTAATGTCAGATGTGGCGGTAGCGATCGTATTCTTACGACCGTTAACGGTGCCAATCTCGCTAGGTATAAAGGCGTGATATATGTATGTATGTTAGATATAATTTTATTACATAGCAAAGACGATCTTCTATCTGATTGTATGATTACTGATTTACTGATACAATATCATCAGAAATGAACAAGACCCAAAAGGTCATGCACCTAATGAAGATGCAAGTAATCATCAAGTTAGTAATAAGTAATCGGTCATTTTGTCGTTATTTTCTGATTTCTGCATATATGGTTGACCAAAGACATAATTTAAACATGTTTACTAATATTGCGATCGAAACTCTTTCGTTACTTCAAAAATCAAAACATACGCTTAATATTCTGAACAACAGATTTACGTAAGTATCTCTTGGTGACTAAACCAGTGCATCTGTGCCTCTGCACCTCAAACAAAGGGCGTGGGTTCGATGATTTGCTATTATATTTGCCCCGACACTTCGGCCCTGACAGATGCATAAGTTTACTACAAGCATGTTACGAATATGGAATTTCGGTTACGGTTTCGGATATAAAAAAATATAATTTCGGATTCGGATATGGAATTATTTTGGATTATCCGTAAGTTCTGATAGTTTTGGTTACGGATATTACCTAGAAGCAACAATTTTCTTAAATTCTAGGGCATAAAGTGTCGGTAAATGTAAATTGCTAAGTGTCATGACTTTACACTAGAATAAACCAAACAGTGAACAAACATGTTTCAAAAGTAACCAAACATTACGGGGTTAGTAAGGCACCGCCCTTATCCGAAACTTATATATCGATTTCGGTTACGGTTACGGATATTTTTTTTTCGGATATCTAATAGTTTCAGTTTCGGTTACGGAGTTTTATAACATCCCTGCTTTACTATTCAAATGGCATGTTGCATTTTTATACTAATCGTTTGAACCAGTCTGATAAATTGATTTATATATTGTATTGTAGTAATGTTGCTTCCTTGTTGTATTAATCTCGTCTTCATCCATCTTGTATGGTGTTTATTGTTTATGTTCCGCGTTTCTGAAATTCTTTAGGATTTTGTATTGCTATCTGAATTGAGTTTACATCCTGTCGCAGTGCAATCCCTGCTCAGATCATACGTAAATATTTAAAGTTCTAGATACATATATCACTCCTTTATCCCTTGCGGGGTAGGCAGAGCGCCAACGGTCGAAAGAATACGGTCGCTATCGCCACGGCAGAAGTTTTTAGGATTGTTTTCCAAGGTTGTTTCAGAAAACATGTATATCACTGTAGTGACAGGTTGTCAGCCTGTCGCCTAAAAATTGTAATACACCAATACCCTCGTGTCCCTTAGTCGCCTCTTACGACACCCGCGGGAAGGATGTGGGCCTGTGGGGTGATGCTATTCTAAGCCGGCATCACACGGCTTAATTTAAAGTTCTCTTTATCATACTCGTAATAGTACTTTATGTAGATCAATATGCCTGCCACCTAAGTAAAGTTTTTTCAAATTGTATTTTCATATAGAGTTAAGTGCGACACTCGTCACATACTGCGATTTGTAGAATGCCTAGAAATTTGTAATCATTTAATGGCGTGAAATGAATTTTGGCAATAGTTATTTTAAAATCAATATGCTCATGGAATGTATCCAAACCAATTGTACATTACCTACTCAAAATCCATATTGTCTGTCACCAACGAAATATTTCTCAGTTCCCTTAACAAGCAAATCCCAACGATAATAACTCAATATAACAATGTATCCAACCTTCGTGCAGTGTTTTGGGCTCATATACAATCTTGTCTTCAATTGCACAACTCAGTGCCTTTTCCTCGTCTTGTACAGTCGGCCGCAACACGAGTTACCATCATCATCCTTTACTCTCTGTGGTCTGCGGTCATAACACAACCATGTCAGAAGCCTAGAGTCTAGAAAAACTGACACCGGGATCCATCGGGTCGTTCAATTTGGTGGCCTACAAAAAAAAGATTATTTCCGAATGCCCTTATTTCAGTTGTAAGTAATTCGGCTTCGTTTGGAATGCTTCGTAGGCGCATGCAGGACCTGCTAGAAGCTTAGAATCAGGCGACCAATGTGGCTTAATATTAGTCTTTTGTTTTTGTCCTTTGACTCGATGAAGAAGATCACTATGCGATTGACTGTGACGGCATAGGCATCACCTTTTAAAAAGTACCCAAAGTGCCTTGAAGTGTTAGTAGTCTTGACTGATGCCCCACGACAATTTTGTTCTTTGTAACCTACATGGATGATCTCCTAAACACCTCAAGACGCTGCTAGTTGTACCATTATGTGCTATTATGTATTCCGTGGCTACGTGTAGGAGCTAATTATACCTGACATTACTGTTGACCTTGCAGGAATGTTTCGGCTCCCTTCTTACTCAGGTACTTACTTTAGAAATGCCAGAAATTCCTCGTCTCCAGTGTACACCCAAGTAAAATAAGTCACCGACATCAGAGACTCTTTACTGTGCCATTCGTTAAGAACGCATGCTATTTTTGCAGGAATCTTACCAGATCGGAAGCTAGATAAGAATTGAAAAAGTTTCGGATGGCATCAAAAATCTTCAGCCAACCAAATTAAGATTAAATTAAAGCTTTATCAAAAGTTCTAAAGGTCGTTTACTTGTTGATAAATCAAAGACCACATCATTATGAAGATTCTCTATAACTTTTGTTTTACGATTGCGAATGACAGGTCAAGTTAATTAACCGTAGTTCAAAAGCTGATGATAGTCGTGACAACATAGCCAGTTAATCAAGGTATAATAAATAAACCTTTTAACTAAAATGTAAACAAACATTGAAAACATTGTCTATTTTGGTGTTATTTTCTATCAAGTGATTGCCAATCTCCATAATATCGTGGCCGCTTTGCACAACCATGGTGTCAAAAAGATACGCCCGTTGCGCACGAATAAGAAATTCTAATTAAAATCTTGTCAGACCTTAAATAGGTGTAAACTATACCTATATTAAATTGCTTCGGCTCGCTTTAACAATATTAGTTTCATTCAACGGCTTAAGATCTTTGCAAAAAAAACAAGTACTGACCAGTAGCCTAACGCAAAATTATGCCTCTTCTCTTTTCGTGTGGGACACCGAGTCGTCCAACGACCCAATTAACCCTAGTGTCAGAATTTTTCAACCTAAGTAATCATAGACAGCAATCGGGACCTACGGCTTAACGTGCCACCCGAAACACCGAACCATCTTCTTTACGGACAATCGGGCGGTTCAGCCCGAAAGTTCCTAACCAAACTAAAATTCACAAAGTGATAAATATCAACTTTGTGAGGGTCACTCACAAAGTTGATATTTATCACCGATAATCGAACCTGGAACCTTATGCGTCACAGGCAGTCGCACTACCACTGCGCCACATTGGTCGTCGCCTAGATACCTTTGAACTTTGAATTAACAAAACAAAAGACTCAAATTAGAGGTTCTTGAGAAGCAACGATAATTCACATTGGTCACATCTGTCGAAGAACCGATGGTCGGTGGAATGAACAGGTTCTGCATAGCATTGGACACTTTTGACAGTGGACAGTGGTCCGATGACTTGAAAAGGGCGGCTGGTAGCTACCGGGTAACCAAAAGAGGAGTTTTTGCCTTATGGCGTACTCTGAGGGACGCCTACGTCCAGTAGTGGACTGCTACAGGCTGCAATGATAAGGACCACGTCTGGGCATATCATTAGACAGTGGACAGTGGCCTGATGACTTGAAAAGGGCGGCTGGTAACAACCAGGTAACCAAAAGGGAGATTGAGCCTTATGGCGTACTCTGAGGGACGCCTACGTCCAGCAGTGGACTACTATAGGCTGCAGTGATGATGAGATACCTACATACACACACACAAATCACGCCTAAATCTCTGGCGGGTTAGGCAGAGCATTACAGACAGTAAAATTTCGGCCGATGATGAGATGTCAGTGATAATTTTTCTATTTGACATTTTAGCACCTAAGTGCGAGTAGATTCGTCCTTGCAAGAAGAGAAATCTTAAAATTGCTCAACGGAATGTAGTGAGTAGGAGACAAATTATACGCGTGATTAGCAATGAATGAGTCACGTTACGAAATTGCATTGTTTGCGCAGAAGATTGGGTCGCTTGCTTACTTGACGTGTTGGACACTTAACAAATATCAACTAAGGTACTACTGTAGGTAGTCGAAGAATCGAACCTGGGATAACCTTAACAGCCACAACAGTCCACTGCTGGACATACGCCTCCCCCTATTTTCATTCATTAGGAACGCTGCTGCCCAATCCCTGGACTAAGTTTTTTTTGCATATTTCGACATAAGTGCCTTGGGGAAAGTTGTTCAGTTTCATGGGCTGGTTCACCCCTTGAAAGGAAGTTAGTACTTTTCCTAACACCCTGTATACCTACTTCGTCTTTTGGTTCTTGGAGAAATCTGTTCAGTTTGTAGCACTAACTTCGTGTATTCGGAAGAGTTCGTCGACCGATACCACCCGGAATGCAGAAAATTTTCTGTAACCTTTGACCTATAATCTAACTAAACCAACACATGCAAATTGTACCAAAGACGACAAATTATACGAGATTGCATAACGCAATAGCAGTATTGTTTGCGTACCGTACACAGAGCAAAGATGACTAGAGGCGAAAGGAGGATAATACTGCGGCTCAATCCGGTAAGCTACCGCTGACTCCAGTGGTATAGTGATACTGCTTATAAAATAAATAGTATTTTTTATAACAATTTATAATGATTGAACCATTATTACTAATGTACGGTTTTGCTATCGGCTTGTATGTAATTTTTTGCAAGGGTTGATTCCTATACTTTCGCCTGCTAAGTAATGAGAGAGACCAACGCATTCACCACGCGTAGTATTCGCGGGTAAACTTTGGCTACAGGCGTTTGCGCGCTCGTCTGATATCATCATTCTCATTGCCTTATCCCGTTCTCTGTCGGCTACCTATCCTAGGGGATTTGACGTAGTAACAAGTTTTTAAACAGAGCGACTGCCATCTGACCTCTGCAACCCGAAGGCTAACCTGGCCCGAATCACATTCAAATATCATCTGATTTCAAGGCGTCTCTATTAGCGGCGCGAGCAAATTCCTTGCTCTGTGGCTGCGTAGAAGAGCTATCGCGGTATTCTGAATGTTTGTACTTTCTCAGGGCTCGGGAAGTCGATGTTGCCAACCTTACTAGTTGGTATTTGTGCACACTCGTAATACGATT
Organism: Keiferia lycopersicella; assembly: GCA_029255805.1. Taxonomy (NCBI): domain Eukaryota; kingdom Metazoa; phylum Arthropoda; class Insecta; order Lepidoptera; family Gelechiidae; genus Keiferia; species Keiferia lycopersicella. Next base: position 217,429 of record JARACZ010000015.1, on the reverse strand, counting down.
CAGGTCTGTTCTAAAGGTTATAAGAAGATTTCTTACCTCTAGATTCTTTGTTGTCGTCTGGTGTCGGCTTAGAATAGTATCACCCTGTTTCTTCCCGAGGGTGTTGTATGTAGAGACTAGTAATAAAAATATAATTCTTTATTGCACACAGTAATTAATGTTTGATATTGTCTGTATTCAGTTCTTAGTCCTTGACGGTGACATAATTACAGAGTATATTTTGTAATATCATGTTTTAGAGAGATAATATGTACGCATGTTGTCCAACTTTTACAGTTTCCGGCCTAGTAAAAACTAAACATAATAAAAATAAATCACATATTGTACATTTTCAAAAGCTTTATATGTCTGGCATAAATATCCATTTGATGTATGATGTTAAAACTTGATCTGTCAATGTTTCATACATATTTGGTATTATGTCATTGCCTCCATTTGCCTTATGCGTCTAACAAACCGTACAAATTAGTTTTTGCTTTATAAGGATTATTTGTTTTCATCGGTTTTTTTCGAAGGAGACCGTTTTATTGCTAATAATGACCAAAGATAGCTTTAATCACACTCCAATTTCTAACTGTTAATCCCGACTGTTTTAAAAAGAGTGTTATGTTTGTCGAGATTATGTACCTGCACAATTATTTTTATAGTTTTGGTATTCTTTGAAGTGGACCGTTTTGTCGCTAATAATGTCCAAAATTTTTGAATCAAACTCCAGTGTTTTTCTGCGCATATAAATCTAACTATAAATGACCATACAAAGGCTCGAAGGACCATAAAAAGCCCTGAACTGGACAATATTTACTACCTCTTTCGCTACAAAGAAAAACACATTTTTGGGCTGTACTCTGTACTGAGGATATCAAATTTTATTGAATTTGGGTTGCTTTGTAGTTTCCAGAAGAACACAACGCTATCGCATTTTAGGAAAATTGCAGTGACATCTATTGTAATTGTCATTTGTCGTAGCGGTCAGGAGTTATATTTATAACCTCCATTTAACTTATGTTTAGTCGTTTGTTATCTCCAAAGATATCTGTTAATTAATTTCTGACCTCCCGTTCCAAACACTTCTGATGCCAATTAATATTTAAATTATAACACCGTTCCCTACTTTATAAAGGTATGTTGGAATGAAAAAAGTTGCAGCAATTTCTCTTTTTTTTTGTATGGGACACTAAGCTGTCAAACGACCCCATGTACTTAGTGTCAGACACGTCAGAGGCTTTTACGTGGCAGTCATCGTTTCACATGGATACCTATCTTCTTTATACTAAGTTATTGTAAGCAGTAACTAGGGCCGACTTCATATGTTAACGAGCCCCCTGAAGCACGGAGCAGCAGTAAGTCATTACCACTGTAGCCACATTAGTCGGCTAGAAATGGAGGTATTGCCACAATCATCATGCCTGGAATTCGGATTAGCGAGCGCAGTGTAAGCGTTTTAGATATTCACGCGGAACGCTGCTGCCCATTCCCTGGATTCACCCCTTAGTCAGTCACCTTTAACTAGGAATACCCTCAGGCAAAAAGGGCTGATGCTATTCTAAGCCGGCATCACACGGTTATCATAATTTTTTTTCGTGTGGGACACCCGAGTCGTCCAGCGACTTAATGAACCCTAGTGTCGGAATTTTTCAAGCGCCTTCTACAAGTAGCAGACATCTGACATGGTTGTGTAACGACCGCCGTCTAAGTGATCATAGACAGCAATCGGGACCTACGGCTTAACGTACCATCCGAAACATGGAGCCATCTTTCTTACGGACAATCGGGTTCAGCCCGCAATGTCCTAACCAGACTGGGAACAACTGTGAGTGACCTAGAATCGAACCCGGAACCATCTGCGTCAAAGGCAGTCGCACTACCACTGCGCCACATCGGTCGTCCCAAAAAGTAGCTAGTAATATTTACCAGATAATATCTTGTTCATATGTGGCGAAAGTTGTCTGCGCCTGCGCTGATTTTGATCAACCGCAGCGGCGCTCTTTGATTCTCTTCGGTAATCTCTGTTGTGTATTCTAGATGCGTGTGTGATTATGGAAACTGTAGAAAGCTTTGTTGCTGTGATATTTCACGGGTGGGTGACGACTCTGATCGTTATTGCTAGAGACTATTCAGCTTCCAATTATTGTTGGATCAGTTCTTTAGAACCAGCCGTAAGAGACGTCTGTATATGTAATTTATCCTAATTTTATTGTTTCTCTGTTACAGGTAAGCATCTTCCTTCAGTCGTCAATAATAGCACCAAATCCGTAGGTTAACGTAAGTTTTATAGTGTAAGGAAGATTCTGTTTTCTGTTATGATCATCCATCATCATCTACCTACCCTTATCCCAATTTATTTGGGGGTCCGCGCAACATGACTCTTTCCAGTGTTATTAATAAACTATTTCACTTCATTTTGGTTTATATCATCTTTTTGCCGCTATAAATAGACTCAAAAATTTTTGAAGCACTAAACAATCTGTAAACCCAAGAGAAATGTGAACGAAGGCCAGCCACTTCTTTTACAAAACATATTTTTGCTGATAAGTATAAACAGACTCAAATATTTCTAAAATACTAAATTAACGTAGAAAACCACGATTAACCATATTTGAAAAATTTCTACATAAGTAAGTAGACTGTTTTTAATGGTTACTTGAAAGTACTGATAGATCATTTAGATGTACAAGGTGATGAATAAACATTAACACTAGTGAGCCCTTCAGTGAGCAGCTGATAAAAACCCGGCATCTATTACGCACTCGTACTAATTAAGGGATCGCAGAAGTGATGATGAGAACCTAAACAAGTCTAACATAGACATGGATGGAAAAAGACCTTGCATTTGCTTGCCGGGTGATGCCGGCTTCGAATAGCGTCACCCCATTTCTTCCCCGTGGGTGTCGTGAGAGGCGACTAAGGGGCTCGAGGATTTCACGTGTATTACAACTTTTAGGCGACAGGCTGATAACCTGCCACTATAGTGATACACAAATTATCTTAACCGGCCCTCAATATTTGTCAGACGTGGCGATAGCAACCGTATTTTTGCGGTCGTTAACGCTCTGCCTACCCCGCAAGGGATAAAGGCGTGATATATGTATGTATTTGCTAGGTTTACGATGGACAATGCTGTTTTTCTTTTCTTGCTGAGATTTTCCTAATTTAAAATATCTTTGTCGTCTACGTACATATTTTTCAACCAAATAAAGTCCCAAGGCCCAGACATTTGGAACCAAAAAATAAAAATTTACCTGCTTTACAGGTTAGCGATAAAATCTTTAAAAAAAGAAACTGCTGATTGGTAACAGATTTATAAGACAAGTAAGATTGCCTAGGCTTGTGAAGTGGTTTTAAAGCGCTATCTCATTAATCATAAACACAAGGTAAACATAAGGTCTGCTGGAAGAGATTTCTTTTTAAAAATAAGCTTAATTGTTTTAATTGCTATTTTCTTTGTGTTTTATTGTGTACAATAAATGGTTTAACAATAATATTAGATAGCAACCGGGACAAACGACATATTATCCAAAGCTTCATTGGAAGTAGTGGCGTGTTTCACAAAAAACAATTTGAAACCATTGATTTTTGCAAAGCACAATAAATTACCATCGCGAGAAGAGTCTCTTGCCACAACGTCTCTGTTAATCCCAGCCTGGCCAGCTCTCCTTACGCGGATGATCCGTTGCGTCCAGATTCCAGCAGTAATGATATGAATCTGTCACTGCAGTCTGCACTACTGAGTACTGTTACCAACACTCACGCGGAGATTTATTGAGGGAATCGGAATTTGAAGTATGCTGGGCATGGTGATTTGAAAAGAAGCTGTACAGTCAGTCGCATGTACGGTTAGACAATTGCGCCGCCAATGTATGTCTTATGCGCGGCATACCTAATGACATGACGGTCTAACGACCAAGTTAACTTTAACACAGCTTGTCTTTCATTTTAATTTACTTGACTTACCTACATCAAGTTTCGATCCTGAATCTTTTTTGGTGCATAAGTAAAATTCCTTTTTCGTCGTTGTACAACTCGGTATCGCACTAGTAAAAATAAAGAATAAGAAGTGATGGTCTATGCCTGCAGTATTTTGTAGCCTCTTTTTTTTCAGGTATACAAGTTTCTGAAATCAAATCAAGAGATCGAGGCTAAAATTCAAATTCAAATTTTCTACTTAACCCTTCATTAATTTAGTGACATTATATTTGTAAAGCTTTACATCAATATTTATTTCTAATCTTCATTCAGATAACAAACACCATCCATCTCTACTTGGTCACATTATAACAATAGTGACTATATAGTGTATCTGACATATCACACATGCCTCGTAGCCGCTAAAGTGAGGCTGTAACAGTTTATGAGCGAGATTAGGCTGTTCATGCTGCGCGGGCGCAACTTTAAAACAGGGTGTTAAACGATGCAACAAGTAACTCGATAAAATCATCATAGTGGGGTGCAAAAAAGGTGCGGCAAATATTTGAAGTGGTGAACTAGGACATTAAATTGACATCTTTTCCTGTGGAATGTTGATTATACAAAAAATGCATAGTAGTGCGTCGGTGTCTGAATCATTTTGTACGAAATTTACAATTTGTTTTGCATTGTTTAGCCAATTTTAAAAATATATATACTTCTCATTAAAAAATCCGCGACACCTTGCAAGTTTAGGTATGTTTCGTACTAATCACATTACTAAAATGTGTGTTTATTTTGGAATAAACGTCTGATATCGTGTGGTAGTGAGTAACATGAGGTTTATAAATCCTCTAAGTCCCTAATTCGAAATAGTTTTTTAAAGGTTTCGTGTTTTATCAAATCATAAAAACTTTCGTTTCTCGATTTCCTTGATGAAAAGTGTAGTTTCAGAATGACTTCTGGGGACTCATTACATATTGGTAAATGAATGTTTATTAAAACGACGTTCAAAATTTGGTTGCATGTTGGTAGATCTGTATAGAAATCATTGAACTCCAAGCACCTTGGTCTCCATACCTCAGCCGTTCGGCGAGTGCATCCTACGCGGTCGTTACTCACGCGGCGACCGTCGGCCCCTGACGGCTGCAACACCGTAAATCATTATTGGGTCAACACCATCGTCTATGTAGGTTATCTTTTTGAATTTGGACATTTTTACGCGTAAGTTGATTCTACTTTGTCAGCATCCACACACACAAATCACGCCTATATCAATGGCGGGGTAGGCAGAGCGTCAACAATCGTAAAATTACGGTTGTGATCGCCACATCTGACAAATTTAATGTGTGAGGGTCGTTTCAGATAATCACTATAGTGACAGGTTGTCAGCCTATCTCCCAAAATTGCACTACACATGAAACCCTTGAGTCCCTAAGTCGGCTTTTACGTCACCCACGGGAAAGAAATGGGGTGATGCTATTCTAAGCCGGCATCACACGGCAAAGTCAGCATCCGCCCTTTTTAATATCAAAATATTTCATTTGACACATTTTGTATAGAAGGTCCAAATATTATCGTAGTCCAATTAATCGCATAGCATAACGAATTTATGAATGAAAATCAAATGAATGAATGGGTGTAAATTAATGTCACTTTTGAAATTGGCTTCCGTTAATAATTGTCCAAATTTATCTTACGTTGATGATATTCTAGTTTACTATCAATATATTTTAGTCGGAATGTATTTCCTTTCGATTATTTGTCATAAATTCATGCAATTATACGGTTGTCAGAAAATTGTCTATTTATAGTTGTTCATATTCATTGACTGCTGTTGTGACTATAAATTTTAGTTTTATGACTATTATAGACATGAAAGAAGTACCATAGAAACATTTACCTACATAATGTAATAATTTTGTTCTGATTAAACTTTACTATTTAAGATTATCATGGGAAATCTTAACATGGATATTGATAACTATGTTCTCTTATAAAAAAGATACAATATGGTTTTTTTTTTAAGTTAGAATTTCATTTATTCGAAAAACAAATATTTATTGACCAACAATAATGGCCTCGAGCTCAGAGCTCTATTGTATTTGTAGATTTTAAAAAGTATATGATTTGTCTAAGTCCCGTATTCCAAAGGCAGTCGGATCGTATTTTGCCAATGTCAGATTATCTCAATTTTTATTTTTCAATTTTCAATCGTTTATTTCCACGTAGATTTACAACGGATATTTAGATATTTATTTAGATAGCGACCGTATTCTTATGGCTGTTAACGCTCTGCCTACCCCGCAAGGGATAAAGGCGTGATATATGTATGTATGTATGTAGATTTACAACGAATACTTTTAGAAATGGATTAGTTATCGTAAAAAAGATAAAATTTAGTCTGACAACAATATTATAACTATTTTATGTTCCTAGTAGAAACGCGGTACAAGTGGGATAAAATAAAAATAAAGGCACTGCTTCGAGACTGGCCAGGCTGACCACACAGCATGTAACTTATCGACCAGAGAGATTCAAAACTGCAACGTATTTTTTGCATCTCCCAATGGTGGTCCACATAGTCGAGTCGAGGAAGAGTTGACAACACAGTGATCAGAGGTTGTGTTGCGCTGAGGCAACTTATCATAATCCGAATACCCAGACAGCTTATGTCACCAATACAAAGAGAGCATAGACAAAACAGCATTACAAAATTCAATTGGTGGTACGCTAAGCAGCATAGTTATCAGATTTTGCAACCTCGCTTCGAAGTTGCTTACACTCACAACAAAACCCGATTCTGCAGCATACATTGCTAGTTGTACATATACGCACATACTCCTTGTTGGGTAGGCAAAGCGTTAATGGCCATAAAAATACGATCGCTATCGCCAAGTCTGACAAATATTGAGGGACCTTTCTAATGATGCATGAATTGTAATGACAAGTTGTGTGCTTGTGGCCAGTAATACATTATGAACCTCGAGTCCCTTAGTCGCCTCTAACACCCGGGGAATGAAATGGGGCGATGCTATTCTAAGCCGGCATCACACGGCACAACACCCATAAAATAACAAGCAATGTATACCAAATCTGGCTCTTAGGACTGACTAGTGTAGTAACTGAAGTAAGCATCGGAACGCGCCTGCTCGGTCTGCCTGCGCCCACGCATGTGTCGTAAGCGCATGCGCGGCGCGCGGATGCAAGCTTCCGAAGCTGTGTTATGTACTTAGCTCCTTATACATATTTTGAAATATTCTTTTTTTCTGTCAAAAAATTATTACGTGTACTGCCATATTTAAATTTTGCTTGTATCTACATCCGGAACAGTGGTTATCGGAAGTCATGGAAAGTATGATAGGATGTTTAGAGATTTTGGTCAACCAACTTGATCTTAATGTGTGTTAGTTTGATACATTTAATTAATGCATATCTAGCAATTAGCGCACCGCACATTGATGTTCATCAAGACGGTCTAGCAGTTCTCTAGAATTCCAACTTTATTCCACCTACAAAAAAAAAACCCTTTCCAAGGAACTATATGCATTTATGTATTGTCTTTATGTCGTATCTTGATGAAGATTGTTTTTTTAAAATTTCCATTAGGTCTCGTCTTTAGTTGCTTAACGGATGGATACGTAACTTCAAACAGGCGCTTCAAACTCTTCGAATTTGTCGATCAGCTGCCACTTATGATCGAAGAGCATGATTTATTTAGATTAGGGTTGGTATCTTTATAGATTACCTATGAAGATGAAAACTAATTAGAGATTATAGTAAAAACGTAGAATTGATCCACGCTTGAGTAAACGCGTTCTCGAGTGGAGATTACGTAGTATATTATTATAAGTGTAGTAGCATGGGACGCCCATCTGATAGCGACTGGATGGCAAAAACGGGAACATTATGGCGTACTGTTGTGAAGCTTACGTCCAGCAGTGAGCTGCTGTAGGCTAATGATGCTTCCTATCTGACACGAGGAATATTTTTCATTGGACAACATGTAGCAGCCCTAGCCAGAGCGCATCAATTCACAGAATACATTGTCACGTCTCTCGATCGGTTATTGTCTACGTGGGCCGTTGTGATATAAGGTTGATGTTCGCATCCGGACCTGATCGGAATATTATAGCAACATCGACAAATTCTATAAAGCATTATAACAGCGACAAATTTTATAATTAAAAATAACATCGACAAATTATATAAAATAATAATTTGAGGCATTTGTTTGAGACTTTCGCATTTGTACACAATATTTATTTTCGGATGTTTCCCTACCGAATATTCCGCGCGTACACTTAATAAGAACATTATAAAAAAATTGGGATTGAAAAAAGGAATGATTGTTTTAAGAGCTTTCAAGATCTTGAAACTGCACTTTTTCCAAAGCCCGTAGGTCAGTACGTTATAAATGTATAGGTAGGACAGAATAGTTTTTTTTATAAAGGGTCAAAACAAAAATAAATGCAAAGTATCCGTCTCTTGAATTAGTATGCAAGGCACATTTAAATAACAACATTCTCAATATCCAACTTTAGGTTTGCATATAGTCACGCAGCTAAACCGGGTTCTGATTACGTCCTTGCCATTGAGTGCACGGTTCCAAATTAAGACACCTGTAAGCGAAAACGCGTCAGTTTTTTTACCAAAACAGATAGGGTGAACGTTTTATTCCTAAACCTGCTCTTTTATTATTTTTAGTTCCAAAGTCTTCTCAAGCTATCAACAAAAACCTGTGTTTTAGCAATCTTATTATTTTTATTCCAATCTCAATTACCACAATAGTCCACTGTTGGACACTGGCCTCCCCATATTGGAGGTATTAGCATACATTCTCACAACGCTTGGCAGGCGGTTTGAGTATCGTGTGTAACTGTTTTTTGATACTTAGCCTAGTTCAAAATTAGTTTGTTAATAATTTAGGTATAGCTATTTTATTAGCAGAATACTTGATTGAAATGTTTGATCGTTATTTACCACCTCATTTTATAAATAACGTCTCATACACTTCACATTCGGTCATTGCTCTTGCATCCTTATAAGCTTTTGTTAAATCTGTAACCGGGTCATAAATTATGGTATTATTTTGAGCCCTGTGATACCGGCCGGTCAAGGAAAAAAAAAAACATTGTTGAGAACCATAGAGAACAGAAGGGGAAAGATGATAGACCACTTGATACGACACGACAGTTTCCTGAAGATGATTTTAGAAGGAAAAAAAGGAAGAGGACGGCCTAGGAGAAACGACTTTCAACAGCTGAAAGAGGAAGTGAATGTTGCCTTAAATAAAGTAGAAAAGAAGAGATACCGACTGACAACTTGTGACATTAGTCATTCTCATTATAAACGGCTCTCAAATATTTGCCGAACGTGGGGACATTGATTGTATTTCCTACGGCCGTTGATGCCCTCTCTACCCCGTAAGGTACAATGGTATGATGTATGCGTGTTATTTCGAGCCCCGTCCATCTCCACTCCTCTTACGATCTGTATGATGTTTATAAACACCGCCACTTCATGGTTCAGTGGTATTGCTATATCAATTATGATGTTTGATAAATGTTATGCTTCTAACTGGAATTGGTTTGTTATTGCACGAGTGCTTGGAAAGTTTCAGTTATGTTATTTTACTAGTATCAAAAACAATAAGCACAAGAGAATCTTTTACAAATTATCATTATCGTTGCCTTGTTCCGTTTCTCTGTCGGGGTTGGCAACCTAACCTAGGGGATTTGACGTGGAACCAAGTTTTTACACAAAGCGACTGCATCTTGTACAAATATTTCCATCTTATTATATTTTCTTCGGGTTTTTTTTCGCTAACTCTACTTTTTAAAATAACTATGCTTCATAATTTGTCTCCAACCGTTTTTGGAGTGACGCTGCGTTCTTAATTCCTTCAATGCGTCATCGTTCTTTTACCTTTATGCTCACCCAAATTAGGATTAGAGTCAGGTTTATGCATTAAACTCTTTTTTTGCTTAATCTTTGTAATCTTCCTATTCTTACCAATCTATCTATAATGACAGAAATCCACTACAGCCGCCTTCTGTATGATATTTCTATTCTCTCCATTCACCTCTAAACCCATTATCATTCCATCCACATCAAAGCTTCCTGCCGTGAGTGTTGACGTTTCCGTCATACGTCCATTTTAAGAACACCCTCTATCCCTTGCCCTATTTCCGAGGAGTTGTCTTCTAAATCTGGCCGCGTTGCCGGTTGCCATAATGGAATGCATCGCTTCCTGCAAGATCCTCGGGCTTATAAGTACCTATGTGGAGTGCTGTGTGGATTATGAAGCAGTAACATGGATCTGTTTATGGCTCGTTCGTGTTTATTGTCAAGAGGAGAGTATCTGTAGAAGATCCAAAGAATTACATTGATGTTGAACTAATAATCATTATGTGCAAGGATGTCTCTGAGTTAGACATTATTAGACATTTATGCGCGAAAAAGACTTATCTTTTTTGTCTTGTGCTTTTGTTGTTCACTGTCCATTTTCAACTTATTTCGGTTCGCTTTTACGTGGATTTGGAAAAATAAACATAGGCTGGGTAAAGTATTTTCAAATTCCTACTTTATTGAATTCAATAGGCGAACATAATCGCTTAATGTTGCTTGATTGGCGATTCAAACTGACTTTTATAACTTCATTCATAGATAAACTGTTAATCAATGAACTATTACGAGTTCTAAAATATGTTTTAGTATTCTTTAACTAACAGTCATTATTATTCAAGGCTGTCAAGGTCCCGTCTGCTTGTACTGTATTTATTTATGATTACGATTTTAATTTGAGTATATTTTAATCAAAACGTACATTTTCAATCAGTGCTTCATTGTCAAAGTTCACCGGTAGAAAAGTGTAGGTACCTACATATTGTAATGAATGAATTTATTTGTAATTATGAATTCCATCCATTCCTATAGATAAGTAAATACACTGTTGATATTTTACAGCAAGATAATATTGATTTAACAGCGCTTTCTATCATATAACTTTTCCTTGGCAACTCTTACTCAAATCTCCTTGACCCCGTCCTACGTACTGCCTGAGTTACTCTCATACTACATCGTATACTATCTATAACGCTATTTACTATAGTAAATCGTCTCACATTAATACCTCTAGACGTGAACGAATGGGCCAACTCAGCAACTTTACTATGTTGCCGTGTGCAAGTTTCCATAATCGATCTAAATGCTCATATTATGATGTTTACCGTTTCTCATACAGATAGATATTTATGAAAGCCTTGATTCGTGACAAGTTACTGAATGGGTGTTATTTCTTTAACATTGAAGTATAAAACTAGCGCAGCCATATCTATGCAACGTCTTTGTTATTCCAAATCATGTTACAATTAGATTTGACTATTATTTAAGTTAGTCTTAAGTTCCACCAGTCGCCTAGCCCTTATCTTTGTAGTAGAGGAACAGGACACAGAATAATGCGTGTTTTAGAAAACACGTTCCCTTACCTGTAACTAGTATTTACTAAGTAACACGTCCATTGACTGTTCGCTCAATTGCGCGCGTCTATGGTTTCCGAGACTAAGGGCCTCAGCAGACAGAATGCGTTATAGACCTATATGGCTAGTTTTTAAGGCTTTAAAAATATTAAAGTTGTTTATTTTTGGCATATAGATTCAGTAGCATTTGTCTAGGCTTACTTTTTATTTTGTGTCATTTTAGGTATTTGAATAAGTAATTATTTAGATATTTCTTATTTCACACATTATCTATCTAGCTGCTCAGTCATTTCACAGGAGTATCTAAGTGGTGTAAAAATAAGTTTGTGTCTAAACCTGCAATAATATCATGCGATACCGTTAGTGTGTGTTGTCGAGATGACTTTCGAGTGAGTACCAATAGTGACCAAAGTGTTCCGAAAAAACGCAGAAGAATGAGGGTAGACAGATATGTTTGCCCTTAGCCGTCACCCGCAGCCGCTCCAGTTTACCCGTGATCATGGCGATTGCAACATCGCAGAAATATTGGGTGTTGATATATCCCTACCGTGAGTTAAAACCCGTTATAATGTCTTATAGTTTTAGTGATAATAACCACGGAACCTTAAAATCAAGTGTAACAATCCTTTAATCCACAAACGAAATAAGAAATCTCTGAATTTCAACGGCAGCCGCTTGAACCTGGGATTTTGAATACTCATCATTCCACAGCTCATAGTCTTCTGAAACGACGATACATGCGAAATACTTAAGAGATGGAATAATAACATGCTTGGAGCTCGCACTAGCTTAACCACACCATCAGCGTGAAACCGCTCTCTGTCAGCGGCGATCCTAACAGTCATGGCGTCCGTGGTGCGTGCGGTGAAATTCTATTGCCTCTTTGCCACCTGCCGAGGTGGTGTTTTAAAATACGCATCGTAGGTCTTTGAAAAAAAACGCCGTAAAATAGGTTGATACTCATTTTTGTTGGGTTGCCCATTTGCAATCACTAGTATACTAGTCAATATGGCAATTTCTAAACTAGGGGATACCCAAATCTAGTGGTGAACTTTCATAGCTGTTAGGTACGGAAATGACGAAAGTATTCTTACTACTCCCGGTTGATATGGTCATACTCGTATCAGTTCATTTATGTTTCAGAATATCTATCTTTTCTTGTACCTCCTGTACCTACACTTACCCGAAGGTAATTAAGTATCTTTAAGACTTCTGGTAAGTACATTGTGGTGGTTGTACACAGTTGGAGCAGACTCCACAGGCCTTTAAAGCCTTAGTTATTGTTTTGTTGCAAATGTATGGCTGTACTTGCATTTTGTCACGTTGTGGCCACTGACGGTGCAGTGGTAACATTTGCTTATTTTTAAAATGATGTGGTAGCAGGCTTGACTCTTGCCCCTGAAATGGGTTCTGAAAAGGTACTCCTTGGAAAATGTAGTGTTCGTAAGCCATTGCTAGGGCCTTGTTTTGTATACATACACATACATGCACAAATCACGCCTTTATCCCTTGCGGGGTAGGCAGAGCGTTAACGATCGTAAAACTGCAGTCGTTATCGCCACGTCTGGCAAGTATTCAGGGCCCATTCAGATGATTCGTGTATCACTGTAGTGATAGGTTGTCAGCCTGTCGCCTAAAGTTGTAATACGTGGTAATACACATGAAACCCTCGAGTCCCTTAGTTGCCTCTTGCAACACCCGCGGGAAAAATTGGGGTGATGCTATTCTATGCCAGCACCACACGGCGGTGTTTGTATCAACATAAATATTACGCTGAACGTGCATTAGCTCGCGTTATGACCACATGCAGTACTAACATTAGTTTCTAATTTTCAATTACGCAAGAAGATTGTGATCTCCGCATAACGCGGTCCTTTCCTCCTTACTTTGTATCAAACTGTATAGTTTCCAATTCGCCACACCACCAGTGTGCCACACCTGTCGTAAGTATTGCTATTAGCTTAGAAGCTATGGAATCAGCGGTGTCACAAGATTATTAACTCCTAGGCACAGAGTACTTAAAAATAGTGTCCTAGGCAATATAAAATAATAACGTATCTTTTAAAACATGTTATTTTAAAACAGTTATCTGTCGCAGGTGATGTTATTATAGGTTGTCATGTTTACTTTTCAAATCAATAGTAACATAACCAGTCTGTGGTGGAAGTGATGGATTGAAATTCTCAGGTATTCCGCTCGATATTTATATTAGAGGGTCCTTGACTGGAAGCCACGCCTCAGCAAGATGACTCAAAGAGAGCGGCTGGTAGCGCCTGGATGGCGAGAACGGGAGATCATACCTTGTGGCTTACCCTGGGGCAGCAATGGGCTGTTATAAGCCGATATGATGGTTCATGTTTTATCCTTTGAATAGATTTTGTTATCATTATCACCCATTCATGAATATCACATGGGACATCGTATTGATAAACTACCTAATATCTTTTTCGTGTGGGACACCGAGTCGTCCAACGACCCGATGAACCCCAGTGTCAGAATTTTTCAAACCGCCTTCTACAAGTAGCAGGCTTCTGACATGGTTGTGTAACGACCGCTGGCTAAGTGATCATAGACAGCAACCGGAACCTACGGCATAACGTGCCATCCGAAACACGGAACCATCTTACTTACGGACAATCGGGTGGTTCAGCCCGCAATATCCTAACCAGACTGGGAACAAATTCACAAAGTGAAAAATATCAACTTTGTGAGTGACCCACCGAGAATCGAACCCGGAGCCTTCTGCGTCAAAGGCAGTCGCACTACCACTGCGCCACATCTGTTGTAAATTACTACCTAATCAAACTTTGAAACGGTTTCTCATTGTGTCTAATGTGTAACAGCTGATCTTCTGGCCTCCACAGCAGATCAAGGATCACGTCCTATTACAGTAATGACAGCTATCAAATAGTCTATCAACGAGCTAGTACATCCATAATCCGAGGCTAATATTGAAACAAATTGCGCTCTTACCATGCTATTTAATAATAATAAACAAGGTAAAAGCGTAATGAAATAGAGAAGCGTTGCGGGGTACTAGACGTGTATACATACACATACACAAATCATGCCTATATCCCTGGCGGGGTAGGCAGAGCGGTAACGCTCGTAAAATTACGGTCTTTATCGCCACGTCTGACAATATTTTGAGGGTCGTTTCAGATAAGTCGTGTATCACTATACTGGCAAGTTGTCAGTCTGTAGCTTAAAATAGCAAAACACATGAAACCCTCAAATCCCTTAGTCGGCTTCTACGACACCCACACGAAAGAAATAGGATGATGCTATTGTAAGCCGGCATCACACGGCTACGTGTATGGCGGATTTTAAATGCATTAGAACAAGATAACTTCGTTTAAAAAAAAACCCGGACCGACCCTTAACAGTCTTTGTTACATTTTGGGAATGATTATAAATTATAACCAGTGGTGTAAACCCGGCAATACCAAATCAAATCAAAATTTTATTTCCAAATAGATTTACAACAAATACCCTTAGAATGTCAATAACAATAATGTTCACTAGATTAAGGAATTGGTCAACAATTTCGCAATTTTATGTTCCTAGTTTACACACGGCTTTCTCTTAACTTATGATATAATTAAAAGCACAGCAGCCATTTTCCATACCTAGATAAGAGTCACTGAACCAGACGAATGATCCCTCAATCTGCAAAAATGTCAACAGCGTCACCTAGTTCAGACGTAAGTGTTGCTATTAGCCCAAAAAATCGACATTTTGGCCGCGATTATCTCCTACTGTTACAGCCACAACTGTCCACTGCTGGACATAGGCCTCCCCTAATTGGGAGGATATTGTCATACTCGCCACGCTTGGCATGCGTATTGGCGAGCTCAGTGCAAGATTTTGTAGATACTCACAGGAAGCGCTGCTGCCCGTTCCCTGAATCATCCCTTAGTCGCCTTGTACGACACCCACGGGCAGAAATGGGGTGATGCTATTCTAAGCCGGCATCACACGGCACGGATTATCTCCTAACCTTTCCTACACCTATTTGTCGGATTAGCATACCTTTCTCCAACATGCGTTGCGAATATTATAATATAGTTCAAGAATGCAACATGCACTTCCTTCTTGCAAAACTGGAATGCGGTGCATCCGCATGTGCAACGAAAGCGTTGATGGTTTAACACTTTGCACCAGATTATATTCTGGTGTACCTAATCTTCCTACCTACTCGATAACAGAATACAAATATCACAAAAAAAACATTATGACGCATAATGTCCTAAAACATTATTTCGATTATGTACGTACAATTTAAATCATAAAAATAAAAATCTTCTAAGATACATAATTATGCCAAAATACATATTGTAATAGATGGCTTTCCATACAATTACTGTCTGCTTTTTTATTATGATAACTACTGATCTAAATATCACAGACAATTATAAATCCAATCATAATGTATACTCCATCCATATAAGTACTTCAAATAACGCGGTATCTGATATCTCAAGATCCTCCTCAATCAAAAGCGACGGTACAATTTCATTGATGGCCGTTTAATGGCGTTTCAGCCACAGCCATCATTACAGGTAAAGCTGGTCTTGTTAACGGCTAATCACTGGACAGGATACGTCTGTTTCTCAAGTAATGATATTGTACGTTAATGTGACGGGCGAGGGTGGCAACCTTACAACAAGTGAGATGAGGATGTAGACATCTTAACGAGGTTACCAAATTGTAGCTGATTCAATATGTATACTACAATAACAGAACAATTGTGGTTGTATCCAGATCGAGACTCAATAAATTGTAGTGTTGTTAATAACATCTGGTTCCCAAATAAAACACGTTCCCTTTTAGGTATACAATTTTAGATAACTTTCAATTTTTTCCACCGTAGTAGGCAGGATTTAAACTTATGACTTTCGCCTTTGGTAGTGACCCCCTCTTCCATCTGCGCCAGCGCGATTCAATCATTGCTCACGAGATCCATTGCCGTGTGGTGCTGGCTTAGAATAGCGTCACCTAGAACTATGTGGTAAATATTCCATAACTTCACAAAATATAAGATGCCGCGTTTGTTGTCGGTGCAACCTCATTGTAGTGTTGTCAATAACATCTGGTTCCCTCATATTTTACACCGACTTTCCTAACTTCATCACGAGCTAACCGATTACGCTGCGACACAGAGAAATGGTAAATTATAACACCAGCGAAAACACGTTATCTCTAACGGACAGATCTCTACAAGTACCTTTATTTTATATATTTTTTATTTATTTTATTTTATATTTTATATATTTTAATAATATTGCTGAGAGAGCCCGAGTACAAATACAGTGAAGCTTTATGGTGTAGAGATCTAAGCTAGACGCTATTAAACAGCCTACCAGCCTGTAGTATTCTTGTCACGAGTTCCGTTTATCATAATATGCTGGGATTTTGGACAGGTACTTTATGAATATTGGCATAGTAATAGGCGCAGGTCTAACGATCGCGTGATTTGCAATAATATTGACACGTAACCGAGGCCCTACACTAAATTTTGTGACACCTTGAAAAGAAATGGAAAGATGCACTGCTAGATCGGCATCTCACAGGCTTATGGTGATGCAAAAGCTCCGTGCTATACTATAAAAATATTTTGTGTTTTTGTAAGTCGTGTCAAAATGATTGCGTGTAAAAGTAGACTCAGCTGGCTTGAGTCTCTGTGTATGCAGGCTCACTCTCTTTTATTATTTGATCTAAGCTTTATTTATGCTAATATCTTCTTCCGATGTATCTTGTGTGCGGTCGACTGGTTCTATGCATCTCGTATCTAAACACCTAATAATCTACTTAGATGGCAACTAACTGCTTTATTATTCTGACACGTGGCTTAGTGTTTTTTGATGAAAATTAGTTTTGTTTTTGTTTATTTTGTTGCATCTTTGTTGGTATTATTCGTAAGTAGCCAGTTTCGTGACTCGTTAGATCCAGCTGCCTAGAGTTTAAAGTAGAACAAGCTATTCATACAAGTTTGATTTGAAGGTGTTAGATTCATGATCATCCTCAAAGTTGTTTAGAGTTTTGGTACTGACGTCACATGTTTTTTTTAATTCTCAATTTTTATGTTCTTGTAATACGTCTTAAGTACTTTGGAATCAATAACCACTTACAGTTCTAAAAAAATGCATTCATTTAGGTACATTATTTGTTCACCATACACCTTATAAAAAATAAATACATAAAAATTGCTACAATAGCCATCTCCGGGCGCATCAACTCCGATCTGATTAGGAGTCGAAGTGGTCGCCATGACCGAAATCGGTCGGAGAGATCATCCTCATCATCATCATTGCCATTAGGCAAATTATTATTTTATTAAAAAGCATAGGGTTCTTCGGGTCGTTGGACGACTCGGTGGTAGAGATGAAAGAGACTAAGTTCTTTAAGGCCTATAAAAAAGAATAGACTAATTTTTAACGCCTTACGACTAGATTAGTCTCGTAACCCTTTAGTCCTTAGTCATAAGACTACAAACTGACGACTAATTTCAGCCGTAGTGTTTAACCTTATAACGTAAAAGGCTTATAAGACTAAAAAGACTAAAAGCGGCTTATCGCCTTAGGCTGGGTGCGAGCGCGAGTGGTTCGAGTTCGAGATGCGTGTCACATAGGAAATCAAACGTTTTGATAACTTACGAGTAAAATAAAATCGGAAAGCAGCGACATTGTTAATACTTTTTTAAATTATGATTGTCTATAGGTTTCTTAGTAATTTATAATGTACAAAATTTTACGGAGACAGATCAATACAACTTAATTAAATATAAAAATATAACTAAAGTAGGTGTTATTTTGATTAATGACACATTCTATGTGGAACAGTTTTTAAATCTGGCAACTTGGTATTTTTAGTATTTTTGGTATTTTTATTTTGGTATTTTTAGTTATTTTTTCCCCTAGATTAGGTAGCCGACCGCCCCGTGAAGTATGGTAAAAAGGCTAGAAAGATGATGAATTTTTTTTTAAGTCTATCTTTGTGGTTAGTGTGGAACACAAAAATGTATTGAAGTTTGAATGAGTCGTGTATTATATTCGCAATATACAGACAGATCCATCTGGAATGACCCTCAATACTTGTCGAACGTGGCAGAATAACCTTTGTTAGAAGGTCATTTACGCTCTGCCTACCCCATTAAGAATAACGGCGTGATTTTATGTATGTATGTAGTCCTTTAACAAAACAACTACACTCGTTTTAGTGTTTTAGTTTTTTAAAACAACTATAGTCGTTTAAGTCGTTTAGTCTTTTAATACAACGACTAAGTCATATTAGTAAAAAGTCGAACCTATAGTCTTTATTTTAGAGCCGAGTCCTGTGAGATGGAGGTTAGTCATTTTTATAGGCCTTAAAAGACTTTAGGCTCTTTCATCTCTACTCGGTGGGCTACACGAAAAGAGACAGAGAGAATAAAAGTCTTGCATTTGACGGGTATATGTTTATTGTTTACACTTGCTCGCCAAGTATTCGGGACGCTGGGTGTGTAGTGAATGCGTATTTACGACTGCCGGACAATTATCCGGCGCGAAATCTCGTGACGACAGCCGTCGGGCCTATTCTGAAACATAAGGAACTAACTCATTATTATAAGGTTTTGATTGTAGGAACATAGAAAGGACGACCGGTCAAAACAGAAAGCAACAAAAAACGTAAAGTAGGCGATTCAGGAATTCTGACACCAGGGTTCAGTGGGTCTTGGAAAGACTCGGTGCCTAAAAAACATCCGAAAAAGATTTGTTCATGACGCTCGCTTCTAATTTGCGTTCTATTCACATAGAATTTATTCAATATCCGTATAAAAGTATACAGGGTGTTAGGGACAGCGTCCAGAATACTGATAGGGTGCAAGCAGACCACAAAACTGAACAACTTTCCCCTAGGAACATATGTCAGGAAACGACAAAAATTTTTCGACCTTCCATACAAAATCGCGATCGGCTGACTGCATTTACTATGGGAAACCAATCATTTTTTTATGATTCCTGACATATGTTCCTAGGGGAAAGTTGTTCAGTTTCATGGTCTGCTTGCACCCTATCAGTATTCGGGACGCTGTCCCTTACATCCCGTACATTTCCTCAAATAACATCTATTTACGCATTACGATAATCGTTTTAGTCCAGAATACGGCTGATATTCAAGTCGCAAGATCCGGTTGTCGCACCAGAGTTACGAAGCAATACTGGACACTGGCAGTTTTGTATCGACATTCCTAACATTGCTATTGTGTTTATGAACTAGATTTTATCCTTGTGGTACTCCCCTTGGGGCTTGCTCAAATCTATCAACAGAGCTTTATCTTATCCGATTGGAACAGTTGTATTGACGTTACTAATATTAGAATTGCTGATCAACTATTGATCCTTGTGGCATGTCTACACCCATCAAACAAGTTGTCGAAAATCCAGCATAAATCCTTCAAAAAACATTATTCTATGGAACTAATCAAATAAAAAAAAACTAAAGTGTGGTGAATACCAAAATCGATCTTTATGGTACATTTTTTTTGCTAGCTATTAAAAATATCCTTCATTCTGTTTTATATAAATAGACTCATACAAAATTTAAGTTTCTTATATACTAAACATCTAATTAAGCGGTAATCAATGCAAAACATGTTAATGCAGATTAAAGGCTATTAGAGGCAGTAAAATATTATTAGGTATTGTATTTAAAACATAAATCCCAAAGTATCTCCTTGCGCGACACCGCTCGACTCGAGCGGTAGGCAGTCGAAGGCCTCGTGTAAATCTGTCACTAGTATTTCAGTATTTTGTGCGTGCATAAGTTCCAATTATGTATTCTCATGCCTACTAGTCTCAATTAGGCATACACTGCTTGTTATGTTTAGTGTATTGTAAGGACATCTATAAAATAGTCAGCAATGTACACTGAATGGGGTCCTTAATCAAGGTAGTGTAATAGTCATAGCAAGCTTTAGTGCGTTGGGAAACGGTAAGTCATGAGTTCTGTTTTGTCACGTCTTGTAAACAAAACGCTTGATTGTGTTTGTGGCTTTTTCCTTGGATAAGCTAGGTGTAACATTACCTTTTAAACTGTAACGGGACTTTAGGAAAGTAAAATGAAATAGCAATAAACGAAGTATGACCAAAATATTTTAATTGTGTTTTCGATGAGGCATTACGAGGTTGTAATCCACAGTTATCAATATTAGGTAATAATCAATTTAACGATCAGTCTATTTGTAAATATGTCATTCCATTTTCCGTTCATCGACATCAAACATCTGTTAGATTTTCAAGTTCATTTACCTATCCTGTCCAAAAATGTCTGTACACGACAAACCTTAACCTAGTCTCTTAAAGGGTCAGTTCTCACAATGGTGCTAATGTCTATACAAACGATACTTCTCCATATGGCTTGCTGCAGATTGCACACTATTTATCTCAGCTGAAGGTACTATGTTTTCTACCCGACTGTCTCAGAAGTAGGGTCATGTCTTTGGAGACTGTGTATTTATGTATGTTTTTGGGAAAAGGAAATTATTTTTCACGTACTACAGCCTAAACGGCTGGACGGATGTTGCTATAAAAGACTATCCCGTAAACGCTAAGCTCGACAGGTGGCCAAGATACACCTGCATAATTTCGCAGGCAAAGATTGAGGCGTGGTAGCCCAATTGCCAGTAGTAATGGCAAAAGTCACAGGATCAAATCCTACATGTGGTACCCCAAACACACTGTATTTGAATATTACACATCGCATACAAATAGTGCATTTGTAGAAATATTTCTTCATAGCAAACCTGAGCTATTGATTCCACTAAATTAACAACAGTAACACTACTAACCGGGTCAGATAACGCAACATTATGCATGGGCTGCGACACCTGCCATAAAAATCCCATAAACCGATAATTCCATACAATTGTAGACCCTATCGTGAAGAGATAAAGGTTCTAGGGCTGCAGTGTGTGATAATGCGTGGTCGTATATTGGCGATTGCCATACAAAAGACGTTGTGATAAGAGGTGGAAAAGTCGATATAGGTTATGGGTTTTAAATGATTGGCCTGATGTAAGTACTCTAGCATCAGATTTTTGAAGCATCACTAGGTACTAGGTAGCTATCATCACTGCTATTCAAGTCATCAGACAGCTATTGAGACAATCAGATAATTCACACTGAAATTTACAACCAGACACTTTCGGACCTTACATACACTCATACTGCTGTTCTAGGCTAATATACTATAATTTTTTTTTTAATACTTGCTCGTTCATCACCGCAAAACTCAAACAAAACTTAAAGCTTTCAAAAATGACACTTATCATTTTCCTTTAAATAGCTCTCTCTTGTCTTGTAATTGTAAATTTTTGCTTTACCCAGAATTAGGCATTTAGCAACACGGTAATATTACTACGACACTCAATCGACAACATAATGTACGCAATCCACGGCAGCACTCCTACCACGTGGGTGCGGACAGTTTTGTAACGCTCGTAATATGAGAGGTGTTTGTAAAAATTGCGGCACTTTGGTATTGATAATAAAACTCAGAATTACTTATTTCATTCATAAAGTTAAGAATCATGAGACCAACTAGTTTATTGCTGGCGACAAAACAAGGACATGTCGGTAAGCTTTCTAGGTACCTGAAGATAATTTGAAAAGTAGGTGATAATGTAATGTTGATAATCAGCTGTTTGAGTTATGTTACTGTTTCGGTGAGTGGTATATTGGCATTGATCCTTGCAAATTCACATCGTCTCATCTTTGATAGTAGCCGGGGCAATTACTACTGTGATTCAGAATTACATGTAC
The DNA here is from genome assembly GCA_029255805.1 of Keiferia lycopersicella. Taxonomy (NCBI): domain Eukaryota; kingdom Metazoa; phylum Arthropoda; class Insecta; order Lepidoptera; family Gelechiidae; genus Keiferia; species Keiferia lycopersicella. The sequence goes on along the minus strand of JARACZ010000015.1, from coordinate 195,243 downwards.
ACCTACTATCCTAATTTGTTTTGCCTCTCCCTCTTTTCGTGTGGGACACCGAGTCGTTCAACGACCCGATGAACCCTAGTGTCAGAATTGTTTTGCCTGTGAAATATAGATAGGTTTCTTGGAAAGTTTTAAAGTTTTCCACCGCAGGTTGCAATTGTAATTTTGCTGGTTTCCAAAAATTTAATACCTAATAACGAAAGTGTTTTAAAGTTTGGTAATTAATCTTCTAAGATGACTATCTGCATGTGTGGGTGCGGGTACGCGCATGCGTGGTCGCAGATGCAGTAACCGCGGCATGTTTCCGGACTCTATATTTGGTGTAGCGCCAGAACTTTAGCCTACTTTTGGACGTATCTTCTACCCAACTCTTCCGCTCTATATTTCACATGCCTTTTTTATTTGGCTGTAGACTATTAGATGAAGAGATAGGCGATTCATTGTATTCCTTGTTAGGATATTGGCAACATTTGGCGTTGCCAAAATGAAGCCCTGTATGGCTGACCTAGTAAAGACTAATTTGTAAACAAATTGCTCATATTCTTTTATTTGCGTACTGAATATGTTTATTTAAAGGCGACTGATGATAATATTAGTGAACGTAAACTGGGCCCACGTCTCCTCCATTTTTTTGATCATTGAAATCATGGCAAGACACAACTGCGATTTTATTGCCACTATCAACCAAACTAGCGGATCCTGATCAGCTGAACCAACCAACTAAAAACTATGACTTCTTCATTTATTGACTTGATAGCCCATGTGACTAGGGCACCAGACACGTCAAGGGACATCACCAACAGTTTGTATGAGTCGCACGCCACCCACTAAGCGAAATCGATTCCCGTTGTCGGACAAAGTATCGATTTTATCCTATTCTATCCGATTTATCCCCAAGGCTTATACGGTGCCGCGACGCTTAGCCCACTGGCGACCATTACAGTGGTCTTATAAGGCCCTGGTACTAAGGTCTGAAGTGATTGATCATTTTGCTATGATGGAAACTTTTTTGCCATTAATTCAATAAACAGCTACTCTATTTCATAACTCCATTAGAATTATCAGTATCCAAAATCAAAATCAAAAACATCTGCCAAGTATTTTTTGGCATTTGGAAAAGGAAAACTTTAATTAGGGGGCTTTTGTTTAAATTTTAGATTACTAAAGTGACTTTTTGGGCTTTTGAATGAGTTTAGTTTCCGTTCGTTTCATTGTTTAGTCTGATTGTGTTTACGTAGAGTAGAAGTCAAAAATCGTAAATACATTTGATGAAGTAGTATATTGATCAATAAGTCAAAGCAATGGTTTCTACAATCAATTTTGCTTCTGCATCCAACGACACTATCGTGATAACATCAGCTAGTAAGTAGTACAAGGTGTAATCCAAGTACCAGGGTACCAGGGTTACAGAGGGCTATTAGAGTTCACTTATAAGGTGTATAATGTCGTAGCGGTACTCAGATCGATGGGGGATCAATGTTGCGCCTGATTTGCGGCTGTGCTAGTAAGTACCTAAGTACCTACTATTTACAAGAGGTGTAAGGGAAGGTGGACATTATTATGCGGGAAACAACGGTGTATCAAAAACTTTGCAGGCATGATCAGACAATGAAACTGAACAATTTTATCCACGGAAATGTTGGAAAACAGCAAAAACACATCGATTTCTCATGTAAAGTCAGAGAGCTGATTGTGAAAATTGAGATTTTTTGTCGCATGTCGAATTTTTCGTTTCCCTCCGTTTTCCACTCGTTTCTCGTGGCTCTAAAGGAAAAGTTGTTCAGTTTCATGATCTGATCACGCCTGCATAGTTTTTGATACACCGTCCCCTACACCCGGTATATTCCGCAGTTGTGACTCCTTGGGCCTATCTGCTGGTGTATCTGATGGGATATCGTGTACGATGGTATTGAAGAGATTTGTAAACCTGTCTTTTTTAGGTTTTAAGCTTCCGATCGTTGTCAGTGGACCATCAAGGAGTGGACGTTTAAGTAAATGGACTATAGGTGAAATAGTCGTTCTGGAAAATGGAATTTCTGCGTCTATTTTTAAGAAAATACAATTTTCTAGTTTGGATTTTGAACCTACTTATTTAACCATTTTATTCTACACGAAATCATATATAGTAGGAACAATAGAGATTGAGATAAGACACAACAGGTTTAGTTATTTCTATGGCTATATTTCTATTTTATATTTCGACATATGTTCCTTGGGGAAAGTTGTTCAGTTTCATCAGCTTAACATTTTTGCAGGCAATTTGTTTACTTACCTACCTATCTAGAATCGTGTGAAAAGTAGCACTGACGGAAAAAGATGGGCAAAGTTATTAAAACATTTGTGTTACATCTTTGCGTGTTTGCCACGCCGGAAGAAATGTTTTCTAAATATTCTATAGGCTATTAAACAAAATTAATGTCAACAAATGCTCGTTAAAACCAGGCTAGTTCAAAGGAAGTCTATAAAAGGAAGCCTAATTTCAAGGAAGTTGCAGCGTAAAAACCTGTTAACCGCTTCCGGTGAAATTTTGACTTGGATCGGAGTTTGAAAACGAGTAAAAAGCATAGTCTTCATAAACCCGATCGCGGTAATTTCAAGGATATATTTGGTGTTTCAAATCCGCTATCCGTGTCCGCCATTTAAATTTTTTGAAATTTTGAAATAGTCAGTATGATTCGCGCTTCTGAGGCGTGGGAAAAATGTAACGACACATCTCATATGTCAATATCTGCCTAGCTATTTGGTCTATAGCTCGTGAAAAAGAATTTACTTGTCTACAGACATACACACGATCGAAAAACATAACCCTTCTCTTGAGGCAGTAGGGTAGAAAGGAAGGGAGCAGTTTAGTAGTTAAAATAATAAGCAAAAGTTAAAAGCCTTTCGAAATTTATTTCAACCATTTCCTTGGAGCTATTAAGATGCCTTTAACATACTCGTACCTAACTATCTGTCTGATTTTATAGCGCGTCTGCCAATTTTTATGGCAAAATATAGATTTTATTGCTCATCGTTTACCTACTAACCATCTATTTAATATCATCAAAAACAAATAGAAAGCACATAACTCAGGCAGGCCCATTGTAAACTTTATCGCAAACAAAAGCAGCAGAGGAAAACAATAAATAAGGAGTGTGGCAACATTATGGCAAATGGCAACACTATAAAACAATGTTATCTGTGCCGCCAGTAGCCGGGAAATGGTATCACTGGTATTGTTAGTTTACGACAGGGAAAATAATATACAGGATGTTATTGAACCGGCAGGAAAAAGACAAGTAAGCAAGCCGTGTGGCGCCGGCTTACAGTAGCATCACCCCATTTGTGGGTGTTGTAAAAGGCGACTAAGGTATGAATCTTGGAAATGGACACTACTTTTCCCTGTGTATATATACAACACTTTGCACTGCGCTCGCTAGTCCACCTGTCATGGGTGAAGTTTGGCAAATACTCTCCAATTGGGTAGGCCCATGTCCAATTGTGGACTGTTGTGACTGTTGATTTGTTAAAGTTGGAGTAAGCAGGGTGAAATTGAAAGCGAGCATGATTTCAAGATTTCATAAAATTTGTTTACAAGTATATATGTATCATTTATTCATAAAAACACAATCAGTTTACAAAAAACAACTTCCGCCAAACTGCGCAGCAGTTTATTGACAGATCACAGAGGTACTTCTTTTCCAAGATCTAATCAGAGTTCATACATACTTAGGGAAACTAACAAATCAAACAATCCAATTCAAATAGGTAAGTATAATACAATTAAATTCACAATGAATACTTTTAGAATGTCAAGAACATTAATTTCACTGGAAAAATGGATTAGTCATTGTAAAACGGTGTAAACACGGCTCGGGTGGGACAAAAATAAAAAATGGCTCTGTCTCGGGGCTGGCCTGGCTTTATCGCATACCCTAGGGGAGGCATAAGTCCAACAGTGGACTGCTTTTAGGCTGATGTGGTCTGATGGTGAAACGTCCTGTATTTATTACCAGGTTTATGGACTCCTGGTGTCTGACGCGAGGATTGTGAAATCCCATTTAGTTGAGATATTATTGTTATCCTTGGAGAGTTTGTCATTGTCTCATAATAATGTTGTTATTCAGTATTGTTGTAAATAATATTTAGAAGAATATTAAGTAAAATCTTTTATGATGTTGAAATTGACAAACTAAAGTGTCAAAGTTGTGTTTTACCATTTCTAATCGGTAGACATATCATATTTTATTAAAAAAGAGCGTTTAGTTCTCCCATGTACGACGTAATTTAGTCATTTGTGTGTGTCATACAAACATAATTATCTACCATTTTTTTTTTAAAACAAAAAGTCTGTATTTTAGATACCTTACTTTAACATTCAGATCAGTCCACTGCTGGACATGGGGCTTCCCCTGTGGGGCTGTATTGCCATACTCACCACGCTTGGTAGGCAGATTGGCGAGTGCAGCGGAAGATGTTCCATTCACAGGGAACGTTGCTGTCCATTCCCTGGATGAATTACTTATTACTATTTATCACTTAGTCGATTTTTACGACACCCACGGGTAGAATTGGGGCGATGCTATTCTAAGCCGGCACCATGCGATAAAAAATACAGATTTTTTTATCTATATTTAAGATATATTAGAAGGAATTTGTATTTGTGATGGTTTCTCATTAAATTTTATAAATTTTTTAGACAACATGTAGACCATTGCATAGATGGAAAGCTGAAATTAGGGCAGAGAGCAATAAAATTAGTTTACGTCAATAAAACCACTGGCGAAGGAAACCACTGAGATACAAGATTATAAACAAACAAACCTGATTTGGTTTTACTTTTGTGGAAATAGTTAAGAGCTTCTATACCGGGTGTAAAAAGCTTTGCATGCCTGATCAGATCTTGAAAGTAAACAACTTTCGCAAACGAGTCAATGGTGTGCATGAATTCAAGACCTGCTATCTTCTTTTGGTGTCGAGTCGTCCAACGAACCAATCAACCCTGGTATCAGAATTTCAACAGCTCACTACATTAACAGGCCTCTGACATAGTCCGTGATGACGTGGACCTATACGAAATTCAAGACTACCTTTGTACGGGAAGTGGATCTTTTTGTCGTTAGTTTGATGGTCAGACCACGTCTCGTTTTCAGCACGCCGCCCCTTACACCCAGTATTGTAAGCCATTCATACATAGCATATTCGTACATACACACATATCACGCCTTTGTTCCTTGCGGTATAGGCAGAGCGTTATCGCCCCCTCTGACCTTATTCGAGGGCAGTTTCTAAAAAATCGCGTATTACTGTAGTGATAGGTACCTGTCGCCTAAAAATTTTAATACACATGGATCCCTACAGTTTCACAGTCTATGTAATATATGGGTTGATGCTATTCCACGTCGGTTTAAATTTATGTATACTTGGCAATAACCATTAGAAAAGCAAAGAAGTGCGCAATAGCCGGGCCATGCGCGCGCGCACCTAAACGGAGATCACCCGATTTGGAGTTAACACGTTACACGCTTTGATTTGTTTTCACCTAATCATTTTAGTAAGTATAAATGGTCGTACAAAGTACTCAACAAACAAAAGTTGCTCTTATTGTAGCTTATATAGCCAAAAATAATATACTTATACAAGCCGTATTATCGCTAATAAGGGTGTGTTTGGGCACAATTTATAAAGGTTATATCCTTGTACCCCCCTTATAGTTACCTTATTGATCGCTTTTTTCCCCTTATACGTGTTATATTATGGCAAGGGACAAGGAAGATAAACTTATAATGGCAAAGAAATAACTTCTATATAACCGATACACATATAAAAATCATATGAAAAACGTTAATAAGGGCGACCACCCTTATATGTGTTTTATCATAATCCGATACAAAGGAGTTAAACCCATTGTGGCAAATCAAAGGCTCTTAAAAATCCGTAGGCCCTTATAGCCGTCTGTTTATGATTCTGCAACAAGTGTTTTGGCGTGGAAAGTAGGTACATGAACGATTTAACTGAAAAGAGAACGGTAAGTATAATTATTTTAAGTAGTTAATATATTTCTGATTTGTGTGCTCATATATAGTGAAAAGTAACTGGGAATTCAAATTCACGGTAAAATGTGGTACGCTGTGTGTTGTGGTGTCAACCCGCCCTCGAATTTATGCTTTTTGAGTGCTAAAAACGTAATAAATTATTTACTCATGTTCTATACAGTGCCATTAAGAGAGCAAAACGATAAGCACATTGTCTACAAGGGGTCAATGAGAGTGGAAACCTTATTATGGCCACATTTGTTGCTTATATTCTATCGCCATTTTGTATTATCGCCATTTAACATATTTTTAGGGTTCCTTTGACACGAACAAAATCCCATTATGTACTACTTAAGTTTTTAATTTTTAAATTTATTTATTTTTTATTTGAATCCATTTTTTAATGTAAATTCCACTCCGTAATAAATCCACACAACCTGCTATGCTTTCAAAATGGCAATCTTAGTTATGTAAACCATTTTAATATAACCATAAAGAGAACAGTTCTTTTAAAATCGCTGTATTAGGGAATATGGAATGCTTTCATCCTTGTAAAGATTATATAAAATGTCAAAATTTGTTTGCTGGATAGACGTCCTATCAAATGCTCCTATAAGTTGACAAGCATCATAATTACCTTATGCATGTCTTTTATAAGAATAATTTATCATATTAAAAGCCTTTATATATCTTTGAATATTATAAGGCTGAAAAGCAATGTAGTTAGCCTCTATAAGAAGAACACATTTCGAGCCCTTATAGTAGCCATATAATTTGGATTTATTGACGTTTAACCAGCCAAATTATAAGAGTAAAGGTAATATTAACTAAATCTTCTTATAATGTGCCATTATAAGGAACATTGACATTATTAATGCTATTTTATGACAAGTATAAGAGTATAGATCTTATAGACTTAATTTTATAAGTTTAATTTGTTTGTTGGGGGACTGTGGGAGTTAGAAGCGGTGTTAAAGTTTGGCCGCACGGTGGTAATAAATCTTTAGGCCGTTCTTTAGTTATCCCGAGCCGAAGCAAAATTATGCTCCAAAAAGACAAAAATTGCGGCTATTTTTATTGGGATTTTTTTTGTATTTTTGTCACAACTCAAAAACAATAAATGCCACAAAAAGAAGTTTTATGAAAGATGTGTCAAATATAGGTTTCTCTACGACTTTGCGCAATAACTTTTTCATAGTTTACGAGCAAAACGCCATACAAATTTTAAAAAAAGTATGAAGCTTCAAACAAACTTTCATCTCATGTTTTACGAAGATTACATGGATTTTAAAAAAATTTAAAAGCTGAGTTGAGCAGTGAAAGAGTTATCTATTCCTGTCCACTTTTCACCTCTCCTACTTTCGTTGTGCCGTCTTATACAGGGTGGGGTAAACTCTGTTATGGGCATATCTATTAAAGTAGCCGACAACACCTTTTGTACTTAGTAGTGTTATATTCGGAATTAATTCCTACATAGTATCAAGTAAAGTCGCTTTTCGCGTCTGTCCCTATGTCTGTATGCTTAAATCTTTAAAACTACACAACGGATTTTGATGTAGGTTTTTTTACTAGATATAGCGATTAAAGAGCAACGTTGATGTGTATAATACTTGCCGGGAAAAAAACTTATTCCCGAGGTAAAACGAGTTACAGCGGGCGCAGCCACTGGGCGGGCCGCTAGTAGATAATAAATCGATGTAGATAAGTAAAACGGTCTTGAATCCTACTTCTGGACCAGAAGTTATTTTTTTACTTACAATGCCATCTATTGCGGCGTAAAAAACCGAGTGAGCTCGGTTTACCAGCTGAAGTAGGTATAATAATTGTATATACCTCCCGACGTATTTTCTAGCTTTCCAAATATTTCACATCGCAAATTACATTCCAAATCGATTATCTCGATTAAGTAATTAAATCGATCGATTGACAACATTGCGTCTAATTACGGAAATGAGGTAGTTTTTTAGGGTTCCGCATCCGAAGGACAAAAACGGGATCCTAACTGAGATGAAACTGCCATCTGTCCATCTGTCATCAGACTGTTTCTCATAAACCTTATAGTTAAAAAGTTTAAATTTTCACAGTCGATGTATTCCTGTTACAGATTTAATAATAAGTACTGAAGACTGTCAGAAATCAACAAATGTTTAGGGGTCTTGCAACTACTTCTACAGTTACAATCTACAGTTGGACAACTGGGAGGTATCGCCATACTTACCACGCTTGGCAGACGGATTGGCGAGCGCAGGGCACGCTGCTGTCCGTTCTATGGATTCATCCCTTAGTCGCCTTTTACGACACCCACAGGCGTAAAATAGAGTCATGCTATTCTAAGCCGGTACCACACGGCCGACACAACCAACTTATTTTTTTTAAATAATGGTACAGAACCCTTAGTGCAAAAGTCCGACTCGTACTTGTCCGTTTTTTTTTTACCATAATTGCTTAGAATAAGGCTGTATGGCCGTATGTGGGCAGTTCTTTGCCTCTGCTTCCTTGTCAGAGTGTGTGGGAGATGTCAATAGGACATGTACTTAAGTGACAAATATGGCTTAAAACTGGGATTTAAAAGCGGTTAATTTATTTGAAGTTGCAGGATTAGTTTCGCTGGTGGCTACCGTTATGGTATCTAGCTTAGTTTTTTGCGATAAGTTTGAGCAGTTTAAAACCGATTACATTTGCAAAAAGCTTGACTTGCCTATAAGCAACCTTTTACTTGCTTACTTAGGAACCCAAAGACTTTAGCTTGGAAACTAGCATCTTCTCTTCTGCTTGCGTCACCTCCTGCCAAGTCAAAATCTTGCTTAATTTTGCCAAAGACTGGTATGCCGCGGAAGCAGAATTGGTTAGAGTCGTTACTAATATTGACAGCAAAAGTCGCAAGTTTCAAATCCTGCCCACAGTGTAAATACAAGTTCTCTAAAAATTTGAAATTCATACTGAAGTAATAATAATTGAATGGTACTTAAAATAGCTTCTGAGAAAAGCTTTCTGTATATTTTTTGTGAATCATTCGTTATTCAGTTCTCATGGCCAGATCCTTAGTTGAAACAAATTTGAGCTTTCTATCAATGCATGAGTGACTCAGTAGTACTTTGGTCAGAGTCAGTAGGCGGCCATAGCTTGAAAAACAATATCCTCAATTTGTTATTATCTTTATTGTTTCTTACCTTTATGAAGCTTTTGTGTATCAAGGAAACGGATAGGTACTATTTTGTACAGATTGTGGCTCACAAAAACGGCAATTATTGTATGACTCATCATCATCAAATTTAAGAGCTGAGCTCTTGTCGGTGCAGCAATTTCCACTCTTCTCTCTTTCCTGATAGTGTTTTCATCTCTTGGTACGACACGACTCGAGCCTTTTCTTTAATTTGTGTGAAGAATGTGTGCCTTGGTCTTTGTATGACTCATGAAACTAAAAACATTTCCCAAGGAATATACGTCGAAGTAAGTATAAAAAAATACCTCCCATACAAAATGCACCAGCCGACCGATTCAGTTTGGGGAGGTCCAATTTGAAATATTTCGACCTATGTGCCTTGGGAAAGTTGTTTAGTTTCATAGGTAATTTCACCCTGTAAAATGTTTGCTGTTTATGGCGTACAAATATTAGTAGGTTTTCCAATATAAGTAATTCTATGAATTTTTCCTACAGTCGATGGATGGTAATAGATTATTTTAGTCATCATACGGTACTTAGATAACGTGGGTACTAGGAACCCATCCATCATAGCAGGTGGATAATGGCGTGTCTCGTCCAACTAGTCATGCCGAATCAATTGCACAGCTCCAGGGCGCTGTGGCGTATGGCTCTTAGTGATTCCTGAGCGCCTAGTACTTATTAGCTGCTAGGGTCGCCGAAACAGTTTCAAATAAAGCGCAAAACGTACTTCAATGCTAAAATTGTATTTTGAATTGCATCAAACATGTTATAAAAACATGCGCCGAGCTTACTCCTTGTAAGAAGCTGTGTTCCAAATAGAATCCATGTAGGTCGATAGTTAATATTTACAACGAAAACAAGGATTCCCAACAACCTTAAATCAAAAACCAGTTCAGTAGTTTTCAATATACACAAGGTAATTCTCTCCGTGGTGATTCTCTACTCTAAGTCAGTTAGATTTTTGGTAAATTATAGCTTCTTTATATTTTTTGCAATGTAATGTCTCTTCGGATTAGTTAGAATAATGCCTTCGTAGTGGTCACATTGGGTGACCAAAAGGTTATCCAGGTCAAACCGTGTAGAGCAAGCCCATGTCCAGCAGTGGACTGTTGTGGCTGTTGATGGAACTGTCAGCCCTGCTCTCACCGCAACGGCTGTCATCAAATGTTTCCTAGAAGCCCGAAGACGTCAAGGAAGCGTTGTAATATGGCGGCATTACTAGCCTAGTCACGCCCCGACTTCGTGCGGCGCATCAAGTAATTGTAATGTAAAGCGGCTAATATATCAGCAAGGGAGATATCCAGTAAAACATTTTACATATCTCATGCTCTGAAAGTAGGTCATTACTGACAAAAAACACGACCTGTAAGTTCAACTTACAGGCGAGGTTTTAAAACTAAGCCTGTAAGTAATTTTAAATATACGTAGAACTAGAAAAAGAACCAATAGAATCGCGACAATTAAAAAGTTAAAATCAATTTCTTCTTATTTTTAATAGGAGCTGCATCAATTTTTTTAAATTTCGAACTGGCCGCTACGAATTGTGTTGCTTGAACGCAGGAATTATATTTTTAATCTGTATTTTTATAACCTCAACAAATGAGTTTGTCGAATTATTACTCAATATTACAATAACAAAAGTAAAAATGACTAATATCCCTACGATCAGAAAAATTACTACTTTATGTTAGGATACTTTTCTTTCGTATTAATTCAATATTTTTCAATCATAGAAAAAAAACTTTAGTAGTGCAATTTGAATACCAGTCGATAAAATCATCTTTTATGGATCGTTTTCTTGCATTTATCGCTTTAATTTACTCTTTTTTCATTCGATATGTAAAGCAGTATACGTACCACGGATGTAACATCAATAACAACCTCGGAAAGGTACCGCCCTCGCTCCGCTCGGGCGTTAAAAAACCTCAGTTGTTGTTGATAGCTTACATACCTCAGTACGTAATCTACTATTTCATCACTACCATTGTCTTCCATTTGGCCGGTTGTCGCAGATATTCTAGTCCAGTTAATAAATGAAATGTTTAACACAGGGATGTATCCAGATGCCTTAAAGTGCACAAGGGTATGTCCCGTGTACAAGGGTAAAGGAGAGAAGTACAAAATTGACAACTACAGACCGATTACAATTGTACCAAATTTATCAAAACTTATTGAGTCAATTTTATCCGCCAGCATTATGAATCACCTAGAGACAAATGACATACTTACAGACAAACAATTCGCTTACCGCAAAAGCATGTCCACGTCCACTGCCGCACATCAAATTCTAGATTGCGTAATTACTGCAATTGATGAAAAATACAAAGTTGCTGGAATATTTTGTGATCTTTCCAAAGCGTTCGACGTGATTGATTACAAATTGTTACTAAATAAATTGAACGGTTATGGAATACAGAACAATGCTCAAAAACTGCTGAACTCATTTCTGAATGACAGAAACCAAACCGTTCAGGTCACTGCCGGCGGTAAGGTAATGAAGTCTGAGGCGCGTGGGATTGATGTAGGTATTCCTCAAGGATCCTCCCTTGGAAACACTCTTTTTTTGGTTTTTGTCAACGATCTGCCGCACACAGTCACAGACGGATTGATGGTGCAGTTCGCTGATGACACCACTGTAGTTGTGAGCGCAAAAACATATGAGCAACTCAACGACAAAATCTGTACTGTATGTGAGCAGCTACAGAGGTGGTTCTCGGCGAATGGCCTCTTTCTGAATGTGGCAAAGTCAAATGTCATGCTATTTTCAGGGCGAAAAGTAGTGATTCCTCCATCTATTCGGAGCCCCATGCCGATCCGTGAAGAGTGTAAATTCTTGGGTTTTATGCTGGATGATCATGTCAACTGGAAGCTGCATGTAGACTCGCTATGTGATAAGCTGAGCAGTGCGGTGTTTGCTCTGCGAAAGCTGAAACCGCTGATCTCCAGTGACGCCCTCCGGCAAATGTACTTCGCTTATTTTCACTCCGTCATGTCATATGGCTCAATCCTGTGGGGAAACTCAACGGATTCTGACAGAGTGTTAATAATGCAGAAACGTGCACTCCGGACAATGGCTGAACAAAACAAAACAAAACACTCATGCAGGAGGCTTTTTACGGAATACAAGATCTTGACACACTATTCTCAGTTTTTATTTGACATAATTATATATACTCGACAAAACATCCATAACTTCAAACGCGTTGACATACCTGGACGAATATTACGTAGGACTGGATGCCTTAGATCCGTTCCGCGACGTACAGCACTAGCTGCGACGAACCCGCGTGTAATCGGTCCTACGTACTATGAGAAACTACCGCCCGAACTAAAAAATGAAACATCTGACAACACGTTTCGAAGCCAACTAAAAAACCTTTTGTTAGATACATCATTTTACTCTGTAAAAGAGTATTTAGATTTTAAATTTTAATGTTTGTTTATTTTTTTATTTTTTACAATTTGACATTATTTCTGTTATTGCTTTTACTTTTTATTTTTGAAATTATTTTTTGCAAATTATTATTTTATATTATTATTATTATATTGACGAGCACTATGCGAATTCTTATATCGGACATTTTGTAACAATATAATGTAATTTCCATTGTGTGATAAATAAATCAAATCAAATCAAATCAAATCATTAGGTTACCCCTAATGAGATCTACATAATAACATGTCCTATATTACTTTTCCATAGGTACAGGAATAAAGAATACCCAATATGATTAGATATAATGAACTTTATGCTAAAACTTTATTTTCTTCTTCCACAGGCGAAATCCGAAGAGCAGCTAGCGTGCGAGAAGGAATGGCTGAAGGCAGGTCACATGTGGCTGGCCCACCGAGGAGGCTTCACGGCCGTCGTGAGGGAGGGAGAAGCAGACCCTGGGAGGGCCAGGGTCAAGGTGCTGCACACCGGAGAGACCCTCACCGTCGATGAAGACGATCTGGAGAAGGTATGTCTTGATTTGTGAAAAGCAACGTCATTTTCTAAAAACTGATAAGAATAAAAATGGTATGTAGCTGGTCAATCGAGAGGTAGGCCAGCTTTAAGTCGCAGGCTTACTCCGTATTATTTAAGAGCCATGCTCTTGTCGGTGGAGCAACTGCCATTCGTTTCGTTTCTCTGCAAGTGACTTCACCTCCGGATACGACGCAACATCCACTTTATCTTGCTGTTGAAATAAGTTTGTTCTAGGTCGTCCTCTTCCTCTTTTCCTTCTATAATCGTCTTCAAGAAACTGTCGTGTCGTTTCGAGTGGCCTATCATGTTTCACCTTCTGTTCTCTATGGTTCTCAACAATGTCCTTTTTTCTTTGACCAGTTGTAGCACTTCTTCATTTGCTTTCATTTCTGTCCAGCTGATTCCCTCCATTCTCCGCCATTCCAAATAGGTACTTTTTTCCTATGGTGTAACGCAATCGTTTATAGAAAAGTTCTGTGAATGGCGGCCGGATGTCACCATCTCCCGCTCTAACATACGTATATTTGTCTTTAGTTGCATACCATGTGTGTGAGCCGCGTTTACACTAGGTTCATAAAATTGTTATTGTTAAAATTGTTAATTCTTGACCATCAAAAAGCGAAATGTAAAATTTACTACTTTGAATAAATAATTTGATTTGATAATTTGATTTGATTTGATTTGACTATTTAACCAACTTATTTCACCTTCCAGGCCAACCCTCCCCAACTGGAGCGCTGCGAAGACATCGCGTCGCTTCGCTGCCTGAACGAATGCGGCGCCCTCCACGTGCTGCGGTCCAGATACGCCGCTGGTCTCCCGCATGCGAGGGCCGGCCACGCCCTGCTGGTGATGGGGCCGCCGCGACGGACTACCCCCGCTTACACGGACAAGGTTAGTCATTCTTCTACTTCAGTGCTACTAGCATTTCTTAGGTCTAATGCATTCAGACTTGAGTTTGAATCGTCTGCTTCCAATGACTTCCCTGGCGTCGCGTCGGTCGCTAGTGCAAGAGGCATAGCCCCCATAGAAAAAGTTGTTCAGTTTCATGGTCTGATCACGCCTGCAAAGTTATCGTTACACCGTCTCTCACACCCGGTATGTTTAACCTTCTCTTAACCATATCCCCAGGTGGCGGCCATGTTCCGGGGCTGTCGAGCCGACGACATGCCTCCCCACATCTTCGCGGCCGCGCAGTCAGCGCATCGCTGCATGCTGGCCTCCAGGAGAGACCGCGCCATTGTCTTCCTTGGCAGGTAAATCCATTTTTTTTAGTGTACTAAGAGATACAGAAAATGATTGATCGAGATTTATCGGGTTCGTTAAAAAATAAAAGTTTTTATTTAATCGTGTGGCAATAAGTACTTTAGGTACAGAGATGCACTACTTCTGTCTACTTGGACATAGGAGTTGGTTGTTGGCATCCTTACAATTCATTAATATTTCAGATACCCGATCATAATGTCAAAGAAACGAACTTCACGGTAATATTTAAAAATTATTTATTTTGCCTCTTCGGCAACATAAAAAAGATGTCATAAAACAAGTTTTATAGCGCTCCTTCTAAGTTGCAGATTAGAACCGGTAAATCATAAATTCAAAAAAGTTCACAGTCGTAAAATCTGAGACTCACTACATAAAGCTAATGATACGGTCATAAAATTAGTAGGTATTTGATAAAAATTACGTACTTAAGTATTTTGGCACAATTTAGGTGATCTATTTATTATTCACTTCGTCCGAGCTCCTTCACAAAATAAATAAGTGATTTTTGGTTTCCTAATAAATCTATTTTATTTACCTATTTAATTATGTTGCTTGGTGTTTACTTATTTGGTTAATATTTAGTAGTAATTAATTTTGGTTAATAAGTACTAGGTATCAGTTATGAGATCACTAGATCGATATCAAAAGCTAAACACTTATAAACACTTAAACCAAACCTATAACTTGTAATTAATTACTAGGCATTAAACCAGGAAATATCTGGGTACAGAAGCCGTATCTTTGAATCAGTAGAAATTCAATTTCGAAGATTGCGACCACGCGGTGTACTGTCGCATTCAGTTTTATTAATTCAAATGTTCGCATCCAGTACCCTAAATACTTGAATCCGTACATCAACTAATAGATTCATGTAATATAACAGGTGCGACGTGCAAACGCATGCGAAATCGGATGTCACTGATTCAAAAATATACTTCGTGGGTAATAAATTAGGCCTCTATTACGCGTCCATTACCGTTCCGCTTTGCGCATGCGTTATCTGTGGCGCCATCTCGCGGCTAAAACGGGTAATTTTAATTATGCTTAGCTCTCGATTACGTTTAGATCATATCTAGAATAGGGCTTTAGAGATATCTTAGTACCTTGTTAGGAGTGGTAAGAAAATATTGCAGTATCTGTATGTATGTAGCCTGTATTTTACGTATTTTGTAAATTCACGAGTTATCCCTTCAAACATTGCCGTGTGATGCCGGCTTAGAATAGCATCACTCCATTTCTTTCCCGTTGGGTGTCGTAGAAGCCGACTAAGGGATTTGAGGGTTTCATGTGTTTTGCAATGTTAGGTGACAGGCTGACAACCGGTCATTTTAGTGATACACGACTTATCTGAAATAACTCTCAAACTTTTGTCAGATAATGACGTAACGATCCATATTATGGCGTAACCATCGTAATTTTACTGTAGTTAACACTCAGCCTACTCCGCCAGGGATATAGGCGTAATTTGTTTATGTATGTATGTAAGTATCCCTTCAAGAATTCGATACTAAAATAAAGCTGTCCTGTTGAGTCGTTTTTCTTTGTAAATGTGTCTCTTATTTTGCGTTTGTGTATAATAAACGGTTAATAATAATAATGCTGAAGATTCGTCCTTCATGTTCAAACGCTTCGTAGCTGCTTCCATTCAGTCCGATCAGTTCTCCCCAGACCAACTCCTAAGCCCAGTCTCGCCCCAAGGGCGTGATTGGGCTGGTTGTTTGAACAACCAATCAAATATTTCCGGGTGAGCACGTGCTCCCCACCAAGCCGACAGGCGTAGTTTTGATGGCCCCGGGGCCGAAAACGTAGAGTCCAACAAAAAAAAAAAAAAAGCTGCTTCCAGAAGTTTTCCTGGATGTCTTATGTCTCTATCCAGCCTCTCAGAAATATAACATAAATCGTTTTGTATAGACAACAATGAACGATTTACAAAATACTTACCTTTACCATTTATTATATTCGTATGGATTATGAAGACACAATAAATATATACTAACATATGTAATAAAATAAATCTATTGGTGCAATAGTTGTCTAATCTAACAGGCGATAAAAAGTTGAAGGTCGTTTGGGTGACTGCTTTATTGATGCTAAAAAGTGAAATTTAGCATATGTTATCTCAAAATTATGTATATCTCCGCGGGCAGTATTGCTCATACTAGGTTTTACATGTTAGCAGCTGCAACTCTTCGATTTGTTGATATCTCATACATATTTATTTTTGAAATTGAAACTTATTATTTACATTTTTCTAAAATAATAAAATTATTTTATTTATATCATTCGAAAAAATAGTTTCTCTATTTCAAACATGTCTTCAATTTGTCACGATTTTTATAAATACCAAATTGTCTTTGACACCTTTTTAATCAAAATGCTCAAATATGTACGATAGAAAAAGTGATTATGTCTGTGCTTATGTCATAGATCAAGTCTTAATGATATTCTGAATAGATTGTTTCCCCGATCTTCTAAGAAGACTACAAATTCCATTCGGTGGATTAGGCAGATCGCACACTTAACGCACGACGGAGCGCTAAAATATCGCAATGGTCTGTCAGTTTCATACTAGAAATGTCTACTAAACTAAACCGCACTAGACGGACGACGCGACGCTATGATAGCGCTGCGTCAACAGCTGTCGAGCGGTTTTAGTATGGGGATTGACATATCAAGTATGGATCTGACAGACTGCTGCGATGTTTTAGCGCCCTACTATTGAGAAGTCCTACTTATCTTCTTTATGTGCTGGATTCCGTAGTCCAACGACAACGATAGAAAAACAATTCCATACAATTGTATAAGTTCCTTAAAGTTGTAGAAGTTTTCAGCTTTATAATACTCAAGCGTTACGTATGTGTATGGTTTCAGGTCTGGCTCCGGCAAAACGTCGGCAATGCGTCACTGCATGTGGTACCTGGCCAGCGCATACCCGGCGCAGGGGTCCAAACTCACGCCTGAGAGACTGGATGCAGCGTTTGACGTGTTATATGCTTTCGGGACCTCTAGGTAATACAGCTATCTCGCTCCCACCATCATGTTTAGCATTCGCTCTGTCTCACTCACGGTGTAACGAAAACTTTGTAGGCGTGCCCAGGCCATGAAACTGAACAATTTTTTCTATAGGGGCTATGTTGGTAAAAGTGTTTATTTTCGACCTTCCATACAAAATTCCCGATCAGCTGAGCGACTTTGTATGGGAACTATAAAAAAAATTTTTCGATTTCCCCCATATAAAAAGTGGTTCAGTTTCATGATCTGATACGCCTGCAAAGTTCTCGTTACACCGTGTATATTTGCGGCCGTTGGTACTCTGCCAACCCCATAAGGGATAAAGGCGTCATATGTGTGGATGTGTATTATATTATCAATTTTCAGGACGGGTACAAACCACCACGCGACTCGCTTCGTCTCTCTCGCGTCTCTGGACTTCGACGGCGGTGGTGCTTTGGTGTCAGCTTCGGTGCAGACCTTGCTGCCTGATTTGAGACCTTACCACACGCACATACGGGCTATACACACGTGAGTTACCCAATACACACGTAAGTTACCCAAAACACGCGTGAGTTACTCAATACACACGTGAGTTACCCAATACACACGTGAGTTACCCAGTACACATGTCAGTTACCCAATACACACGTCAATTACCCAATACACACGTCAGTTATCCAATACACGCGTGAGTTACCCACACCATGGGTGGGAATTTGACTATGCAATAGAGAACTACACACGTAAGTTGTAAGAACCGAAATTTGAAAAAAGCCACTTGCTTATCGAATCAAGAGAAAATACATGCGTCCGTCCAAATAGATTTTGGAAAAAGTATTGTTGCAACAAAGTTTGCAAACACTACAAGTTAACACAGACTGGTCACGAAATACAGTGAAATCGGATAAATAATTTATTATACACACTAACCAACCGTTTTTTATGAGCGGCTTGATACGTTAGCACTGAGGCACCATGACGCCCTGTGTATTTGTAGTTCGATCGAGAAATACAAATATACAGGGCGTTAGGAAAAGTACTAACTTCCTTTCAAGGGATGAACCAGCCCATGAAACTTTTCTCCGAAGGAACATACGTACATAGTTCGGACATGGAGTCTCATTCCTTACTAAAGGAAATTAGTCGAAAATAAATCAACAGATGGCGATATGGGTAGCGAATGCAACTTAAATGACTGGAATAAAAGCAAGTTTAGAAAAAAAAGTATTGGAAAATTATAAATACATTATTTAAGATGTTTTGAGACGGAAAACACGCGAAACATTTTTGCAATATTTTTCAATACAAATGACGTCAATACGAAGTATCCAATAAATAAGCTAGATGTCGCTAGCAACGCATGCGTTAAGTCGACATATCAAATAGCCATCTTAGGGCAATAGCCTCTATGGCTGGTTTCAGAGCGACGCGTCTCGGCAGCGCTGCCCAGCCGCGCGCGCCTCGCATTACACTAGATTGTATGTAGCGTTTCATAGTGACGCGTCTTGGGCCGCGTCTCGGCCGCGCCGCGGTCGGATTTCCTTCGATTGCCAGTAGCGTCGACTTGCAATCTTTTAAGACGTCGTTGTTGCACTCTTTTCCATATAACGTATATAGCTAATATAGTGATTACGTTTGCTGGCATAATGATTCTCTGCACTCGACCGTACACCACAACGAAGCGCGCGCGTCTGAATGTCGTTTCACAGCGAACGCTGCTGCGCTGCTGAGACGCGCCGCTCTGAAACCAGCCTATGACGTTAGGTACCTGTACTACTTTAGTAGTATTATATTATCTGTGGTTCGGAATATGACTAACACCATGTATAATTTTGGATTGCAGGCTATTCCACGGTTGCGACGGACGCCTCCGCCGCGAGCTGCTCCTAGACCAGGCGCCCATCAACTCCCCCAACCCTTTCATCACTTCCAGCGAGAAAGCGGACGCGCCGACTGAGTTCTCAGCGCTGAAGGAAGCGCTGAAGCTGCTGACCATCACTGAGCAAGAGCAGATGGCAATCTTTAGAATCGTAGCTGCGATTTGCCATTTGGGATGGGCTGGTGTCGCCAAAAGTGAGTAAATCTAGCTTTAAATAGTTTCTTTTGATCTGTAAGTCACTTCTAGGGAGAAAGCAGTTGCCCCTATCTACGGTGTTATAAACAAGAGCAGATGGCGATCTTCAGAAGCTTCTATATGCCACTAAGGGGTGGGCTGAAGCAGCATACTATGAATAAGCCAAAATTGGGATTAAGTTATTGAAGTTAATAAAGAATAAGTTAGTTTTTAAGTAACTTTCATAAACGAATTACAAAAAACCGTTATGGTGGTATTTTTTGTTTGCCTGAGAAAAACCATTTTTAGAAGAAAACATCTGTGCCAGGTTCTTTTTCATGCTTTTTTTCATAAGTTTGATAAAATACATTTTGTTTTTTTTCTATTCGCAACTCTAAACCAATTTTTTTCCCTTCCAGCCAACACAGCGGGCTCAGGGCTCAAGTACCAGTTCGCGAGCGGCGGCTGCGCGACGCGGGCGGCGAGGCTGCTGGGCGTGGGCGCCGACGAGCTGGCCAGAGCCGTCTTCTCCGCAGTGCCCACGTCCCCGCAAGGAAACAACAACCTCAGGTAGTGATCACATTCTTCTAGCAGCAAGCACAGCGGGCTCAGGGCTCAAGTACCAGTTCGCGAGCGGCGGCTGCGCGACGCGGGCGGCGAGGCTGCTGGGCGTGGGCGCCGACGAGCTGGCCAGAGCCGTCTTCTCCGCAGTGCCCACGTCCCCGCAAGGAAACAACAACCTCAGGTAGTGATCACATTCTTCTAGCAGCAAGCACAGCGGGCTCAGGGCTCAAGTACCAGTTCGCGAGCGGCGGCTGCGCGACGCGGGCGGCGAGGCTGCTGGGCGTGGGTGCCGACGAGCTGGCCAGAGCCGTCTTCTCCGCAGTGCCCACGTCCCCGCAGGGAAACAACAACCTCAGGTAATTATTGCATTCGACACATCTCCTACTGTTTATTTAAAAAGATGATGATGATCTCTCCGACCGATTTCGGCCATGGCGACCACTTCGACTCCTAATATCGGCGCTGATGCGCCCGGAGATGCTATTGTAGCCAATTATGGCAGTAAACTCCCGTGCACAGAGTGGACACGTGAGTTTGCCATTTACATAATTATAGTCAATGGCGACGGGTGGATAGGCTTTTAACTCATCGCGCTTAGCGTCGAGGTCTGCTTTACGCTGTTCCTCAAACTCGCGGACTTGCTTCTTAACCATCCCGCGCCATTCAGGGCGCTGTGCTGCCAGACCCTCCCATAACAGTAGAAGTAAGTAAATATGGTTTAGGTTAGCAAGGACTACTCGCCATTAGGTTAATTTTCCCTAACGTCACTACCACATTTTAGACTCAAAAGGCAATATAAGAGCGACTGTTTTTATATCACAAATTTTAAATTTAAACTATACACGCATATCTCAAATAATATTACAATTCTCATAAATGAAAATAAGATAAGCGTCGACCGGGAATCGAATCCGAGCCGCGTGGGGTACCGGCCCACTGCTCTACCGCTGAGCTATCGACGCACCGGTTGGCCTTCGTCAATTTCTCGATCTCTTGACGCTCGTCTTGAAGCGACGATCTTAGCGACATCTAGTAGTAGTATTGTAGTACTTACTACCTGGTTAATCCACATTACAGTAAGAATGCAAACGATATGATGAAGCTATACTTATATCTATTAATTAATTTTTCTATTTCTTATTTTCATTTACTGTGAGTGCGGTAATTACCAATAAATATTACAATGTGTAACATGTTGTTAACCTGGTATTTTAGGACCCCGTCGCCGTCGAGCGAGAAGGAGGTGACGGGCGCCGAGGCGCTGGACGCCTTCGTGTCCGGCCTCTACGGGGAGACCTTCAACATCATAGCTGCACTCGTCAACAGGTACCAGTTGTTTATCACATTTCTCATATCACTACATTGTATAAAGTAAAGTCACTTTTCGCGCCGTATGTATGTATGTTTTCTTAAATCTTTAAAACTACATAACGGATTTTGATACAGTTTTTTTTTAGTTGATACAGTGGTTCAAGAGGAAGGTTTTTAATAATGCTTGCCGGGAAAACATCTTATTCCCACGGGAAAATGTTGCAGCGGGCGCAGCCGCTCGGCGGGCCTCTAGTTGTAGTTGAAATGTTGTGTTTTTTTGTTATATCTTGGAAAAGCGTTGAACACATTGTTTATTTGATCCATACAGCACATTAGTCACTTACTCTTATATATACGTAATGTGAAAAAGTGAAATATCGGAGTATCATTTTACTTCTCATCTCTTTTTGGATGGTAAATTTGGATGGTAAGTAGGAAGATTACATAAAGTATCGTCGTTCGAATAGGCCATATTTGACAGATGTCCTTTTGTATGGGTTTGACAGCTGTCAAATATGGCCTATTCGAACGACGGTACTTTAATTACTTTAAAAGCGCTAATGATATATTTCAGGAGCATATCGACATCGGCGCGCACGGCCGCGTCCATCTTGCTACTGGACAGCCCGGGTGCCGACAACCCCATGTGCGCCGGGCAGCAGAGCGGCGCGCCGCTGTCCAAGCTGCTGGCCAACTACTTGCAGGTGACCATCTACAGTCCAATAATAATATAATATAATATAATAAAGGCATTTATTCAATAAAAACTACTAATTTACAAATATTTAAATGCGTCAAATTGTTGGCACAGTTTGTTGGCGCTAACTACAGAGCGTCGGTGGCCAAGTCGTTAGGACACCGGTCTTACAATTGTGAGATCCCCGCCATGTACCAATGTGTTTTTACTCACGGACATTGACTGACTGCTCTTACGGTGAAGGAACATCGTGATGAAACCCACATTCAAATAAAATTTGAATTCAGATGATATTTGAATGTGACTTAACCTAGAATCCAAGCCAGGTTAACCTTCGGGTTGAAGGGGTCAGACGGCAGTCGCTCTGTGTAAAATAATACTGTACAATAATATGGTACTGTCGAGCTGATCTGATGATGGAGCCGAAAGATATGAACTGGAACTTCGTGATGGATGGTCGTATCATAGCCGTATTTATATAAGGTGTAAAAATATTAGCTGCAAATATTTTAAAGGGTGAACCGGTCCATGAAACTGAACAACTTTCCCTAACAAACATAGGTCGAAATATGAGAAAATTTTTTGGACTTCCCATACAAATTGACTTAGTCGGTCGGTAGTTTTGTACGGGAGGTCTATTGTTTTTGTCACATTTCGACCTGTGTTTCTTAGAGAAAGTAAGTGGTACAGTTTCATGGGCTGGTTCACCCCTTAAAATATTTGCAGCTATTTTTTTACGCTTTGTATTTGAGCCAATGACTTATGTTTTTTATATATGAATTTGCAGGAGCGCCTACAAGCCGTGTTCCACGACGCCATGCTGGTGGCGCCCAGAGAGCGGTACGCGCAGGAGGGCGTCACCCTGGACGACGCAGCGGACGAAGGTAATCACGCCTGTACACCTTGCAGGGTATGCAGAGAAAAATTTTTGTAGACTGTTTCAGAAAAAACGATAATAACTATAGTGACAAGTTGTCAGCTTGATCCCTCAAGCCTTCGTCGTCGTATAGAAATGGGGTGATGTCATTTTAAAACTTTCTGTTAAAGGCTGCTTTTCCACCAGAGCTGTGCGAGTAAAATTCCTCGAACGAGGATGATTAGCTGTTGTGGAAATGTGTGGGAGTTTCCACCAGAGCTGTGCGAGTAAAATTCGTCGAACGAGGATGATTAGCTGTTGTGGAAATGTGTGGGAGTTTCCACCAGAGCTGTGCGAGTAAAATTCGTCGAACGAGGATGATTAGCTGTTGTGGAAATGTGTGGGAGTTTCCACCAGAGCTGTGCGAGTAAAATTCGTCGAACGAGGATGATTAGCTGTTGTGGAAATGTGTGGGAGTTTCCACCAGAGCTGTGCGAGTAAAATTCGTCGAACGAGGATGATTAGCTGTTGTGGAAATGTGTGGGAGTTTCCACCAGAGCTGTGCGAGTAAAATTCGTCGAACGAGGATGATTAGCTGTTGTGGAAATGTGTGGGAGTTTCCACCAGAGCTGTGCGAGGCAAATGTCTCGTAAGAGGATGCGTAGCGGAGCTGTCAAAATGCGCATTAATATGCGGTGCGAGGATGCGTTGCGAGCTGTGAAATATGGGAGCGGGGGAATGCGGTGTAGTTGGAACGACGCAAACCTCGTAACATATTTCTCGCAACAATCCTTCGCACAAATTTCTAGCTCGTTTTGTATATAGAATCACCTCGCTTCATAAGACACTTTTCCACCAAAGCTGAGCTGAGCGAGGCTAAGATAATGAAGCGATTATATTGGTGGTTTTTTTCCTCGCACATTGCTTAGCTACCTCACACAGCTCTGGTGGAGAAGCAACCAAAAGGTGCAGACTAATAATGATGCTGTTTCCAGATTGGCTGTCAGAGACAGTGAACCCGGGCCCGATGGTGGAACTCCTGGACAAGTCCCCGCAGAACAGCATCGTGAGGAGCTCGCAGGCTGATCTGCGCGAGTGCGACCGGAGAGGACTGCTGTGGTAACAACAAATCATTTGAAATCACTACATAGTATACAGTAAAGTCGTTTTCCGCGTCTACCGTTCTCTTTGCCTTATCCCATTCTCTATTGGGGTCAAAGTCAAATTATTTATTTATAGTAGTAAATTTTTCATTTATCTTTTTGGGTCGGCTACCTAACCTAAATTTTTACACAGTGCGACTGCGATCTGACCTCTGCAACCCGATGGCTGACCTGGCCCAAATCCTAGGTTAAGTCACATTCAAATATGATCTGAATTCAAATTTTATTTAAATGATGAAACACAATTAAAGCTCGATCTAAAGGTATTTAAATTGGTAATTCATAATGTAACCCCTGTCTTGACATTGTCGCAGGCTGTTGGACGAAGAGTCGATGTACCCCGGGTCGTCGGACGACACGTTCTTGGAGCGCGTGCTGCAGCACTACGCCGCGCCCAACCACACGCAGCACTTGATCAAGAAGGCGCCCCACGCCAGGCAGTTCGTGCTGCAACACTTGCAGGTATTTTAAACAAATCTTTTTGGGCAGGAAAACTGAGATTCGTATGCGACTGTGGAGAGTAAACT
Organism: Keiferia lycopersicella; assembly: GCA_029255805.1. Lineage (NCBI taxonomy): Eukaryota > Metazoa > Arthropoda > Insecta > Lepidoptera > Gelechiidae > Keiferia > Keiferia lycopersicella. The sequence goes on along the minus strand of JARACZ010000015.1, from coordinate 170,665 downwards.
TCACCCGCGTCATGCGTATAAGTCAGTTCGCGAGTTTGAGGAACAGCGTAAAGCAAACCTCGACGCTAAGCGCGATGAGGTAAAGGCCCGTCCAGCCGTCGCCATTAACTATAATTATGTAAATGGCAAACTCACGTGTCCACTCTGTGCACGGGAGTTTACTGACAAAATTGGCTACAATAGCCATCTCCGGGCGCATCAGCGCCGATCTGATTAGGAGTCCAAGTGGTCGCCATGGCCGAAATCGGTCGGAGAGATCATCATCATCATCATAAGTCTTGCCTCAGACACTGCTTAGATCGTCTTTCACAGACGTAAGAGGCTGATATGACATAGGATATGTTTTATTCGTAGTTTACATAATTGTGATGTTGTCTTGTTGCAGGGCACGAACCCGGTGCTGTACGACGTGTCGGGCTGGGTGAAGGCGAGCCGGGAGAGCCCCGCGTGCAAGAAACCAGTCACTCTGCTGCAGGAAAGCCAACAGTAAGTGCAATAAGAAACAATCTTCACACCATCATTTCTTAGTGGAATATTAAGTGACAGTGATAGTATACAAATACAAGGTGTAAAAATATTAGCTGCAAATATTTTAAATATTTAAATATCAGCCCATGAAACTGAACAACTTTCCCCAAGGAACATTGGTCGAAATATGAGAGAAAATTTTGTTGACCTTCCATACAAATTGACTTGGTCGGTCGTTGTATGGGTGGACCAAAATTTTACCTATATGTTCCTTGAAAAAAGTTGTTCAGTTTCATGGGCTGGTTCACCTCTTATAATATTTGCAGCTAATTTTTTTACACCCTGTATATCGAAATAACCGTGGTGTCTTTAGTTTTAACCCTTTAACGAGCAGAGCATGTCAAATTTTTTCATGCGTTTTGAAATCTATTGCGTAGTTAAATTTCAATTTTAGGTGGTAACATTCTTCCCACGGCCTTATAAAGAATTAAATGCTAAAAGCTATCCGTTGTCTTGTAGCGAGGATATAGCCCGGCTGTCGTCGTGGGCGCGCGGCGCGTGCGGCGTGGGCGTGTGGTCGGCCGCTGTGGGCGACGCGTCCACTCTACGAAGAGCCTCCTCCATTAGAAGAACCCTTACTTCAGGTAGGTCATCATCATCATCATTATCAGCAGGCGTGTGCGGCGTCGGCGTGTGGTCGGCCGCGGTGGGCGACGCGTCCACTTTACAGAGAGCCTCCTCCATTAGGAGAACCCTTACTTCAGGTAGGTCATCATAATCATCATCATCATTAGGCGCGTGCGGCGTGGGCGTGTGGTCGGCCGCTGTGGGCGACGCGTCCACTCTACGAAGAGCCTCCTCCATTAGGGGAACCCTTACTTCAGGTAGGTCATCATTATCTGGCGCGTGCGGCGTGGGCGTGTGGTCGGCCACTGGTGGGCGACGCGTCCACTTTACGAAGAGCCTCCTCCATTAGAAGAACCCTTACTTCAGGTAGGTCATCATCATCATCATTATCAGCAGGCGTGTGCGGCGTCGGCGTGTGGTCGGCCGCGGTGGGCGACGCGTCCACTTTACAGAGAGCCTCCTCCATTAGGAGAACCCTTACTTCAGGTAGGTCATCATAATCATCATCATCATTAGGCGCGTGCGGCGTGGGCGTGTGGTCGGCCGCTGTGGGCGACGCGTCCACTCTACGAAGAGCCTCCTCCATTAGGGGAACCCTTACTTCAGGTAGGTCATCATTATCTGGCGCGTGCGGCGTGGGCGTGTGGTCGGCCGCTGTGGGCGACGCGTCCACTCTACGAAGAGCCTCCTCCATTAGGGGAACCCTTACTTCAGGTAGGTCATCATTATCTGGCGCGTGCGGCGTGGGCGTGTGGTCGGCCACTGGTGGGCGACGCGTCCACTTTACGAAGAGCTTCCTCCATTAGAAGAACTCTTACTTCAGTTAGGTCATCGTTATCATCGTTTCAACCCTTATCCTTCCAAAACCAGGTATTTGCCTTCTCTCTATCGTATCATAAATCTAGTAAAGAAAGATGGTTCCGTATTTTGGAGGCCGTAGTTCCCGGTTGCTGTCGATTACTTAGAGGGCGGTCGTTACAGAACCATGTCAGAAGCAAGCTACTTGTAAAGCCGGTTGAAAAATTCTGACACTAGGGTTCATTGGGTCGTTGGACGACTCAATGTCCCACAGGAAGAGATACTAAATACATACTGTGCTAATTGTAAAACGTTTCTTCCAGGCACTTTGGGCATGAAGCGGCGCTCGTTCGCCCTGCAAGCCAAGTTCGTGTCGGACGGCATAGTCGACACGTTGCGCCGCTGCGGCACAGGGGGCGTGCAGTTCGTTTGCTGTCTGCTCGCCAACCACCCGTCAGAGGGAGGGGACGACGTCAATGTGCCTCTGATTCGGTCACAGGTATGTCAATATTCATAGGGTCTCATTAACATAGTTTGCCGAAAACACAACGATAGCGAGTTTTAATTGTACACTAGCGCTATCTATTGTCGTCGCGTCGTTAACAGGTAGGTATAGTAGACACTTTGCGCCGCTGCGGCACAGGGGGCGTGCAGTTCGTTTGCTGCCTGCTCGCCAGCCACCCGTCAGAGGGAGGGGACGACGTCAATGTGCCTCTGATTAGGTCACAGGTATGTCAATATCAAACTATAGTCTTATATAGTTAAAACACAACGATAGCTAGTTTTAATTGTTATAGTAGACACTACGCCGCTGCGGCACGGGGGGCGTGCAGTTCGTTTGCTGTCTGTTAACGACTGTCCGTAAGTAAGATGGTTCCGTGTTTCGTATGGCACGTCAAGCCGTAGGTCCCAGTTGCTGTCTATGATCACTTAGACTGCGGTCGTTACATAACCATGTGAGGAGCCTGCTACATTTAGTAGGCGGTTGAAAAATTTTGACACTAGGGTTCGACCGGTTAGACGGCTCGGTGTTCCAAACGAACAGAGAGAGATAGAATGCTGGTGAATTTGTTGACAATCTGGTGTTTTGCAGTTCCGCGGCTTCCAACTGCTGGACGCCTGCAGGCTGTACAAGCAAGGCTTCCCGGAACACATGCCGCTGTCGGAGTTCGCTAGGAGGTGAGAGCTACTTCACTGAATAGTGTAAACATTCTCTATAAGGTGTAAAAATATTAGCTGCAAATATTTAAGGGGTAAACCAGTCCATGAAACTGAACAACAGAAATGTAGCAGCCGAGCGAGTTAAACTGTATGGGGGGCCCAATTTTTTTTTTCATATTTCGACCTATGTTCCATGGGGAAAGTTGTTCAGTTCGATGGGCTGATTCACCCCTTAAAATATTTGCAGCAAGCATAACTTTTTTTTTAAAGAGAACCGACTCCTACGTGAAAAGTGTGAACTTCCTTTTTTTGTCGATTAATATGCCTAAAACCTTCTCCTAAGTCTGACAAATACTTTCTGAAAACCGTATCAAAATCGGTTCATCCAATCGCAAAATAATCGCGGACAAACATACATACATGCCGGTCGAACTGAGAACCTCCTTTTTTACATACATACATAAATCACGTCTATATCCCTGGCGGGGAAGGCAGAGCGCTATTGACTACATATTTCAGGGTCGTTTTAGATAAGTCGTGTATCACTATAGTGACAGGTTCTCAGCCTGTCGCCTAAAATTGCAATACACATAAACTCTCGCGTCCCTTACTCGGTTTCCACGGGAAAGAAATGGGGTGATGCTATTCTAAGCCGGCATCACACGGCATCCTTTTTTAAAGTCGGTTAAAAACTACGTAATGTTTCAGACTAGGCTTTGATAGACGTGTTTTGACCAGGTACCGGCTGCTGGCCACGTCGGAGTCGGAGTGTGAGGAGCAGGAGAAGCCTCCAGCCCAGCTGACCGACAGGCAGGTCGTGGACGACATGCTGCTGGCTCTAGACCTGGACGTCACCAGCTACCGGCTTGGGTTCACTCAGGTCAGTGGATTCAGATTTACTATGAGAATCACCAGTGGGTACGCGAACCTGTTTTACGCGGAAGATTAAATTAAAAGTATTTATTTCATTTGAAAGTGTTTGTGATGTTCTTTCACGTTGCAAATGTCCAAGAGATGGGAAAAAAATTGTGTTTTTTTGTCTTTTACGAGAATATTATGGACCTATATATAATTATACTGGTGGTTTTCATTACTATATGTGATTTCTCTTGTGTTTTAATTTTCAAGAGTTTTTTTTTTAAAGAGAGAAAGAAAGAAAGAGAGAGAGAGATACCCTTCTTACATTTATTCGTATTCTGTATACCGGTTGTGAAACCAAAATGAAGTTTTTTGTGAACATTTCAGTGAACAAGGTAAGTGAACTTTTAATTTTTATTTATAAAGTATGTCAGACGAATTAAAAAATGACTTTTTGAAAATCATTTTGACATTGATTGATGTCCATCCAAAATCAAATTAAACTTACATGACAGACATTTTTTGAAAGTATAATAGGATGCATATATAATCCTATCTGAATGTAATAAGTCTTTAATGTAGTTTTGACAAAGTATGTTGATTTTAATGCTCTGATTAACAGTTGGTTCAAATTGGGTTTAACCGTTATATTGTCTAGCCAATTTGTGCTAGTTAATTAGGTTCACACCTACTCACTACAATTATATAAATGCGATGCTCTTTGAAAAATATCTGCATGATATTTCTGTGCTCTACTGTATAGAATTCTGTAGGTAATTTTCTGATAACTTAACATTTATCACCTTATCTTGTAGGTATGTAGGGACTTAACCAAGGATTCGGGACAGGTTAGCCTTCGGGTTGCAGTGGTCATATGACAGACGCTTTGTGTAAAAACTTGGTTCCATGTCGATCCCCTAGGTTAGGTAGCCGACCCCGACAGAGAACGGGATAAGGCAAGGAGAATGATGATGGTCTGGTAGGTTTGTTATGAAATGACCACATTCTGAGTGATTTTTAGTCAGTATGCTAACTTTGGATGGCAGTTTTACTTTTAATCGTGAACAACTTTAACTATTATGGGACTGACTCTGAAATCGAGTTATTTTTTTTATGGAATAGTAACTTTTTTTGCGAATACAGAGAAGCCCGCTTACGTAAAAGTTGTTCATAATCTTAAGTAGAATCAACCTAAAAGTTAGCATATTGACAAAAAATACATACGATAGATCAAAAACTAAGCCTCGAGTGAAACAGAAAGTACCTATCAGTCAACGTAAGACGCTCAACGATCCATCAATGTATGAGTGTGTATTTAGAAGAATTTAAATTGATTTTTTTAATGAAACATGAACATGACTTATTGTTCAATAAAATTATTTAAACACTATTTTCAGTAAAAATTTCGCTTACATGTGTGAATGCAAACGTTGGAAGGGGAAGACCTAGACGGACGTACCTAGATCAAATCGGGGACGTTCTAAAGAAAGGTCAGGTGAAGAGTACCCTAAACCGGCGAGCACTGCATGTATGAAAAGGCTGATGAATGTTGAGGAAGCGAAAGAGGTGCCAGGATCGTACCAAGTGGAAGGATGTAGTCTTTGCCTACCCCTCCGGGAAAGAGACGTGATTATATGTATTTCTGTTTTCATACACCTGATTCTAATGGTCATTTTACGTTCAATACAAATATTTTAAGTGTGTGTTTTACTTATAAAACTGATCAACTTTCTTAGTAGGTAACTATTATGCTATCTCAATTTGAAAATAATTTTAGGACCTCCCATTGATTCATATTTTAATGGGAGGTTCTAAATGTCAGCATCCTCAGGAGCACGTTGAAGTACTTTTAAAAAACAACCTTGTCATTGTCACAATAGGAGGTTTTCTTTTTGAGAGTTAAAAAAAAATTTGTATTCCAAAAACTCGATAGATGGCGTTAAACTGACTATGTTACTAGATTCCAGTGTAGACTTCAAAGCTAAAAGACTAAAAAAACCTTGCAACACTAACTGACAGTCTGGCATGCACAGACACTTTCGTTCCAAATGAGTCCGAGTCCAAGTTTAAAGAACAAATAATAAATATTACGGTCCGTTCTTTGCGGTAACACGCCACGCACAGCGCCATCTATCCAGCGACTAGAAACTAATAATAATAAGAACTAATAATAAAAATAAAGAAAATTCCATATTGTAAGAAAAACATGTAAAAGTTGCTCTTTTTAAACGGTTATCTTGATTTGCTATTGACTGCACAGTAGGGGCATCACATTCTCATCGGTGAAGCGTGTTTGATGTGATGTTTGATGTCACCGACACTTGTAACAGAAAATCAATCAAAAGAGAAACGGTAGATAATATGGGAGATTATGTGTTGAAGCAAACGTTGAGACTATTGTCCATTATTGGCGGACTTACAGATTATTTTCACCTTAACGCACAAAGGATTTTTGTGAGAACCGATGGACATCTTGTACCATTTAGAACACGCAGTTTTAGTAGTAAAGTCTCTTTCTTAAATAAAGTGAAATTAGGTCATAATTGACCTGGGAAGGTCCCTGACGTCCACTAGAACCGTGGCTTAACAAATCCTATACCTATCGATTTTTTTTCATGGTTACAATGACGCTACACGTGTTTTATTCTTCATATACTGTTTATTTCCTATTAGTTTACCAAGATATTTTGAACACCTCAACCAATTCGGGTAAAAGGGTCGTGGTTGCATTACACGCAGATGATAATGATAGATATAAAATACATCAACTTAGATTACATATAATAAAAAATAAATGTACCAATGAGATGAATTATGAGGGCATTTCAATTATAAAAAAGGTATACAAACAACTATGGACCTTAAGAATTATTGTCCATTAATCTGGTTAGCTATTACGCACATTCTCTTCGGATAGTATTTTTAGCGTTCTGTACCAAAAGGATCAAAAAGATACCAAAACGTTGTACCTAGGGCACACTAAATGTTTTAACCAGCGGAATCAGCCGGGCTTATGGTATGTTTGAGTCTACCTACGCAAAAAAACCCCAAGATAGAGAAAAATGGAATAAAACAAATATTTAACAATTTTACAATCAAAATTTTTTATCTCCTCTCTTTTCGTGTGGGACGCCGAGTTGTCCAACGACCCAATGAACCCTAGTGTCAGAATTTTTCAACTGCTTTCTACAAGTAGCAGGCTAGGATTAGTGGCAGGCAGGGATCTTTATTAATTGCACGGAACTCTTGCGTGCGTAATTCTGACTCGTACGTGGCGAACTTGTTTTCATAATGATAGGATCATAGAAGCCGAAATTTCATCTGATAACATTAGAATGACTTGCACGGAAAAAGCCATGTCATGCCTGCCTCATAAAAGTACTGCTTTGATTTGATTTTGATATCTCTATTATTTCCTATCTGGTATAAAGCTACTTACTGTGATACAGTATTTTTGTAGTGTTTGGTAACATGTACCTGGTAGAGCAACTAAAGGTTGAAAAACTCTGACATCAGGGTTCATAGAGTCGTTGGACGACTCGGTGTCCCATACGAAACAAGAAGAAGAACTAACTTTTGAGACTTACAACCCTTACGTATCTTCTTTATATTTGTAAAGAAAATGAAAGATCATCATTCTATTCTATTTATAAATACAGGTGTGATGGCGGCTAAGAATACTATCACCCGAATTCTACTCGTGGGTGTTGTAAAAAGCGACTGAGGGATACCATCTAAGAAAAGGTTCCCCGAGAATACAACACCTTGCACTGCGCTCGCCAATCCGCATGCCAACCGTATGGAGTAAGGCAAATAAGGGGAGGCCCTTGTCCAGCAGCGGAGTAGTTTTTTCCTTTTATCAAGTTTCTTAAGACAATATTAGCATTATAGACGAGATTGTTTCGAAACCGCGCAGTTAACTCGAACTTGAAGTATCGAGGTCGGCGTCTCGGCGCGCGGGTCGTGGGTTCGATAATCGATGCAAATGTTCTCAGGTCATAATAGAAAATCTCCAAAATCGGCCGTACGTGACTCAGTTTTTTGAAAGTTATAAATGAGGATTATTATTACCTTGTGTTCCTATTTTTGGCCCCTAATTTTATCGCGTAGGACGTTCTCACGTATCTTCTTACTATTGGATACGTACATACACACAACACGCCTTTGCGGGGTAGGCAGAGAGAGAAAGCGTCAACGCATGTAAGAACACGGTCGCCATGACTGACAAATATTTAAGGGTCGTTTCAGTGATATTGTGTATCACAAGTTGTCAGCCTGTTACCTAAAGTTGTGACACACATGGACTATTCGAGTCTTACGATCCACGAGAAAGACAGCTGTCAAATATAGCCTATTCGAACGGCCATACTTGAAGCAAGCCTCAAACGGCACAATATTATTTACTATTTATTATTATCTACTCCAATATTACAATTGGATTAAGTTCTAAATAAATGGTTTTCCATTAATTATAAAAATATCTGTCTACTTTTTCTTTACCTCATATTTTATTCAGTAGGTAGAGACATGGTATCAAATTCTGACCACACCTGTGACCAGAATGGATAGTAGAGTTTACACCTGTGACCTGTAATACTTAGTAGAGTGAACCGTGTGCTACAGATGACTCTGACAGCTGTCAAATTGGGTCTAACTTTGGGAAATTTTTAATCTGTTCGTTTATTTCCTTCCTAGTAAGCGGCGCTCGTGCGAATGATGTTAAAGCTCAGCCAACAGTTTTTTATTGTGCACAGAATTTGACAGATAATCCCTCAATCTGAAAAAAATACCTTTATCATGCGAGCAGCTAATGAATGGAACGCCCTGCCGGTGGATCTGTTTCTGGAACATTACAACATGGGCCTTTTCAAGGCAACAGTGAATAGGCTTTATCTAGGCAAGCATGTTCCATCATCGTCTGCATTGTCACTTACCATCAGGTGAGATAGTAGACAAATGCGGGCCTATCTTAGGAAAAAATACAACAGCGTCACCTAGTTCAGACAAGTATTGTGTTGCTATCAGCCTAAAAATTCCTCATTCGGACAAAGAAAAACTAGGATGAGGGTTTCATTTGTGCTTTTCTGCCTACACCGCAAGGGATTAAGGCGTGATGGTATGATCACTATCACGGCTTCGATTGCTCGAGATGATCCATTTCTTTTAAATGTGAAAGCTATTTATTTGATGTCGCATCAGAAAGTCATGTCATCTGATGACAGCCATACGTGTAGTGGTTTTTGCTCAATGGGTTTTTAATGTATAGACCATGGACGGTATGGTATAGACGATCGAGTGCCAGAACTATGAATGGTTGGATTCTAGTTCATTTATGAATTTCATATTAGATTTTTAATTTCATTTTTGTTTTTAAACATTTTTTTTTCTGTAACTTCTTAATTAAGTAAAAAAGCTTTGACGGTTGTCGTTACACAACCATATCAGAGGCCTACTATAGTTCGCGAACTTCGTGCGCGACCGTCCCCAGAGGTGAGAGACGCTGGGGGGGACGAGGTATTCATAGTATTTGACCTAAAGTATGGCTGTTCCAATAGGCCATATTTGACAGCTGTCAAAATTATGTTAATGCAATGACATAAGGTCTAATTTTCTTTGTTGACTTGTCCTTTAGTATGGGGATGTGAAATATAGTCTATTCGAACGACGGTACTTTAAGTATTTGACGCATGCAAGCGTTTCCCTCCGTAGGTCTGATATGGTTGTGTGACGACTACCGTCAAAACTTCTTTGCTGCTACTAACTTGTATCATAACCCTATCCTAGGAAGTAATAAAAGGTAGGTACCTAACTTCCCGCTGCTGCTTAGATAATGCTTGCGTAACTCGGAAAGGCTTTCACTGCTCGCCGTTCAAATGTAAGGCAAAACTTTGTGAACGTTGACGAAAACAAGACAAAATGGAACGTCTTAGAGTAATGCAATGTTTTATTGAGAAGGCTATGAAAAAATAGAAATAAGGAAGCAATAATAAACTCGTAGAATTAAACGAAATATACGCACATAAACACACACACGCACACAAATCGCGCTTTATCCCTAGCGGGGTAGGCAGAGCGTCAAACATTGTAAAATTACAGTCGTTATTGCCACGTCTGACATGTATTGAGGAGTTGAGGACCCTTTCAGATTATTCGTGTATCACTGTAGTGAATGACTGTATGACTGTATTCGTGTATCACTGTATGACTCAAACTTTTAGCGAAGTAAGGAATGACCAAAACCATCGTACTGAAACCTATTATATCTAGAGACTACCTAGACTGAGATGATTTTCAAATAGTGAAAGTCCGAACCATAAAAAGCAGAGCATGATAGTGTGTGCTAACCGAAAATAATCAAAAAGTGAATCGTTAAACATTCGTTTCGGAGCGATGAACACTGTACATCTAAATTACCTTAATGGTCACGGAACCCAAAAACACTATTCTCTTTATAGAGGTCAATGGTTCATAAAACCTCTGGTACTAAATTATATGTAAAGTTTTATTGTTTTTGGGGTTGAAGAATCCAATATTCTATATTAAATTCGTGATTATTTTCAAAAATATGCGACCATCAGCCGTCAAAAGTTTATTGTGGCTCTTATGATGATATTGACCTTTCCGAAGCTTGGAATGTATAAACAAGGTATTTGACCCGAAGTTGTGTTGTTTAAAAACAACGCCAGTTTTGGAAATTGATGATTATTTCTGATCTGTATGCAAAATAGCTTTCTCGTTTATTGTACTTGACATGCCGAATGTTTGAAATTAATAATATCTACCTACGTCTGCAGCTCAAACTCAGAACTCTTTATTACCACTTTTTGATAGTCAATTTACAGAATCGTTGCAGAGAAGTAAAAATTGCAGGATACAATTTTATTTTCCTAGTTTAAACGCCAATTGGATACTTCATTATCCTAAAAGCGCTCGCTCGTGGTTTTCCGAAGAATTTTCAAGATACTATTAGAGCCACCTTATGTATCCATCGAAATATATTACTATTGGTACTAGTATTTTTATCGTTCGTTTTTTGATTACTTGAAAGTATGGTTATGGTCTACTTGGTTATTGTGACAATTTGATAAGTTGAAACTATTCTTTCAAATCGTTACACTTTGTAACCACAAAATTCTTTCGGCAGAATAGTTTTAACATAAAAAAGTTTCCGTTCTTCGTAATATAGAAAGCTAGATCGTAATTATTATTTGCCCAAAATACACCAAAGGTATTGCGCATTGGTTTTCAAGAAAGATAAATTTAAACTTTTTGGTAGGTTGTTGAAGATGATACTTAAATGATTACTTTGAACAACACTAGCTTATCTTAGTCTCTTTACAAACCCTCAGGAAAACAAACAGTGCCCTCTATCTGTCTGAACCGTCTTGACATTATGTATATGAAAATAAGATTAACCTGTAACTTGTTGTAACAGGCCATTGCTGGACTGCCTCCCTTAGTGTAAGCAATTACACTCTACAGGCTCGATCTCCCGTTTTCGCTCTGCAGTCAGTCACTACCAGCCGCCCTTAAGCTATTGTTCCATCTGGCCGGAGGGCGTCACTACGATCGTAAACAGCAACTATGTCGTTAGCTGTAACACTTCTCTATGCAAAGAATAAGCATCTCAGCAGTACTTATTGAGAAATGAGTCCGCGTAACACTTTCAAACGAAATTATATAATTTCCGTAGCCAGTTTAGGAAGTGTGTTGTGTACTCGATACCAGACGAGCCATTTGAAAAGATAGTTTGTATGACTGCGAAGTGCAGGTTATGTAAGAAACAAGTGTGTTACCTGTCTTATCTGTGTGTTCCCATTCATAGACGGTTCGTTAGTGTACAAAAGTAGAAACAACAGGTTAAAAGTAGACTTACAATAGATTTATATAGGTACGTACAAGATTGGCTAAAATGTCAAAACTTATTAAGTAAACTTTTATATTCTGCGATGTAGGTTGTCCAAGTAAATTCCAAAATCTTTAATGATTTGCAGGTCACCGCCGAAATTTTTAATAACCGAAGTGTACTTAAAAAGTTATAAAAATGTATAACTTTTATTAACATTTCGACGCATATAAAGTTTAAAGCAACCGTTTGATCCTAAAGTAACTTATTAATGTGATAAAAGAATTATGTCATCGTAAAGAGGTCAAACAAATTGTGCAACGATCGCAGCACATCGTCTGCATAAAGCCGATCATCTGTCATCCTCACAAAGCCTGCGGTGACGCAACCTGTCATTGTTACGTCATTAATCACTATGATGTATCGAGTGTCACTTGAACCGCGCTCGAGACTGCCACTGACACTTGACATCGCTAGATTCTTGACATCATTATGAGTTGCATCAGCCTATTTACGCAGTTTTTGATGGTCAGGTATTTTTCTAGAAAACGCAAGCGCGCATCTATAAAAAACGTTTTACCTGTCCTGGTCCTATAGACGAATTATTTTAGTCTCAGATTGATTTTTTTGTTTTTACATACATACATACATTCATATATCACGCCTTCATCCCTTGCGGGGTAGGCCTCTGCCGTTAACGCTCTCGTTAACGGCCGTAAGAATACGGCTGCTATCGACACATCTGACATTTTTGGGGATTGTTTTCCAAGGTCGTATCAGAAAACATGGGTATCACTATAGTGACAGGTTGCCAGCCTGTCGCCTAAAACTTGTAATACACTAATACTCTCGAGTCCCTTAGGCGCCTCTTACGACACCCGCGGGAAGGATGTGGGGTAATGCTATTCTAAGCCGGCATCACACGGCAATCTAAGCCGGCATCACACGGCAAATTTTTTGTTATTTAATTTAAGTTAGTAGGTTCGCCTCAAGTCTACACCATTGTGTTTCAGTAGGTCGGAAACGCCGCCGTGATGTAAGTCGATGACATTAAAATGGAAAGTGTTTTTTTAGATAGCCGTTGTGTCGTAGTGCGACTATGGCGTTGTGGTCACCGGTTACCTTCCCGGGCGGGATATTTATTTGAACGATGATTTTACTTTTTTGTATAACATACCTACTCTGATACAAGAAATTCTAGTCTTTCCGTTTTTTTTGTAATTGGCTGGTTTGCTATTTCTAATAATATGTCTCACCACACTACGTTGTTTAATTCATTAAATTATCGGCATCTAAGTACAAATTGTATCTGTACGAACCGCCCAAAAAAACTACAAAAGAAATCGAGTAATCTCTGTAATTCTGCGTTGAAGCCCAATCCAGCCAAAACTCAATCTTGCGTTTTTCATCTGCGCAACAGAGAAGCGGCGCGTGAACTAAACCTCACCTGGCAGGGAGTTCCGATTACGCATTGCCGCTACCCAAGGTATCTTGGTGTGGTACTGGACCGGGCTTTAACCTTTTGCACGCCAGAGTTTTTTTACGTCGGCACACCCGCGACGCCAAGCATAGAAAAATGTGAAGATGGTAAAAACTTATCGGCAAGCAGCCCGGTGTCTTAAACAAGACAGAATTTAAGTTATTAAAATAGGTAAATTTGGACTACTTTAGTCGTCAGTGGCGTCGTATGTACGCGAGCGTTTAGCAACTATAGTGGTCATTGGCGTTCAAAAGGTTAACGTATAAAGCAAACTGCGAAAACGTCAGGAAAAAGGTGAGCAGTCGAAATAACCTCCTGAAAAAGCTGACATCGACAAACTGGGGCGCTTCGCCACAGGTACTGAGGACCACGGGACTGGCGCTTTGTTTCTCTGCTGCAGAGTACGCTAGCCCTGTCTGGAATCGTTCCGCCCACTCCAAGCTAGTGGATACAGTTCTCAATGACACTTGTCGGACTATAACTGGCTGTTTAAAGCCGACACCGATAAGTAACCTGTACCCACTAGCCGGAATAGCACCTCCGAACATCAGGAGAAATGTGGCGCGCTCCATTGAGAAAGCTACCCAGGAAACCGACGCTAGACACCCTATGTTTGGCGATAACCCGGCACCGCAGAGACTAAGAAGCCGTAAAAGCTTCCTGTCTTCTGTGGCGCTTTTAACAGAAGACCCTGCGCAGGCTAGGACATGCCTGTGGAAAGATGCCGCAACGCTCGAACCGTACATCCCGACACAAGAAGTCCTTCCCCCAGGCAGCGACCTCCAGTGGTCAGTATGGAAGTCCCTTAACCGACTTCGTACACAGGTTGGTCGCTGTAGGGAGAACCTTTGTCGGTGGGGCTATAGCGACTCCGACCAGTGCCAGTGTGGCGCTGTCCCACAGAGCATGTCTCACCTGCTAACATGCCCAGCGTGCCCCGACTCCTGCACGCTAAAAGATCTATGGGCGGCCACTCCGAACGCTATTAATGTGGCCACATACTGGTCAAAAGAAATTTAGTTCGTCTCGACTCGCAAAGAAGAAGAAGAAGAAGATCTCTGTAATTCGTAAATAACAAGTAAATTACTGTTTCTATCATCTGTATAGTCTAATGTCATTTTGATATTTCTTACTCTGCTTTCACTATATAGTGTAATGCAAAAAATATACTAAGATTTTTATTTTGGAAACCGGTAGTCGGTCAAAGCGGTCAAAGCGATTTTCAATTTTGATGCGCCTGATCTTTATCCACGAGTACCAAATCTCAATGTCTACACATCAAGATGAGTAATTGATTAGGTAGGTAGTTACTGATTCGATCGTCTGAAAGTTCTAAATATGTGCCGTTTCTTACCGGTAAGCTTTCTCCTTTGCTTCGGAAACTTCAATTACGTTAGTGACTTCATGACGAAAATAAGTCTCTTGAGAAAAAGAAGCTTTTTTCCGACCATTTTCATAACCGACGATAGATTAGATTAGATTAGATTTATTATTCACACAGTGGAAATTACATTACAAAATTACAATAAGTCAAATCATAAGTATTCACAAAGTGTTCGTCAAAGAAAATATCAAATATAATAATAATAAAAAAATAAAAATAATAATTCTCATGAAAATTATATATAAATGAATGTCAAATTACAAAAAGGGAAATAAAATTAATAATCAAATAAATTATTACATTAAGTAAATTTACTGTCTATGTACTCTTTAACAGAGTAAAACTCGCTTTCCAATAAAAGGTTTTTCAGTCGGGATCGAAACGCTTCGTCAGATGGTTCTGTTTTTATGTCTGTGGGCAGCGCTTCATACAAGGTAGGTCCTATAACTCGCGGGTTCTTTTCAGCAAGATTGGTGCGACGCCTAACTGTTCTGAGGCACCCGGTTCGACGTAGGCTTTTTCCCGGAATATCTACTCGCTCAAAGCTGGAGAGATTAACGCGTACGTATAAAATTACGTCAAACAAATACTGCGAGAAATGCGTCAGTATACCATACTTTACGAAGAGGCCCTTACACGAGTGCGGTGGTTTAATTCCAGCCATTACGCGAAGCGCACGTTTTTGCATCTTCAATACTCTAAGCGAATCAGTTGAGTTTCCCCATAGTATGGAGCCATAAGAAAGTATGGAATGAAAGTATGCAAAATATGTTTGCCGCAGTGCATCATCGGATATGAGCGGTTTTAACTTGCGCAAGGCAAATACTGCACTACTCAACTTATCACAAAGAGTGTCAATGTGGTTCTTCCAATCTGCGTGACTATCGAGAGTAAAGCCTAAAAACTTGGTATCACTGCTAATTGGCATGGGACAGTTTAGTACAGGAGATGGTCGATAACTTGAAGAGAAAATAATAATATTTGATTTTGTTACATTCAGAATAAGTCCGTTCGCCGAGAACCAACACTGCAGCTGCTCGCATACTCGACAGATCTTACTATTAAGTTCTTCGTAAGTCTTCGCGCTCACAACTACAGTGGTGTCATCGGCAAAGAGAACCATTAAGCCGTCCGCAACAATAGATGGGAGATCGTTGACAAACGCAGAAAACAGCGTATTCCCCAGCGAAGATCCTTGCGGAATTCCTATCTCAACATCGCCTGCCTTTGATTTCATTTTTCTGCCCTGAGAAGTTATTTGGACAGTCTGGTTTCTATTTGACAAAAATGATTTAAATAAATGATGCGAAGAATTTCGAACGCCATACCCATCCAGTTTCTTTAATAACAATGTGTAATTAATCACATCAAATGCTTTTGAAAGATCGCAAAATATTCCGGCAACCTTCAATTTGTTATCTATTCCCGTGACTATGCAATCTAACACTTTATGAGCGGCAGTTGTTGTGGACATACCTTTACGATAAGCAAACTGTTTATCTGTCATTAAGTTGTTTGTCTCCAGATGCTGTAGAAAGTGCGTCGATATAATGGATTCGATTATTTTTGATATATTGGGAACGATGGTAATTGGCCGGTAATTATCAATTTTGTGCTTTTCTCCCTTGCCTTTGTATACTGGACATACCCTTGTGCATTTTAAGGCATCAGGATATACGCCAGTCGTAAACATGTCGTTTATCAAGACCACAAGTATATCTGCAAGTACTGGCCAGATGCACAAAAGTATGTTAATGGATATGTCATAGATATCAAGCGTAGTTTTTGATTTAAGCATCAATTTCAGCACTTTATCCAAAACTGGTCTCGACACTACAGGCAGGGAAAAATTAGGAACATTAACGTCTTTTAAAAAATTTGTTAAGTACTTTTTCGAGTTGGTTAAGTTAACTTGTTGTGCAAAGTTTTTGCCCACACTTACGAAATGCGAGTTTATGAAGTCAGGAACTTCACAATCTGGTATGTCATTAGAGCTTGCATCCTTTAGACGAATTTCTCTAGTTTTATTGTTCGTGCCAATTTCGTCGTTAACCACACGCCATATCTCTTTACCAGGATTTTGAGACTCAGATAATCGCTTTTCAATATGATGACGTCGAGATGACAGTGCCTCCGATTTAATTAAATGTGAGTAGTGTTCTATGCACTCAAATATAATTTTTTCTTGAGGATATTGTCTTCTAATTTCCGTAAGGTCATTGTATTTCATAATATACTCGCCTAAGGTTTCCGTCATCCAGGGAACAGTGTTACTATTTTTCACCCTTATTTTTTTAATATGGAAATGTATGTCGATATAGTAAGTTAGTATTTGTAATAATTTATCAAATTTGCTATTAATGTCAAATTTATTTAGATAAATTAGTGCTTTTTTTGGAGGTTAAATAAAATATTGACATACTTAAGTACATAAAACCACCATCGCTTGCGTCTGTTGCCCCATTTTGTTCATATTAATAGCTCCTGGTTGCTTAGGTTTTCCTGTTTCGAGGTGCCGTGGATATTATACACAAATCATATACGCAGAAAGAACACTCAGACCTAATAACAGATTCCTGAAATCAATATTTACCAATATAAAAAAACACAAATATGTGTTACTGTTCCGCGGAGAGCTCAAAATCTTCCTCCGAGCGAGTACCAACCAACGCTACATCGGGCGTCAACGGTTTTACCTATCGAACTAGAATTAAATAGGTATTTTTAGAAACAGTAAAAAAAGACTCGCTAATGATTTTTATCTAATCACAATACAAAATGATCTCGATCAATCAAGTTTTGAATGCATTGTGTATAAAGATAGATCAAACGACTCGATGAAAAGATAAAAAAACTTTATAGAAACCTTTTGAATGAAAGCTGCTCTACAAAAGGTGGTATTTATCACACCACACGAACCTGCTTTAGATAATGTAGACAATATTAGACAAGTAGACGAGGAATAAAAAACATAGTATGCTCATTAGTATGTGAATAGATTTTGAAGAGGAAAGCGATCCATCACAAAGGAAAAGCAATTTTAGGTTTCAAATGAAAATATGAACCAGCTGGTGGAACTCGTTTGGTTTTTGTTTTAAATGTTCTTGGGGTTATTTGAAAAACTACTCGAAGAAAAAAAAAAAATGTTTCAAAAATAATTCTATAAACGATTCTATCGTCCCTGGAGTATTCGTCAAATTTTGCTTGTTTTTTTTATTGCGATAGGTTGTCTTTTTCTTACTTCTGGCTACCGCTACATAGCACTAGTCTGTATGTACGAGTAGGTACAAAATGTTACATAGTTTCAGTTTTCAAACTCAGTTACACAACCTGTAGAAATTGGAGTGACATAACTGTGGCAAACGCGACCATTACGCGTCCGCAATGAAATGCCTCCGTCTTGCTCGTTTTTAAGTGAAAGTGTGGAATTTTGGTTCTTTTTTTGGGACAATGATCTCATTTTGATTAGATAATGTTCTTCAGAGAAAGGTTTGTCAAAAAAATAAACGTTTAATACAACAATAAACACAAATAGTCATTTAGTTTAACTCACATAAAGTTTTTTTTTTAAATAAGTAGACCTTTTATTCTTAATCTGTTTGCTCTATGTGTTTTTATGGCGTAAGTCCATCATCAGTCATAAACAATGAACAAACTTATACCAGTTATTCATAGTTATAATTTTGTATTTCATTTATGTCTAAGAGTAAAGTAGGGATTAACGAGTTCTTACCGACGAATTCTATTTTCTTTGGAGCTCCCGATATTTCGACGCTGTTACAAGGGTCATGATCACGGGTCTACCTTACCTTAGATTAGATTTTCCTGGTAAGAACCCGTAAATTGTATTTATGACTAGTGTAAACAACCGCGATTGTTTAAAACTTGCACAAGTTGCCATCATGACACTATTCATTTAGACCAATATAAAAAAAGTTCCAACATCCTTACGACCACCGGGTTAACCGGGTTTTAAACCCAAGTATTTATGTTAATTTATGTTAATTTTAACAGGCCCTTATTCGGTCCTTTAATAAACCCTTATGTAATTCTTGTTGTAGTAATGATGCTGTTGATCATAATCTCGTATGTTGTAAGGTGGATGTTCAGGATGATAGCATTGCTCTGATGCAGTTTACTTTTCATACAAGTGTATATAAGCTTCGTATTTGCCTATACTATTCAGGAATATAAAAAAATATTTTTGCATTTTGGGAATGATACACACCTACATATCAAATCGACAGACCTTTTTTGAATTTCTTAACAGAATTACAGAATTACATGCATCATCGTTAACGGCCGTTAAAATTCGGTCACAATCGCCATGTTTGACAAATATAGAGGGTCCTTTAGGATGATTCATGTATCACTGTAGTGACAAGTTGTCAGCCTGTCGCCTAAAGTTGTAATACACATGAAACCCTCGAGTCCCTTAGTCGCTTCATACAACACCCGCGGGAATGAAATTGGGGCAATGCTAATGATATTTTAAGCCGGCATCACACGGGCATCAAATTTACAACATAATAAAAAAAGCGAGATGGACCAATGACATAAAGAGGGTGGCTGGAAGCGACTGGATGGCGAAAACTGGAGATCGTGCCTTATGGCGTATCCTCGGGGAGGCCTACGTCTAGCAGTGGACTGCTATAAACTGTTGTGTTGAAACAGATTCAGACCCTGAATTGCATACATATACATTAAGCAGGCACCTTGCAACATGCAGATAAAACCTGTCATTTAAATTCTGTTCGAGGTGTGGGACGACGAGTCGACGAAATACCTAATTGCGAGAGAACATGACAAGATTCCATTGGAGCCCTTAACCTGCCTTAACATTGCACACACGACCCACTTGAACTTACAACAATTATTTATCAATCAGTCTTGATTCTAGCAGGACATATCTTTAGCTAAATCTTCGCTTATTAGGTAAAAGAAAATCAGAGCCAGATAAATTATTTTGAAACACAAATTTCTTTTTTTACCACTAATAACAAAAGTAAGTAACTGTAAAGTGGCTTATGTAGTATTGTGTTGTCGTGTCTCACATCAATTTCTCTAAAAGATTACTACGTACTGATCAATAACAGCAGCTGGTTGCTATCCTGGGTTTTGATGCAAAATAAGGAGAATGACATGATATCGAACGACAGTAGATGAAATTCGAAATGTGATGGATGACGGTTTTGAAAGAATCAGTAGAGGGTGGAGGCGAAGAGGTGATGATGTAGTAGGTGCTATGCTACAAATCATGTCTTTTGAAGTAGCTATATTCATTTGAGTTTTATGAATTAAACCGGGTTCGTTAGAATCACAGCCGATACCTTGATTGCCGGCATCGGGCGGCGGTAACAAGGAGTTATGTCAAAACTCGTCGCGGCATAAAAACGCGTTAAACCAACAGCGGCCAAGTTCAGTAAGAAACAAGTTCAGGATTACATTTACTCATTTTGTAGTTTATTTATTATGTATGTAGTAATTCATCGTGAACGTACTTGTTTGGTTAATATTCAAGCCTTCTGAGTAAATGTGTAAAATTAGGGAAGTGTTAGTACTGAAATGATTTTGAATATACTGTTAAATAACTTTACAGGATGTTAGGGACAGCCCTCTAAATACTGATGGCGTGCATTCAGCCCATGAAACTAAACAACTTTCTCCTGGGAACATAATATGTCAGAAAAAGATGCAGTCAGCAGATTTTTTGTCGTTTCAAGACGTATGTTTCTTGGGGGAAGTTGTTCAATTTCATGGTCAGCATGCACACCCTATCAGTATTCGGAGGGCTTTACCTGACACCTGTAAAGATGTCAAATATTCGTTCGTTCAGTATTTTCATCATAATCTATTTATCATTTTCAAGATGCTGGCTACTAAGTAATTCTGAACTCGAGCTTACCACAATTTTAACTTATTAATTTAAGTAATTAATTATCCGCTCGTTACTGAACTCACTCGAAGTTAAAGTATAAAAATTGGCACACTAAGGTCCGTATTTATAAATCGAACTCAAGTCTGAGATCGTTCTCAAGAGCTGTTTTGACAACTGTCAGTCAATACTAACAGCAACTCAAAGTCGTACTCAAGATCGATCTCAGAGTTGAGTACGGTTTATAAATACGGGCCTAAGATTGAATTACTTGACTACGTAGGTACTTATAACCGGTTACAAAATAGAGCATAAAAAACTAATCTAAAAATATCATACTCATTTTTTTATGGTAATCTGAGACTCAAAAACAAAAGTAGTCTACTTTCTCTTGAACCAAAACACATCGCCTTCCATAACGGAATAGATATTAATGCTGTTTCTCGTCTCAAGTCATCATAGAATTATGATTACGTGTTTTAAAATACACATCACACCTTTATCCCATGAAGGGCAGGCAGAAAAATAAAGTATTTGAAAACAGTTTTAGAAAAATCGTGTAACACTTTAGTGACTGGTTGTCAGGCTGACGCCTTGGAATTAATTGTAAGGTATATGTAGCAGTAAGATAGATAAAGCCGTAATATAGGTTATATCTCTGGGGATATAATTATATACCGTAACATAGTTTATACGATAGCGACTCATAACTATCTCACTAGGTATATAGTTATAAAATTCCCCAACATAGGTCGGCGGGGTCAAACTAAGCTTGCTCGTAGCCGAAGCTGTAAGTCAGGCTTCTTGATTGCATTTCACAAGCTTAGCTGGCTCGAAGTGCACAGTAAATTATAATTGACTACCTGCTTTTGAAGCTAGGGCACAATATTTAGAACCAATAAAACGCATTTTAGTATTACCTGCTAAAGTTTCCTAAGCCAGTAGTGTCAAAAGTGCAACTAATATTACTGAACTCGTTACATTACTTTTTTATTTATTTTATTGCTTCTACGTCCTCTTGCATTTTCGTTGTTTCGGTGTGAATAACATTTTCAGCCAGAGACTATTTTATGCTTATTTTATACGCCACTGGCCACTCGTGTTAGAAATCAAAGGGCCCTTTCAGATACTTGGTGTATCTCTAGTGATAGGATGTCTGCCTGTCGCCACAGTAGTAATACACATGAAACTCATATGTCTATTAGCCGCCTCTTAACACAAGTCTCAGAAGGGAATGGAATGATTCTATTCTAAACTGGCATCACACGGCATAAAAAAGATACGGCTCTAAAAATCAAGCTAAAAAATTCAAAGACTGATTTTATTTACGAGAAATAAGATATACGCGTAGGCATAATGCGAATATATAAGGTCACTTACCTTAACATATTTAGCTTGATAATGAATAACAAGGCTTCCTATAAATAGCTCACAACCTTGTTCAAGGTGGTTGATTCTTAAACCAGTGGTATAGGACAGTCAGTGGAATTTTACACTTGAAACTGAACCGATGAGTACCGATCGAAACGTCCAGATTGTTTCACCTTCGTTTTGTTCTTGCATAATTACCTTCTTTTTTAAATAAACTAAAACCAATGTTGAATCTTTACTAGATACATAGGCAGTAACCTACTCATTCACATTAGATCAGGATACCTCCTTTAACAGTTTATTTCCAAGTAGATTTACAACGAATATTCTTAGAATGTCATTCACAATGCTATCACTAAATAAATGGGTTAGTCATTGTTTTTATAACAATTGTATGTTCCCAGTAGAAACGCGGTACGGGTCACATGAAATAAAAATAAAGGCACTGCCTCGGGGCTGGCCAGGCTAACCACACAGCATGTAACTTACGCCTTCGTCTACCTATGGACTGCTGTTAGCTGATATGATGAATTATATTTTACTCTGGAAGTTATATTCTCTTATTCTTCTTTTATCAGTTGGGATACCAAGTAGACTTATACACGATGTACCTAGACTTTTTAAATCGCTTCTACCTATAACTCGACTAAAACTAGAATAAACTACTTTTTAATATACCTATGTCGCGTGGGACGTCGAGTAAGCGAACAACCCGATGGACGTAACAAAAACAAACTAATAACCAAAAACACCGAATCAAGGTTACTAGGTTCGAACCCGGACATGCAGATATTTAAATATACTTAATAATAAAGTACCTGGTTGACCGAGCCTAGCTCGGAAATATCGCCCCCAAAAACTTTTTATTTTGTTTCTTACACTACCTATCTAGTATCCGCATATTCACCTAGTTATTATTCCGCGCGTAAACCCGAAAAAGCCATAATATATTATTTATGTTTTGATAATTAACATTCTGATTACCTGTCTATAATTTTCTTCACAGTTTACGTTGTGGCGTAATAGGATGTCATTCTCGTGTCTCAAGTTTTCAGGTCATTTCAGTCAGTAAAGGCCAATTCTCTCTATATCGAAAATTTCTCGATTTCTTCACCAGACAAAACCTTGAAGCTGGTCGTACAATGAATGGCAGAGGTCGATCGTTTGTGTAACTAAACTATAATGCAAGATTACGTGAAGGAAAGGTCCGCGGCGGCAGGTGCGCGCGCGCAGGCGTCGCTGCGCTACCCGCAGTCTGGTACTGAGGCGCATGCGGCCCGCGCGCTTGCTCTACACTTTCGCTCTCTACGCTTCCTATTCTGTAACTTCCTTACTTCCCGCGCTTACGAAGTTACGAGGTTACGGTAACAAACTTTATCAGTGGAAGGATTTCTGGTTTCAATTTCTGATTCGCCATTTTGAATCAGTTTTCTGTGAACTGTTCCCCGATTGGAAGTCGAACCCGGTTTGGATTTAGAACGTTTTTTCTCACGCTGTTGTGCACGCGTGCTTGTGTGTAAATACAGTGTTGGCTGGATTGTGTGCACATATTACGCTGTTTGGGATTGCGGTGCAGGAGCCAGGACTATGATAGTGATCCTCGCGTTCATCGGCGTCCGGTTCGCGCTGCACGTGTCGAGGCAGAGCGCGAGGGCGCTCGCAGATGAGTGCTACACTAGAAAGTAATTACTTTTTTCCCTATTTTCTGTCTCGGTCGAATTTTGGAACGCATCTTGAGAGATCAAAGTACATAATTATTTTGTTTACTATTTCTTTTCTGGGTCGAGTTTTGGGATGCGGCGGCTTGTTTCGTAAATTGGTTTTTTGATTTATGTAAGCGATTTGAACTTTCGCGGAATAGCTGCAGGTTATGTTATAATGGTTTGAAATAATGCGTGTTGTCAAATTAAAGTTTAATAGGTTTGTAGAGATGTACCAAAGAATAGGTACTTTATCATACGATTACGAATGTAAACATATTGTATAGCGAATAAAAGTTTTTAAAGTAGGTAGGTTTAATTATTACCTATATAGGACTATTTATAAACAATCAAAGAATTCATTGCAGAAAAGTTCGGAATATTTTGCAAACGATGAATAACTTTCAATATCCAAAAAGGAGAATTAATTAATATCAATGAATTTGATAATTTACCGAGAAGATTCTTTTAAGAGCCAAAGATAAAACCAGATGGTTGGCTATTTATAAAATCAGTCTTATTACAATAAGTAGAGTCTATCTAGACCGGATAATTCTTATTAGACGTGCTACCATGATTCGCATATTTTACATAAGTTTAGTGTGATAAATGATTTCAACCGCAGATGACTGTTAATTTTATTAGTCTTACCAATAATTTATTACTCGGCTGTGTTAAGTATTACCTACAATAACAATATTTGGTTATTCGTCAAATTGTAAACATAATAACGCGTGTTGGTCCCAGGTTCGATGACCAGTTGGAGCATGTCACATTTG
The DNA here is from genome assembly GCA_029255805.1 of Keiferia lycopersicella. Lineage (NCBI taxonomy): Eukaryota > Metazoa > Arthropoda > Insecta > Lepidoptera > Gelechiidae > Keiferia > Keiferia lycopersicella. Next base: position 146,318 of record JARACZ010000015.1, on the reverse strand, counting down.
AATATCCGTCTTTTCGGGCCTGCATGTTTGTTACTTTATAACAGACTTAAAAAAAAAGGAGTTTCTCAGTTTGACCTGTATGTTTGTCCGCGATTATCTCGCGTTTAGATGGACCGATTTTGATGCAGTTTTCAGAAATTTATTTATCAGACTTAGCAGTAGGTTTTAGGCATATTAACCGATAATAAAAACGGAGGTTCGCACTTAAATACTTCCGTTGAAGTCGGTTCTCTTTAAAAAAAAGTTATTATAAAGCTAATAACTTTTTTGTTAACGTTGAAGTTTGACTCTAATAATATTTTTTCGAACATTAAGTACCTACATACTTAGATTAAGTTTTAATCAACCTGATCCAATAGGATTTTATAGGTGATATCAAAAAAGCTTTGATTCGTATTTTTAAGTGCGTTCCAGAGTTCGACCAGTTCTTTCTATTTTGATACATGTGGTACTTACAGAAAACATTTTAACACAAATACATACACTCACCGGTAGGTAAGCTCTATCAGTCAATTAAATTACAATACTTAAAGATTCATCAATTATTATTTTCTAATTGAAATAGTAATTTAATCTTGATTCCTGAAAACAGTGAAATGACTGGTGATATAAAAACCTTTCCTTTAGAACATAGGTTTAAAACGACGACCTAAAATTTGTCAGGTTTCATAAATTATTTTTATAAGATTTTGGGGTATTTAAGGTCACTATTTGAAAAAGACTTCAAAGGGTTTGAGGAAGATAATTTGGTTGGTAAATAATAGAATTCAAAGTTTGAGTTATGTGTTTAAAAAGGCCGTTCAAAATACAACTTATAAAACGCAATCGAACTTGATAACTACGATTTCGTTCAGAACTATTCAGACATAATAAGAATGAACTAGACTATGCAGAACTAACAATGGTTTAATAACGATAGCATGAATCTCAGATACTGACCTGTCCTTGCGAACCGGTCATCATTTCATTATTATACCAACACAATTATCTACATCTTGTATTTATAATCACTTGTTCTTATAAAATGTTATTAAGAGTAATTGTTTTGTAATCAGATGCAAGTACTATCTTAACCTTTAAGATATCAATTTATATTGGTGTTTCATTCAACTACCAAGAACGACCAGCATAATTTTGATCCCTTAGATTGGTTAGTACAATATGCATTTAATTAGTGGTTTACAATTTTGAACCAGTTTTAACTAAACGATATGGTTATTAAGTAAAATAACTGGTTTATTTTTCCAGAAACATACTATATATATGTTGTCTTACTAGTTTACATGATAATTGGTTTGTTTGTTGTTTCAATTAGTTACTACCTGCATTTTTATCAATAAAATTAAGTACGTAATTAGTACTAATTACCAAATAATGCAGCATACATAGTGTGTCGTACTTCGAAGTTTGTTTGTGTTTGTTGGTTATGTTTACTACTATAGGCTAGCTAGCGGTTATGCTCGTAACTTTTTTAAGACATTTAACTTTCTTATAGTGTAAGAATTGTTGATATCGGTCCAGTTGTTTCGGAGATATCGATTACATACCTACTGACAAACGAAGATATTTTTTCTTTATATAATAAAGAAAACAAAAGTATTCAATAGTGAAACGTCTGAAAATCACGCCTTTATTCATAGCGGGTAGACAGAGCGACGGCGGTCGTGAAAATATGGTCCTTATCTAGGTCTATCCATATTTCAAGGTCGTTCTAGAAAATTTTATAGAGACATGTGTTTTATTCCATTAGAACCAGTTTAACAATTTAATATACATTCCGTTTGGATGACTTCTAGGTAATATTAATATGTAATTAATAAGTAATGAGACGCATGGTGCCGGGTTAGAATAGCATCTCCCTATTTCAAGCTTTGGGTGTCGTAGAAGGCGACTACGGAATGAATGCAGTGAACGAGCGGCAGCGTTCCCTGCTAGCTACAACACCTTGCACTGCACTCACCAATCTATCTACCTGCCAAGCTTAGTGAATTGGTATGGCAATACCCCCTAATTGGAGGAGGTCCATGTCCAGCAGTGGGCTGTTAGGGCTGTAGTAGTAAGTAATATGACGTGACTAAGTATGTTCTAAAAAACAAGTTCATTTTTTATGTACATTGTTGACCTTGTTCGGTAAATAGCACTGTTATTGAGGTAAACGTTAAATATATCTGCATTGTAGATGTATAAACACATATTGTGAGTATGTATTTAGTTTAAAGTCAATGTTAACTAAAATATTAGTAAAAATGTGAAAAAAATAGTAAACTAATATTATATATACCTACTAATATTTAGAACTTTAATACTGGTTTACCTCAAAAGTACTTCCTGTTAGTAATTTGTTTAGCGTTTTGAGATTTTTGCAAAATTAAAATATAAGTAGGTGATTCTATTATAGTACTACAGCAACAGACAAATGGTAGACATGGGCCTCCCTTAATTGGGGGGTATTGCCATACCCAGACTCAGTATGCTATAAGAAGGCGAATTACAATGAACGCTGCTGCTTATTCCCTGGTTTTATGCTTTAGTCGCCGTTTACGACACCCACGGGTAAAAATGGGCTAATGCTATACTAGGTCGATACCATCTTTTGGTTTAGTTTTACGGAACCTTAAAAATAGAATAAAATAAAATGTATTCAAACTAGCTGAGCAATTTCGCGCTGAAGATTTATTCTTCCGCATTAATATTTCGAGCATTAGACTTCTAACAGCTTGATAATATCTAGGGTTGACGCAGCCTCCGAAGATATATCCAGATATCCAGACACCATTAACGTAACGTCTGGCGATGGAAGGCGAAGACGGAAGTGTTTGGATGTTCGATATGACGCTAAAATATGATATCAAAGCCGGTCAACTTTGGTGGCTAGAAATTTTCACTCACCCAAGTTATGCAACGTATCTTTACTTACTATTTTTTATTCCATGTCTTTACAAAATATTTTTTATATGTCGGAGAAGACCACTGGCTGAATAGAAACTCCTTGGCAGGGTGGTAGCCATTCTTCCCTTTGCCTTTCCCGTGCGGAAAACAAATGAAAGTAGATCTGGTACAACTGTCAAACTAGTAGCGTTTTTGTGAATTGTATCAAATCGAATATGTGCGGAAATCATTAAATAATGTGATAATAATACTGTAACAAATATGAAAAGACAATACCAGAAGATAGTTAAACAATTCGGTCGTTTTCCTAAAAAATTCCCCGCAAAATATGGCGAATCCTGACTGAACGTATAAATAAAATGTAATCAAACTATTTATGATGTAGATTGTACGAGTAGGTAACTAAACTATAAATTTTAAAGTTAATGTTAGTTGAATAAGCACAAAAATTGTTAAAGAATATATTTTCTGAAATAGTGAAGTCTGTCGACCTCCTGAGGAAGGTTGTCTTAATCAGCCGAAACTGGCCGAGGCCTGATCCCTTAACCAAATTTAAAACAAGTAAGTCGTAGTTCTTCACATAATAAGTAAAGCCTTAATACTGCCTTAAATTTAATGATAAATCTAATCGTGGCAACCCTAACTACAACTAACTGCAAACTTCCTTCCTTTCTCAACTCAAAATGGCCGTCATTTTGAAAGTAAGATTAAACTTACTAGAGTTAAAAATAGAAATGAAGGTTAAAATAAGATCGTCTAGACGTAACTATGTAACGGGTTTTGATTGTTCCTTTTATTTTGGAATGGTAATATTGGTTATTTAAATCGGATTAGGTAGTGTTATTGTTATGCTTGTTTAACAGCCGTGTGATGCCGGCTTAGAATGGCATCACCCCACATCCTTCCCGTAGGTGTCGTAAGAGGCGACTAAGGGACTCGAGAGTATTAGTGTATTGCAATTTTTAGGCGACAGGCTGATAACCTGTCACTATTGGTGATACACATGTTTTCTGAAGCAACCTTGGAAAACAATCCTCAAAAATGTCAGACGTGGTGAAAGCGACCGTATTCTTACGGCTGTTAACGCTCTGCCTACCCCGCAAGGTATAAAGACGTGATATGTGTGTGTGTGTGTTTCACTAATAACTGGTTATGGTTTATTTATAGACCAGACCTGATTTATGATTTCTTTATAGATGAAAAAGCAGTACCTGTTTGGTGTTTTTCGTAAAAAAGAAAAAACTGGCTATGCAAAGACTTTTGGAATATGAAATCTAGCTAGATTAATTTATTACTCCATAAAATCCTTTACATGAAATTTTGTATGAAGGTATCATAAAGATATAAATTTCATCTATTTAATAAATTGATGCTTCATAAAATCTTATGCCTTCATTGAGTTTACTTTGAATTTGTTTTTGTAATAGTGTATGATGTATGATTGAGCATAAAACAAACCGAATTTATCATGAAAACTTACATACAAAACTAGTCCAATAGTCCACAATTCATTTTTTCATACAAAATTATAAAATTCTCAAAATGTTACATACGGCTCAAATCAGTACCCTCATATTTTTTCATAATCGGCTAATAATAAAAACCTTGTATAAGTGTACCTGTCGTAAGTTTGAATATGACTCTATGATAGATTATCAATTTACTATCCACTCATCACTCATGTCAAGTTCATGTATGTGCTCAAATGCTCATTCGGTTAATAACTGAATATGTATGAGAATGTTCAAAACTAGAGTATCTATACCTACCTACATGGGTGTTGTGTTTCTCGGTTGGTTCATAAATTATTAATGAAATCTTTTTTAAGTAGTGTTTGTTTTCTACCCACTTTCTTTTTTCTTGTTTGACTATTTTTAGTAGCAAGTTTTTTAAGGAGACTCCAGGGTTTCGGTATTTCCATTATTCTAAAATATTTTAGTTTAAGGTCTTACTTGCTTTTTCAAGATTTTATAAGTTCGTAGAAGAAATTGTCTAAGCTCGCAACAATGTTCACCAATATCTGTTTAGTAGTTTTCTGTAAGTGGATGTTTTACCAAAGTTGTTACTTACTGTTAACCTAGGTTTTGTAACCATCGTTCATCGTAAAAAAGTAAGTACATACACACACATACATAAATATAGGTTTATCTGAGCTTTAAACTGTCAAAAAGTGAAATGTTTTGCGAAGTAGGTCTAGATGAGAATAAAGATTACCAAACGACTTCCCCGTGAGAAGCTATGCGGGTTTATAGTTATGGCTGTCCGCATGGAGTACAATTTTACTATGTTTTTCAATACGTACATAGTACATATACATTATACCTACAAGGATGTAAGGCTCTCGTATATACGTGGGTATTACTTATTTTTTTCGTGTGTGACACCGACAAGCCAGAATTTTTTAACTGTATCAATGTCTTCAAACACTTAGAGATCCATATTATTTCTGTTATTGTTAGTTCTGTTATACTCCTCCAATAGGGGGAGGCCATGGACTATTGTAAATGTTTTTGTATAAAAAATGTTATTCTGAAATTAATGTTCATTTATTATTATCATTAGTATTTACGTATTTTACGATCGTTAACGCTCTGCCTACCCCGCAAGGGATAAAGGTGTGATTACTGTATGTGTGTGTGTTTTGTGTATCGTTATGGACGGCATATTAAGAATGTATCAATAGTACTACGCCGCCGTAGCAAGGCTCTACGACGCATCGCTACACGCTACTTACAGCTATTTGAGTAGGCATGTGAATATGATAAAATATTGTTGACTTGACACTACAAATCGAAGCTACAATTTTTTTGATATCTTCAAACATTGTAGGTAATATACCTAGCGTGTAATTTTAGTAAACTTTAATTTTTTAATGATGTATTGTCTATAATATGTGCAGAAAATGTTAAGGAGATACCTTGTTAAAAATAAGAAATCAGACGTTTGTATTCAATGTACGACTGTACGTAGGTACAGAAAGTGCTATTGCCCATTCCTAGGATTTACTTTTGGCTTTCTCACTCTTTGAACACAGTGTTTTTGTAGGAACAACTCCGTAATATTGTACCATTTCGTCCCATATTTAAATTTCTAGAAGATTTTCCATTAATACAAATACCAGTAAGTTGAGTCTAATTATTAATATTATAGTCAAGACAATAAAAATTGTTTGTATAGAATTAACAGGTTAATTAACCGGTTTATGATCTGTTATTAAATTTACTTAGTGCTAATAACATATAGTTTTTTCCAGTCACCGATGTGATGACCTAAAATTACCTAAAAGAAAACTTATAAAATTTAAATGATATGCAATTTTATTTTCTTTTAATGTATATTATTCCATAACGGTTAGGAAACATATTGACTATTTGCTAGCACATGTTTTTATTCCAATTTGCGAGAATCTTACACGCAAGCGATTAGAATTGTAACCACCTTTGCATTAGTCGGTTTTAAAATCTTTGCTTTCCTTTTTATCATCTCTATCTTGACATCGCCGTGTTTGCGTAGTCAGTTGACCGCCCCGACTGGAATCCGTCGATTTGTACCAACGAGTATATGTGTTTAAAAAAAATCGCAGCTCTCTTCGCAAACATTGACATTACTGATCTAAATGTGGCACTTGTTGTCTACTCAAATACGCGAGATTTCTACCACAAGTGGATTTTTTGAAACTGTCCGTTAGAATAAGACTACTTTCCTAAATATCTTATGCCTATATTCTCAAGGAAAAGTTTATATTAATCGAGAAAAGTACTTGATGATAAATACTTGACGATCGTGGAAAACTACTGAACGTCAATTTAAATTAGCGAAATGAGGTATACATTCCGTGTGATACTAACTTAAAATAGCCTCAAGATATTTGCCTTATTTATTTATCTAACCACTTTTCTACACAATAAGAGACACAGGACAATTTAAAAAATGACACAACAGACACTGCCTATTTCTAGAAAGATCATTTAGTTAAAAGTTAAAGTTGCGTGGAAACTCCCAAACCCAGAATAAAGACAGGTAACCTAATATTCGTACCCACGTTCGTACCATACCAGAACAGTTAAATTCTTGCGTGTCAAACAAGTACCATGAATCTATCACCGCCGCCGAGAAAATTGTTTAACTGGTTCCCATTTCTTTTTACTACGTTTGATTAGGTACTCAACCGCACGCATGAGATGTTCTCGTAGTTTTTGTTGCGAAGAAAGTAATTGGACGCCATCGCGGCATTCACTATAATTACCGTCTAGTCATGTGTTGTAAATAATAATTTGGCTGCGAACACAACATCTACTCCGAGTAATCCGAGTAGGTATAGGTAATATCAATAACACACTAACCTACGCCTTTAAGGGATCAAAACAGACTTAATTTTCATAAAGGTACTTGTAACAACCATTGTGGTTGAACATGATTCGCTGCTGATACTACCAAAATAGAACTAGGTATCAAAATTATAACTGTAGCTGTCAAAAACGTAAAAGATAGGTGTCATACATTTGAAATGTAATAAACGTCTCTTCACATTATATTTGTTTCAACGGTTGTGTGTTCGAAAGAAAGTTGTGTATGACAGTGCTATCGACAAAAAAATGTATGGAAATTCCAATTTTGTTTGTTTAGATTATAATAAAAATGTTGCAGTCGAAAGTAGTTCAGTTTTATGAGTAGACCCTCCATTAAAGCATTTGTACTTAACGAAATGTAACCCTAAATATCATTTATATTCCCAACCAAAAAATAACAACTGATACTTATTACTGATAATTTCAACCAAAAGAATAACCAAGATGTCGTGTTCTGGCGTATATTCATTCAAGCAAATAATACTAGCCTGCTGTCACATGCATGACCAATGAATAAGAATCTCTCGGTAGAAGTAGAACGCATGCTCTCTTCATATCATATCAGCCTCTTGCAGTCCACTACTGGACTCAGGCCTCCGACGGGGTTTGCCATAAGGCACGGTCTCCCATTTTCGCCACTCAGTAGCCTCCAAACGATTGCTAGCTCGTATGAATTCGAAATAAACTCGAGTTTTTTATGTTTATTGTCTGGCACCAAGTATAACTGATATTTTATTTACCTGAATAACTAGTACTTACAGTGAAGTTACTTGTGAAGTAAATGTCAATGTCATAAAAATTGCAAGTCAGTGGCAAGGTCGATCTCATACCATTGTACTTGTAAGTACGAGTGAGAATACTCAGGGTCGAATTTTGTTCACATAATGTAACGAGATATCAAGACGTTTATTATTTCAATAAAGCTGTTAATTATACAAAATATTTGCAAATAATTTCACGAACTTAATTGAAATAAAATAACAAATATTTGGACAAAATGCGATCGAAACATGACATTTTGTGTCCATTACATTTTGCTGTCTAAGTGCAGGATGACACATAAGGCAAGATTGGAAAAAAGAAGAATTTAAAAGAATAACGTGTTAACCCTGACGTAGTGTCAGTGGAGAGGAAACTTCACCCGCGCCATGCGGATAAAGTCTTGCCTCAGACACTGATTAAATCGTTTGTCACAGACGTACTATGAGGCCAATAATGATGGTAAAATAAAGCAGTCTATCGTGTATAACATTTTACCCTACTTTTAGAAAACTTTGGTACGTGAAAAAACATTTTGCGTGTAGTAAAAACTTACCTGTTTCCGTCCTTAAAACAATGCGACATTGTTCTATGGTCTATGGTTTACTTGTTCCAGATGTTATCTTATAGCCACCAGAAACAGTTAATTGTTTTCACTGATAATTAATTAAATGGTTCAAATAAGTTTTCTTCCTTTCTAAAACCTATTTTGTAATATTTCAAAGGGTTACGCTTAACATTAAGTTGTCAACAACTTAATGTTAAGAAAATTTTAATTTTACTTTCTTTTCAGCTCAATGTTGCATACTGTACCTGGAAAGAACTGTAACTACTAAAGTTATTTTCGAATGGTACATTAATGGATCACTGATTCTAATCTGTAGCTCATTGATGTCTTCCTATCTTATACCGCAAGTCTTGTTCGATACGTTATTTTTTCTTGATCGCAGATCAATCTCAATTATGGATTCCATGTCATTTTATCGGTTATCTGTCATGATGGCTGCCTAGAATAGAATGTACACCATCTAGATATGAATCGTTCTCTTTATCTGACTAATGCTTAATGAAATGTCTATATCGATTTAAAAACAATGATTTTATGCTGATCACTTAATTTGTTATTGTTTCGTCTGGTAACCGTGAATCGTGATTTTAGATATGATCGGAGTAGAATGTGTTCTGTTCATAATATCCTTTGTAGAAGCGCGGAACATTTTGTCTTTTTGCACAGTTTGACAGTTTTCGCAAACAATGTCATGTTCTCTGGTATTGAAACCACAAGATACGATTGAATGACTAATGCTTTTTATGACTAGTATGAAACATGACAATTCGCATGGAAAATCTGATGTTTCTGGTAATCCGAAATTCTGTTCTAGTTGAAAACTAGAAAACTAGTTGTATCGGTCCACAAGTACATTAAAAATGGTATTAATGGTACGAAAGTCGGTACGATTGATATTTAGGTACCAGTAGTGACGATTTGCAGTTAATCTTAATTAAAATTTATTGAATTACAAGCTCCTAGTTGAATTATTAGTTTATTATTTATATTACTTAAGTTATTAATTAAATTCCGAATTAATTTCTGACACTAGGGTTCATCGGGCCGTGGACGATTTGGTGTCCCAGACGAAAAGAAGAAGAATTAATTTCACCTAACACCAGTATATGCCTACCATTGGGTATACTTAGCTTAATATTATTTTTATACTCAGCTTACCCATTGGTGCTGTTGGCTAGAGGCATGATGGGTTTATGGTGAAGCTTACGCAAGAAAGTGGGTCGCCTCTATTTTTCTACTTAAGTAACATACCCGTGTCTATTTTTAGTACAATCTTTCATTAACTTATATATTAGTTTAGTTTAGTTTTCCATTATCGTTGCCCGTTAGCACCGCGTTGATTACCTGCCAATCAAGAAGTTAACATTAAATTTTCGTTTGTCTAAAAATCTTGTTAACTGTAGAGTAGTAAACTTTAAATTTCGTTCAACCGTGTTTCTATATGAGCTATCATCTTCAAATATGTTATTTTGGTAATAGAGTTGATTTGGTAATAGAAAAGTTGTTCAGTTTCATGAGCTGATTCACCCCTTAAAATATTTGCAGCTAATATTTTTACACCTTATACATCAAACATACAAAATATTTATATAAATAAATACGTTCTCGCGAACATATTATCGATCTTTATTTCGCGCAATATGTCTCGCTCGCTAAGCACCCGCCGTCATGCGCCAGCGCCTCTGTATGCCAGTAGACTAAACTGTTAGTAAACTGTGATGTAAGCAGTGTTACGCTCCACCCCCACCACCAGGTAGGAAGTGAATGTGCCACCACCACCGGTACTGCTATAGTAGATACAGGATGATGTTTTTGCGTCGGTGCTATGGTTAGCCGGCCGAATTGAAGAGGTCACGCGTTTTCTTACAGCTAATTAATAAAATTAGGTATTCATCTAAATAAATTTAACATACTGAAATAATATGTATTTCGAAGTAATTCTTTTAGTTTATTTTCTAGTATGTAGAGTTTCATTTTCTGGTTCGCTCTTTGAAAATATATAGCGAATTCTTTACACCTTTGACTTATATTTAATTTCAAAATGAACGGAAACTATTTTGTAATTGAATTAAAGATAATATTTTTCGGTAACTTAGGCAATAAACGAACCCTACACAACACGAACACATACACAACGTAAGTACCACATCGTATCACACCAGCGTACCTATCGCTTCCACACCAACACACACATGTTAACCGCAGATGCACGACAGCTCACGTGGAGTTGGCAGTGCCGGAGTGGCTGCACTACCTGCTTGCAGCGTTGTTCCTGCTGTGGGCAGTCTTCGGAAGATGCTCCACCAGGTCCAGCCGAGCCACGTGATGATGTATGTATACACCACAGACACTTCTATGACAGAAATTAAGCTAAGCTTCTTGCTTTCAATGCTACTCGGATGCGTATCGTTATTTTTAAATAATATTACTAAATTATTTGTAAGAATGAGCCGCGAGCTATGTTAAGCTCTAAAACAAAAAAAAAAGTTTTACATGTAGTTTATTCAAAAGCTACAATAATTTTAGTGAACCACGATACTTTTTAGTTTCTTTGATTTTTTTTACAAGCAATTCTAAGAGCAGATAATATGCACACACATTATTTATGAAGTTGCTCTGTGCATAAATAGTTTTTGCATCTTCCAATTTTTTAAAAATATAGGAAAACTTTGTTGTTCCTGATTTGGCACGGCGCGCGGCTTCTCGATTCGTCCGCGTTATACCAACCATATCGAATGCAACATCAGTCTGTATGTAGCAAGCGGCTCGCGGTTGCGACGCCCGCTCTCGCTATCAGTCGCACGCTGGCGGCCGACGGAGCAACATCGGCTAAGGAAATTATTACTTTTGTTTGACAGGAAACTTCAAACTACTTTGAATTTAAGGTTAAAAGAAGTTACATGCTGTGTGGTCAGTCTGGCCATCCACGAGGCAGTGCCTATTTATTATCCCACTCGTGCCGCGATTCTACTAGGAACATAAAATTGTTATTGTTTGCAATGACTAATTCATTCTTCGTGAAGAAGAAGAAGAAGACTAATTCATTTATTCAGTGACAGTATTGTATTGTAGCTATCTGACATTTTAAATGCATTAATTGTGAATCTACTTGGAAATAAAAGATTGAATCTTGAATGTCATTAGACGGAAATAGAACTTTCGTTAACCAAGAGCGACAGACATTTCATTTATTTTGTAGTCTGAATCTAAACCAATGTTGACGATATGGGGCGATTTAGTCACTTAAAAGAAACTGCATGTTGTAATTTTTTTATTGTATCGTGTATCGTACTCAACGCGTGGAAGTGTTTCAAAATTTGGTATTTAGGAAATTGCATTTTTCGTTGTATTTACGCAATCACCTTATATTGAGATTTGGATAAAGCCATGTTTTGTTTTTGCGACTATACGACCATTGTTTATTTTTTACATAAATATCCGAGTACCTGTAGCCGATCTTAAATGTGGAGAAGAGTATCTAACTGTAAACATTGCTTTTAAAATCAACGCATGGAGTTTTTTTAACTTCATATCTCAGCGCGTCTTTATTGTTTTCTTGGCAAATTCCTATCATGTTCCTGCTTCTTTTTGTGTACCAGTCCTAAAGAAATCTGTTCCAATGCTAACTGAAAACGGAAAGCGCGCTACCTACTTTCCAGTATTTACTTAATTCTCCTTTTAAAGAAAGCAGCATTCTTCGCAAACGAATAAATCTCACTAGCTCCCCGGTCAGCAGTGCCTCAGTAACTCGCGGCCAATCAAGAGCAGTTGGCGTAACTGTATCGAGCAGTTGAGTAGTCCAGTTCGCAGCAGCAGCTGTCCGCCAGAGTGATTTACCAGGCCCTTATTGTCTATGCCCGCGACGTATACTTAGTACTGTAACTCGATCAGATAGAGAATGGATCCTATCCAACATTATTGTTGACATACCGCTTATAATGTAGATGGAGACACAAACAGTTATGTGGTTATTTCGATATCCTTTCCTTCTCAGTCAAGCCATACATTGTAACTAAGATGTTTATGATATTTAAGTTAGTGTCTAAGGGCGTCTAGATTGAGAAGCTTGGCTCTATATAAGAACTGATGTTTTTTTCCCGAGTTAGCAAATTTTACACGAAAATATTTATGGTGTGATTATTTTTTCTACTTATGTTTAAGCATTTATTTACCACAATGCTTTTTTAACAAGAAAGTTCTTACAGAAGTTTTCTTGTTCGTCACAAAATAGTAGGTTAGGTTTAGTTTAGTTACATACTTAGTAAGATAGAAGTTAGTACTTTGTGTATTTTATAAGCTAAGTTATATCAAAGTTTCACCCATAACATTGACAAAGATATATTATTTCCCAATAAAACACTTCCTACACCTTATGCAGCGATTTTATGTAAAACTCTCAAAACTGGAAACTGTCAAGGCTTGAAAATGGTATCCGATGTTTAGGGCCTATAACTCACCACGAGGTGTCGCTTGTTTTGCATAATAACAGCTTATGGTGTCGTAAACTATCTGTCGTTTGTCAGGGCTATTCTATTGGCTGGCAGGCTTTTATTGATGCCTGTATGCGATTCTTTTAAATTCAGTGCAAATATTTGTGGGTTGAATCCGTTCTACTCGTGTTACTTTTTTTTTCCAAGAAGCATTAAGTCGTAACATGAAAAATTAAACTCCCATACGAAGTGACAGATTTTGTCAATATTTTTGTTTGTTTGTGTGTGTGTGTGTGTGTGTGTTGTGGACACCAAAGGCTAATGCAAGTCTTAACTCTATGTGGTGCGGCATTATTAGCAACAAATCGAAAATTATTAACGACTTGATTTATGGTTTTTTAGTGTTACAAAGCTTACATACTTACAGCTAAAGTAAGTCAATTGTTCATATTAGTAGCAGTAAGAAGACAAAGTTGATGCATTGGGTCATTAGACAGGACTCCCAAAGCAGAGTCTAGAAACAGATTTGACAGATGTTTCTAGAATAACCCTTCAACCACATGGCATGCCTCTTGGCGTATTTGTTACCGTTACGTCTTCAGCGTCTAAACGCTGGTTGACTACAGCTGGTTGAACACTGAATAGACTAGTTTACGATACCTGGGTGACTAGGGAGGAAATTGACAAGTTAGCAGAAATAATTTATGTATTTTAGGGATACCTATACTCAATATGATTGTGTTTTTATTTCCCGTCTGGGACACCGAATTTGAGCCCTGGTTCATGAAGTTTATATGCATACATACCATGGACCAATTAATACTAGATACATACATACATATACATATATCACGCCTTTATCCCTTACTATACGCATATAACAATGTACATACATACATACATACATATATCACGCCTTTATCCCTTTCGGGGTAGGCAGAGCATTAACGGCCGTAAGAAAACGGTCGCTATCGCCTCGTCTGACATTTACGAGTATTGTTTTCTAACGTTGTTTCAGAAAACATGTGTATCACTATAGTGACAGGTTGTCAGCCTGTCGCCTAAAAATTGTAATACACCAATACTCTCGAGTCCCTTAGTCGCCTCTTACGACACCCGCGGGAAGGATGTGGGGTGACGCTATTATAAACCGGCATCACACGGCATATAACAATGTAAACCCTGTAATAGGTGTATACATGTTCCAAAATTTGAAATGTGTCGTGTCTTTTACTACTAACTATGTGTTCTTATGGTGTTGATAAAATTCTCTTATAACGCTTTCGGTGTAGTTGAGGCTGCAGTTATAGAGTTTGTGGTCGTAAAAATAACTCCTGAATATGGTAGAGCTCTTAGCGTATTGTATACATATTATGGCCATTTCATATGAAGGAAATTAGAATTGAGCATCAATTTTCTTCGATATATCCTAAATATTCATGTTTATAACCTACTGAAATCTTCCGGATAACCCAGATACCTACTGTACATGATGCTTTCTTGTAGCATAAAAAGCTTCAATATCTTTAGGAGACTTGTTCGGGCAAGGAAATGCCATCCCGATTGTTCACAAACTTTCTACTGAGTGGCGACTACAACTATAGCTCATTCACTTAGACAATTTAGCGACCAGCGTAACTTGACCTCTATGCTCCATACACGCACGTACGGGCGCGTAGTTGCAGATACGCTGGTCTTGACACTGTGTAAGCGAGTGAAGCATAGGCTATAAGGCTATACCTTACTTGGTGGTGCATAATAACTTGTAGGAAAAATATCATCATGCTGCTTTTTCTATGGTAATTTGTGTGATAGCAATCATTGACGGAAAATAGCGAAAATCGCTTGAATAACTTTCATGGGAACAAAAAAGGGAAAGTCAATAATTACTTAATTCCCATTTACATAGTGGATAGCTTTATTTAGGTGCAGAACCTTAGTGTTTCTTGTTAATTTTTATGAATTCGCTATATTATGTTGGTCAATTTTGTAAAAAATGATTTTGTAAAGTATGAAGCTTGCCAAGAGATAAAGGTTTTGGGTACTTTGGACATTACGAGTAACCCCGAAATTTTCTTCCCTCACGGAGCGCGTTGAAGTTATTTAATAAAAAAGCGTTTCCATCTCAAAATACATTTCGCTTAGACTCAAACTTTGTATGGTTTTGGCTGTCCGTCATAGTTTATCAGATTTTAAAAGCACACACTACCTATCTTGAAATACTCCCTTGGTATTAAACGGTGGTAACTGATTATTTCTGACTCACATGTCTTCTGTCACTTCCTGTGCTCTCGTCCATCCATCGCGCGTTTCCCCTGCCTGTCATTGCAGTGGACAAGACACCAATAAACAACATTTTCATACCCACTGAACCGGTGTTAGTATGGTAGGAATGAATAGAAAAAGTGGTGGGATCATGGACCGAGGTCTAATCATAGATTAAATAAGGATCAAAAACTAAGGAATAAGTAAGATTGAATTTTCTCTTGGAAAGCAAACATTTGCATATTTACGTCTTTGTTAATTTTATAGTTCAATTCAAGTTTAAAATATTTATCCAAATTAGAAAATTTTCATTTCACTTATTTATAGTCAGTAATTCACAAATAATCATTAATTCACAGATGTGAGACACAACTTTTTCTTTTCTACACGAATTTCATGGTCCTAGTGTTGGTCCATGGTCCATGGTCCATAAAGTTGCTTCAAACTTTGTCTTATTTTCAATATCTTACATATCTGAGCTCAATCGCCAGAAAGCTGATGCGCTGTTTGTGCTGACTAAAGCTTCCATCGATTAACTTTAACATAATTTGTAATGTGATGTAAACTTGACATTTTCGATATCGGAGTGGACTGGTATTATCTAAACCAGGATAGATCATGGTTCAACATCGTTTACTGCGTCAGTTATCTGCCAGTACCACGGTAGCAGTATAAAAAAACACGGTACCAAATATATTGGTTCAGCGTACTCTCATACATACCCATCGGTTCGTCCATCTATGACGTGCGCACGCGTCGTTTTCTACTGCCTAATGCCTTGTCTTGTCACTTCCTATCGTGTTGTGATGTTTGAGAGATAAATTAAGATATAAATTAAGGAGCGTGCAATTATTATTTTTTTGTTGTACGATATATTTCCTAGACGATATTGCACTGTTTGACCTGTAAAAATGTGGCAAGTGTTTGTAATTACGTTTTGAAATCAGCGTTTATCGAGTCGTTTGTTGTATGGGTGCCTTGTGTGATCAAAAGAGAAGATTTTGCATAATTTCATTAACATAATATAAGCCCTAAGTAGTGTGAAGTCTTCTGTAGTTATGAGAAGTTTTACACCAGCCTCTCACCAGACTTTTAAATCTTTTGAACAAGAGATTGTTTATACTATCAAATCAAATCAATCAAATCAAATTATTTATTCAAAGTAGTAAATTTTACATTTCGCTTTTTGATGGTCAAGAATTAACAATTTTAACAATAACAATTTTATGAACCTAGTGTAAACGCGGCTCAGGTGGACTAAAAACTTAAAACTAGCCCCTAAAGCACTGCCTCGGGGCTGGCCAAGCTAACCAAACAACATGTAACGTTAGGTGGTAAATAAAATAACATCGAGTTCATGCCAAGAGAAAATGTTGTGTTACATGCGTATGGTTAGCCGGACCCCCTGGACAGTAAACCACCCAGAAACCTGCCCAGAAGTGCTCCTATTCTAAAAATACAATTTGTCAGGCCCTAGGCTACCCTAGCTAAATTTCTAAATATGAAACAAAAATATATTAATAGCCAAAAGCGGCTACGTTAAAAAGATAAAATATATATCATATACAGTAGATAATTCTACCTGTGTCGTCATATAAAGTCTACTTTGTACATTTGTAACTACTCCCATGGAGATTTATCTTGCATATAATCTGATATTTCATAATAGCCTTTCTTATACAATTTTTGTTTTATCACTCGCTTAAATTTATTTAGTGGTAAATCTTGGATATCTTTGGGAATCTTGTTATAAAAGCGTATACAATTGCCTTTAAAAGATTTGTTTACTTTACTAAGCCTGCTTATATGCGCAGCAAGTTTATCCTTATTTCTAGTGTTAAAATTGTGTTTATCACAATTTTTCTTAAAAGAATCTATATTTGTCTTAACGTACATAATGTTTTCATATATATATTGAGACACAAATGTTAATATGTTAATCTCTTTAAATTTTTGCCTTAAGGAGACCATTGGCCCTAATTTATAAATTGATCGAACAGCCCGTTTCTGCAAAACAAAAATGTTATTCACATCCGCAGCATGGCCCCATAATAATAAGCCATAACTCATTAGACTATGAAAGTAACTAAAGTAAACTAGTCTAGCAGTGTCCACATCAGTGAGGTATCTTATCTTTTTAACTGCGTATGCTGCTGAACTCAGTCTCTTCGACAATTTTTCAATATGTGGCCCCCATTGGAGCGTGGCGTCCAAAGTTATGCCTAAAAATGTAGTTGAGTCAGCAAGGCTCAACTTTTCATCCTTTACCTTAACAATTGTGGTACTCGGTTTAACATTTGGTAAAACAAATTTTACACATTTAGTTTTCTTTTCATTCAATAAGAGGTTATTTACAGTAAACCATTTTACTATTTCAGATATAGCGTTGTTCACGTCGTCATAATCGAGTTGTTGTCTCTTTACTTTGAAAAGTAATGAGGTATCGTCGGCGAACAAAACTATATCATGTTTTTCTTTCACTAGATATGGTAAATCATTAATATAAACAAGAAATAGGAAAGGACCAAGAATCGAGCCCTGCGGAACGCCCATGTTTATTTTAGATCCAGATGATCTTTCACCATTGACATCAAAACTCTGAAGCACATGCGAACGGAGAAATCCAGCCTATTCAAACCGAATCCTACCTACGGGTAAAATACATATTTCCCCCCTACACAAAATCCCATCCCACTGCATACGAGTAAATAGTAACTGCCAAGTATTGACAGGCAACTGCCTTCTACATTTTAGAATATTATTTCAAATGGGTTATGAATATTACAACAAGGAGCTGTTTTAGTTGTTCTCTGAATATTCATAGATTTGTACGTAACTGTAACAGTGGACGTTTTCTTTGTATTTGTGTTAGGTACTATGTATCAGTAAACTAGAGTTACTTCAATTGGTTTGTGACTGTGAGTCATGTTTGTTTAACTAAATCACGCGAAAACACGGTTTTCACTCAGTAGCTTTTTGTATTGATATAGTTGTTCAGTAACTCATACGTATATCACGCCTTTATCCTTTGCGGGGCACGCAAAGCGTTAGTGGCTGTAAGACTAGAAGTACGGTCACTATCGCCACGTCTGACAATTGTTGAGGACCGTTTCTGATAGTTCTTGTATCATTGTAGTGACAGATGTTAGCCTGTGGCTTAAAAAATGTAACTAACGTGAAACCCGAAGACAGAGACTCGAAGTCTCTTAGTTGCCTCCTGCGACAACCGCGGGAAAGAAATGGGACAGTTCTATTCTAAGCCTGCTTTACACGGCATTGTAACATTCCTGTCTAAAAAAATATATGCAATCTATATTTCCGTTTAGAAGTCTATTATAAGTTTAAAGTTTCTGAAATTGGCATGACGATCTCTTACTCTTCATTATTTCACTTCTATCCATGCTTCTATCATACACCTTTCTTGCGCCTAAATAAAACAGTAAAGCAAACGCACATCACATAATTGCTATTAAAGAAACTGTAGGCGCTTCTGCGTTTGCTTGCAGAACATCTAATCTTAGCGACTACTTAGGTTACTCCTAACGCAAATCAGGCACGTGATCGTCCACTAAAAAATGTGAAAAAAGTGAAAAAACGTGAAAGACGAGCTACATACATACGCCCAAAACTGGATGGAGGCGGCCCAGGATAGGGAAAGTGGAGGAAAGAGAGGGAGGCCTTTGCCCTGCAGTAGGACATGTCAGAAATAAAAAGTGTTTATGTTGCAAATAATTGCTGTGATTATGGGGTGTCTTGTATGAGGGGTACACGGTAACTATTTACTATGAAAAGTAGTAGTTATCTACTCCCGAATGATTCGTTGAGTTACGATTATAACTAAGGACTGATTTATCTAAACATGTTGAGTGACAATCCTATATTCACTTTGTGGTAAGAAAATATGCACGAATAAAGTCTTAGCATGTTTTCACTTTCAGTTTCCGTCTCGTCGCAGTTAGCTAATAAATCATTGGTAATTAATAGTGAAATTCTCCCTTTAACTAGTGGAAAGGTCCGGTCTAGCCAGTACTAGGTTGTAATTAGATATTTTGATATAACGCCTGGGGTATAGGGAAATCGCAGAGATGATAAATGCAAATGTTGGTATGTAAGGCTACCTCTTTACGCTCTCGATTTTCTTATTTGATTGTCAACGAAACTCAGATGCCTTATTATTTATTGCCACTATCTCACTCTATGAAAATGGTGAAAACAATTAAACTGACTCAAACATTCAAACAAGATGCTTTTCACACAAAGCTTGTCTGATTTCCGGGATAATAAGTTATTTATTTCGGGAAACTATTGTATTCGTACAGGAATTTCGATATTGACGAGTATGGGGAAAGCAGCAGAAGTACCAGGCTGGCAGGGAAATCGCAGAGCTAGTAGAAGCTCGGTTCCAGATAACTCTAGGCTGCGAGGTCCCACGCGCGCATCGCTGTCATTGCGACGTAGCTTCGGGCTAAAATGCTGCACGCT
Source organism: Keiferia lycopersicella (assembly GCA_029255805.1). Lineage (NCBI taxonomy): Eukaryota > Metazoa > Arthropoda > Insecta > Lepidoptera > Gelechiidae > Keiferia > Keiferia lycopersicella. Next base: position 126,576 of record JARACZ010000015.1, on the reverse strand, counting down.
GGTTTTACTAAGTAGTATCCGGTCTGAGGATGTGTAATGGTTTCTACAATTTATGAATTTAGGTCAATATTAGATTCGGATTGGCACTTTTGATCTTTATGCACTTTGATTAAAATGACCTGCTCTCAATTTGTAAACCTGCACAATATTTTCCTAATTAACAGTAGCTAATAGTTAGTTAGCATTCTTTGCCCTTGCTATCCAAATCAATAATTTCTTGATATATTACTGTAAATCGCCTTATAAAACGTCTATGTCTAATCGTCTATGTGGCTAAATATTTATCGTAGGATCTAGGTAGATCTGTTCCTTGATTGTACGTAATTTTAGAGTACCTGCTCTAAGTCTAAATATTCTCCTTGGTGACATTTTAGCGCCCCCGTAGCGCCAATAGCAGATTTTTTCAAACACCATTCGAAGCATCACTTTCATTGAGTGAAAACCGTGCGACCCCTTTGTGCCCGGCGACTCCGAACAAAAACGCTTAATTGAAGACTGTACCGTTCATCTGTAGACAGGTGTTTCGTAATTGCTGAGAAAAATGCCCATGAAACTGTGAAACTGCAATTTATTTGATTATTAGTTGTGTGGAAAGTAAAATTGCATTTCTAAGGTTTCGTTTTCTTATACGCGCTTGTAATGTGTGATTCATTACAAAGAGATTTATTAATATTTGTTTTCGCTCGGGAGTCTTTGAATGTAGGAAAGGAAATTAAAAGAATGATTAACGGTAGACATACAAAATTTATTAGACTTCTAGACTCCAGATCAATTGTTTTCTTTAAATTATTTAATTTCACGCGTACCTCATAAACTAGAAGATAAATAGCGATGATTTAGAAAGATCATCAAAATAAGTCGTCTGTATTAATTGTTTTCAGCGAGGCGTCGCTAGCACTATAATTGCGAAAGTCGCAGGGTCTAAGGTAGAAGCAAGTTTTCTACGACCTACGGCGCAGTGGTAGTGCGACTGCCTTAGACGCCGAAGGTTCCGGGTTCGATTCTCGGTGGGTCACTTATAAAGTTGATATTTATCACTTTGTGAATTTGTTCCCAGTCTGGTTAGGACATTGCGGGCTGAACCACCCGATTGTCCATAAGTAAGATGGTTCCGTGTTTCGGATGGCACGTTAAGCCGTAGGTCCCGGTTGCTGTCTATGATCACTTAGACGGCGGTCGTTACACAACCATGTCAGAAGCCTGCTACTCGTAGAAGGCGGTTGAAAAATTCTGACACTAGGGTTCATCGGGTCGTTGGACGACTTGGTGTCCCACACGAAAAAGAAGAAGAAGATTGTAAATTTAAGGTTGGCCAAATGACATAAGAGACTGTTTCAATCCAATTTGTACTATTTGGCACTGGTGAAATCATAATGGTAACGTCACAAAAGAAAAAATAAAGTATCGGTACCAATTCTTTCCTCATTTTGTCAATGTTATAGGGTCTGTTATTCACTAGTTTAAATTGGTAAATTACAATATCACCAACCACAACTAGACCTACTAGGTCTTAATGGCGGTGGGTCGTATTAAAAGTAAACATGATTTATGCTTGTGGTTTAGCTATAATTACTCGGTATTGGTCAGTTGATGAATCTATTATCGAAGCTATGTGAGGAAGAAAGCGGATTGACATTGATGAGTGTATTTTGTCGAATGATAAGTTAGCATTTGTACCTTTAGGTAATTTATCATCTATCACCTTCAAAATTTTGGCAGGTATTTCCGTTTAACATGAGCTTTTCTTTCAATTTTGATTAATATTAGTTACCTAAATGATTTCAATGGTTTCATGTACTAGAAAACTACATATAGACACATATCGCGCCTTAATCCCTTGCTAGGTTGGCAGAGCATTAAAATCCGTAAAAATACGGTCGCTATCGCTAAATGAGGGTTCGTGTATCACTGTAGTGATGATTCGGGTACAAATGAAACCAACACCTACTACTATACTGGGCACAGTATAAGTAGTAGGTGTTGATAAAACCCTCGAGTCCCTTAGTCGCCCTTTATGATACCCGCGGAAAGAAACGGGGTGATGCTATTTTAAACCGGCGTCATACTGGAATAGTAGTTCTAAAACCAAACTAAAATAACTCACTTGTAGCTAACTTAAGTTACTTACACTTGTGAGGATAATTTGGTATGCTTAGTACGGTGGCGCGTACAAATGTTCACCAAATATTGGTTCTTTTCTTTGACGCTGTCGTTTCCCCTCGCGTCACATTCCTATGTCAAGTGTTGGTACAAGAGAAACATAGTTTTGTAACAAGAGTTTCACGTATCTCCAATTCTTCAACAATATTTTTTCTTGTGGATGTATTGATATGATGAGTTGTTATATCCATGTTAATCTGTATCCGTGTTATGTTTGTAATGTTTTTGCGAGAGCATGTTTTTATTTGAAGGGGCCCTCAATACTTGTCAGACGTGGCGATAACGACCGTAATTTTACGATCGTTAACGCTCTGTCCACCCCGCAAGGGATAAAGGCGTGATTTGTGTATGTTATTCTTTGTCTCAGACCGCAGCCTTGACGGATAGATGGAATTATGGAAGTTGACATAATATTAAGTGTCGTTAGATTCGTCTCAGCACCGCGAGTGACACTGAATAGATTAAAATTACATAAATTTAAAATGGCGGATTCAAAAAATAGGGTGTAAGAGACGGTGTAACGAAATCTTTGCAGGCGTAATCAGACCATGAAACTGAGCAACTTTTTCTGTGGGGGCTATGTTGGGTAACGAAAAAAATTTTCGAGTTCCCATACATCACGCAGCTGATCTGGAATTTTGTATGGAAGGTAAAAAAAAATTCGTTTCCCGACATAGCCACCATGTAAAAAGTTGTTCAGCTTTATGGTCTGAGCACGCCTGCGCCTATATCGTATAGTATATTCTCTTTTTCCTTAGACCCCGCGCTAACATGCCTCCACACAATGATGGCACGCAGGGAGTGACAGGCAACTGCTGGTATTGTTAGTGGCTCTGTTTGCTCGGAGTGCACGTTCCTCTGTGTAGCCGCCACTGCTTTGTAAATCCACCACATTCATGTGTAATTATCTTCATATTATTCATTCGATTATAGTAAAATCAATGAAAATATTGTTTAGAAGCACAGAGTCGTATTTATATTACCAGCTATGTGTGAAATTATCCTTATTTTGACATACATAGAGCGTTAACGGCCGCTCAATTACGGTCGTTCGTTACCGCCTCGTCTGACAAATGTTTGAGGTTCGTTTCAGATAAGTCGTATATTACTGTTGTCAGCTTGTCGCCTAAAACTGCAATACACATGAAACCCTCGAATACCCTAGTAGATTTCTACGACACCCACTGGAAAGAAATGGGGTGATGCTAAGCCGGCATCACACGGCACATTTTGTGATTGCTTATTTACATACTTTGGTTTAACCTTTTATAGGTTCAAAAAAACCGAACCATAATACTTCGATATAACAACTTCCCTTAACATTTCCATTAACTTTGTAAACATTACATAGAGTAGTAAACAACAACTACCATAACATGTTACTGAAGAAAGCTGTTATCAAGCATCTTCTTCTTCCTCAACCAGATTATAAATAATCCTGATCAGACCTACTGCTTATTGGACACATTGGGTCCAGTTTGTGACTGAACCTATCTTACCAGACTCACCAGCAATATCAAGTGTAGCTTAGGACCCCTAAACAAACACACATACATACATATATCACGCCTTTATCCCTTGCGGGGTAGGCAGAGCGTTAAAAACCGCAAAAATACGCAAAGGTCGCTATCGTCGCGTCTGACAAATATCCGGTTAAAATAATTTGTGTATCACTATAGTGACAGCCTGTCGCCTAAAAGTTGTAATACACGTGAAACCCTCGAGTCCTTAGCCGCCTCTTACGACACCCACGGGGAAGAAATGGGGTGATGCTATTGGAAGCCGGCATCACACGGCAAACCTTGTTTACGTATATTATTATTTGACAAAGGAACGCCTTTGCACAGGAGTCGAAATTTTTACAGGCCCATTTTAATAATGGAAAAGTAATATTAAATCTTTGATGGTTAAACTAAACTGAATCAAAATTAAACTGATTTTAGCTTAGCAGTGGGCTTATTTAGTGAGATTCAGAAGGTAAAACATGACACCATGTCAGCTGGCGGTTGAAAAACTTTAACAGCATGCTCCATCTGGTCGTTAGACGACTTAGGTGACCCATTCGAAAACAAGAAGTTAAATGCAATGTCAGAAATGGGACCCACTGGGTTCAATCGACAGTGAGTCAACTCATTATAAATTCCCAATTAGTGCATTAATTACTGACAACATAAACGACTAGACAGCAAAAACTTATAAAATTGTTTATTTATGGCATGAAACCGGTAGCCGCGTGTTTATTGAGGGAGAAAGATTTGAATTGATGCATTCTTTATAATTTATTATTTTACTGACTGGCATTGATACAAGCATAAATATTAAAAAACAAAAACTGACTGCAATATTTTCGAAGTTATTTTGCGTTTAGTTTCCGACATTTTGACGTTATTAAATTGTAATATAGGCAGTGTCAATTGCGATACTGACATGAATTTAACATACATACATATATCACGCCTTTATCCCTTGTGGGGTAGGCAGAGCGATAGTGGCCGTAAGAATACAGCCACTATAGCCACGTCTGACATTTTTGAGGATTGTTTTCCAAGGTTGTTTCAGGAAACATGTGTATTACTATAGTGACAGGTTGTCAGCCTGTCGCCTAAAAATTGTAATACACCAATACTCTCGAGTCTCTTAGTCGCCTCTTACGACACCCACGGGAAGGATGTGGGGTGATGCTATTCTAAGCCGGCATCACACGGCCTACATTTCAAGATTAATCGTAGTATGATCTGATTGTCAGGTGAATACCTAATCTATTCATATTTACACACATGGGAACACCATATAGTATTTCTAAAATCAGACCAAATAATTCCTTATAAATTCAACCATTAGCTATATGTTTCATGAATAAATTGTGTTGACAGTTAAATTGACTGTGTTCTAATGTGCTATGTATAAATCTATATTACCTAATGGCCTAGTTTTTGCACCATTTGACACCTTATGACCGTCCTGGCCTGGTGACCGTTGGTCTCATTTCAATCAACTTTTTATGTGATTTACGCAGCTGCTGTACCAGGAATCTTGTAATGTTTGTTCAATTATTTAATGCATTAATAATAAAAGAATCTACTTCCAGGAAAACAATATCCTTGATCCTTCTTTTAAATACAAATTTAAAATTATTTGTCTTACTCTCTTGTTATTTTGGCCTACCAAGTGGATAAACAACCAAATAAACCTTACTATTCAAATTTTGATTGATATATAATTTGAATAATAGCTATTTAGTATTCTGTAAGTATAGTAATATTACTTTAACAAAAAATTATAGACTTTGCAGCTATGAATTTATTTATGTCCACTTAATATTGCCAGCAATTTGATCGTCGCACGGTGCCACTATCTATACAGATTATTTACTTTTTATATACTACTAATGCTACACACCACACAAAATGATTGTTTCTAAAATGGCGAGACTCACTGCTGATTTACAAGAGTCGGTCAGTAAACGATTTGATCCAAGGTTTTGTTGTTGTTCAATGATCACTCCACTGTCATATAATCTGATCCAATTCGTGCTAATTCGTCTCGCTCGGTCTTGAAGCGATTACAACAATTAATTCATCTCAGTTTGATACTTCACTGTAGATTAGATGCAATGCACACGAGTTATTATTTTTCTCTCAATACTTTGTTAGAAAAAGCAAAGGTTGCTGTTTTAAGGTCCCAAAACGAGGCAAACACCGAGATCTCAAAATCTACCCCGGAACAAAAAAAACATTGTGGAAGACGAACCTAGCATTGTATTCTTGCAATTATTAGGTACATTAGTGTAACTGTTTTAAAGAACTTGCAAAATTCTTATGCCACTTGAACCTAAGACCTCGCCATCAGTAATACTAGCGATGATACCTACTACCCCTACCTCGATTCTGTTGTGATCTGCAGATAAGAATATTTATATGCCAAAAAAATAGCATTGCACAAATTTTTAAAATCTGCTTACTAGTATCTTCCTTTTCATATTTATTATACTGGTATTAGTTTAGTCTTGTTGGTTGTATTTGTTAAGTTGCTCTTGAATTTCACGCTTCCTATCTATTCAATTTATATTTATTTATTTACTTGCAGATGTGCAAGAATCTCGTTGTCCCGAATATGTCTACCAAGTTGATTGACAGTTCTATTTAGTTAGATGAACATGTTCCAGTCTAGATACACCAGCTTGTGTCTAGTAAATTCGATTTTCCGCTTCAATCCTGTAATATGCTTGCTAAGATTGTTAGTGAATACCTTACGTTTATTTTTTTTGGTATTTACAAATTGTAAGTTCAGTATCTTTCAACTACTACTGTTTTAGTATGTTAATTAATTCGACGAAAGCCCTTTGCATAAATTATAATTAATACTTTGAGAGCTTCCATATCGAAACTTCAAGAGGTGTCAATAATCCAGGAGGTAATGGAAAAATTATCTTGACAGCTGACTGTCCAGGCGAGCTTGATGCTTGATATCGCAGATGAACAGCAGAAAGGAAAGGTTTTGTTGCATTATTTGTCTCTCAAAGGTTATCATCAAAAATAAACCTGACTAAGCATTAGATCTTACCTTATTCTTATTAACTTACATCGTCCCTTTGCTGGGCAAGTTCCTCCCTCTTCTCTTTCCATCCTGATCTACTCTGGGCTAACAATAGATAATTAAAGAAATTGATGAACAACTTAATCACACAGTACTAAGTGATAAAGTGAGTACAAGGGTTGAAGAGGCGCCAATTGAGCGATTTCTCGAGTAATTTACTCAACTGTCAGACAGACAAGTCCACTAATTACGTAATTAGTCTCCGCTATGACACCGGCGACACGCCACTTGGGTCGGACCGTTGTATCATATTGTTTTTATTGATCTTCATGGTAGCGTATGTTTACGCCAGTATCTTTATCAGTGTGATAATTTCTGTCTTCGTGTTGATGGATAAGAATGGATACGGGCTTGAAGGGGATGCTCCAAAGGTGAGAGTGAGTCAAAGACTTAAAAATAGTTTGAAAGTCGAAAGAATCCTTATTAGAATCATGACGGAGTAAGTTTCATTTGGGGTATCCCAGCCAATTAACTTGAAATCGTTTCATACTTTTAGTTAATTCATTCGCATTAAGTTTTTTCTATTATATCCTTCAATTGTTAGATGTTTTAAACAAACATTTATAGACAAAACCTAATATCCTTAGAAGTTAGTGTTAACTTATTTGTTCCTTATGTCATGCACCATACATTTTAGTATCATGTTTCATAACAGTCGGAAGCTACTTTAAATATTAAATTACCCAAATAATGTAAACCATGCTGAATTAACTTGGTTTAACAGCTAATTGCCCGCATGTCTGTTGGGAGCGACGTTTGAAGTTGACGCGTAACGGGATAACCGAGTTTCAGCATTAATCAGGTTACGATTGAAGTTTTCTTAAAACCCAGTGTTAGTTTTCGCAACCCCATTCCGATATTACGATGCTGCAGACTGGGTAACCCACATTTCTTGAAACCTGCCGAAAAAACAGGTTTCAGCGCACGCAATTTTATATCCGTCGATTACATAAAATTTTAAAGCTTTCTTGTTTCTTGTTTACACCTTGCGCAACATCCTGCGGACAAGAAGCAGGTGAATTATGTCAGCGCGAGTGTTTTGAACCTGTCGATCACGCATGCATCGTCACGGCTGCACTGTCAAGTGACATTGACTTTCTTATTGTCGCGCTGATAGTACATCGCTTGCGCACCCGCGCGCTGCAGCCGGCGCGGCATACGCGCTCCGCCCGCCGGCCTGTGCGCGCGCGCCTGTACCCGCCGCGACGCGACGCCCGCCGCCGCCCGCAGCCGCGCGCTGAGACATGCCCGCGGTGAAAGTCTTCAACATATTCGGCGGGCAGAAGTCGACCGAGAAACAGCCGCCCCCCGCCAACCCCACCCAAACGCCTTTGCAAAAATTCTACAGGACCTTTTCAGTCGGTCCCGAAAACTCGCCGGAGCACAAAGGCAGTAAAGTGACCGCGATCGCCGCCTGCCTGGAGAAGAAGATCAGTGACCCCGTCAGACTTAACAGTGATAACGTGCAAAAGATCTTCACTAAAATCAGTGATACAGTGAATGGTAAATCGAACAGTTCCAAGCATCACGTGTACGAGAATGTAAACATAGCCGGCGCCAGGACCGCGCGCGACGCCCGCCTGCTCGATGAGACTAAAGGATATTCCTCTATATACGAGAACGTCACCATTGTTGGTAAACAGACTGTAGTCCGTGCTGACAATGTGAACTCGGAATCTAAACTAAATAAAGCCTTAGAATCCTTTGACAAAATTCTATCTGAATTTTCCGTAGGCACTTCTCTAACCACCGACGCTATTAACACTAAGCCACACTTTATTCCGCCTAAACTACAGAAATCTAAAACGTGTAGCATTATAGAGTCACGTTGTATACTGAAGAAAGCTAATTCGGATCCTCAGACTGACGACAAAACTCGAAGTAAAGTAGCACGCAATAATTCTATTGACAAAACAACCAGTTTGTGGAATCTTGACGATATGAAAGGCAAAGAGTTGACCGCGCCACTGATGCCTTTAACGTCGACACCCAACGAGAAAATGAATCCCGACAAATATGCCACTTACAAGATTTCATCTAAAAACCCGTCTCGTCTGAACTGCATTAAAACCGAAGATTTGAAAAAACTGGATGTTAAAACGAGAATTCTTAAAAAAACCTTATCTAATCCGCCTTCGACACCTGTTCCGGTTGTCACGAAGCCCAAACCGGTGAGTAAAAAACTTGAGAAAAAGGCGAGTGACCCAAAGAAAACAAAACTCAAAACCAGTGCAGATAATGGGTCTACAAATACGAAATCAAGTTTGGAGAGAGAAACACCGAGGTCTAAAATGCAGAAAGCAAAGAGTGTGTGGGAAATAGGAAATGAAGCGATGGTTTCACCGAATTTGGAACGAACTAGGTCTACGACTTCTATCGCGGGCTCTCCTAGCAAGATCCCAGTGATCAGGAGTCAGATGTCCCAGAACAAGTTCAGTAGCACGAGGGCGCTTTTTTCTCCCACTCCGGTTGATCTATCCAATGTAGACCAGGCCAGAGAGTGTGCTCAAAAAAAGAAAACAATTGTGCTACGAAAAAATGCCGAAAAACTCGACACAAACAAACAAATAAGACAGAAATCCCTACTGAATCTAAAAACCGACGTAAAGCGACAATCTGATAAGTCTAAAAAAGATTCCCTTGAAAAAAAGACGCCGTCTCCAAAATCATCAATGAGGGATTACTCTGACGAAATAAATGCTGTGAGAGCGAAGCTACAACAGAAAAAAATAAACAACAGAAAAGATCTCCTCATAGCCACATCTGAGGCGGGACCGGAAGACATCGATTCGACACTGTCACCTGTCAAGTCGATCGTCAAAAAACTGGAGCTGAAAACGGCTCTGGAAACAAAAGCAGAGCCGGCTCAGTTCGTGAGCTGTAAAGTGATAGCACCCGTGCACAAGGAAGTGTGCGTCGCCAACACCACCTTCCACAACCACCTGAGCACACTCGTCGGCCGCCAGGTGAAGTACGTCGAGTCCAGGAACGACGTCAAGACGTGTCGCGTCGAACCCAAACAAACCGAGGAGAAGATATCGGACACGCATTCCGACTGCAGCGATGACTCGGGCCACGTCTCCAACGACGCAACAAACGACAACGACTCAGCCTTCGATGTCGCGCACGATCTCAGTGTAAACGCGAGTGTGGACGAAGTGGACTGTAAAGTTTTTGATGGACCCAAAGAGTTCGGGATAGCAGTGCCCGATGCGGCCCAAACCGTGCTCCCAGTGCGGCCGGCGCGGCGCGCGCGGCGCATCGAGGTCGCTAGCGGTACCCGCGCCACCGACGCTCCGAAAGTGGACGAACAGGTACGCGACACTGTTAACATATCGATAACAGCAAATTACAGGTGCTGTTTAGGTTTATCTTGGCGCTCTCCCGGCGCAAACACGGAACGATTTAGATCGTTTGCGATACCTTATCGAGCGACCGATCTAACTAGTCTAACTAGATCGGCTGGAAAGCTGTACGCTCGTCGCAACTGATGTCAATATTAACTATCCAGTAAACTCTTTGAGCTATCGACGGGTCAGAGACCCTTCTGAGAGACACTCCTGCTTATTTGTTTAATAATGCCCACACTGACGGTAGACATAACTGTGTATTCAGCGAAACAAGGTATTCTTAAAGCTATGAATTGCATATGAGCGGGGACAATGAGCGTGTTGAGTAGAGACGCCATGCCACATGCCGGCAGCGCCAGAATACCCACTCAGAATTTTAAATGAGGAAAAGGACGTTTCACAATCAATACTTCCAATACCTGCGACTAAAATAACCACTCAGATTTAAAATATTCATGAATGCAATTTGTTTTAAACACTCATAGCTTGCAAATTATTTTATTGGCTTTAAATTTCCGTTATGAGCGTCCATTACAATAACAAATTAATTAAGCTTAATTTTTATGTAAGCTTCCGTTGTCTGCGGAGGCTGAGGTTGAGCTACGAAAGCGGTGTAGGAGTTCAAATATTTTTATGTCTGGTTGCCACCATCTATCACATTATGTAACCAACTGAGGTATTTTTATTTTTACATAAACTTCGGATTTATTTTTTGCATTATCATACGAGCATAATTCTTCAATTCTGTTCAACATTATGCAACAGCGTTAACATGCGCATTCCTTTAAGACCACATTATATTTATAACTTAATCTGTTGTATAACTTTCCACAATTTATGCATGAAAAGGTGTCTTCATAAGGAAGATAATAAGCAATAAACAGTTGCAATAATCATAAATTACATTTTTATGACATGCCAATACTTACCTTCCAATACATACGACCCAAACAATCCGCAGCCTCAAAACAACCTGACTACGCTATTTTTCCAATGATATTTATAGCATTCCGAAATTTTCACTCGATGAAATTATTTCAAAAGCTGTATTATTTGTTAACGCCAAAGAAATATCTTCGCATTGTTTGTTATTAATATAATACCGCATACTCTAATTTCGCGCCGGCAAAAGCAGGTGTTCCGCAAGGGTCAGTGCTGGGGCCGCCGCACTATTTACGCTCTTACTTTCACCAAATGCTTCAGCCTTTGATTACACGTCACCTGACGTAGCACCGGCCACAGACGTCACGGCTATAACGAATTCGTTATTTAATATTTGGCTATGTTTGGAAGCTGTTACAGTTTGATAGATAGTTGTATAACGCCAGATCGTTGTTTGTTAGGTTCCGCATAACGGCATCTATCGTTTCCTTATCCGACGACTTTCAAGTGATTCGATAACTGTGATGCCTGAAATTTTGTACATAATTGTTATAGTACATAGTTGTATATTGTTACTTACTTGTGGTTTGCTGAAACTGTATTTTAAACCTATCGATTTACATATTTTGTATTAATAATGAAGGGTCACAATAAAATATTGACTACAGAGCCAAAGTAAAGCTGATTGCAGATATAACGTGAATCTTCATGTTATCTGTTCTATCCGAGTAGTATCTAACAGAAGTGCCTCTAGCGAACCACGTGGGTGCGTATTGTTGCACTGGTAATCTTTGAGCTCGACAAATAGGTAGTAGTTAGAAATGTGTTTACAAGTGAAATGCTCCTATTGGGAAGTCCTAGTATTAAGATAATAGATTTTCCTCGTATTCAACGTAGGTACTTTCTCTGCAAGAATTCCGCCGCTTGGTGTAGGTATTCTCAAGTGTACCTTTTACTGTGAATAAGCTTGTTTACTCTTTTAAAGCCTTTCAATTGTCAATCGCTTCTGAAGGCTAATGAGGAAATCTGTTAACATCCTTCTTAAAAATATCAGCGATAAGGATGCGACAACTACACTCTACATCTATTTTACATGTTGTTGAGAAGTCTTTTCGAATGCTGTGTTTGATTGTGATGCTGATCTCACCCTGGTTGTTTGTGTGTACGTGTTCACAGATCTCTTCGTTCCCTGTCACTTTCTCACTTTCCTTATTGGCTGTTTGACAAGGAATGTAACAGATACGCATGAAGTCGATCGTTTCTCATAACAATTACCTAAGTCAACCAATTTTATAGATTACTATGTTATTAGTTGACAAGTTATTTTTTTTATAAGTCGAACATTTCTTTCAATTAAATGCCTAATCCAGGTCTCAATTATCTAATTGACAATGATAGGTTGTTTATGAACCTACTTTCTAGTTTCTATACCCTGTCTGTTTGTGTGACAAATACCCACAATGACTAAAAAGTTGCAAATAATCGCTACATTGTTTTTCGTAATAGCTCTCGCACGATCACACATTAATATGCCATTTATGACAGTTTAATTTTCACTCTGATGATTATCTACGTAACGCACTTTTGCTTTCAATAACAATTGAAGTCTTTGTGTGCAATTGCAGTCTCATAGTAGTTTATTATTTTATATCATAACACAATTTTAAAAATCTGATAAGATTATGAACAACATTGTGTTATAGCCTTTTTATATCACGAATGCGCGTTAGCCATACTTGTGCGTGTGTTATCTCTCTCTCTCTCTTTTCGTTGGACGACTCGGTGTCTAAAACGAAAAGGGAAAGAGATAACACACACAAGTATGGCTAAAGCGCACTCGTAAGATAAAAGGTCTATACAAACACTTGTCATTTTGATAATTTTTATTAATTAATAACAGGGGTCCGAAAAACACGCCTTGTGGCACTTAAGACAACTTTTGTATTACAATTAGACTACAGTTGCTTATTTTATTTTTACACTTGTCGATAAATTTTATAAACAACATTGGCCCTAAAACCTCGCCCTGGGGTACTAAAGATGACTTGTCTTAAGGGACAGCTTTGTCATTTTTATTACTTCAAAATTCAATACCAGCAACACAGTATTACTTTACGGGACGTTTTTATCGCCTCTGCATCATGCAAATCTTCGCAAAGAAATGTACTCAAACATGTAGCTTTGCTTGTCCGTATATTACCAACAAATCATCAACCAATGCATACAAGGGGTCAATCTGTCCTGACTTTACTTAATATCTGTATGGAGAACCAATATAGCTTGAATCCTTGAATGGGCAGGTAACTCAAGGTACAAAATCAGTGGTCATACTTTGTGCTGTAGTAATATACTGCGCTTTCTACTGGTTGGTACGGCTTTGCAAATCAATTGCCATTTACCACCTTTTACTTGCGACTTCACATGTTTTATCTGTTTGTTGTCGGTTATTTTATTATACTCGAAGCGATGTTTTAAAGCATCGTAAAGTTCCGCTTACACAAATGTCTTTTTCGCATGTGTGAAGTTATAATTGTTCTTACATCATGCATTTTTAGTGTTACTTCTTTACTTTTAGTATGTCTCGTCTCTTTATTGTTTTATGTAGCGATTCTACGCTTTTTAGTCCTATTCTGTAATGCAATTTACCAAAAAGTAGTGCACCAGTAACTTTTATAATAACTGCCTGCTCTAATTCCCGTGTCTTAATTTCATTACCACTGTTATTAGACATTCTTCTCTATCATTGCTCAGATGTAATTTCATTTTAATGATCTCCGTCAGCAGTCTTGTCTTAGTTGTATCTTTAATTCCTCCAGTCACGTTGCTTGCGAAATTGTTTTCATTTTCAGCTTTTTAAGTACCTAATAGGTAGTATGATGCCGGCATAGAATAGCATCACCCCAAATCCTTCCCGCGGGTGTCGTAAGAGGCGACTAAGGGACTCGAGAGTATTAGTGTATTACAATTTTTAGGCGACAGGCTGACAACCTGTCACTATAGTGATACATATGTTTTCTGAAACAACCTTGGAAAACAATCCTCAAAAATGTCAGACGTGGCGATAGCGACTGTATTCCTGCGGCCGTTAACGCTCTGCCTACCCCGTAAGGGATAAAGGCGTGATATGTGTATGTATGTGTATGTGTAATAGGTAGTATTTACGTTTATTTCTTGGGATAAATACTGTTTACTAGCTGTTTATTCATTATGCTATTCCTAGTGAATACAAGACATATTTACTATAACATTCCTACACATATTAAACGGTAATGTCATTGTGATTGGTACATTTAAACCCGCTCACGATTCCGCACTGTTCAAAATGACTGCGACAATATAAATTGGTCAGAACTTGGTGGATACATGCTCATCACGTGTTGCTTTCGCCGCGTCGTCGCCGGCATGCGCCCGCGCAGCCGCGGGAAAGCCCTGTCCTTTCTAAACTGATACATGATCAAACTCACATCTTTATACCTAGCCTTTACTAGCTTTTCACTTGTAAATGTTTTTCCATGGGAATGCGAATACGATGTTTTTTATACGTTCTAAGTACGTATATTCCAATAAAGAAGTTTTATGACCAATTAGACTCTCTATTCAACAAAACTAAGATAAACAGGATGTATGTGGAGGATGGTATAGTTTTAGTTTCGCCGGGGATGACGTTGTTGGTTGGTACAAAAAAGCGGTCACCGTGAGTAAAAATGTCGCATATAAACAAAATGGCTAAACGCAAAACACTGTTTAAGTAATAGATGAAAACTTTGTCTATAACGGATTTATTTCGTTTTGATTGTTTCTTCATGAATCACGATCATGACGATTTGTGCGTTAATGTCATTAAGACATTATGATACATAAATTATAATTTATTCATTTCCAATATCAATGAATATGTCCATTTGTGTATCTCCACGTCTTTATTGCTATAATAACTGGATAATTAATACAATCGCCTGAGTCACATTCCGTTAAAGTCAATTAAGTATTATAAGTAATACTGATATACATAATTTGAATATCTATTACAATACTTTATGTTTAAAATTATGTTTTTTTTTTAATTTCCATTTGACTTCTGTCTCTCATACCCATTTTTTAAACATCATACTCATTACCCGTATTATATTCCACTTCAATACCTCTACAGATAATTACATTCATTACAGTCAAGGAACATCTGAGTATCTGATGTATTTTTTATTCTTTCTTTACAATTAATCTGCCGAATCATTGTATTTGAATCTTGCTTTCGTATGAAGTCTTAGGTTGTTCTTATCTTCAAATTCATTTATTTTGATTACTAGTTTGGTCTATGAAATCGTGTGTAGTATTAGCCCTGTTCTAAAACTTTTATACGTTGATATCACATTATTTTTGTTCCTCACATAACAGGAGTAAAATTTCAGATTTTGAGTCAGTTTTGAGATCAAAAATTAGTTCCACTGGTAAATTTTAATCTGAACACCAAATCGCTGGTTGAAATCCAATCTTCGGTGGAAAAATTACATAACTTTTGCAAAACATATTCTTCGCCTAAAAATCTGTAGACAACTTAGTTTCGTTTAATACCGGGACGAATGATTTCACTTTTAAATTCATTTCTCACTTTACAACGTCATCTACATGATCACCGTTTACACAACACTCAATTTCATAACACCCTGCAAGCACACGTCTGCTATTGTCCGCTGCAATAGCGAAAGTCCATTATTGATACAATGCCGCTTCCTATCTAAAATAATAATTGACTACTGTCATTCTACCGCTGTGTATATCTACTTTCCTATTTGTAACGAGTATATAATACACAGTTACATTTATATTTTCGATTTGTGGTTTATTTTTATCACTTTCCCATTTTGAAGTGAGACTTTTCTTTGTGGATGATGCAAAGGTTTGTTTTATTTAGCTATAAAGAAAGTAAGTTTGTTTAGTTATATTCACTGCTGTTTATTTATTTATTCGTTAATCTGCGTCATTAGAAGCCTTTACACAGATGGAGTAAGATAACCAAACCAAAATATATTTTATTTACAGAGAAATATGAAAAGCAGAGACAGGTATGACGGACAAGAAAATAAAATCTGTGTATTCAACTCCTAAAGACTCTTTTACATTTTCTAGAGACTGTTCACAGGTTAATTTGACCGACCGTTAAATATGTTAGAATTTCCATTGTTTAAAAGAACCACCATCTGAGAAACTAAATTATTACCTCTACAATAACTTCAACAACACGATAACGAAGCGATATGTCTACAATTTCAAAAACATTTTCGTACATTTGTTTACAAAACACAGTTTCACCTAAACCCATACCAATTCGCAGTTCCCAGGTGTCCATATCTGCAGTGAGTGAGTCGGTCGCACGAGGTTAACTCGCTGGAGTATCGTTAGACAAATCGCTTCGGCTTGGCTGGGAGGTGCCAGTTGCGACCAAACTGAATCATTAGGGCTGGCAATGGTAGAAATAATGAATTACCAAAAAAATTACTCACTAGGCGGTAATTTGTAGAAATGAGAAACAGAAAATTAGATACCAAAAAGTTAGGCCAATTCACTCGAACAGCAGAGGAAATCAGATACCTAATAGGTGTCTTGGAGTATATAGGGCCAATTTGTCAAATTAACCTCAATACGAGTATAGAATACTACGGAACCAAGAAATTTTTAAATTATCTTGTATTCTGTAAATATCAAGGGTAAAACAAATTGTTTTCGAGAACAACGTTTAATTTTTTTCAAGTAATGAAACATTTTACCTACTGACATTTAAACCGAAAGCAAATATTGTTATTTATTGCCAGAAATAAAACATTGCGAAAGAATTTCAATGCTCTCGTATCAAGTTAATCAGACAGAACCATAAGGTCAAGTCCAAATTTTAAATTATTGGGACTAATTTGGTTGTACTCTGTAATAGTATGGTACTTACTAGTAATAACTATAATTTGAGCACAATAAATAATATACTTACCTATAATTTAAATCAGTTGATATTTATTTACGATGATAAATGATCTGATTGCGTGCTTTTATGTTTTACTATCACTAAAGTGAATCCATTCCGGGCTTTAGCAACACGCCAGCCAGGTGTAGCGACTGCAACTACTGTTTGTCATGGTTAATGCCATTAAATACAGATAATTCTTCGTAGACAATAGCGCTTCTTCATTGGATCGTCAACTGATTCAATGTCCCGGACAACTAAAGAGAATACCGGTGAGAGAAGTGCTTGTGCTGATAGCCAATGTCCGGCTTATAAACTTTACTCGTTTTCTACAACAACGTTTAACTTATTTGTAATATAATTGACTGGCGCATAGGCAGCCCTGAAGAGGTGTAATTACTAGCAGGTGGCCGAGTGGCTGTAGAGACCACGCGTGGGCGTAATCTGCCGCAGTCCGAACGCGGGAATCATGCGCTAGCGAAAGCGCCGGCTTCACCACAAACGCAACGGCTGTGGTCAACTTATTGAAATCACTATTTAGATTCAGGTGTTTCCTGCTTTCACAGCTGAATTTTGTCGTCTTTAAGTAATAGAGTAGGTTTTATACTACTTTAAGTCTATTAGTCTTTGTTGGACGTCTTTAAGATGACTTGATGCAGGCGGCAGCGGCTGTTAGTACCTGCATGGCTCAAACCAGATCGATACAAAAAATTGACACGCATTTACATGAACATGACCTAATAATTTCCTTGTCATGATTTGTCGTTGTGAGTTGTCAAAAAGCTCAAAAAACAATTAGCCGACATTACACAACAAGTTACACAGTTTCTCACCGTCCAAAACCATCTTTGTAATGTTATGCATCCAATGCAATCCCATCGTCGTCTTAATCACTTGTCATTACAATCGGGATGTTAAAAAAAACATCATCAACATCTGGCTACAGAATTACGTTCTCTTGCTCTTATTCAACAACTTTTGAAAACATATATGGCTATTGTCATTAGTGTCACAGGTCTTTGGGTTTCTCTTGGACATGTTTATTTAGCAATTTTTTATCATCTGTACCGGTGCCATACATAATCATCCGCCTTCCCATATTCCAATTTATTTGGAATCACCGAAACATATCTTTTATTTTCATTCTTGTTTATTAGCCGTTATCTATGTGTGTTCCATTTTTTACAACAATAACGTCTCTTTCTAACATACTATAAATTGTTTCACTGATATTTTTGATTCATGTGTCTGTTTCCTCAAATCTTGACCTTTCTGTTATGGTTAGTGTCCATATCTTCATTGTCATTAAAATATCCGTCATTTTAGCATATTTGATGTCATCAGTTCAATGCATTGTGTGCAAGAACAAAGATGTTGAGATTATTGAACTTGTTTAATTTTTTTGTGAGTAATTTGATTTCTTGATGAGTCGTTGACTGAAACTTAAGAAGTGTTGAGATATGGTGAGTAAGTTTATGAAAATTGACGTCGCCTTTGTTATATTCAATTACATACAACATTCACAGCCGCAACTGTCCACTGCTGGACGTGGACCTCCTCTTATGTATTCGGTCCTTAATGCTAAACAAACAAGGTATTCTACTAATATTATAGATGCGAAAGTTTGTTACTCCTTCACACAAAAACTGCTGATAGAGGGTAACTTGGATTAGCACATAAGTTAATCCAAGCTGTTATCCCGAAAAAATGTTCCTGTGGGATGCTACGAGATTAAAACCAACTTGCACGCGGGCGGAGCCGCGGCGCCCACTAGTGTAGTATAAACAACGCATATGCAAAAAACCTACGGTATTCCACAGGTGATCGTCATTTATAAAAGAGAAAACAAATTTATTTTCACCATCACTAACAATAATTAAATCTCGTTATCCACATTTACCTCATTTGGTACGTTCATTCACTATGTACCCGAACACTATGTTTGTCTATGAGTTTGTAACACAATACGTGTTTGAACAGCCGCTGGGAGGCAATAACGATTTGTCACTTGGGGCGGCGCAGGCGCAGCTAGTGTTGCCCAACTATCGATAGTTTTCATTAGAAACCCTATATATCTACTAGATAGAATGATTCGTGGGGAAGGTATACTACTTTCCGGAAAACGGACTTATTCCCACGGAAAAATGAGTTACAGCGGGTGGAGCCACTGGGCGGGCCGCTAGTCGACTAATAATTGATTCATCGTCATCATCAATAATTGACTGTTGAAGGATGTCTTGGCGCCTTAGAATCAAGAATACAAAACAAGAAAAAAAAATGTGAAAAGATGTTTAAAGCGACTTATCGATATTGATCAGGATCTTTCAGGTCTTTTCAGCAGTTTATTGAGGAAATCTAAACAATTGTGTATTGATCAAAACTGCTGCTGTCGCTCTTTGGTACCATCAACACCGCTGGTTTTTTATTTCAAAATATAACCTACTTTATCTTATACAAAATCATCACAAACATTGTTTACTAATAAAATAATAAAATGCTCCATCGACAGCCTATCTACCTAATTGTAGAAAAGCACGATTTTCATTATGTACCTCGTATATGCTTGATCAATCTCTGCTGCGCTTCTCTGCATTTGCATACAAACAGGTGCAGTGGCCGGGTTTTGTCGGTTTAATGGTTTGATGTATGTGAGGTACTCAGAGAATGTGCTATTGTGCACCACACGCCGTTTGTGCGGATTACTTTGTATAGACAAGTATAGTAGTTTGGATATCTAGCTATCATTGAAACATGTGTGTTTCCTCGGAGAAAAAGCTGTCACAACAAGTATCTGTCGAGTATTCTATGACATCACATCGCAGATGCTTACGATGTGATACGAATTATGTTTGACCATAGAATTGTTTATATACTGGCGTGTGTGACCATTGAAAGGGAAAATTAAGACACTATTTGCCAACTTTTTGCGTACTAAGGTTTAGCGGAGAATTGCGAGCGATTGATTTCTCCGCTAAACCGCAACTGATTGAGATCATTGAGATTTTTGCACTACATTTAAAATATTGACCTAAGCTAAGTACGCCATAATTATCAACTTGCGCGAGTTTGATAATCATCTCATATCGTTTTTAGTTGATACATCGTAACCCCAAATAAAAGTTGCTTCATTTACTGAATGGTAACAATAACATCATCAATCAAAATGTCCGTCAAGATATCAGAAGCTCTGCTTTACTTCCATGGTTCCATTGATCACGAATCTCGCTAGTTTTCTTGATCATTCGAAGCTGCACTGCATTTTCTCGTATCTCATCTTTGATTAAGTATAACAATGATCAGCATCCATGACTTTGCACTGTTATTGTCATTCCAGTTAGTTGGTTTTACAGTAAATAGTGTATCAAGTTATGCTAGCACAACGTACGATAGCTCTTACGGGGCTCGATATAAGGAGTAAAGTTCTATAATTTCAAGTGTGCGTGGTCAATAGATAATGTACAGCTTAGTATAAGCTAGTCTAGTGGAAGTAATATCGCACACAGGAAAACAGGAAATGTATAATCAAAACATTTATAACGGTGTTTCTTACTAATATGACCGACTTACCTATTTTTCGCGGTAAACAGGAATTAGGAACTACATTTCTTACTTATTCCTTGCTACACCTTATACTTCATTGTTAATTATAGTTATGTGCACATAGCGGTAAACAGTTTTTCATAACGGAGTCTGTATAGCACGTGGATCTGTTAGATCTCGATAAGATGCGCACGCGACGCTACCGTAGCGTCTCTCAGTAATAATAGTATACATGGTGTACTGACCAGTACAGAACAGTAATCGACTTTATTGCAATATTTATGAAAGATGTAAACAACAATACCAAGACGGCTGCTACGCTATAATATTTTCATAGAACTTGCGCGTTGTATTGTTAAATTAATATTAATTTTATTAACTTAGGGAAGCAGTTGAAGATCTAATAAACGCCTTCGATACATGCTAGTCTGTAGTAAAGCGAAAAGATTATAGTTAGTATTATTTGGTAGTAGTCTTGTCAACTTTATTGAGACTTCTATGAAGTTGATTATTCTAAAGAAAATAAAACTGAACTAAACTGTTTTTCTTCTTAACAATTTCGTTATTCAAGCAGGGTTAATCTGTAGATAATTAATTTGTGGATTTCTTGCAATTTCAAGAATCCACGAGCAAATTACAAATACATACAACTGGAATGCTTATTTATCATTTTTGTGAACAAAAAAATACATAGAAATAATTTGATTTGATTTTGAGTTCTAATATAAAACAGTTTAGTCATGTGTATAGAAAGTGGGTACTATATTAGTTCATTGACCTGTAGGTCCTCCATATTTGTTATCTTTATATCGCAAATATGGACATCGTATCGTAAACATAGCTATTTCTGCATTAGTTCGACATAATTACTCATCAACTCCTCTTTATCACTAGTTTGCATTCTAGCAACTCGTAAATTTAACTATTTACTACCTTCTTGATACTAATAACTAGTTAATTTATCGTAGAAAGTGGCGACCAGCTTGCATGCCAGTAAATCTTACTGTCCAGGACAGAATGTGGCCAATCGGACGTAACTATAAAATTATAATTAGAAACATTATTGCCATCTTCCTAGATAAGGGCAGTTAATTATTATTAGGTCCTTTCTTGTGTGGATCTTATTTGTAACTAAGGACCCGACCAGCTGCAACTCATTTTCCCGTGGGAATAAGATGTTTTCCCGGCAAAGATTATACATAAAAACCTTCCTCTTAAATCACTCTATCTATTTAAAAAAATACATCAAAATCCGTTGAGTACATACATACATAGAGACGCGAAAAGCGACTTTGCTTTGTACTATGTATGTAGTAACTGTAGTTATAATAATTATATTATTTATAAATACTAGGGTAATGTTAGTGATAAGATATATCCACTTACGTAATCAAAACAGTTAACAGTCACGCCTAAAATGTACATCAAATGAAAAAGATTATTACCAAAAGCGAATGTAGGAAAAAATACTGCTTATGCAACCTAAATCATTTTAAAAACACGTATTTTAGTTATTTACATATCATTTAGTTCTATTAATAATCATCCAATCGCTTCGTCATGTAAAAACATAAATAAATGAATAAACACTTAGATGCGATTTCACAGGTCGCACCAATAGTAAAAGTTGTTCGGAATCATGACTAGAAACACCCTACAAAGTGTGCGTACTGGCTAAAAAATAATCCTGTGTAAACACCGGAAGCTTACGAGTAATTGATTTTAGTACACAGACCCTTACGTAAAGCCCTTCTCTTATGCAAATAGACACAAAATTGATAGACACCACTTTATATGCAGACCTTACCTTTAAACCTGTCAAGAAAGAAGTACTGAACTGACAGTTCCCATTTGGCTCGTATCATACATATTGTATGAGTGGAACTGAAAGTCATACATATTTTCGATACTTACCAAGTGTTATGCAAAAGAAATTAAATGCTACTTTCTTTACATTCGTCATTCTGAATGTATTTTGTAGATAGTGATAGATATTATTGTGGTCATTTATATACCTAGTAAACATAAAGTTACTTACATCACAAACAAGAACAGACTCTTTCCTTTTCTTATTGTTATCTTGAGATCATATACATTTGGATTACGGATAAAGTAGGAATATTTACTTACGAGTATTATGAAGTGCGCTAAGCTCGACCATAATCCATAACGTTCTTTCTACGTACTAACGTACCATAGTCCTTAACGTAAGGGTATCGTTTTACAGTGTATAGGTATAGCTTTCATTTTTATTATAGCAATGTGTCTGCTTGATGAACGGAACGCAGCACCGCATTTTGCTTTCTTCTCGGAAAACTCTCTCTCTCTCTCTCTCTTTCTTTTTATAATTTACAGCAATCTTCAAATACATAAACTGACCTTTCCTGTATGTTGTCAACAGATCATGTTCCGCGGCGGCGTGGTGGGCGGGCTGGACGCGCGCCGCGACGCCGCGCTCGCGCGCGTGCTCGTGCGCCTGCAAGCGCGCGCGCGCGGCCTGCTCGCGCGCCGGCGCACGCAGCGCCTGCGCACGCAGCAGACCGCCGCCAGGTGCATCCAGAGGAACGTGCGGGCCTTCCTCGCGGTCAGGGACTGGCCCTGGTGGAGGCTGCTGGTGCGCGTCACTCCGCTCTTGGCAGTGCATAGAACGGAACACCGGCTCAAGCAAGCGCAGGTAAGATCAACTACAGCATCTGTTCACTGTCGGACATTGTACTTTTTCGTCGAAAAGTCAGGTGTGTTTGCAGGTGCAGTGCAAGATGTTTACATGTAAACAAGGCTTGAAACAGTATTTTAATATACCTATCCATATTAACGTAAACATAAGTAGATTAGATCTATCAGCAGTACCTCAACCTGCCCATTTAGAAGGTCTGTTTATGTTCGGTGTTTTAAATAACTATCGAGAACCTGTATAAACTGATTCCTCAATTGAGTAACTCGCGCTGCTGCTCGTAATACAACAACAAATATCATAGACGAGGGCATCGACCCACTTCTCAATTGGTCCTAGAGGCAGGAAGTCGTCCAAGATCGCCCCAGTTGCAGTTGATAACCTGTGACCAATCGCGATTGTGACATTTCATAAGCTCTGACATGTTTATGATTATTATGAAAGTGCTAGTAATGAGCACTCTCATCACGCCCATTTCCCTTGCGGGGTACGTGGAGCGTGAACGGTCGCAAACATAGTTATTATCGCTACATCTGACATTTTAGAATATTCTTTATCGTTCATCAAAGTGAAACACGAAATCCATCTTAATCGCCCTTTACGACACGAGCTGGAATGTCATAGGGTGATGCTATTCTAAGCCGGCATCACTCGGTCAACATTTTATTGAAACTTGTACCAGGCTTACATAAAACGTCAGCGGTTTTCCGCTAAGAGATAAAAACGATTTTACTTTATAACTTCACCACAGCCGTGTTATTACACCCGAGAGGTACTATTTAGCCGCCTTCCTATGGCATTATACGGTGTGCTAACATTTGCAGTAGATCTGCTGTGCAATTATGCTTTCCTGGTGCGCAGATTGTCACCCAGGGCGTGAATAGTAGATTACGTACTGAGGTATGTAAGCTATCAATAACAACCGAGGTTTTTTAACGCCCGAGCGGAGCGAGGGCGGTACCTTTCCGAGGTTGTTATTGATGTTACATCCGTGGTACGTATACTGCTTTACATATCGAATGAAAAAAGAGTAAAATAAAGCGATAAATACAAGAAAACGATCCATAAATGATGATTGTATCGTCTGCCTATTCAAATTGCACCACTAAACTTTTTTTCTATGATTGAAAAATATTGAATTAATATGAAAGAAAAGTATCCTAACATAAAGTAGACATTTTTCTGATCGTAGGGATATTAGTAATTTTTACTTTTGTCATTGTAATATTGAGTAATAATTCGGCAAACTCATTTATTGAGGTTATAAAAATACAGATTAAAAATATAATTCCTGCGTTCAAGCAACACAATTCGTAGCGGCCAGTTCGAAATTTAAAATCGTATACAACTAATTGGATGCAACTCCTATTAAAAAGAAGAAGAAATTGATTTTAACTTTTTAATTGCCGCGATTCTATTGGTTCTTTTTCTAGTTCCATATTTAAAATTACTTACAGGCTTAGTTTTAAAACCTCGCCTGTAAGTTGAACTTACAGGTCGTGTTTTTTGTCAGTAATGACCTACTTTCAGAGCATGAGATATGTAATAGTAGATTACGTACTGAGGTATGTAAGCTATCAATAACAACCGAGGTTTTTTAACGCCCGAGCGGAGCGAGGGCGGTACCTTTCCGAGGTTGTTATTGATGTTACATCCGTGGTACGTATACTGCTTTACATATCGAATGAAAAGTGAGTAAAATAAAGCGATAAATACAAAAAAAAACGATCCATAAATGATGATTGTATCGTCTGGTATTCAAATTGCACCACGAAACTTTTTTTTCTATGATTGAATAATATTGAATTAATATGAAAGAAAAGTATCCTAACATAAAGTAGAAATTTTTTTGATCGTAGGGATATTAGTCGTTTTTACTTTTGTTATTGTAATATTGAGTAATAATTCGACAAACTCATTTATTGAGGTTATTAAAATACAGATTAAAAATATAATTCCTGCGTTCAAGCAACACAATTCGTAGCGGCCAGTTCGAAATTTAAAATCGTATACAACCAATTGGATGCAACTCCTATTAAAAATAAGAAGAAATTGATTTTAACTTTTTAATTGCCGCGATTCTATTGGTTCTTTTTCTAGTTCCATATTTAAAATTACTTTCAGGCTTAGTTTTAAAACCTCGCCTGTAAGTTGAACTTACAGGTCGTGTTTTTTGTCAGTAATGACCTACTTTCAGAGCATGAGATATGTAAAAATAATTAAATGCAATATGAACTGGATTTTTATGATTGCTGGTTGTTGGGAACTTGATAATGTGAAAGTTTATCACTATTCACGCCTTTTCTATCCTGGCGTGCGATTTTCTAAGTGGGCTAGGTAAATGAAAAATCTTTTGAATATCTTTTAAATTTAGATCGGGTCAAAAAATGAAAAAAATGTAACTTGAGGTTAACTTGTCTAGCCCTGAGGTAATCCGACCCAAAATATAACTTCTATAAGTAAAATATTTGGTATTTCTATTTCTATGTCCATAATTTATATGAATGGTCTAGATTAATCACGAAGCTGTTTTAGCTACAACGCAACATCCTGTCGATAATTTTAGATCCTTTTAAGGATGAAAAGGTCTATTTTAAAAATGGGTATGTATCATCATCACGATAGATATATTTGAAATTGAAACTGAACGGCTAGCAACTAAAATGCTGCATCCGTGTAGAGATAAGGAAGATTATAATGACTGTTTGCGGTTTTAGTTTTATTTATTCAATAATTTAGTATGTTTCGCATAGAAACCCATATAATCTCGTTGATACCAAAGAAGGTATTATGGAAATGTGGTTTAATTTTGAGGTATTTACAAAATAGCGATTTACTACTTAAAATTTCGACACTCGGCTGTTGGTGGAGTCGGAGTTTCAATCGCGATATTTTTTACTTATGTACTGAAAGGCGCACCAACTGCCACTAATGAGATGCCGGCTTATCGTAATTTATCATCATCATCACATCAGCCTATAGCAGTTCACTGCTGGACTCTGGACGTTGGCCTCCGTCCGCCAGAGTATGCTACGAGGTTTGATCTCCCGTTTCATTCATGACCATGTTTATAATTATAATATTTAATTTGTAAAATGTATATAATCATGGGTAATTTTTAAATTTACAGATTCTATTTTATAATTATGCCACCACAGGTATGAATTCGTATATTTACATACTTGTAAGAGTCCTAAGGTATTGCTGGTGTTGCAATAAAAGATGGATTTCGTTCTATATAGTAGACCGTATTGTAAATGCTGATGTAAAAGCCAAAACCTTAATAAGTCGATCAAATCGTCGCGATGAGCGAATGTGAAGAATAGAATTAACAGTTACACCCCCGCACCCGCGGGGCTGTCGGCTGGTGCGTTCTGTTAATCTATCTGTGGGCAGCATTTTATCTGCCCACCCCACCCAGTATAGATGAGGCACAAGTGTCCCACTTCCTTTGCTTGTTTTGTTCCCATTCACTATTGATATCTTCATTTAGACGCTTCCCAAGCTTAATGAGGAGATCTGTATGCGTACTTCAAACACACGGTTTTAAACATTTGGAGCTATCGTGAGAAAAGAAAACTAAAGATTCAACTAATATAAATAATGTTGTTCTCTGATTAATGTGACTCTCTCGACGTTTGTAAACTAAAAAGCCAGACCGATTTTATCTTGAAAATAGTTGCTGTTCTGTTCTGCCTCAGATAAAATATTAAGAAGAAAGGTATTCTTTCAAAATCAATAAAGGCCCTTTAAAAATGACACCAATCATATTTATTACATTTTCAAATAGGCATCACTATTATGGCGTGATAGCGCACCGTTGTAGTCAAACACACACAATATGTATGTATGTACATTGTAACCACATTGTAACATACATATTCATAACAATAATTGATAGCATGCGCATAATGTTCCGTCTCGTCTTGTGCCATTATTTTCTGACAGTGTGAAAATTACGACCAATAACGCGGTTTTTCTTCGTTTGTAAGTACGTAGTTAAATCTTATCAAGATGTCGTTTTCAATATTCGTACCGGCATCAGCTATACCGTTGTAGAAGCAATAACTCGCAGTAGATGCTTAGTATCTACCTACCCCGCCAGAGATAGAGGCGTGTTATATGTATGTGTCTTTTAATCATTTGCAGAAAATATAAAGCTGTATAAAGCTGTATAAGCTATGGGTACAAAAGTATCAGAATTTAATCGCTAAGAAATTTGTACTTATCGGGATACCGGTACCCATAGTAACCAACGCATTTTACTGTCTTTTTAATAAGGTAAAATGACTATATTTGATCGTCAACTTTGTTAATTGCACTGAGAAAACGGCTTGTTAAAAACTAAATAATTTATTGTTGTAAGTAACAAAGCGACACTGTTATTATAGTGCTTGCAAAGCTTACTGCTAAAAACAAATAAGCGAAAATGGCTAAAATACTTCCATAAAACCAACCACCTAGTTTTGTTAAATTTTAGACCAATATCTAACCCTTTTTGTTTGTTTATAGGTAGAATCCTATGTTTGTAGTAACTAAACAAGTAACCGAGTTAAGTTTAAGGAAGTCCATATATAACCTCATTCATTTATAGCCAAATGGCATAGTTAACTATAGCAGGTCTTCTCATCAGACTTTACTACCTTTAATAGTTAAATATAACCTATATGATAGGTATCCCCACTTAATTAACTTTATTGTCATAGCCGATTTACATTGCAGCTGTGACTGATTTACTACGTCTCTTTAAATAATTAATGTTGTTAGCAACAATCAATTAAACCAGTGTATTTTGCATACTTACTTCGCTGCTAATAGACAATTTACTCAGTATCAACAACAAATTCAGCAGGGTAGCCACTGCCGTCTTCACTTGGTTGTAGTTAACTAACCTACTTGATTCTATTAAACGGTAACAACAGCAAATTTACGTTGCTGGGACAACCAAACAAAAGCACGGTACACCGCCGCACTGTGGGCTGAAAATCGACTTTCATAGACATTTTCATTTGATTTCTTTAGGTGTGATTTTTTTGCTTGGATGTGCTTCGGGAGACTAAGTTTTTCACTTTTATTTAGCAATTTTCATGTTTTAATCATAAACTTAGTCTCCCAAAGAACATCCAAGCAAAATAAACACACTTAAAAAATCAAATGTAAATGTCAATGAAAGCCAATTTTCAGCCCACAGTGCGGCGGTGTACCGTGCTTTTGTTTGGTTGTATGACACAAAAATAAAATGTAAGGAAATGAAATTACTTTAATATTGTTATTATTGTATTTATTTAAAATAATTATAAAACACTCCTTAAAACTATATATTGTCTTCCATCCGATAAGGATATTAAACAGTTAGGAATTGGCGATAGTAAAGATTCAAGAAACATAGTGCAAAAAGAATTAACATCTGTATCTAAAACTCGGACCTGATATGCATAGTAGTGTTCGTCAAATTCGAGAGTGTGTAACAGTTTCCCTGATAAGATTAATCTGTTCGAATCATACAAGTAAATATTGTTAACAGTAAAAAAAGTGTATTTGTAATTATCATGACATAAACTGTGAAGCAGTATACAGCCTTTACTATAGTTTAAGGAAGATTTGTTAGCCCAATTAACTTTTATAAGCGACTTCGAATACTCTAAGCTTAATGTTCTTCGAATAAAATTATCCTCTAAATCCGATAATGCTGTTTGAGGCCCTAGTTTTAGAAGATTTTCAACAGAACCTCGTATAAAAATTTTATTTAATTGAAGTTGGTGTCGCATGGCTAAAGTTAAAACAACATTTATTCGGTTACAAGATACTCTAGCAGCCATTTTAGAAGGCCTGTGCTTACCCTCAAATCTCATCGACCACAATGGCATAATAGGCCCGAATTTTTTAATGGCCGCGTGATAGTGAATCATGTTGTGAAACTTTGGTTTTAAATCATCTTTTGTTATTTCAATGTACAATTCGTTGAATTCCGCTACTAATACTTGTAACAAGTCCACCGTTCCAACAGATACCTTCACGCTAAGAATAATATCCATTATTTTTCTGAGCTTTATATACAAGTTCCAAATAATATTACCTCTTGGGACTAAGTCGCCAATCATTACTCCTAAAAATCTTAAAAATGTTAGCATTTCGCCAGAAGAGAAGCGTAAACTTCCCCGAATAAGGTGTATTTTTTCTATTGAGCTCGGTCTATTTCTAGAATCAGGTCCTAAGTCCATATTTGAAATTTTTTCATTAAGAAGCGTTAAAGGAAACAGTTTAAGCCTCTCAGTATATTGCAGGAGCATAAAAATTAGTAAATACTTTGCTACCCCTTCTAGTATATCATGCATCAAGTCAACACCAACTTGTTTAAACATATCAAAGTAATGTATGTCAAGAAAAACACATCGTTCCTTAACGCCAGTAGCAGTTACATCATTTAACGCTAAGTCACTCAGGTAATTTTGATGATTGCGAAGTAAATTTTCATCTTCATAAAATTGTGTTTTTAATGTGGTTTTTGAAACTCTGCATGTTCTGCATGAGAAATTAGCCGAAAAGCTTTCTACAAGCCCTAACATAGAATGTAATCCTAAATTGTCTCCTAGAATTACACCAAGCTCAAAAAACAAATTACCCCTAAAAGTAGCAAGATCTAAGTATATACCATTTTCCCTTAAAAAATTTAATTCGTTTATTATAGAACGAAACATGACGTGATTACCAAAAGCAACTCTATCAGCAGAATGAAATAGTAACACAAGGAAAATATTGGAGAGAGCCGAAGTATACGCTGGAGGGAGACAAGCAATTGAGACATACACTGCTCCCAATTTATGAATACCAGCATGACTTCCAAGCACATTCCCGGTCTCATAATCATCAAAGTACAGAAACAAAGGTATTACTATTCTATCGCCATGACATTTCATTCTCTCTTTCCAATACGATCCTTGGATAAAATTCTCAATTTCTTGCTTGAATTTTAAGCTATCCATATATTCAAATGTTTCTGCTAACATACCCTTAAGAGAGAAAAACTTTTTGAGAATATCCCTTAAAGGAATAAATTGTGCCTGACATTCTACAGGTTGTAGGCGAGTGACTCCTTGATTTTTCACCCTATCTAATCGATGTCCTACAACTATACGTTGCGGCTCTATGTAAGTTCCATTCTCTTTAAAATAATTAAAGCGTTTACGTTCTGTACTAAATTTATTGATTGAAGATGATAGTGAGGACTCTAATGTACCAGACAAATTATGTAAAATTTCAGGAGAGATAGACTCTTTAGGAAAAACTTGACTTACATTCGCCTGAACCACTGGTATTATTGAAGTGAGGCAATCACCTATACCTTCAATAATATTTTGCACTGCACTTCTTGGAAGCAAAATATTGGCATGAAGTGACGCTGTAAAGTTAGATAAAACTTCATCTATAGAAGTTGTCGAGGATGTAATACTAACAGAGTTGGACGGAGTAGATAATGTTTCTGGCATTGAAACCATGTCCTCTCTACTTCGATTTGATATTTCTTCAAAGTCGACATTGCCTTCGACAATACCTTCTATATCTGGACTAAGATTTATACTTTTAGGTACATGAAATTTCTCTACATGTCTTTTATATGAACTGAATAATTGGAAAATTCTTTGACAGTCTTCCTCAATACATTTGTAGTTTACTAACTCAGATTCACTGTGTTTGAATTGGAAATGTTTTTTAAGTACTCTTAGTTCTACAGAATTTTTGCAAATAAAACAAACAACCATGATGTTTGTAAATGTAAACAAAGGGATTGGAATACCTACTAACCAAATCTTTGAAGTTTGAAGTATCAGTAATTACCTTTAACAGTTTTTATAACTAATCACAATAATCATACTTTGAACAGAAATGAATAATTAAATCACACATCAATTCCTAATTCTCCCATAAGAGTGTTAGTAGCAGTGGATGAGCTGTCACGTTTAGTTTTAAATTTAAATAATGCATGTTGAACAAACATCCACGTACTGTAGCATTCCATTGGGTATTTGGCGTTGACTACCCAAATAATTTTGAAACATGTACTCACTGCTGACAAGATGTTTGGGAGCGTATAAAATGTATCGTCTATTACTAATAAGTAATTGTTAATGTCGTTGAGTGTCGGGCCTACGACAATTATGAAGGGCTGAACCGTGAGGCCGAACTTTTGAAATTTTTCTGCTCGAGACCTCACGACAGCCCTCACTTCAGCATCGTTGACAACGTGTGTGATAAAGCCTTCCCGCGCTTCAGCTTTAGAAGGACGCCAAACTTTACGCTGTGCAGTCTTCAGTTTGACAGATGTCACTGATAGCAGCGAAGGTATTAATAGAAAACCCGCTACGTTACTGGTTTCTTCTGAAGCTGAAACAAAAAGGGTGGTTAGATTGTTTGTTCAAAAATATTACATACTAGCTGGTACCCGCGACTTCGTTTCGCTGACTTAGTATTTTAGATGATAAAATAACCTTGTTTCCTTCACTAACGTCCTAAATTATACATGCTAATCTGGGCTCCTATTAGTGCTCCTTGTGGACTACGTCAGGAACACCAAGCCTTATAAGTCTATATGCCAGCAGAAACTACCCATCAAGCAGAACAACTTTTGCTTTCTTGCCATATCTTTATCTCGTATAGTTTAGGTGGGCTCCTGGTTGTGCACCTGGTGGTCTACATCAGGTACTCCAAACCTTCAAAGTCTATATGCCACCAGAAGCTACCCATCAAGTTAAACATTTTTTGCTTGGTGCCATGTCTGTATCTCCTATAGTTTAGGCGGGCTCCTGGTGGTGTACCTGGTGGTCTACTGAAGGTACTTCAGACCCTCGAGTGGTGAAAAAAGTAGCCTATGTCCGTTCTCGGTATCTTACTAATCTCTGTGTGAAATTTCATGATGATCGGTTCAGTGGTTTGGCCGTGAAAGCGTAGCAGACAGACAGAGTTACTTTCGAATTTATAATATTAGTATGGAAGTATGGATTATGTAATGATTAATGAATTAATATTTAAAAAGAATTTATAAAGAAAGTCATATGCATGTATAACTTACATTTGTTTAAAGCAGCAAGAGCTTCTAATTGCTTATCTTTAGTGATGTTATGTCCTGAGCCGACGCGCCTCTTGCTGAGATCAAACAGTTTTGCCTTTATAGTTGGAAAAGTCTCAGCTATTTCTGTGAATTGTCCTTCGTATTCTGTGTCAAAATCTTTTTCAAACTGCAAGCATTAAGTAATAGGTAAGAATAGTAAAATACAGATTAAATGCGCAAATACACAGAATAAAATATGTTAAAATTTATAATTCTTTCAGATATATTTCTATCAAATAAGGTTAAAGACAAATCAATAAATAAAATAAATAAATATCTTGGGACGATACACACAGCGCCATCTAGCCCCAAACTAAGCAAAGTTGATATTTGTCAATTTATCACTATTTTCCCTGGTTTAGTTAGGACATTGCAGGCTGAATCACCTGATGTTCGTAAGTGAGATGATTCTGTGCTTCGAAGGGCACGTTAAGCCGCCAGTCCCGTTAGCTATGTATGATTACTTAGGCTGTATTATATTAAGTATTAACTTACCAATATATATCCTAGGGGCTTTTGTAGAGCAGGATACTCCATATGGTAATCTGCTATACTTTGGTCTTTTGAAGTCTGTAATCTATTTTTAGAGGTGATTGTCCACTTATTCAGAACAATGTTCCAAGGCTCAGATGAATTCTTGAGCCACTGAATGTCTTCAGCAATATCTTCATCGTTATCAAATGGCAATCGCGAGGTTGTTGAAGAAGATGACGACGCCGGTGACACAGATCGTGAAAGCCTCTGTCGTTTTACTAAAACTCCTGTTTCACGGTATTTTCTTTTTAGGTTGTGGATCTGGTCCGGTAACTTTCCCGCCAATCTAGTCACAATCCCTCTGGTGGACTCAACAATTTTGCTGTGAAAGTAGGGTGAAGATTTTTCCTGCGGAAACACTCGAACAATCTCACGTGCCCAGTTTGCATAAATAGATGTTCTTATAATTTGCTCAGGATTATCCTTCAGTATAGATGTACAAATTATTCGTACCAAGCGTTGACGGGCAGCATTTTCCAAAGGTTTGCTCTTGTCCAAATTTAAAAGGCCTTTACCTTCAAGGCTACTATTTAGAAGTAATTGTAAATCCTGAAAAAAAATTGTTCGATTGAGTACTTTATTTTTTAAGGTTTCGTAACCAAAGGGTAAAATCGGGATCATACAGGTCGCACAATGGTTTATGAGCGCTGACCTTGAACGCGCGGAGTGGTGGGGGCATGTGCAGTATGCATTTTTCTGTCTCTTTTTACTGCGCATGCGCCTACCACTTTCGGCCAGTGCTCTTAACTCATTGCGCGACCTGTGGCCTATGCAACGAAACTACAGGCTACAATTTTACAGGTGAAATTCGATGTACATTCCGTAGCCGTTGGGAAATTATAAAACTAGGCTTTTAGACCCGCTACGCAATGTACATTGAATTTCACCTGTAAAATTGTAGCCTGTAGTTTTGAAAAACGAGCCACTGTACCAACCAACATGCAAAATTCAAATAATACGTACAAATACATTCAGTTGGGTAGTAGCTGATAGGTTTACTACATTCAAGGGTGAAGGCGAAGGCTCAGGGGTACTAACTGTACAAGCGCTGGTGCTTGGTGAAACTTGTACTTCAGTGTCAATTTCCTCTAGTGGCGGTTGGAATTTTAAAAATTCAGAAATGGAATCGTTTAATGACGATGTTAAACACAGACTCTGCAAACCAAAGCATAAGCAAACATGGTGCACCAAATGAAAACCAAAAATAAGGTTAGTAAAGTAGGAGAGCATGTCTTAAAGCATAGTGTTTTAATAATTAGGATCTTTGTTGGAAAACATATAAAATACGATCACAAAAAAAGCGTGATTATTAATAAAAACAAAATGCACGGTTTGAAACTAATACGATGTTGCAGCATGCAATAAACTCGCTCAGTTCGTTCCCACAAAAGATTTGTTTTATTTAAGAACAAACAATTTGTTAAAATAATAAATGAAAATTTTACTCACAAGGTTATCGTCATCAGCTGAATTTAGGGTTTTTCTGTATGTCTCCAGATTTTTTAAAAATATGGCTCTGTGCCCGACTTTTGGGAAGAGTTCCCTAATTTCTGAATCGCCCAAGAGGGACATTGAAAGCGATGTGATCGCATTATCTGTAATGAAAAAATAAGTTCTTTGATTCATGTATTGTATGTAAAGAAATGTACAAGGTATAAAAATATTATTCAGACATACTTCAAGGGGTGAACCAGTCCATGAAACTGAATAACTTTCCCCAAGGAACATAGGTCAATATATTTGAAAAAAAATTGGTCCTCCCATACAAGATGATTGGTCAGCGTGGTCAGCTGACACTTTTTGTATCGGAGGTCTATTTTTTTCATATTTCGACCTATGTTCCTTGGGGAAAGTTGTTCAGTTTCATGGGCTGGTTCACCCCTTAAAGTATGTCCGACTAATATTTTTACACCCTGTACCTATGTCCTACCTACTAGACGACCTGCTTATTTCTAGATCTTTCTGAATGCCACATATAACTAAAGCAAATAGAGTTAGCACTGGTGGCTTAGAATACTAGCACCCAACAATCTCTTCCTAGAAAGTCGTAAAAGGCGACTAAGGGACTAAACTGCAGCGTTTAAAGGGCTATCCACACATGTCCGGGTCAGGGCCTTCAGGGCTCCGGGCCGTCCGGGCTAAGGGCACCAGGACATTGGCTATCCGGATCGCCCTGACACGGACATGTGTGAGCAAGTTCGTACGAATTGTATGCAACCGATTGTTTCCCCGTCCCTGCCGGGTCCCGTCAGGGACGGGAAATCGGAAATGTGTGGATAGCCCTTTATATGAATTTTACAAATCATTGCGCTCGCCAACCCGCCTGCCAAGCGTGGCGAGTATGCAATCTACCCCTGAATGAGAAAGCCTCATCCAACGTGCATGCATCCAACAGGGAGGAGGAAATAGAATTTAAAAAATCACTTACCTTTGAACTTTTCAATGTACTCCTCCAACTTCCACGCAGTGAGGAGGTTTTGCACCTCTTCGTCCATAAATATTGCTGAATAATTAATTCCACAGCAAAATGCACACGTTATATACACTGCACTCCAGAACTCGATCCGGGCAACTGCGGAAAACGAACTGACCGACTGACTGTCCGCAGTGTAGCCAGTCCACTCAATTGCTTTCGGACGGCTTGCCATTTAAAAACGGACGGTTTTAGCTGTAAAGGGACTGTTTTTAGTTTTATACAAAATCAAAGACTTGCTTGATTTTTAATCGTTTTTTACTGTTCAAAATCGATTTTTTTTTTATCATTGTATTATTGGGTTCAAATTTTAGAACTCCTCCAGCATAATTTACACCAGTGCTTGTGACCATCAATGATGAAATATGTTCCGTTGTCAGTCGGTTGCGGTGTTCAGTTTTGATATTTTTCAATTGAACACCTGAAGTGAAGCTGAACACCTGCTCGACGCTAGCGCTCGAAAAAGGTAATATTAATAAAAGATCAACCACTTTGCTAAGGTTCTTGAATTTCGGTTGCCCTGCCAGGTCTTGAAGTGCAAACACTTTCTTCCAAAATTCTCCTGGGGGCAACTTTTCAACTATTCCACAAGAGTTTAAATCCATCAATGTCAATTCTCTTAATTCTTTCATGAGGTTTTCCGTGTGAAGATACTTCTTTAAGAAAGGAAACCTGTCAAGAACTTGCATTATTTGTTGTGGACCATATTTTAAACCTTCTGTAGGTTCCACAAGCGTTATAATATTGAATAATGGGTCTGTAATATCAAACCTGTTTTTGAGCTGAGTGATCACCTCTATATAAAAGTTCAGGCAATTTAGTAGACTCTGTCGATGTCCGATGCTGGTGGAGGATTGACTGCAAACCATGGCCATTCTGACGTGTACTACACAGGTAATAATACTTCCAATCTTGCCAGTATAAGAATTTTTTGGGCGCATAAGTACTAGTGCATAAATTATGGTTGTATTCACACTCGTTCGAATAAAATAAATGTGTTCAAATGATTTATTTCGGGATTTTAGGGAAACCGTCCGAAAAGGGACGGTTTAGTAGAACGGACAAAAAAGGGACGGTCCAATGCCAAAAGGGACGGAAAACCGTCCGTTTTGGGACGGTCTGGCAACGCTGACTGTCCGACCGAGCGGCGAGTGCGAAGCTCGCGGGTGACAAGTCTCAACATGTTCCTACACGTAACCGAGTTACTTTGCTAATTTGCCGAGGCTTAGTTAGAAATTGATAATTTAAATAGACACTTAGTTAAAATTTAAAATGTATGTTTGCTATTGGTAGTTAACTTTTTTTATTTGAACATAAACAAACTTCACATCATGTATTAAATAAACATGATATGTTAAAAACTACAAACAATTTGGTTTGGTTTAAAAAATTACACTTATCTATTAGTTATCAAGTAATTTAGTTGCATTTATCGATTGATCGGTCAATTTTAATTACACTACATATCTACAATTAAACTATAGTGAGAAACAGAAGTATGCTACATTTTAAATGACAATTTAGTTTATTTGTGACAAATTAACTTATTCATTTTTAAATATTATGCATATTTGTCTTCAATCTTTCATACACTTATTTCAGATCACAGTAATAGCTTGCTAAAACTACTGAATAAGGTATTTGAATATATCAAGTCAAATTTGGTTGCGAATATTAACTATTTTATTAAAAAACGAATAAATACAGTGCTGTATCTAACTAACACAATTTAACAAAGTTGACGTGTTCGTTTTTAATCATACACCCTTGTGAGTTTTCAGCTAAGACGTGACTGATGCTAAATAAAATTCCGTTAAACAAGCCAAAAAGGTCCTCGGTTAACTTCAGATTTTCTCAGTGTGCCTATTATTATGAAAGTAATTAATTGGAACAAAACAATAAGAAAAAAACAGAATTAAAAGGCGTGAAAAGTTTAACATTCGAGGAATTTGAAAACAATTTTTTATGTACCATTTATTCAAATAAGATAAATCAATTATATTTTTATTACTTGCTTAATAACTTGCGCAATCCAGTATAATTTGGTGATCAAGTCATACTTTCTATTTCGTTACAAATATATTGGATCAATTAAATACCGAGATTGATTGGATTTTGATAATCGGATAAAAGTTGACAGACTAGTTTGTTAAATTACCAATACCGATCAGAAGTGTAATTTAGAACCAGATGGATAAAACAAATTACTACATTTTTCCAATCTTCATCACTACATAGTATAAAGCAAAGTCCCTATGTCTGTATGTATGTATTTATACTTACATCTTTTAAACTACACAGCGGATTATAATGCAGTTTTTTTAATAGATAGAGTGATGCGGTAGTTTATAGATTTAAATAATAGCTATTGTTGATAAGTATTCCGCTACCGAAAGCGGCTTTAAAGAGCATCATAATATTTCTACCGGTGCGCAGTAGGTATCTTAAAAGACTCTACGTAGATGATATATCAGGAAATCTAGTTGTGAACTGCGGTAGCTGAGGGTATACCTACGATATTTCAACTGCTGTAGGTATACATTCTTCCTTTGTCTCTGTAAATGTTTGCTTACGCTGTTGTTGGAATAAACGTTTTTCTATTCTTCTATACTATTCTATATAAAGCTTTATAAATTATGTACCTGAATTCAGGTAGGTACTCAGGTACTTTTCTACACGTACTGAACTCAGAAGGTATAGGATCATTTACAATATTTATTGCAATTTGATCACTTCTCAATTGGTTGTCCATTTTATGAAACTACCGCACAGAATTTTACTACTGCACAGAATATTATTTATTGATAAATTATCTCTCAGTTGTTCGAGTCATTTTTAGATGAATGGTCAATATAAGAGTCGTTAATAAGATTTATAACTGCTCTAGAAATATTGTTATCGTTGAAATTGTATTGAATGAATAGTAAATTAGTTACATGTGGAACTTCCTGTTTTATCAGAAAGTTCATGCACAAATCACGCCTATATTCCTGGCGGGGTAGGCAGAGCGTTAAAGACCGTAAAATTACGTCTAACAAATGGTCGTTTCAGAGATCAGCTCATCCCATTAGGGATCAAATTATGTAAGTAGTTTTAGTAGCTGTATGGAAGACCAGTATTACGTTGATCCCTTAAATTGGCGGTATATGTCAGTATATTGCAAACAGCTCTAGAAATTCCTTATGATCTAGAATTCCTACCGTTTATTGGCTATGAAATGCCTTACAGAGTAACCACAGTGCGGTTGGGGTGGTTTCACATAGCTCCGCGGCATATCGCTTACTTAATTCGCTTAGATAGTGTCGCGACCAGCGTAACTTGACCTTCATGCTCGATACACTCACGTAAGGGCGCGCACTCATAGCTACGCTGGTCGTGGCATTATCTGAGCAAGTGAGCTGTACTATTGAACTGGTCTGATCTGTCAGGCATCAGGTGGGCCGGTTCCAGTGGTCAGTGCTAATCGGAGCGATTTCCGGGTGATTGGGGCGCAGGGACGCACTCAGGATATGTTACCCTGCCCTCCCCCTAACTAGGCATCTCAATATGTCTAGCCGTATAAAGCGGTCTAGCGTACCAGAAATCAAAGGTCATGGCTAAGTCAAAGGAAGTCTATTATAGAAAGTAGTAGTCATTTAGGACTCTACTGAGACGTTTCTAATGACCGTTGTAAAGTTATTTATCCTGATAAATTGAGACACGTTGTTATTCGTTGTTAAAAGAAAAAACGAAATGTAGAGTCAAGTTTCGTCAGCATTTTTATCTTACCTGGGCGTCGGTCACCACATCCAACTAAACATTTTAAGAAAAATGGTTATTTTATTAGTATTGTGTATGTATTTTAAAACAACACAAGCGAGTAGTCTTTTCGCAGCTAATTATTTTCATGCTCCATAAAGTGGACATAAAATTAGAAGCCAATAAAATTTTATTTCCTTCTGAATGCCTCCCTGCCAACATTGCGAGTGCAACAGTGCAATTATAACCGCTCATTATCGAGGCTGGATCCAGTAAGTAGCTGATATTCAGTTTTAGTTCACTGGAAATTATACTGGCTAGCCTTCGAGCACACTTCCAGCAAAAGGAGGGTCGGAATATGCACCCAATAACATTATAAGACTTGCTTTTGCCTGATCCATTATGGTTTACATACATACACTTATCACGCCTATATACTTTGCGGGATAGCTAGAGCGAAAGCGGTCGTAAATATACGGATCTAATACAACGTCTAACAAATATTTGAGAGCCGTTTCAGAAAAACCGTTATTGCTTACATCCTGATCCTGATAGGAATGTATGAAGTCGTACGTCCATACAAATACAAAGAAAAACAAAAAATACGAAAAAAGCAAACATGAAAAAAACAAATACAAATACCAAAAACTAAAAAACAAAACCAAAACAAAACAAATTACCGTTTTAGATCGTTGCTTATTGACTTGCCAGTCTCCAATCCCAATTGTGATATTTGTAAGCAAAGTTCTCCCCTGCTATCTGTCTGTGGTATAAACTCACTATCTGGTTTATAATGAGGTGCTGTTTATTAATCTGTACTACGAGCAGTATTACGGTACATTTAAATATGCACATGCAAGAAGATTGCATTCGGTCAGCGATGCTACAGATATTACGAGCCGTTTCATTCGGTAAGTTCGATTCGCAGAACATGAAATTCGCAATTCCATTCTACAACCTTCTCACAATCACAACCGGGCTACAGTATCCTACTGCTTGGCAAGAAATTCCCTTTTCAAAAACAGTAAAACGAATCAAATCAAACACTTACGAATTTAATACATGTTTAATTGTATCTTACATAAAAGGTGTAATATAAGAGTATTTTTGACCGCCCATACAAATTGACTTGATCGACAGGTACATTTTGTATGGCGACCCATATTTTTTTTATGTGCTGACCTATGTTCTTTGGGGAAAGTTGTTCAGTTTCATGGACTGGTTCACCCCTCAATATGAATGCAGTTGATATTTTTTGCATTCTGTATAAACTCAATAGGATTCGGGCCAGGTTAGCCTTCGGGTTGCAAAGGTCAGATGGTATTCGCTCTCTGTAAAAACTTGGTTCCACGTCAAATTGCTTAGGTTAGGTAGCGGATCCCGACAGACAACGGGATAAGGCATTGATAATGAATGAATGATGACAATAAGCTCAATATTTTTGATGTTTTTTTGGGTTTCTGTAAAGAAAGAACTCTTTTTCTCTTGTAAAATAAATTCAATCAGACAAGTAGTTCCTTACACTAGTACCCGGATGGTTGAATGCGCGTGTAACGGAACCCTCGCTTCTCACGGCGAGACCTCACTTTTTGTCCACACTCACATATTAGGTGCACTGCTGCAGTTCTCCCTTATAAGCGCATTCGACTCGAGGTTTCCGAAACCAATAAACATGTGGAATACGGGCTGTGGGGTGGTCTTGAGGCGGATTTTGACGCTCTCTAGCAAACAGTAGGAGCTTTTTATTCAGGCCAAACAAGCGTTCAATTACTTGATTTTCAACGTAAAAGGAAAACTGCAACTGCCGAGCCGAATGCCAAACTATGGCTTTACTGGCTTGCTCTCTGTTATGCCATTTTCCCATCGCTAAGTTGACAGGAAAAGATCTGAGTTTTGGTAACTTCTAATATATAACTTAATTTG
Source organism: Keiferia lycopersicella (assembly GCA_029255805.1). Lineage (NCBI taxonomy): Eukaryota > Metazoa > Arthropoda > Insecta > Lepidoptera > Gelechiidae > Keiferia > Keiferia lycopersicella. The sequence goes on along the minus strand of JARACZ010000015.1, from coordinate 85,647 downwards.
GCCACTAAAATAAGCCTAATACGAGTACTCTAGTATGAATTACCTAACACGAAACTAGTTGCAACTCCAGGAATTCCAATAGCATGCTTCATTTACTATAATCTAAATGACATTTCTTATACAAATTCCAAGGATGTTTGCAAGAATACGTAACCAGATCATAGTGTTGCATAATCAGTATGTTTCATCTACATTGCGTTATAGATCATGGTGGTCTTATCATTTGACCACACCATGTAATTGACACTTGATATGATTCCTGTACTAAGCTGACATGTAGATTGACAGATTCAAGACATGTAGACATGTAGATTCAAGACGGTTACTGGTTCAACGAAGAAGTATTATTTGTTATGTTACATATGATAAATAATTATTGTGACTATAAAACCTCTTCTCTTTTCGTGTGGGACACCGAGTTGTCCAACGTCCCAATGAACCCTAGTGTCAGAATTCTTCAATCGCCTTCTACAAGTGTCAGGCTTGTGACATAGTTGTGTAACGACCGCCGTCTAAGTTATCATAGACAGCAACCAACAGCAGCGACTATTAAATCTGGATAAGAAAAGATGACATGTGATTCTAAATTTATGTTGATTTTGTAAGTAACTTCTCGGATTTGGCCATAATAAAGGCAAAAATACCTACTGTTTTATAAAAGGAAAACAATCACATGACATCATAAAAATGGTTATGACCGCCACCGCATCTACAACACATGATTGATTGTCACTTGATAGGCTTGCTGTGCTGAGCCCTGTGCTCTTGTCTAGATCTTATACTAGTTTGAGCTATTCTGCGGTTTTTAAAGAGCTATGCTTGCCGCAGCCTGCCCAGCATTAAGACTTCAGATTATAGTAAGTTATTGTAAACTATTTTTCTATTTTGCGGTTTTTGTAAGATCTATGCTTGCCGCGTCCTGTCTAGAATCTAGACATTACTCTAGATTATAGTTATTGTGAACTATTTCTCCATTCTGTGCTTTTTGTAAGAGCGTGTGTTCGCCGCGTCCTGTCTTTCATACTTACTGCTGTCTGCATCGTTTCCTGCAGTTGAACTCTTTCATTCTTAAGTAATATGAGTAGGATGGTTGTGGGAAGATCTCGATTTGACTATAATGAATACTCTGTATGAATATATTGTGCAGCCCATCTAAGAAAATAGAAAGTATTATTGGAAATTTAAACGTCACCAAAGTATACATGAAAATTATTTTAGTCTTTGTCATCATTGCGTCAACACACTTTCGACACCTACTTTGAGTTTTGGCTCCTGGGTTGAACGTAGGTTTGCGGGTTCTTTATTTTTAAACTTCATTTATTTACGTAGATACTTAAGTGCAAAAATCCTAACGCATTAGACCAGCTATAGTTTTTCTCCACATTCCTTGCGCACGAGCAGCCAGCGTCCATCCACTCGGCCACTCGCCACCTTCCTCGCGAGATGTGAAGTGATTAATCGCACCGCGTACATAACAGTATAGCAGGTAGCAATCATGAAGTAATGCCGCTCTTGTATTCTGAGCAGAGAGTTGTTTAAGATGGGGAATGAGTTGGTTTGAAGAGCTGCATTCATGATGTCGGATTCTTAGTTAAGACGCTCTGTTGCGCTCGTAGTGGTTAAATCATAACTCGAGGAAAAGAGAACTAATCGAGAAGTCGCGAACAGAGATTTTAGTACAGATACTGAAACAGAGTCTGAAAAGAAGGGCCGCGCAGTGACAGAATAGCCAATTGATTTTTATGAAGGCAGCACTGATTCGACTCCGCTCGAAACAAAGCTCAAGAAAAAAAAACAGATTACGCAGCAGCTTTACCAACATAGAGTTTTTATCGCAAAAACATGATTAGCAAAGAAAGCACGTAATATTTCCAGACGTGATCTATTCTGGCTCTGGCTGATGTTGCACAACTATTAGTTGAAAGCACAACCCACAAAGGAAATGATTGCTTCAGTTTTTACGTTACAATTACAGAATACCAGGGCACATGCTGCCGCATATATCTTTTGGCTATTGCATGCGATCCCAGCCAGCAAGACGCAAGTGTCTCGCTGTAACCTTAAGCGGAATACCTAACGACCAAAACCATACAAAACACTATCGAAAAACAACTGAGACGCTTTTCAAACGAAAGAAAAGCCCAGGAAGCGATACTATTTCAACTTCAACCACCACATTAAGTAGTCCACTCTTGGACTTCAGCTCCTTTCTATTGAGATTAAACTGTAGTAGTCGCCACGTTTAACAGATAGATTAACGCGCGCATAAAAAGGTTTTGTATTCACTGGGAATGCTGCTGGCCATTCCTTGGATTTATCTTGAGTAGCCTTTTAAGATAAAATGTTGTAATGCTTCTCTAAGCCATATGGAACCACACTGACCAACTATCTCCACCACGTCGCCTATTGCTAAATCTGTTGCATCCGACGTTGAAATAACACCGCGTCAGTCAACGCAACAGAGTTTTCTCGCCGCAAGAAATTGATTAGCAAAGAAAGCACGTAATATCTCCGGACGTGATCCCATTGCGCGCTGAAGCGTACGCGCGTGCGCCGCGCGTGTCGCGTGCGCAAATGCAACCACTAAAAACAACAATAATTCTATTGGGTGCATAGTGGTGATACACTGTATTGTTTATGAATGTAGCGGATTTATTTGTAAAAAACTTTTTAGCTCACTGCGACTCAGTGTGTCATCGGAAATAAACAGATTTTTTTAATAATTGAAGAATAATTACTAAATAGGTGAGGATACCGTATGGTGGGTTAGTCTTGGCCAGTCTGTTTCTTCAATTCTAAGGGATCTCAGTCTCGTTTTAAGACACCTACGAGTAGAAATGGGGTGGTGCTATTCAAAGCTGTCAACAAACGACAAACGTTTTCTTTGATAACCCGTTTTCGTGGGATATGTGACAACGTTTTCTACTTATTTGTGGTCCCTGAAGATGGCTATCAATCATTTTTATTAATGACGTTTGATGAATTTAATAGGTTCATTGATGCCATCAGATAAGTATTTTCATAAGCCATACCAGGAACGAGGAACAAATTGAAATACCAGATTATCGCTGGCTTGTCGTGTAAAATGATAATTTGCAACGTCGGTACGTGCCCCTTTGCAAAGTGCTATCTCTTGCCATCAGCAGCTAATATCTACCTTTACTGGTTTTCAGTACACTTAGGTACAATGACCAGTATTATTTGATCCTTAAGGCGAGGTATGCCCTACAAGAAACCGCTGTGCAATCTCCGCTAATGATATTACATGAGATTACGATTTTGCGAACACTTACCTTACATTACATGTTGTGTTGTAATAAGAAGAGGCGATAAGCGGTGTAGTACGAGGAATCTTGCATCTAAGGCATTTACCTACACATAAGTAATAATTAAATGTCAGTGAACTTAGATTCTGAACCAATTACTAGTTTGAGCTCCTACTTAGTACATTCAAGTTCTAGTCGGAATTTACTTTGTAAGTTTTTAAGTATTGTTTTCAACTTATTTTTTTTAAATTTCAGCCATCTTCCATTACCATAAGTTCTAAGCAAAGAAATTTGTATAGTAGGTACAAAAACGGTACACGGTAGCTACCACATACACATAACGTCGTTATCACCACGTCTGACAAAATATTTCAGGGTCGTTTCAGACATGTTGTGTATTACTATAGGAACAAGTTGTCAGCCTGTCGCCCAATATTGCAATACACCAGAAACCCCCGAGTCCCATAGTCTAGAATCCTATCGCAATGCAAGGAATTTCCAATCATACTCTACCCCAACACAATCTCAGTATCGGCTGCAATCTCCGCTAATGACAAAGCATGCGCGCGCGCATATGCGCACGATTACATCCCGGCGGCAGCGGCGGCGGCGCATATGCGCGCGGGCGCATGGCGGCGACAAGCGCGCGCACGGGGTTCTTTTTGCTCCATGCGCTTCCGCTGTAATGGATGTCACGTTCGACGGGCTGTTCAAAATGTAGGGGATTTACTCTTTGCCTTGTTGGGAGGGTTAATACAAAAATAAAACCGATTAAATAATCGATAAACTCTACAAAAGCAGCAAATTTTTGCAGATTCTCGCCGATGCAATTTTATCTTCCCACGATTACGTATAAATGGAAAGATTTTTTATTTATATTAAATAGCATGTTAGGTTGTTACCAGAACACTTAGTCACAATCTCTTAAACATATAAAATTGTAATAAAATTTCCATATCCTGCGTAAGAGAGCTTTTCGTAATACCCATCACTAGCGATGCAGGCCTCTAGAACTGCATTTTTTATCTCAAAATACTAGAATAAGTTAAATATCAAAAAGAACATTAATTGCGTAGCTGATTAGTTTTATTTTTATAGCGTCTTTTGGTCTCAACAGCTAACCAGCTAGGACTTGTAACCTGTAGTTTTATGAAACGTGTCCCTGGCCGTAGTGGCCAGCCAATGAAATGGCTATTTACGACAGCAGTAAAATTATAAATGCTACTTTTACAGCTTTTAATAAACTGTCTAGAAAGCTGTGAAACTTGTGTTTAGTAGCAATGACTACTCCTAGGTAAGCTTTCGAGAAGCCTCACTTACACATGGAAGGTTGTGGAAGCATTAGAAGGGAACTCATTCATATCAATGGGATGACCACCATGACCATGAATGAACTTATGATGCTCATAAATATTAGAGTATTGACCGAATACCTACTAGATACTACTAGCTCTCTGACGAGGTTGTGTAAAGACCACCATCAAAGTTACCAATCATAGAATACCCATACGCAAAATATGCTTTGATGACGATACAATTTTTTTATTTTATTTACCAGAATGTTTGTATCTTTTCAGGAGGAGCTGGAAACCCTCAAATCGAAGCTGGAGAAGGTGGAGAACGAGCGCACATACTACAAGAACGAAAACGACAAACTCGAGAACAAGGTAAGAACATTTCACAAGATACTCTTATCAACCACTCGGAACTGTACACTAAGGATCAAAAATATTCTCAGGTAATCAGGCAAGTAAAAAAACACTTTTCATGCGATCCTCGCTGATATTTCTTCAACTAATCTATCTTTTGAAGAAGAATAAGAAACAAGTAGATGAGAATTGTGTATCATAACTAAGAATATACAAATATTGAGATAAACGCTTCTTACAAAAAACTAAAACAAATTAAAAACTCGATCTTGACTTCTAAACAAAACGAAAACGGAATCCTCCCATTGACAGAAGCAAGTTTTTGCTGAAACTGGTTTGATTTCAATATGACAATGAAGGCAGTTGGTGGTAATTACAGCGCTCCCACAGGGGAGCCGCATCCGGCCGGTGATCTGATGCTGACGTAGCGCCTGATATAGTCAGCTGATCAAAGTGCTAGCCCGTGAGTCTATTGGCCTGATGCTGTCAGCTGATTAGAGTATTAGCCCGTGAATCTATTAAAACTAACGATCAACATATCGCGCCCATTCAGCCCCGAATCAGCTGATAGCACATGCTGAGCCACACAATGGCAAAATGCAATCTATAGATTATTTGTATTAGAAATATTCTTGAAGAATACTGAAGCGCCATCGCTAATAAGGAGAAAATAGTATACCAGATGCCCGACAAGCACCTTTCTGTAAACCAAAAATGATAGAGGCCTTGAAAAAAGGGCTTGTAAATCATAGTGGAACTGACAAGCGATGTTGTTCTTTAATAGAATAGAATCTGTGGTCACTTGCACTGTCTGCAAGCGAGTTTCCTACTCAGGTCAGACAAGCCAGACAACCGAATCAGTCTGTGAGTCCCCAAAGAGTAAAACCTGAGCCAAGTTTAGTTTTTGCGATGACAACTAACGCTGTAATTATTCTGGTTACGGACCCTTGAACTTGAAACTTAACGTATACGTTTTATAATGATAGCTTTCTTTAAATATTTATTCAAATATTTTAAACTAAGAAATCGAATGACTGCGACCGGAACTCCAGATTATGAAATACCGTACCACTGCTCTACCACTTGAACTACAGGAACCTTAACTGATACCACCAAATTTTCCACCTCCAAATATTATTATAGTGTCGACGAACGACCTGATGAACCGTGGTATCACCCCGATTAAGTTCCAATTAAGCTTAAGACCTATTCCGAATTGTGCATTGATAAAAAAAAATTTAGAAGGAAATTATTCTTGCCAAATAATCTTCAAGGCAAAAAAAGAAGTTCTAAAATAGAACAAACTTGAATTAAAAACGGGTTTAATGGCAACATTAAATCGTTATCAGACCTTATTACCCTCGAGACAATAGCGATCTTGGCAACTTATCTAAACCCATTCGAGCTGAACGCCATACAACGCTCGAGGCGCACGGCAGTGTTTGGGCCAAGTATAAAATGTGCCATGATAACGTTTGGTATTTTAAAAGTTCTGCCTGAAAAACTTTTATGGTCTTTATAAGTGAAACTCTTGTTCTTCTCTTCATCTTTCTCATTAACCTTCTATTTTTTTGATGCAAATGCCTTTTAGCATTAAATCGATATTCTTTACAGACTTGGCGACTGTTTTACACCCAATGCCCCTGTCAGTATACCACCTACAATACGTGAAACAGCGGAGCAGAACCGAACCCGATATCCTTGACAATTACTAGTTTCCATTACTATGTCACTTGTCAGTAACTCCCCAGTGTAAGTCAGTGATAGTAGTCCTTACATTTTACTTATATAGATTCATCAGCAGAAGTTAAAGTTATTTAATTGTATATAAACAACAGTTATTTAAATCTGAAAAGTGAAAAACTTTGTAAACTTTTTAAGTTTGTAAATGTGAATAGCATTTTTTTTCAAAATCAAGTACAGTGTTAGACACGCAAATTATTAGTGTAAAAAACCGAAGTAAACTAAATAAACTAGCGTGAGGAGCGTGTGAACTTGACTTGGTAATTCTGTTATGAATTAAAATATGCATGTAAGTTTTAATATGGTATTCTCGTTTTCATAACTAGTTGTTCTATTCATTGAGCGATCAACTACACCGCTACTGTTGTAAATATTGCCAGTCCATAAGTAAACAAGTGCCGCTTGGTGCTAAAGTTAATAATACTTTTATTGTTTTTGTTTGTATGTAAACAACTGTACCATTAAAACAGCTGCAACATCCCCGAGTAAATTACATATGACACGCCTAATCCCTTGCGGGGCAGACAGAGTATAGTCGTCCGTAAAAAAACTGAGGCGCGTCTAAATATTGAGCGCCATTTCAGATATTTCGTGAATCATTGTAGTGACCAGTTGTCAGCCTTATGTATAAAAATGTAATACTTACACATGAAACCCTAGGTATTATACCCATGTTTAGAAATTACCACGGGAAAATACCTTATCCCGCGGGAAAACTCTTAGCACTGTGTGCAGTGCGGGGCGGGCCGCTATTTGGTAGTATTTCATTGTTTTCCAGAATTAACTAACTGGCGGCCTGGTTTCACTAAACCCAGCTGATTTATTTGGTCTCTTAACAGAAATACAGTCGGGCGGTCTTTGTTTAGTTAATGAATATTTTTTTTTTTGTTCTTGTTGGTAGCTGGGCGTGTAGGTATGTTGATGAAATATTTTGATTATCTTTAAATATTGCTACGATTATTGTTTTCCGTAAATCATTTAGGTAGAGTAAGTGACAAAAAATTACGAGCTTAATATATAAAACAAGTGCCTTGTAATTTTCAGTTGTTTTGAAGGTGTTGTAAATTTATTTCCACCTTTTGTTTTATCAATTTAAGAGATCAACCATCAACCTATACTTACTGGTAATTTTTACTATTTTAATAGCTGTTTGAAAAACTAGTAAAAGTGCTTATTTGATCCCTTATTTTTAATAAGTGTTTAGCTCGAGGTCTTGTTATGTATAAAACGTCAATTTACTACAAATGATGATGACATTAATAGTACGTAAAAATACTGTTTAAGAAGATTTTAAATGATTGCCAACAGATTGAATCGGTTGCAATCTTAAAATAAATGACATTATCATGTTGAAAGCTCACGTCTGCAGAAGCATTTTTATACTGCATTAAATGTAGTATTTACATCTTAAAACAGATGTTCGGTATATTGCTGTCCGATTTGACTTTTGGTAAAATCTTAAAATCGGTCATAAATGTTCAGTTGAGAATATTCAGCTGTTGAGTTTACATGAAAATTAAAAAAAATCGAATCGATACATTACGAATTATAAAAAAATGTGACCGAAGGAACACATTTATGTACTTTACCATAATTATATAAAGCATCACATTTAAATTATTAACTTCACCATGTTTTATTTGGTAGCGTCGAGATCCATTCGAAGATCGATGTTGTGTCCATTTTATGTATGTTTTGTCCTGTAACATCATCTTGCTAATTATTTGATTAACGCCATGTTATATTCGCAGTACTTTTGGCGCCAATTTTCTGGCGCTACCACATTTGTTTCTCAATCGATCGTAGTCTAGTCATGTCACCGACTACCGACTACCGACTAATGCCCGCTGAAAAGTCAGCGCGGCTGTTACGAATATCAGTTACATACTGCATAAACTGTTATTGACATGTTACCAGGAAACGTTTTATGAAATGGTGACTACAGACTGCTTCACTTTTAATAAGGTCGCACATTTATCGAAGTTCACTCAATATCGTTAAACTTTTAACTTTAAAATTATACGTTAAAGATATGCTTGAAAGTTTAAAGCCCGGTTGCTGTCTGATTACTTAGATGGCGGTCGTTACACAACCATGTCTGAGATCTGCTTACTATAAGCGGTTGAAAAACTTTGACACCAAGGTTCATTGGGTCGTCGTATTAGAATTAAACAGACCAAGAGGTACTACTTAACCTTACCGGTTTACCATTTGTGGATAATCTCGCTCTTTTCAACTTTATCTAGATTTAAGATCTGGCCTACACAGCAAACTGTAATAAAGAATTATAAACCTGTAGCAGTCACCCATCGATGTTTTATTAGCCATGGCTAATGTCTGTCAGCTTTCCTCGCTGGCAACAATAAACACACATGCCTGCTGGACCGTCCTGCCACTCAGAAAACTGTTATTGACAGGTGCATTGTATTTTCTGCGAAAACGCATAATATGCATGCATTTTGTTCAATAAGAGAAACTGTTTTGCGTTTCACTGCTGCAGCGATGCAAATTGTATGCAATGGCATATTTTAAACTGTAAGTGGCATGATTGTTTTCATTTCATTATTTTCCATATCTTTACATGCGAAGGAGTTTCTTTTTGCTCTGTCTTCTCCGGAGGTGACTTGAGGCGCGATCCTTGATAAAGTGAACTCACCCAATCTTGAAACTCAAAAACAATAATATCTGCTTATTTTTATGCTGTATTTTTAGATTTTTAGTTATTTTTGTATGTTTTGACTTCTGAGCGATAAAGTGTTACTGTCTGTCTATATGTCTGTAGGCCTAAAGGCCTGATCCTACTGACATTTTATGAAATTAAATAGGTAGAATCACTTTTATTTATGAACCTTGTCATGCTGTCCAATCTTTATCAATTTCTCCACATCTAGGAAACGAAACCTGATTTCTATAAACATCATTTGCTGTGCTAATTAATTAACAGTTTTCACAGAAACTGTAAGGAAATCTGAAATGACCTAAAAGCGAGGCATTAAATATCGCCTGGATATGATATTTCAGTATTTTCAGGCCAAGTCATGAAAACAAGTCCGCTCTAGGTTTCCTAGAACATGGAACTTTGATGTTTCCAGCTGAAATAAACATTCTTGACGTCATAATTCTTGTTTATACATTACAGATATTGTATATACTTGCTATAATATTTCAATTTTCTCACAACTAATGCTCGTCCGGCGGTTTCATCTGCTGCTAGTTGAAATCGGTTAGCTTTCCTGTGGTAAAAGGACGTTTCTATTTCTATGTTTATTTTTCTCAGTCAAAAGTATCCGGCTTACTAAGGACTAATGTAGCTCTCTAACCCTCTTGAACTACTTACTATAGTTAGAGAAATTATCGATAATTTAAAACAGGGAATTCACGTTGTTTAACTTTAGGTACACCAACTAGTATAACTTTTCTATTTTGGCTTGTATTGTCAGTATCTACTTACTCTGTTTTGCCAAATGGTCGACATCACCGTTCTCTGGTTACAGTTAGCGCAACTCATTACCAAGATCGTCTTTTTCTGAACATATTTGCTCATTTTCGCTATCTATGACGTTTCCAACATCTATTTATGCAGTTTTTGCCCGAAAGTTTTGGTGCAGTGCACTATTTTCAAAGACGAATCAAGAACATAAACAGACACCTTTAAAGTTATCGTAATTGTTCTCTCTCTCTGTGGGACACCAAGTCGTTCAATTGTTAGAAACTGCTGTTCGTAGATGTCCCGAATTTTGTGCTGTGTGGTTTAGATTTCTCTCTCCTTGTCAAATTGTCGCAGAACGGTGTTTCGCGGGCGTCCTTCACGCCGCCCGCCCCTCTGGGTCGCTTCGGAATCAATGACATGGTTGTTCAGCTTAAAACAATTAACATTGATTGTGTACCGGCCAATAGCTTTGCGTAAATCAATGTTACGGCTACACAATGACTAAGTTGATTGATTGTGCGGACAATCTACTCTTGAGGTGATTCCTCGCAGATTTATGATCATTGTGTAATGTTCTAATTAAATCGGGTTAGTTAGAGAATATTTTAGGAATACATCTTATAAGAAAGTTAACCATTTAAAAAATAATTGTTATATCCTCTTAACTAAGTGCATATAACCTGAATCTCTTTAAGTCTAGAGTGAATAGGCATCTTCTGGGGAAGCTCGCTCCACCGTAGATCCCATCTCTGCTTTAGGGTAAGATTGGGGTCAAGAGTAAGCCCATCGTAGATTAAAAAAAAATAACTGAACTAATGGGTAATACTTAAAAAAAAAGAGTAATGATCTTTACATTCCAATTGTTAAGTTCCTAATGTGTGGTGTCTGCTAGAAGTAATAGGTATTGTTCCTGGATGTTTTACAATTCAGTATTCTAACATTTATTACTTTCATCGTACGCAATCCGAAAATCATGCGCAAAATCCTTAAATCTCTTTACTTCTGGCTGTTTCATGAGGTGGGTTATTATGAAGATAACTTATACTACTGACTCGCAATGTAGGTATCATTGTACTCCCAAAGATCTGATATCGAATACCAAACGTCCTTGAGTGAAGCGTATATTTTCGCCCGTGATTACGGCGTTTGCATCACCATCGTCCACGGTTTCCGCTCGGCTGCGTCTGCGCAGATCTGTCTGACGGTGGAACGTCTGAACCATTGACACGCTTATCGCTCGCCCTCGATCCACAGATGCGTTTTGTTTATGATATTACATCAGAGAGTAGCCCTGTCTTCGAAAAGTGTTGGGCAGGTTATACAGGATGTAAAAAAATAAACTGCGAATATTTGAGGAGGCATCGTTCCTTGAAGCTGAACAACTTTCTTCAAGGAACTTATGAAAGAAAGAAAGGACCTCTTTTGCAAATTGACTCTGTTGGCTGGTATTTTTTTTTATATATTTTGACCTATGTTCCTTGATGAAAGTTGTTTAAATTCATTTTTACTGAGCTGGTTCACCCCTTAAAATATTTGCAGTTGATTTTTATACATACTACTCGAATATTTGACACCTATACGTGTAACGCGATATAAAAAACAGGGTATAAGTTCTTAGAGCATGCTGCTCGATGCACTCTCTAAATAATCGTGAAAATCATTACAATTTATGTCTGTATTCGTAACGACTTTATAGTAGCCCGTTTTTCCAGCTGGCTTTTATGATATTACCTACTTAATCCATATTTGCTTTCTTTTACTTTTCTTTGATGACGAGTGATGGATGCTGGTCATAAATATTATGGTTAAAGATTTAGAAAATGCGCGTATGAGCTTTGAGAACAGTTTAAATTTTGCAGCTGTTCCCAGTTCATATTTTAACTGCATTATTAATTTTAACAAATTCATCGAAAAAATAATATCTTGAAGTTATTACTCTGAATATCAAATCATATTAAGAAAAACAACCTGCAGTAAGAAATCAACAATTTAATTTCAACCTTGCTGAAAACAATGATTGATTAAACTTGTAACTGAACGTTCGCGAAATGGTTCAACAAAAGACGTAAACTGTCATTGTCTGGCTCGCGACGAAGGTTCAGTGCGTGTCAGTCTGTGCACTTCGACATCTACGTAAACCAAAATAGTCCCCGGCGACCGAGTTAGCGGAGTCGGCAGTGCGCGCGCGCAGCTCCGACGGGCCGGTGCTATTTCCGTGCGAGACACCAGTCCTGCGACCGGCGCGATGGTACTCGACTCGCAACCAGAGTTCCGCTGCAGGAGACGCGCGTGAACCTCAACATGCCGCACACCACCGCCCTCCAACTCCAGATCCCAGAGAGTGGCGAGAATGGGAACGGAGTGCACTCCCCCAGCAGCTTGTCGCCAAATTCCAATGGGCCCTTCTCTCCACCCATACTGGATGCGACCCCTAAGAGGCCGCCGAAACCACCGCCCACTCGGCCCATACTGCCGATGAAGAAATCCAAGACCTTACCTATCAATTTCGATGAGAAAGTTCCGCCTAAAACTCCAACAACTCTCATCAATGGCAAGAAACTCTTCGTTCCAAAACAGTTAAATGAATTACACACAATACAGAACGTGCCTGAGAATGGGAACGGGAAATGTATTGTCACGAGGACTCCAAGTCCAGTACGGTACAAAAGAAGCATGTCATCCGCTTCAGTTGAAACAGGGTCTATTGCAGAACTAGCCAGAAGGCATGAACCAAAACCCAACATACTGATATCGCGATCTCCAAGTCCTTCATCATACTGCAGCATCCGAAGTTCTGGCAGCCCAGGAAGTCAATACAGCACATGCAGCAGCAATGGAACTTTCGTTCCTCTCTCTCGGTCCTCAAGCATGAACTCCTCGCGTTACAACAACAGAACTCCGACTCCAAGAAGAATGTATCCTCAGTCTTGTGATAATTCTGAAGCAATGGACTTGAGAGAACTTAGATCAAAAGAACAAGCCCCTGTGGTTTTTGACGCAAACTTGCAGTTCGTCCTTGGTATGAATAGACAACCGGTCAAACAAAGATTCAAGCCAATCGCTGCACATATGGAAGAAGGAACATCATCGAACTATTTGACCAATAAGATAGACAACTTCCTAAGAAGAACCGATCATGTCATGGATGAGTGGAAGCGGTTGGGGCACACTGATGACTCTTATATGTCTGATGGGAGAAGGAGGGTTGGAAGATCGAAGTCCGCTACCAACATCATGATCAAAGGCTTCACAATGTTCAGTAGGACCAACAGCAGAGCCAGCAGTATGTGCAGATCCTCGCGAGGGATCTCTGAAGACAGGACGACAGTTTCCGAGATGGATGAGGTGAATGAGGTTGGTGTTAATTCGGTGATCGCGTGTGCCTGGTCTTGTTGTGTTGGACGCAGCTGTTCGCGTTGTGTAACGCACTCACACTGACCTTTCTCGCTTTCTTTAATTGAATTTCGATGGTCGTTCGCCAAAAGTTTAGTTACTACTGATTTGTAGCATGATGCCCTCAAATACTACTCACTATGTTTAAATGCAATTTCAATAATTTAATAGTTTATTCTCTAAAGCGACGGAAACGACAAAGATTTAACATTGTCATTATGTTTGTAGCGTCCAAATTCTGCGTTATATCCAAAGATAAAAATGCAGTAAAAATAAAATTCCTTAATTACGTCAGTCTCAAACCATTTCAACCAGCATTTACACAATATTATGAGAAGACTGCAGCTTATTCCTGAAATAACAATACATTTTATCGTTTATCCAATGTTTTGAATTCCCATATGATTGTATGAATCATGCGCATTCGCTTCCACTACAGTTGAAATCGTTTCTCGTGCGATTATTTTGTAACCAGTATAATAAATCACGTTCATCTCAAGTGTTTAAACATTGCTGCGCGGTGGCGCTTGGCTCCACTGTTTAACCAGAGCTACAGAAGACGGAATAGATTAGTGGACATGTCACTAAGGAGAAAAAGATTTCTTCTGACAGACAGGAAAAAAGCTGCAGGGAAATGACGAACGTGACTGAAAAACTTAACGCATGTTTAATTTTAAAACTCTTTTTTTTTTGTTGATGCAGATACCAAATTATGCTTTAGCCAAAATAAAGTAATCTCTATTTATCATAAAATTATTTTTTCTAAGTTTATGTCAAAAGTTTATTATATCATACAATCGTTATTAGAAATATATATATAATATAGTTGGTATTTCTATCAAACGTTATACATATCGTTTTTATATCTTTTATTACTTACGCCAAGCATGACAGCTAATAATGTGTTTTCTCTCTTTTGAGCAGCAATTTATTGTAACAGTGACTGATGATATGGCTAGTCCACACTCCACACTACAGCTGTTCAAGTGACATTTCTATGACGATCGCTTCTGTGCTCACTTGGCGAGTTTTCTTTCTCTTGCCAATTTTTTCATTGTTGACTTCAGTTTTCAAATTTACAAATCCGTGAAATTCCTGGCTGTCCGTCATTAGAGCGTTTCGACGTTGTCTTTTCGTCAACGGAAGCGGTTTTTTTAATAACTGCTGTTGGAAGTGTTACGCATATTATGTAAGTAGTAACACCTCTACATTTTTAGTATGTTTTTCGGTGCCCGTGATTTTTTGTTAGTAAACATTACCTAGTTACCTACGAGTGAAACTACTTGCGGATGTTGTTTTAATGAAAAACACTATAAACCTTGGCTTTCTGATATAGTATTTTGAAATGCTGAAATCATATACATGTTCTACTAAAAAGTTTACTTAATCACAACGTTTTCAAACATAACGGAAAGTAACAAACTATGTAGGTAGCGCGATATTTTTTTGTACACAAATGTAAATGTAATTTTTGCACTAAACTAGAATAGATTTTGAAAAATTTATCTTCGATAAAAAACATGTTTTTCAATTAGAATCCATGAATTTCTTCGATAAATAACTACAGATTTGTATCAGTCAGTACAGTACAGTAGTCGTAATAAAGAGACTGCTGTGCGATCAGTTTTGGCAGGCGTGCGCGGGCGGCGTCGGCAACGCATCACATTGCAGTAAGTCTGTCTTACACGCACACCGAGATAATTGACGCGCCAATGTTGAACTCCTGCCATCCTGCAAAAAGATAATAAGATCGATTCTTAGTAATCCCACGAGTAGTAAGAACTCTTACACCACGGTTTATCGGATCGTTGGAACACTCGGTGTCCCGCACGAAATAGGGAAGAAGAAGATGTACCTGGTAAAATTCGGTGAAGCGAATCAGTTTTGAATAGCTGTTTTTACATGAATAAGCTAAACATCACCGTCTAGAATCGATGAACATAGTAAGAGATACTTGTGTTATGGCAAATTTAAGCAAAGAAGACTTAATTCAAGTATGTAGTTACTCATAAGTAGAACCACAAATGGGCCTGCCAAATTTTGCAAAGCTATTAGTAACCCGTCGTTACAAACCGCCTGTTTGTAAAAAACAGTAACTGTTTCTGATTCTGGAGTGTTTTGACGTGGTCTCGCCAAGGTTGTGCACATTTAAACGGCTCTCGATAAATCGGCTTTATGACGTACTTTATAGTCAAAGGAACATTGAAGTACTAACTCTGTAAATTAACATGCAAACGAACAAAATTGAATAAAATTAGGATTTGCAACATAGGTCTCTTCATTGTGTAGAAAAATTAAAACTGTAAATTCTTTGTCTCTTTTGTCTCTATCTCTTATTTCTGTATGCTTTGTGTATTTACCAATATCTACAACAATCTTTGAAATGTATTAAGCAGCAAGAAAAGGCATGCAAATGATTTAGAAAATTTAAATTGTTCTTAACATGGCAGAATTGCAGCATTTTATATTTAACTCTTTCGCCTGGTGGTTTCCGTTCTCTGTATGAGATCTAACCGTATGACTCTTCTGTTGTCAACAGCTATCAGAAGTGGGCGGTGAGCTTGCGGAGGAGCGAGCGTCATGCGCGCTGGCCACCGAGCGAGCTGATGCCGAGGCGGCGGAGCGGCTGCGCGTGGAGCGAGACAACCGGGACCTGCTGGCCAACAACCAACGGCTGCAGCAGGTACTACTGCCCGCTATCTAGACAGCTTGCAGCGTCATGCGCGCTGGCCACCGAGCGAGCTGATGCTGGGGCGGCGGAGCGGCTGCGCGTGGAGCGAGACAACCGGGACCTGCTGGCCAACAACCAGCGGCTGCAGCAGGTACTACTGCCCGCTATCTAGACAGCTTGCAGCGTCATGCGCGCTGGCCACCGAGCGAGCTGATGCCGAGGCGGCGGAGCGGCTGCGCGCGGAGCGAGACAACCGGGACCTGCTGGCCAACAACCAGCGGCTGCAGCAGGTACTACTGCCCGCTATCTAGACAGCTTGCAGCGTCATGCGCGCTGGCCACCGAGCGAGCTGATGCTGAGGCGGCGGAGCGGCTGCGCGTGGAGCGAGACAACCGCGACCTGCTGGCCAACAACCAGCGGCTGCAGCAGGTACCACTGCCCGCTATCTAGACAGCTTGCAGCGTCATGCGCTTGCCACTGAGCGAGCTGATGCTGAGGCGGCGGAGCGGCTGCGCGTGGAGCGAGACAACCTAGACCTGCTGGCCAACAACCAGCGGCTGCAGCAGGTACTACTGCCCGCTATCTAGACAGCTTGCAGCGAGCGTCATGCGCAAGCCACTGAGCGAGCTGATGCTGAGGCGGCGGAGCGGCTGCGCGTGGAGCGAGACAACCGGGACCTGCTGGCCAACAACCAGCGGCTGCAGCAGGTATGCTGATTGATCGATGGCGTATTAAGGGCCGATCATCATTATCATAAAGAGCGTCGCTCTTGTTGATGGATTGTAATATCCAGAGCTCTTTACGAGCTCTTTTCTTGACTTCCTTATACGTCATGTCCTCCAAGGTATTTTTTGTCCTAAGGTTAAAATAAGTGATGGCTGGTTCCCGACATGTCAACACAATACCTACATATTGCGAGCGAAGCAAGCTCGTTGCGTTTTCTATAAGATTATGTTTAGACAAGTTGTTTTAAGTCTCATTATTTTCCAGGCCTCAGAGCGTCTGGAGCTCGAGCTGCTACACTGGCGCTCCGCGGAGTCCGGCCGGGGGGACCCCTCGGACTCCGAGGGGTCGGAGTCTGATGCCGCAGGGTCCGCAGACAAGTACAAGCGGCGCTATGAGCAGGCGCACCGTGAGCTGCAGCTGCTGCGCGCGCAGCTGCGCCGGCAGCACGAGGACGACCTCGAGCAACTCGTCATGGTCAAGAAGCAGCTCGAGAAGAAGGTATGTACCGTTCATTGTGTCGGCAGGGTCAAACCAAAATCACGCTTATTGGGGATGGAAATACTTGTGTACTATCAGGAACAGGAACACATTAATCTACCTGGGACGGATCAACTTAAACTTGTTTTTCATACAGTTTATAAGAAACCAGTGCAGGTTTTCTTATAAACGGTATGAAAAACAAGTCCCTTAAAGGAAAAGTTGATGCTGCCAGCACACTATACTTCGACAGCCAGGGCACCAAACCAAGCCAAACCTGAAGGTAGGGCTAGTGTCGGATGGATAAAACTGACGATCTGAACATTGTCCTAAGAACAAAAGTACTATTGTTGAAATGACCCAGTATTGCCGAACGCGATAGTCTGAAAAAAATCATCACGATTGAATCAACGATTTCAGTATTTCAGGTCGCTAAACGTGATTGACACTTAATTGTTTAAAAACTTACGACGGCAGCACTATAAAACTTTGATCTTTAATCAGCAGTTAGATTACCTAGACATTTGGTCAAACATGCCATGTGTTTTGTTGTTCAAGCTGTTTGTTCCCTCGTTATACAACTCTCCATAGCTTGCGTTGGCACTTGGGCACTTCCGCCGGTTCGTAAATAGCTGGAATACATCGCGCGACTAATCTTAGCGGCCGCTAAATGTCTCTGCCATTTACGTTATTGGAAGACCATTGATTTATGTATTGGTGGGGATGTTGATGGATTTCATTAACTAAATACCTAGTGGATGGACGCATTTTGTGCCCAAGGTATCGCAACAAGTAGGAAATAAGCTAAAATGTTAAAAGTACGGAAAGATTTTCAAATGGATACAAGCTCTCCAAAAAGTTAAATAACTTCCCTTTAGAACAGTGTAAGATTGATATCTAGGAACGATCTGAAGCATTTCGATCGGATTTTTGTGCGAGATTCTAAACCTTTTGTCGTATCTCGTCCAACAATTTGTTGTCTTGGCAACATTTTTTCAGTTTCGTGGACTGCTTCAAGCTTTGTAAGTAGGTTGTACACAAGTATATATTTATCATAAAAATTTTTTTTTTTTTACGTAGCCTGTTCGATGTCCCACTGCAGGGCAAAGGCCTCCCCTCTTTCGCGCCACCCGTCTCGGTCTTGGGCCTCTAAATGCCAGTTCTGGAGAAAGAACTTTTTTATTTTATGTTTTACTTGCGACTAACCTTGTTCTAGTGACGCTTAAGAATCTTCAGCAAACCGGTGTTGTACATTGAAATATGATTTTAAGTTACTTGTTTTTAAAGTAGTTCATGAAAAAATCAACATCTATTGACATTTTCACAAGTCCCAGCGCCATAGATAAAATTCTATGTTCCGTATCTGGGTCACACCAACAATTTTATCTCGACGCGAGGTACCTCTATCTCCGAGATCAGCATTCGTGCTACTGATAAAAAACATAGTTTGCTTGTATTTTGTCACTCGGCGAGATATTAATAAAGGTGACACTTTTATATTAGTGTAATATATGAAAAAGTAAAGAAAAGAAAGCTGTGTAGTGGTAGTAAATGATGGAAGGAGAATTGGAGTGGATCAGTGAAAGGATTGTTACAGATGCTGTAAGTAGCTGATATTATTTTTATACTTACTAATATTATAAATCTGAGAATTTGTGTATGTGTGGATGTTTTTTACCTCTTAACGCTCAAACGGCTCGACGGATTTAGATTAAATTTGGTACACAGATAGAGGATAACCTGAAATAACGGTTAGGCTAGTTTTACCGTTGTAAAACATGCTTCTCTGACGACAAAACTAAAAACAGCTGTGAGTGAAAACGCGGGGCAGTAATCTAGTAACTGATAATCCTTAGATCTACTGATAAAGACTGTGTATTACCGCAGTCCCGAATCGTTCATTGAGTAAGATCCACGTTACTTGAAGCCGTAACAGTCCACTGCTGGACATAAGCCCACCGTTATTGCATTACTTTGTGAAAGTATTGTTTGTGATGGATGAAGACGATTGGTTTGGTATAGTCGGGGTTCAAATTCCGGATCCTTCTTGTCGAGTGGGACTCGAACGACCTTCTGAAACGGATTCGAATGTAAGTACATAGAAATGTGGTCAAAGGATATCGTTCGCCATTTCTTACAGCAAATAATAAATAATAAATAAATATCCTGGACAATTCACACAGCGCCATCTAGCCCCAAAATAAGCAAAGCTTGTACTATGGGAACTAAATAGCTGATACTAATACATATATACTTTTTTTTTGTAAATAAATACATATTACACATAGAAAACACCCAGACTCAACACAAATATTTGAAAATTGACTTAACAAATATTTGTGTCCGGTGGGGATCGAACCCACGACCCTCGGCGTAGAAGGCAGGCATACTATCCACTACGCCTTCGGGACAGTCCAAAAGATTTTAAAGTCTAGCAGATTTTGATTTAATTGTAATCATAAAAAAAAACTTAGTAAGGCATACGAATACCTAAAATTTTAAAAATATCATAACTGATAGGGAAGCCTCCTAATATCAAAAAGTTAATATTTTAATGATTTAATAATATTTTGTGTGTTGTCTTTTTCTGCTAATATAAATCTTACACAAGAAATAATATCTATTGCCAAGTTCCATTATTATCCAAGAATGTGTTGAAAATAAACCTGACCTTGCATAACGAATCAACAAACCAAAACAACTGAATCATTTAGATATGTCGCTCGACCAATTAAATGTTAACTGCTCACATATTTTTATTATGCTTAGTATTCTTTGGAGAATTAATCAAACAGCCAGAAATTGTCCTATGCTGCCTAAAAATCAAAACTTCATCAAAATGAATCTATTTATTTGTTTTTGCCATACAAACTTGCGGAAACAATCCTAACACGAATATATCTATGAATACATCAAAAAGATTAAAAGTTCGATGCCCCATCCAAAATAGTACCTACTTAAATAATTAAAACTAGATATAAATTAAAAACCATGTTTGTTTGTTTGTTTTTTTTTTTATTACGTAGGTATATCGCGCCGAATCAGGCCTACACAAAACACACAGTGTTCTATTCTCCACTCTATTCTCTTTACTTCAGTATATTTTGCATTTAGTATTATATTAGTATATACCTAGTACTAAATTGGGCATTTTCTACCACGTGAAAGCACATTATTCTTTTAGGAAAAGAAAATCGATATTCCATGCATGAAACCGCAGGGCAAAACGCTAGTGAATATATGAAGCAATAAATTAAAAATGTACAGACTACTAGCAACTAGAAGTGTCATTGCTGTGGTGTTTGACAGTTAGTTTGGCGCGCGTCCAAATAGCGCGTATCTGTACGATATCGGGTGGTATTGGGTACTGTGATCAGATGTAGGGTCACACATTTTTAATGCTTTGTTTTGGACTTGAATAAAAGAGTTAATAAATGTAGACAAAACTTTTAAATGCATAAGATAGGAGGTAAAGAAGGAACAATTTGTAGTTAATGTAAAATAAGAATAAATGTATAAATGTACTTTGTGAAGAAATGTAGTTACTATTAGTAGTAATGTTGAAATTTTTCGACGTATCGCTGTGCCTCCGATTAATCATAAAAACAATTAAGTGATTGATTGCTATAAATGTTACGACAATGAAAACTGTCAAGAATGGGAACACTCTGTGTTAACTTGTACTCTCGAACGGGAACTTTTCAGTTTTTTTAATAATTACAATTTTTAACCGGAGTGACACCCCTGACTGGTTAGTGGTTACTAACCCATTTCCACTTGAAAGCCCAATCTTAATCTACGAATAAAATAAATTATTTTAGCGCGAGATCGACTAGGTTCAGTCTAGCTAGATCTTATACACGAAACACACGTATTTATTTTAAATTAAAATCTTTTTGTCTTGTTTGTTAACCCAAACATTTATTTTGCGTACCTAGAGATTTCCTTTCAGTTCGCAAAAAAAATGTAATCCCAGAATGTAGTTGTACACTAAAGTAGAGAGTGTTATTAATTTTTGTTTAAAATGAGTGAGAAAATTGCTTCGTGGCTACTCCAGTACCTATTTCAATTAATGTAAGTTGTCATGTCATATAATTTGAATATATTAACTTCATTAAGACTTGATCAAGTTAATTTATCTTTTAAACAACCAAATAACTACCAGAGAGTTACCTAGATGATAAATTTTAACACGTGTTTAGGATTCGCTCGCCAGAACTTTTTGAGAGTAGGTATTCCAGTGTAAATTATTTGATTAGATGTGAATTACTAACTGCAATATAACTGGGCTATGAAATAGTAAATATAAAATAATTTAATTAATGAAGATTGGTATTAGCTAAATATTTTTAATTATGGTAGCGATCTCTGAAGAAACTGTGATGTCAAAGTTGTGTATTATTATTGAAATTACAATTAAATATACGCTTTGAAGTTATGTTTTAGCTATCCGTTGTATTTTTCATAACATAAAAAATAGCAAGGAAGCTACAGCCACTATCTAAATAAATTCTTTATAGTTATTCAATCGTCAAGAACTTTTGGCAACTAAAAACAGTCAAACATATAACATGTAACTAAAGTCACAGAGTCAAGGTAACTTCAATATGTGAATTGATCTTGTACGAGGGGAGGTCAAAAAGTTCGCGGAATGGAGGGGTTGGCGGGGGTAGGGATGCTTGTCCAGGTACTCGCTAATTGAGTAACTCATTATTACTATAAATACCAAGTTTTAGCCTAATTGGGTCACTAGTCTTTGAGTTATCAACGATTAAACAAGTGAATCGGGAAGAAAGTTGGCAGTATGGAAAAAATTGAACATCGCGCCGTCATAAAGTTCCTCACCAAACAGGGAAAAACGCCGCAAACTGTTTTTCAAGATATGTTATCTGTTTACGGGGACTCTGCTCCTGGAAAAACTATGATTTACAAGTGGCATAATCTTTTCAAGCAAGGAAGGGAGTCAATTGAAGACGATCCCCGTTCTGGGCGGCCGATCGAGGCCACCACGCCGGAAATCATCGATAAAGTTGAGAAACTTGTATTGGAGGATGGCCGTTTGAAGAAGAAACAGCTTGCAGCATTAGTTGGTGTATCAGAAACTACCATTTTGAATATCCTTCATCAACATCTTGGTATGAGTAAAGTCTGCGCAAGATGGGTCCCGAGAATGCTCACGCCGTTTCAAAAGCGAGAGCGCGTCGACTGTTGCCGCGAGTTTTTGGACCGCTGTGGAGATCAAAAGGAAGAAATTATGTCCCGTATTGTGACTGGGGATGAAACTTGGGTTCATCATTATGAACCTGAGTCAAAGCAAGAGTCAATGCAATGGCAGAAAAAGGGCACTCCCCCTCCTAAGAAGTTTAAGGTGTCTCAATCGGCCGGAAAGATCATGGCGACAATATTTTGGGATTCTGAAGGCATTCTTCTGGTGGATTATAAAGATCGTGGCCTTTCCATAACGGGAGAGTACTACGCTTCCTTGTTAGATCGATTGAAGGAAGCGATTAAAGAAAAAAGGAGAGGAAAACTGACCAAAGGAGTGCTGCTTTTGCATGACAACGCGCCCGTGCACACCAGTCGTGTTGCGACCGCTGCCATTCACCGATGTGGTTTTGAACTACTGCGCCATCCACCCTACAGTCCAGACCTGGCCCCCAGCGACTATTATTTATTTCCAAAGATGAAAAAAGAGCTGCGTGGAAGAAAATTTAACGACGATGATGAGGTTAAGTCAGCGATTTCGGCTTATTTTGACGCACAAGATAAACAATTTTTTTTAGACGGTATTAATAAGTTATTTGATAGATCCCATAAATCTATTCGAGTTAAGGGAGAATATATTGAAAAGGAAAAATAATTTCATGTTTAATTTCACCCTTCTTCCTTGTCATTCCGCGAACTTTTTGACCTCCCCTCGTAACAACACTGATTCACTCACCTTTATGATATTGGCTACATTCGGGATATATCTAATTACATTTTTTGCTTGCAGTGTTTAGAAGTAACTTCAATTCGTGAGAAAGGGCAAAAACTGAATATGTAAATGATTATGGTCCATTGCTTAGTATAGGATTTCACGGTAAAAGATACCGTCGAAATCGTTGTGCGTGATGTCACAAAGTCATGGTTCCGTACACGCTCCTCTCAAGTGACATCCTGTTTGATCTCTAGACGACTGACGTAATGTGCAGAAGCACGTCAAAATAATGTTTAATGTATCGATTGAATTCGCCTATGTCACCTATTCTACGAAAATGAGGAAAAAATAAAAGCGATTAGAAATCTTCAGCACTAAATTAGTTTTCCAAACTTTGTAAGCTCTATTTGGTCATTGTCTCTCAATGCATTCGTGTTTTCGGACGTGGTCGGCAAAACAAGCAGCTGCGATAAAAAGCACCATTTAATCTACCTATTCATAC
The DNA here is from genome assembly GCA_029255805.1 of Keiferia lycopersicella. Classification (NCBI taxonomy): domain Eukaryota; kingdom Metazoa; phylum Arthropoda; class Insecta; order Lepidoptera; family Gelechiidae; genus Keiferia; species Keiferia lycopersicella. Next base: position 61,870 of record JARACZ010000015.1, on the reverse strand, counting down.
ACACATACATACACATATCACGCCTTTATCCCTTGTGGGTTGGCAGAGCGTTAACGACCGTAAAAATACGGTTGTTATCGCCACGTCTGACAAATATTGAAAATGACGTATTCATATTGAAAATTTTCTTCTATTTTGCAAGGCAAATTCTATGGCAGCAAGAACATAAGAATATAATGTAGCGTATCGTTGCAGGTGCAAGATGCTTACGAAGAGGTAGAGGAGCAGAGAGCCGTGGCCGCGCAGTGGAAGCGCAAGCTGCAGAAGCTCACCAACGACATGGCGGACCTCAGGAGTCTGCTGGACGAACAGGTCTGCCCTTCTTGTTGTATACATCAGAAAATATAGATGAGTAGAACACCAACCCATGCATGACCTTCGAGGTTTTTTCCCTCTTCCGAAATGTGCTAGTCCGATTGGTAAAATGAGAGGATGCGGATTGCGTATTCGACGCAACCTAACCTGACCTAAACAGACACGCGACGGATTAAGCAAGGTGTTTTGCACCTCCATGAGTAGAGACTTCTCTTATCGCATGGAAAAAAAAGACTAGAAACTGTTAGACTATCTTAAACTTTCATATTATAATCTGTTCGCCTTTATATTTATACTACAACTTGTATTTATGTAACGTTTTTTCGCCGACAGACATGTCGCAACAACTTACTAGAGAAGCGTCAACGCAAGTTCGACGCGGAGCTGCACGGCGCGCAGGAGGAGCTCAAGAGAGAGAGGTCCGCTAAGGAGAGGCTGTCGAGGGAGAGAGACCAAGCTATTGCTGACAAGTTCGCCCTCGAACAGAGCATATCTGTGAGTATTGAGCATCACTCAAGTATTACTCGATGAATCGGTTCGTATTCGTTAATCTTGTACTTCAGCTTATTTATCGTGAAATGTCGAGCTCGCTTCGCTCACAAATCACAATAAGTATTGTATTTAGTGTGCGGTGCTCTTGTAGAACCAATTGTAAGAACCGGTACGTCACAAACCTATAGCAAAAACTTATAAGATAGTATTTTTAGAATTTTTGGTAATGGTTTTGAGGTATTTATTATGGTATTGTTAGATTGTAATTTATTATCGTACATTCGCGCCAGAATGCCAGTTGCACTGTGGGCAAAAATAAGAACTACTTGGGTCCCATCTAACGCCAAACGGGCACGCGGTCGTCCAAGAAAAAGATGGAAAGACGAGCTGCATATCTACGCCCAGAACTGGATGGAGATGGCTAGGATAGGGAAAAGTGGAAGAAGGAGAGGGAGGCCTTTGCCCTGCAGTGGAACGTGTCTGGCTGATAATAAATAAATATTGCAGGAACTCCGGCTAGAGCTGGATCTGAAAGAGGAGCGGCTCGCAGCGGCCACCAGGGAGCTGGAGGAGCGCGGGGGAGGCAGTGGGGGGGACGAGGTGACCGCGCTGCGGCGCGCCAAGGCCGAGCTGGAGCGGCGCGTCCGCGACCAGGAGGAGGAGCTGGACGACCTGGCCGGACAGATACAGGTAGGAGCAAACAAATTGACTTGGTCGGTCGGTAATTTTGTATGGGACGCCAGTTTTTTTTTTTTTCATATATCGAACTATGTTTCTTGGGGAAAGTTGTTCAGTTTCATGGGCTGATTGAGGTTGTCTGAGGTTTTGCGCATTTAAAGTTACACCTTGTATATAAAAACTAGATGCTAATTTCGCACAGATTATAAAGTGTGACCTGTTTGTTTGTCAGTTGTTGGAGAGCTCGAAGCTGCGTGTGGAGATGCTGCTGGAGCAGCAGCGCAAGGAGGCGCGGCTGGAGGCGGCCGCCCGCGACGACGAGATGGAGGAGACGCGCGCCAACGCCGCCAAGAAGCTCAAGAGTCAGTGCATTCCCTTCATATTTACACTTGCCGTGTGGTGGCAGAATAGACTAGCACCACCCCATCTCTTCCCGTGGGGTTCGTAAGAGGCGACCGAGAGATTAACCTGACCTAAAACTGGTTCTGGAGAAGGACAACTCCACACTAAACCAGAACGGGGTCTCCGTCAGGCGCGTGTGACAGAGGTCTATCGTGCGGTAGACTCCTGCAGCGATCTGGCTCCGAACGTATCGACTCGCCGTTCCTGTGGAGTTAGCCAGGGAGGCCGAGACGGTGGCGCAGAGCCTGGGCAACCCTGCGCTTTCCATAATTGCGTCCCAGGCAACGCAGTGTCTATGGTCTTGCCTCAGCCACTGACTTAATTGTCTCTCACAGAGGTACAAGGCCAATGATGATTTAGACTTAGAACATTCAAACTATGGAGATGGCACACCTGGGCTTTCACCTCTGCCAGAATTCACTGCCTATTTGCCCAGCGCGTTATATGAAACTGATAGTTGCCATTTTGTATGTGGTTGTCAAATTGTTGTAACATTATGATTGTGTGCTGTACGTGCGTACCTCCTCCTACAAAATGTGACAGAAAAAAATGTTCTTTGTAAAAAATCTTAATAAGTTTGTTGTAACAAACAAAATACGTTTAGGGGGCGATAAATCCGAGCTAGGCTCGGTCAACCAGGTACTTATTATTAGCCACTCCATAATATAAAGGAGTTGTTAATAAATTCTTTAAGAAACATTCACAAATAAAAAACATCTGTGGCTTACAGAAACAACAAACTACAATTTTACAGGTAAAATTCGATGTACATTGCGTAGCCGGTGGAACATTATAAAACCAGGATTTTTGACCCGCTACGCAATGTACATCGAATTTCACCTGTAGAATTGTAGCCTGTAGTTTCGAAAAACGAGGCACTGGTAAGATAACCGACTGTCTTTGATTCCCAGTGCTGGAGAGTCAACTGGAAAGCGAGCACTCCGAGCGCAGCCTGCTGCTCCGCGAGCGACACGAGCTGGAGAGGAGGCTAGCGTCGCTGGAGGAGGCGGCGCGAGCGGAGACGCACGAGCAAGCGCAGCTCGTGCAGAGGCTAAAGAGGTGAGCCACGCGAGCGACACAAGCTGGAGAGGAGGCTAGCGTCGCTGGAGGAGGCGGCGCGAGCGGAGACGCACGAGCAAGCGCAGCTCGTGCAGAGGCTAAAGAGGTGAGCCACGCGAGCGACACGAGCTGGAGAGGAGGCTAGCGTCGCTGGAGGAGGCGGCGCGAGCGGAGACGCACGAGCAAGCGCAGCTCGTGCAGAGGCTAAAGAGGTGAGCCACGCGAGCGACACGAGCTGGAGAGGAGGCTAGCGTCGCTGGAGGAGGCGGCGCGAGCGGAGACGCACGAGCAAGCGCAGCTCGTGCAGAGGCTGAAGAGGTGAGCCACGCGAGCGACACGAGCTGGAGAGGAGGCTAGCGTCGCTGGAGGAGGCGGCGCGAGCGGAGACGCACGAGCAAGCGCAGCTCGTGCAGCGGCTGAAGAGGTGAGCCACGCGAGCGTCACGAGCTGGAGAGGAGGCTAGCGTCGCTGGAGGAGGCGGCGCGAGCGGAGACGCACGAGCAAGCGCAGCTCGTGCAGAGGCTGAAGAGGTGAGCCACGCGAGCGACACGAGCTGGAGAGGAGGCTAGCGTCGCTGGAGGAGGCGGCGCGAGCGGAGACGCACGAGCAAGCGCAGCTCGTGCAGAGGCTGAAGAGGTGAGCCACGCGAGCGACACGAGCAACAAAAGGAGTTTTAGCAGAGCATACCACAGACCATGGAGGTGTCTATGTTAATAAATATAGGCGAAAGAACTTCCGAGCTGATCCACTCAAACACAATAAGTATAGCGAGCGGAGCGAGTACAGAATTTCATATTAACTTTGATGGTGAAGACGTCTGATCGAAAACGTATTGATTTGAAATCAGCTACCTAATAGTTAATCTTCTTCTTCGTCAGCATGGTTTTGCCCACTGTTGGGCATATGCCTCTCCCAATCTTCTCCACTCTTCGCGGAGCTCTGTCTTTTGAATCCACAAAGTCCCGGCGCTATCTTTGATGTCATCGGTCCATCTGGCGGGTGGTCTGCCTTCGCTGCGCTTCCCCAGACGGGGCCTCCAGTCCAGAACGCATCTGCTCCATCTTTGGTCTTTTCGGCGGCACATATGTCCAGCCCATGCCCATTTCAGCTTGGCGACTCGGAGTCCGATATCCACTACACGAGTACGCTGCCTGATGACCTCGTTCCGGATTTTGTCGCGTAAAGATATTCCGAGCATCCGGCGTTCCATGCTCCTTTGTGTAACCTGGAGCTTGTGGATCATACCTTTCGTCAAGGTCCACGTCTCACACGCGTATGTCAGTACTGGGATAATACATAGTTAATAAAAGAGATAAAATGTGTTTACCTTCTTTCGCACTTATGGTGGTAAGGTAAATTATGCTGCTAACTGAATGTGTTCCGGATTGACGTCATAATTAAGCAAGCAAATTTAGTACATAAGCTGTAGAATATTCATAAATAAATGTGCATTGTCAATGAAGCCATGATCATGTCGTGTTGATCATGGCAGTCTTCAGCGCGCCGCGTTGGACCACCGACCTCCGAAGAATTTGTCCGAAGATATTCAATATTCATCAAATTTCCCATAACGTATGTCAAATCATAATGGCACCCGTAACATCCTTACGTACGATCGTAACATAACAACAAATCATTGATCATTCTCATTGCCTTATCCCGTTCTCTGTCGGGGTCGGCTACCTAACTTAGGGGATATGAAGTGGAACCAAGTTTACACACAGAGTGACTGCCATCTGACCTCTGCAACCCGAGGGCTAACCTGGCCCGAATCCTAGAAATCACATTCAAATATTATCTGAATTCAAAATAAATCAAATTTTATTTGAATTTGGGTTTCATCACGATGTTTTTCCTTCACCGTATTAGCAGTCGGTAAACGTACGCGAGTAAACACACATTGGTACATGGCGGGGATCGATCTCGGGTCTCACGATCGTAAGACCGGCATCCTAACCACTTGGCCACCGACGCTCATGACAACAAATATTAACAAAATTGTGTAAATTCCCAGGGACCTGAAGAGATACCGAGCGCTGCTGCGAGACGCCCAGACCATGCTGGAGCAGAAGGAGAAGGAGGGCGGCGGGAAGGCGCAGATCAGACAACTCAAGAACCAGGTCAGTGTTTGAGGCAACCAGTATCGCAGGGCAAACTATAAGCTCATTTGGAGGAAAACTCGAAGCTTCTTATAGAGGGCAGAAGGCTGAACGTACGAACAAGAATTTAATGATGAAAATAAGATATAGAAATATAACAGAAACTTAAGAATTATATACCATAAACCTGATAAATGACTCATTTCATGTGATTGACTAAATATCACACGAAATGAGTCAGTAACTTTGTTCGTACGTTCAGCGGGATTTTGTAGTTGTCTTCGTTTTTTTGTTGCAAATATAGGTAAAAGATTGAGGTTATAACATCAAAATTGAACTTTCAAATTAATAAAATTTTTACGTATTGCAAATTTAGAGGATGACAAACTGGATTCCAGGTGGAAGACCTAGAGCTAGCGGTCCGCGCAGCGACAAAAGCGAAGCAAGCGGCGGAAGCGGAGGCGAGCGAGGCGAGCGCGGCGCTGGAGGAGGCGAGCCGCGCGCGGAACGAGGCCGCGGAGCGCGCGCTCGCCGCCACAAGGGACGCGGCCGCCGCGCGCGCCATGCTCGACGACGCAGAGGAGGAGGCCGCAGAGGTACATACACATACACATCAGACTACGTATATAGCAGTCCTCTGTTTTTTTGTGTTTGTCTATCTAATTTTGGGGCTTTCAAATCTACGCCTGTCGGAACAAGGTACGCACACTCAATATCTACTGTCGGCTTGGTGGAGAGCACGTGCTCACCCGGAAATATTTGATTGGCTGTTCAAACAACCAGCCCAATCACGCCCTTGGGGCGAAACTGGGCTTAGGAGTTGTGCTAGGAAGAACGGACCGGACTGCATCTACCCGGTATGTGCCAGTAATTGCCAAAAGGAGGCGTAAAAGAGGGAAGCCCACTGCTGGACTCCTGTCTCCCCCGGGGTACGCCACAAGCGGTCTTCTGCTTCGGCCATCCAGTCGCTACCAGCCGGCGGACAAGTCATCGGTCTATCAGTGCCCCATGCAACGAAACTACAGTCTACAAGCCTACAGGTGAAATTCGATCTACATTGCGTAGCCGATGGGACATTATAAAACCAAGATTTTTGACGAGCTTCGCAATGTACATTGAATTTCACCTGTAGACTTGTAGCCTGTAGTTTCGAAAAACGTGGCACTGGCCGGAGGGCGAGTCGTGGTACACGAATTTTAGAATTCTTTATATGAAATTCTATGACATTGACATCCATGACTTCGCACATTTGTCCGAACCGAATCGGTTGAATTGGCCAATTCCGGCAAATGTGCGAGGTTTCATAGGATTTCATATAAAGAATTCAAAAACCTTCGGTTTGTTCGGTGCGGACGTTCACCTTAAGCGTCGTTATCTATTTGTTCTATGTGTACACTGAATGCCGTCCATAACTATACTCACCTACTTCCAGCTGTTGAAGAAGTACCGCGCGAGCACGAGCGCGCTGTGCGCGGCGCAGGGCGAGGCGCGCGAGGCGGGCGCGCGCGCGGACGCCGCGGCCGAGGAGGCGCGCGCGCTGCGCGACAAGCTGCTCGAGACGAGCGCGCGCCTCGCGCACGCCGAGGCGGGCCACTCGCACGGACACGCCGAGGCAGAGCGCCGCCTCGAGATCAGGAACAAGGTACCTTTAATACTTACATGTACTTCCAAAAATCCACCACACTTACAGTTCGATAAGTGTTCGACAAACCGTTTACCGAAGGCTTTGGGGTAAGAGGAGAGGCCTTGGCTTGGTTCTCTAGTTATTTGTGCAACAGAAAGCAGTGCGTTATGTTGCATGGTCATAAAAGTCGGTTGTCCGTCGTTGCATCTGGCGTACCGCAAGGGAGCATCCTCGGCCCATCATTGTTTTTGATTTACATTAACGATATAACTAAATTGTTTGGGACTGAGGATTGCGTAGATGTGGTCTGCTATGCCGACGACACGGCCGTAATATTTCGTGACAAATCGTGGTCTAAAGTCATAGAAAGAGCGGAAAAGGGAATGGCCAAGATAACCTCTTGGCTCGATGCTAATCTTTTGACTCTCAATACAGACAAAACGCAGTACCTTTGCTTTCACAAAACGAAGTCGTCTGCTCCAAACCCATCCATCACATTAAAAGCTCACTCTTGCGCGGATAGTGGAAGGGATTCGTGCTCATGCACTCATCTTAAAAGAGCGGATTCCCTCAAATATCTTGGCCTAGTGTTGGATGAGAGACTGACGTTTATGAATCATATTGTAACACTTGCAGGTCGAGTACGAAAAATAATTTACATAATGAAACTTCTTCGGCAAGGTGCTAACATCCAAGTGCTCACCCTTGTTTATCTCGCTTTGTGTCAATCTCTACTTCTCTATTGCATAACAGCCTGGGGATCCGCAGCTAAAACCTTTTTGATACTTGCAGAGAGAGCACAAAGATCTGTATTAAAGGTCATGCTCCACAAATCTTTTCGCTTCCCAACGATATCGCTTTTTAGTGAGGCCAAAGTTCTGACAGTGCGCCAGCTATACATTCAGAAAGCAGTAATCTCCTACCACCGGACATACCTGAACCAAAATCAATCTGTGGCCCTTGCAAACCAACGACGCCTCAAGCTTAATACCACCATAGTACGCACAGCATTTGCTCAAAGATTTAGGCTCTTCTTATTTCCTTATCTTTATAAAAAGTTAAATAAAATTTGTAAAATTTCACATTTAAGTACACGTGAAGCTAAATCGTGTATTCATAAATTTCTTCTCACACTTAGTTATGAAGACACTGAAAATCTTTTACATATTCTTAAATAATGTATATATAATTTTATGTATTTATTTATTTACTTTATTTTTTATTTATTAAGTATATATTTTTATTTTATATATTTATTATATATTTATATTATTATTATTTTTTCTTGTTTATGTATTCGGTGCCAAACTGCTATTCAAATGTTTAAGTGCTTCTTCTTTATTGATTTATTTTGTAGCAATTCAAAAATGTTACCAATTGTATCCACTTCACTTGATTTCCTTGTGTTTAAAAATTATTGTTTGTATAACGTTTTCGGTCTCCTGCGATACAGGTACGCCTAGTGCAGGGTCCACTGCTACTCTGTTTATTATGTCTCTTGTGTTTTTGGTAATAAACATTTTTGAATTTTTGAATTTGAATTTTGAAGGGTAAGAAAGGTTCTCTGCTGGCGGCCACGGGTCGGAACACGTAGTGTTGGAGCCTCCCACAAGGTGGACAGATGATCTGGTGAAGATCGCTGGACGTCAGTGGATGCAAGTTGCGCAGGATCCTTCTTTGGAAATCTTTGGGGGAGGCCTGTGTTCAGCAGTGGACGCCTGCCGGCTGAAATGATGATGATGATTACCTACAGTTCGATTTCAAGTTCATAGTGGTTACCGTTTCATTCTCATTTCTTTTGTTTGCACGAGTATATATTTTTTTTTGCTGCCATACTTACTCTACTGTCTTGTCTATTTGTGAGAATAGGTACATGGTTTTCGTTCACTTTTATACCTATCGCTGCTATCTCCTTACAATATGAATGATATCTGCCAGTTTTAGAACTAATTTCATTTTTATAGGAAATCAAAATGCGAACACATTAAAATGTTTTAAAACTGGATAAACAATAACGCGTAAACCTGTCAACTCTCCCAGGAGCTGGAGTCGAGCTTGGAGCTGGAGGCGACGGCGCGCGCGCGGCTCGAGGGCCAGCTGTCGCGGCTGCGCGAGGCGCACGAGCAGCTCGCCGCCGAGCTGGCGGCCGCGAGGCAGCGCGAGCAGAGCGCGGCCGACGAGCTCAGGAAGATGCAGCGCCAGCTCAGGTAACTAGAGGCAGCTAACATGATATGGCTCAATAAGATTCAAAAGGAAAAAGAAACTAGAGACATCATCAGAATTAACGGAATATGTACCTTTCTTCCATTCAAAACTAAAATCATGCTTGCACAAGCACTTCTTCCTATTCTTGACTACGCTGATGTCTGTTATCTGGATGCGACGGAAGAATTACTCAATAAGCTTGAGCGACTACAAAACCTCGCTATTAGATTTATTTTTGGACTTCGTAAGTTCAATCATGTCTCGGAATTTCGTGCTCAGCTTAAGTGGCTTCCAATTCGTCTTCGCCGCGATATGCACATCCTATCCACTCTCTACAACATCCTTCACAATCCTGCCGCTCCCGACTATCTCCGCTACCGTTTCCATTCCCTTCCTCCACATCCCCACCCTAGGCGCGCCCGCATCAATAAGATGTTGGTGTGTCCTAGAGCGAACACCAAATTTCTTTTTAACTCTTTTTCTGTAAGAGCTTTGCTTTGGAATAATCTTCCTATTTTTATACAGGAAAGTCCCTCCATTGCTATATTCAAAAATCTTATAAAAGAGCACTTTATTTCTCAACAACCGTGATATTTTTATGTATTTGTATGTTATGTATTTAAGTATTAGGATTTTTATTTATGTAGATTAAGTAGGTATATTTATTTAAGTAGATATGTACGTTTTATTATTTTACTAGCTGGTACCCGCGAACTTCGTTTCGCCATATTATATCTTCCACATTTATCAGCTATATATAGGATGACCACTGCTAAACATAGGCCTCTAAGAACCATAAAATAATATTAGCTAATAAATAAACCCGAAAACTTGGTTTCTCAGACTCTTTATAATTAAAAAAAACTGTTAAATCGTAAAATTTCAATTTAAGAAAGAGTAAGAAAACTGTGGTTCTTTTTTATGTTTAGTCTTTTAGAAACCCTGAAGGTTCAGTTTCTTGAAGTCGTCATTCCCTGCTCCGATTTTTGAACTTTCCGCCTCTTATGCCGTTTTTAATAGATTTTTTTAAACCGTGTAATATTTACTTCCAAGAGTATTAATTCCGTGAAGTAGACTGATGCCACATTTCTTTATATTGTGATGGAAGACTGAAGACCGAGTTCATGAATGTGATTAAATAAAAACAAAAGCAAGTAATCATACTACTAATCCTATCCTATCCTACTTCCTACTAATAATATAAATGCAAGAGTTTATAATATGTTTGTTTGTTACTCCTTCACGCAAAAACTGCTTAACTGATATTCATGAAATTGAACACAGATATAAAGGGGGTAACTTGGATTAACACATAGAAAAGTTTTCTTCGCGAAAAAATTTTCCTGTTCGATGCCATGAGATGACCGATTTCCACACGGGAGGAGCCGCGGCTATGGTTACATTTAATTATGTACCTAAGGCTATTTAATTAAGATTGTATGCTGCCAGCAAAGTTGAATAGCACCTCTCTTCCCGTGGGAGTCGTAAGAATCAACCGAGGGAGAAACGTGACCATGACCGGCGGCCCTAGAGAAGGACAACAGAATCTACATTTAAACCCGGAATGGAGTCTCTGTCAGGCGCGTGTGACAGAGGTCTCTCCTGCAGTCAACTTGGCTCCGCACGTGTCGACTCGCAGTTCCTGTGGTGTTAGTCAGGGAGCCCGAGAGAGTGGCGCAAGTCTTGAGCAACCCTGCGTTTTCCAAAATTACACTCCAGACAAAGCAGTGACTGTGGAAAATCGGCTTATACCTATAGCCACGAAAAGTCTTATCTCAGATACTGATTTGATCGTCTGGCATAAACGTATAAAATACCACTTTCGTCAGGAAAATTTCACAGAAATAAATTGAGTCACTTTGTGTGGATAGTCCAATTTTTATTAATATTTCGAAAGAATATTTCAGAAAAAAGTTGTTGCACCTTGAAAAAATCACAAAATCGTACTGAGAGCGGCGCTTTTTGTTTTTTTTTTTTTTGTTGGACAATACGTTTACGGCCCCGGGGCCATCAAAACTACGCCTGTCGGCTTGGTGGGGAGCACGTGCTCACCCGGAAATATTTTATTGGTTGTTCAAACAACCAGCCCAATCACGCCCTTGGGGCGAGACTGGGCTTAGGAGTTGTTCTGGGAAGAACTGATCGGACTGAGGAGAGCGGCGCGCGCTTTGACGCGCTATTTATAGACAGGCACGCGCCGCGCCGCCGCGCGCCAGCCGACCGGTACCTACCTACGGCCGCAAAGACGCTGGCGCCTATATTTTAAATCTGTAATATCTTCGAAAATATTCATCTAAATGACATGCTGTATAGGGCTTTATTGTTCTATATTAACTGCAAAATTGGTTTAAGTTACTTAATTCGATAAGGATTAATGCTGTATTGCTTAAAATCGCTTCGTAAATAAGCCCGGAGGCAAAGGCGCTGTCCCTATATTTTAAATCTTTAATATCTTCGAAAATATTCACCTAAATGATATGCTGTAAAGGGCTTTATTGTTCTATAATAAATGCAATTTTTTTTTAAGTTACTTAATTCGATAAGGATTAATGCTGTATTGCTTAAAATCGCTTCGTAAATAAGCCATTATTTCTTGTGGAAAGTAAAGTGTAAAAAGTGGTTATTGTGGGTTATCCCTAAGAGGTACACATATACCACCACGGACTTTTTTGTAGACCTGTTTAAGATATACAATACTTCAGAACATTATTTTGATCTATCTCCTAGATTTCAGCCAGCGTTTGCAATGTAAGCCCAAAAAACTGTGTTTATTTACGACTTCACATCAGAAATCCTAAAATTATAAGTAGTTCTCTAATATATTAAGCATGTTATTATACATAAAAACCTTCCTCTTGAATCACTCTATCTTTTGAAAAAACCCTCATCAAGATCCGTTGGGTAGTTTCAAAGATATAAGCACACATACATACATACATACATACATACAGACGCGCGCGAAGTGACTTTGCTTTATACTATGTAGTGATAGCATTAGTTATTTGTTTAGTTTTCATGTAACTTATTTTATTGCCTAATTGCCCCAAAATTTTAGATTCTCTCACGACACATGGGTTGGCTGGAAGAGATCTCTCATTAAGAGATAAGCTCGCCTTTGCGACAAATTTTAATATATAAATTTTCTGTACTATTAATGCAATAAAAGAATATATATACCTAGGGTGGGCTTGATAGTTGATATTGCCTTTAAAACGACGCGACGTACAGACTAATGTATTTCTTCACTTTCGCTGTTGTTAAATTACGACTCGTTTAATCAGAAATGAAGATTCAGTTTCATCTCGTCTATTCTTTGCTACAGGGAACTAAAAGAAGAGACCAACAACCTGAACGGCAAGCTGTCAGAAGCCGCCCGCGCGAAGTCGGCGGCGGAGGCCGCGGCCGCCGCAGCCTCGGCCGAGGCGGCGCAGGCGCGCGACGAGGCGCGGCTCGCGGCGCGGCGCGCCACCGCGCTGCAGGAGGCCATCGCCGGCGACCTGTCCAGCCCCGCCGACTCCCGGGACACCGACAGGTATGTAGCGCACAGGGACACCGACAGGTATGTAGCGCTCAGGGACACCGACAGGTATGTAGCGCACAGGGACACCGACAGGTATGTAGCGCACAGGGACACCGACAGGTATGTAGCGCACAGGGACAGAGCCAGGCTCTACTCGCTATATATTTTTGTAGATCTTCGAAGAGAATACATTAAAAGTTTAATAGAATCATATTGTACATTTTTATTATGTTCTATTTTACCTACACTTGTGCATCCAATTATTTGTGTATTAGTATCCATTACATTATGCGGTTATCGAAAACTTTCATTTACATACTTTCCTTTTGATAGTCGCAAAACTAAACAAACATTTAATATTGACTGGGTCTCCTACAATCAGAACCTTACCACATACAAGTTAGACACGCGTTGAAGGCGTGTTTTGCGTAGTTATGTTGTGCTAAAACCCATATTTTTTATAGTCGAGCACAGAATATTTCGAGTGATTCGCTTGAGTACTGAATGGTGTGAATGTGTATTGTTGCAGCGACAACGACAGCTACAGCTCGGACGAGTCGATCGGCACGTTCCTCACCAACCACAAGCTGAGCCCGTCAGCAGCACCGGCGTCGTCGGCGCCCTCCAGGACCTCCCTCAACAACGACTCGCAGAAGTAAGACAGAAACACTTCATTGCTCACATTAAATCAAAACATTATACAGGAACAAAGGCGGCCTTATCGCTGTATGCGATCTCTTGCAGGCAACCCAACAACACTAAAGGACCACTCAAGGCCCACTCTTGTACTATTATTAGAATAGCCGAGCGCTATTTCGCAGGCTACGGTTCAGCCGCGGTAGCCCAGGTGGAAGAGGCGTCGCCAGTAGTGATGGCGAGAGACGCAGGTTCAAATCCGGCTTGCGGTGGATTGCAAGTTTTCTAAAAACTTGTAGCATAGCACCTACTAGGGGTGTATACAGTTTCAGATTATGGGGGGTCACATCACAACACATATCATCAACTACGTACTATTCAGTTTGACATGTGTGTATGTATGTTTTTCCGCGATTATCTCGCGTTTGAATGAACCGATTTTGATGCGATTTTCAGAAAAGTATTATTCAGACATTAAAAAAACCAGCTGGATGTTTCATGCACTTTACATTTATTTCTCTCATTTTTCGTGTACACGTTTTATCACAATTTCATTGGGTCGTTGAACGACTCAGTGTTTCACACGAAGAGAGAAGACACATCACCGAGCCTCAATGTAAATAAAACCGTGTACGTTATCCTTCGTTCGCAGATCTCAGACGCCGGAAGGGCGCGCGTCGCGGTTGTCCAGCGGCTCGGGGAAGCAGCTCAGCCCCACTAAGGAGTCGTTCGCATAGTCTCCGTGGCGCGGCGAGACCGCAACCACCCGCGTCACAGCAACCACCGGCGTCGCAGCAACCACCTGCGTGAGTTCCACTGACGTGGCCGCGCCCGCCGGCGGCATACTGGCCGGCGCCATGCCGCTGCTGTGCGCCGTGTTCTGCGCGCGACAGCCGCCGACGCGCGACGACGCCCCGCACGCTGTCTTACAGTGAAACGGATCGCAACTGACAGGTGACGGCTGTCAGTTTGACAGGTGGGACGGGCAGTTAAGTTCGAACTCGCGGCGCAGTCTTTCAAGCGTTTCAGATAATTGTCAGACTATCTGAGTTTTATAAAACGGATATCTGTTGTCTTACCTGTCGTGAGGACTTTTACAAAGTGATTATTACAATACTAGACTTTTAAGTGGCAATATCGCATTGAATTTCTTCAAGTACCGACCATATTTATACATTTTATATTAGGAAAAAATGTAACTGAAAAACTCTTAATAATAATGATGCTCAATACTCCCCGTTTTTATACTAGGACGCTGTTTAAGCTTCGAAATAACGATCAAATAAGTTGCCCGATTTTTGTATTTTTTGGAGCTAGTGTTGCCAACTCGACAGTTGAGTGCATTCCAATAAACTACTTTTCATCATTCACTGAAGAGAAGGCCAAAACTGAACAATTCTTTGAAGATGAAAACCTACTAGCACCGAGATTTGTCATTAATTTATGTAGAATAGGAGTTGTCGTAGAAAACCTTTGTCTGTAGAAAATCGTTGTAAAGATGATCGAAATTGTGGGTAATGTGATAATACATGATCAACATACCCGCAGTTTGGGTGATCAGTGCGCGCGAGGAGCCAGTCAGTATTGAGGCCGAGAGCCGAGCGAGGAAGTAAACTTACAAAGTAATATTAGGATTCTTTGTTATTTAGTTAGCTAACTTTGTAAATAACTAGATGGCATATACATTTTATTATTTAATTTGTAATTTGTGTGATCAGACTGTTATAATATGATTTTGTTACGAGTTGTTGCTTTTAGTGGACATTCAAACATATCTGTAAGTTTTATCAATTTTGGTCTTTTCATATTGCAAACAGTGAACTTGGCGGAGCGCTGCCGTGTCACTCAATGTGTCATTTTTGCATATATTTTTTTTTAAATATTTCAGTAGTATGAAAAGATCAGTTGACTATTATTTCAGTTTTCCATATTTTATACATGTCATTAGCGAAACTTCGTATACTTGTTAGGAAACATTATTAATTGTAATCCTCATTAAATTATAACTATGTACTATTTATAATTATTATTATACTATCGAAATTCTTGTCTCTATGTATACCTATTTACATGTATTCGTGTCTATAACCGCAAGAAAGTCGCAATCAGTTACCAAAATCAGAAATAAAGCTTCTAGGCATTACACAAAATCACTAATAATTACTATGTCAGTGATATTGTGAATGCCTAAGACAAATGAAACAGCTGATTTTGGTATCTAACTGCATTAATAAAATTTCCATGTACTTTATGCTAATGTGATGAAATGTTACTGCATCCGATACCTACTGGTTGTATAATGAAATAATAAATAAAGTAACTGAGACCATAACGTGTCTTTATATATATTTAAACCTTCAACAATTTAAATAAATTTACATTGAAAATTTTCTGAGAACAGTAAGTACCTAATAATTTTGAAAGTTGTTGCAACAGGAATGCGTCGTCCATAACCAACGGCCAGGATCAATAAGAATAAATACAAAAACTTGCAAAATCAAATTTCTACAATTTTACATCGCTAACTTCATACCATTGTCGATTACAAAACTAGACCCCGTGATGCCCCGGCCTTTCTCACTGGCTACATACAATATCAGATCTGCTATTTCTTCAGAAGTCAACACTCTTTTTAAAGGCTGAGTCGGCACTACATCCTTCCACTCTATACTGATATTTGCGTTTTCATAAAAGTCGGTCGGTACCCATCCTGGATTTACGGTATTGACTCTGATGCCTGATGACGCCAGCTCCAATGCTGCCCCGCGACTGAAGTGATCCAAAGCACATTTGGACACCGCGTAAATGAAGAAATCTTGTGATTCATTCACCATTGAAGATATACTCGACACATTCACAATATTCCCTTTAGTAGCTGCAAGATGAGGCGCCGCTAACGTGGTCAGGTGGATCACGGCGCGCACGTTCACACTCATTATAACGTCGTATGCTTCTACGGCAGTGTTACCAAGAATAGAACCGCTCTTACCTAACGCGGCGTTATTGATTAGAATATCCAGCTTTCCAAACTGAGCTACGGTATCAGCGATAATTCTCTTTGCATCATCGTCTTTGGATACATCGGCGTTGATGACGAGGGGCTTCTTGCCAGCAGCTGCAACCCTCACAACTACTGCGTCGAGCTTGGACTGGTTCCTCCCCACCATCGCTACGCTGGCTCCTTCTTTGCTAAATGAAATCGCTGTTGCGGCTCCGATACCAGAACTAGCTCCTGTTACTATAACTACTTTGTTAGTGAAACTCATTTTAAACATATGTATTTGTGTTTATAGGTTACAAGCGAGAAACTTTGGCAAGTAGGTAACTGGAACTGAAAATAAATTCAATTTATATCACTCTTGGCATTCACATTAACAGAATGATACAGTGCTGGCTTTTCCAATCGGCTGAGTGGGCTGAAGTCTAGGGCGGCAAATTTAGCTAAAAAAATTGTGTAACAGGAAAAAACATAAATATTATTAATTTTCGCTATACAGAGTGTAAAAATATTAGCTACAAATATTGTGAGGGGTGAACCAGCCTTTTCCCAAGGAACATAAGTAGAAATACGAAAAAATAATTTTTGGACCTCCCATACAAATTGACTCAGTCGGTTGGTAATTTTGTATGGGATGTCCAAAATTTCTTCTCATATTCCGACCTATGTTCCTTGGGGAAAGTTGTTCAGCTTCATGGGCTGGTTCAAAGTATTTGCAGCTAATATTTTTACACCCTATATAACGTGTTAGTTTAAATGCGCAAAAGCTCAGACACTGTATGCGCTGATTCAGTTTTTTGGCACTTCCGGTCTTTTCTTATGTCTGCGACGACAAGCTTTGGTAAGAGTCGGTAGTACTCGGTACTCGGTAGGTACAAGCACGCGTGCACCGCCCGTAGGCGGCTTTACGTGTGATGGGTCGTGTTGATTTATTAATAAATAGACATGACAACGCATACAATAAATCGCATTTTTGAAGACAGTCGCCGCCTTTTTCGTTAATGCTGCAAGCACATCAACACCTATTTAACATGAAATGTGGATTTGCAGTGAGGAGCTAGTATATGCTCTCGTCTTTCGCATATTTTATCATGAAGAGTGCTCGCTGGCTTTCCTTGCAATACATGTGTTGTTGTTTTAAAAGCAAACAACACCATGTATTGCGAGGAAGCGATCACAAATTTAGCGATTGCTAACGGGGCGGCAAAATTTTAATATCTCGGGCGGCAAACGTATAAAGCCGGCCCTGGAATGATATTCGTTTGTACAACGACAGATAATGAGATGGAGATCGTAAACAGAATTAGCCTATTACCACTAGCTTGTAGCCCGTAGTTTTACTCGCGCATTATGTATAGGTAGGTTATACACACACTGAGTAAAAATACATACTGTATCCCTCGCGGGGTAGGCAGAGTGTTAACGACCGACAGCCCTAAAGCACGCCTAAAGTTATTGCCGTTATCGCTACGTCTGACAAATATTTGCGGGTCGTTACAGATAAGTCGTGTATCAGTCGTGTGTGTGCTTCTTCTATTCATGCATGACATCTGTGCTCTGTGAGATAAACAGACAAAATTTCGAGAAGGAGACTTTCGACCTTCTGTTTCTTATTTCACGTATAGATTGTTTATAACTAGGTTTAAAAAATAAACACGCTTAACATGCTTTATTACGAGTATAACCAAATAGAATGTTGAAGGAAACGTAATAATCTTTATAACACCCTATAATCTCTTTTGTTTTCTCTTGCTTTAAGAGCAATAATGAAATTAGTTCAAAAGTTGCTAAATAAATGTCTTGTAAATGCCCGTCATAAGCGTGAAGCAGTGCAAGTAAGTGCACCAACTTATCGCCGCTGTATATTGTTTTGGCTTGAATATACCATATTTGGCAGCTGTCAAAATCATGTTGGACACCATGTATACGTATATAAGCCGCCAAACGCCAGCTGATGTGATTTCTATGATGATATAAGTATGACATAATATCTATTTATCTTTTTCTTAGTTGCGTTTTGTTAAGCAGTATCTGAAGAACCAGGAAAAACTCGACGCAGATCCTTCAAAGTTACAACAACTGACAACAAACCTTGTGTCATCTACGCTGATGTATCCAAAGATGATGACATTGAAAGAATTATCAGAGATACAATTACAAATTTTGGAATATTTGATGTATTGATCAACAATGCCGGATTGTCAATAGCGGTTCTATTCTGGATTGAAAAATTGTCGAGGCCTACGTCGCCATAATGCGCGTAAACATACGAGCTGCGATTCACCTCACTACTGCTGCAGCACCGCACCTCGCCGCTACTAAAGGAAGTATCGTAAATACCTCCAGCGTCGCTTCAATGTATATGTACCAACAAACGCTGCTATAACTGCATACGCTATTTCAAAAGCTGCTTTAGATCACTTTACTCGTGGAGCAGCCTTGGAACTGGCTTCATCGGGTGTAAGAGTGAATGCTGTCAACCCTGGACCCGTCGACACGGATTTGACTAAAAACGCTGGCATTGCAACAAAAATTGGAGATCACCAAAAACATGCGCAGTTGTCAGCCTTAAAAAGAACTTCTGATCGTGAAGAAATAGCTGATTTGATAATGTATTTGGCAAGTGATAAGGCGAGAGGTATTACTGGATCCAATTGTGTGTGAAACACATGACCACTCGACAAGACCACACCACCGCAGCTGACGTCGCATCAGATACGCTTCAATACCGCTGATCAGATCAGGCTTTAAAAAAAAAGAAATATTAATAAATATAATATATTAAACAATACATAAATTCCGTGCCCGATTAGGTTAGGTTATGATCAGGTTAGGTAAGGTTATCATAAGTTACAATCAGGTTAGGTTAGGTTACGATCAGGTTAGGTTAGGTTAGGTTAGGTTAGGTTTTTTTTTTGTACGTTTCGCTTGTTGTCCTCTGACATGGAGATCAGAGACTTTATTTTTAGCAAGACGTGGACTTCGACGACTCTTTTATTATTAGTCCTTACTCGTTTTCGGTTGGTACAGGGCTCCGGGTTTTAAGTTCGGGAGCGCTGCGGCCATTTTAGTGTAGCATGAAGTACTTTATAATCTAGATTAGTTTATACTTATTTAACTATTTTTATACAATCATTTTCTTAAATTAATTAACTATTTTTAAAATATATTATTTTAACATTTCGTTTTTATATACTTACAGTTAATATAATTATCACAATATGTATTACTGCAGTGTTTTCTTATTCTCTACTCACACACACACACAAACACACACAAATCACGCCTTTATCCCTAACGGGGTAGGCAGAGCGTTAACGATCGCAAAATTACGGTCGTTATCGCCACGTCTGACAAGTATTGAGGGCCTTTTTAGATGATTCGTGTATCACTGTAGTGACAGGTTGTCAGCCTGTCGCCCAAAATTGTAACACACATGAAACCCTCGACTCCCATAGTTGCCTTTTACAACACCCGCGGGAAGAAAAGGGGTGATGCTATTCTAAGCCGGCATCACACGGCATAGCCGGCATCACACGGCATTCTCTACTCTATCTATAATTAACTTAAATAATTAGTTTGTTAGATACCTACTTACTTTTGTTTACATTTTGTTTATTTATTTTATGTTTATATCTAAGTATTATCTGTGGTGTGGCCGAATACTGGTCCAATATAATTTAATTGTTGCCCATCGATTCGATGAAGAAGAAGTATTATCTAGTTTTATTCAATTTTATGTAATGTTTAGCTGCATTTAATACAAATATTTTGAAAGGACCCATAGTTTTCTTGCTTGCCAGATGTCATGCAACGACTGTAAAGTTAATTTTTCTTTGACTATCGTTTCATACTCAATTCTTTGCCTTTACAAAAACTGGACACTCCAAAATCATGTGAGGAACGTTTTGCTCCTTTTCTGGATCGCAGATGCAGCCAGCGTCATCCTTTAATTTGAACCTGCACAGATATTCCGCGAATCCACCGTGTCCTGTCAGCACCTGTACTAAGACTGGCGTGAGAGTCAGCCTTCTTATTGCGCGATATGCACCTACTACTTCGGGAAAAAAGATTTTTGTAGTACTGGCTGTTTCACCTTGTTTGTACCGATCATTCCATTTGCTAACCATGTCCGCTCTTATCCCCTTCTTCACAAACGAGACCGGGCATCGGTCGTAATGGGCTTTCGTCTTCAAACGCAGTGCTGCCTCTTTCGCCAGCTCATCAGCCCTTTCGTTGCCAGGCACTCCTACATGAGCTCTTATCCAAAATAGGTTCACCACCCCATTTTGGCGCCGCAATTCAGCAATCTCCCTTTTAATTTCGAACGCCAAAGGATGAAACGCGTTTTAGTTTTTAAGAAGCTCGAGCGAAGATTTAGAGTCGCTGAAGATGTTGGCGACTGGGTACCTTCTTGCTATTTGAATAGCCTGATGAAGGGCGTACATTTCGGCCTGAAAAACTGTGCAAAATGGTTCCAATTTGTACTTCCTACTCTCTGTTTCTTTACCATCCACCCAACATGTCAATGCAGCTCCTACTTTACCTTCAATTTTGCTTCCGTCTGTGAATATGTGTGGTCCAGTGAGCTGGTGTTTTTCCATCGTTTCAGGAAGCATATTTTCTAGGCATTTGAATTGAATTTCAATCTCTGTAGCTGGGTGGGGTGCCTTTTAACTTTGACCACGGAGAACATCGCAGTGGCAGTTTTGAGAACAGACTCCTGGAAGCTGGCGGTGGTGTCTGTCTACTTCGAGGACCACTTACCTATAGAGCCTTACATTGACCAAATGGAAAATATCAGGAGCAGAATCAATGTCCCACTGTTTTTGATGGGGGGAGATGTCAACGCCTGGAGTACCTGGTGGGGAAGTGTAAGGGAGGACTATAGAGGAGAAGTCCTAGCAGGTTCCTTGAACGACTTTGGCATGCATGTCCTGAACGAGGGTGATATACCCACGTTCGATACAATAAGAGGTGGTAAGCAGTTCAAGAGTCATGTCGACATCACGAGTTGTTCTCATGATTTGTTGCATGCAGTCAATGATTGGAAGATAGAAGAAGGTCTTACCAGCTCTGATCACAACGCAATCACCTTTCGTTTAGAATTGGGCATGCCAAGGTCGGGAAGACCAAGCAAAACCACCAGGAAATACAACACCCGAAAGGCAAAATGGATAGACTTCTCCGACACACTTAAAGAAAACCTACAAGGAAAACACATTGATAAGAACCACATAGACAGAGTAGAGACAAAAGAAGAACTAGAGAAGGTAGTCAAAGACTATACTCAAAGTGTGGAAGACGCCTGCGACCAAAATATGCCAAAGGTAACAACAACTAGGGAAACAACAAAACTGCCATGGGTCACGGAGGAATTAAACCACCTTAAAAAAGAAGTAGCAACGAAAAAGCGCCGAATCCGATGCGCTGCGGCCTGCAGAAAGAAAACTGTGGTAAGAGATTATTTGGACGCTAAAACAGATTATGAGAAGAAGGCCGAAGAGGCACAGATAACGAGCTGGAAAGAATTCTGCACAAAGCAAGACAGGGAGAGCCTTTGGGATGGAATTTATCGGGTAATTGGCCAAACATCTAAGCGCCACGAAGACATGCCACTAATAAACGGAGACCAAGTATTGAGCCCGGAAGAATCGGCCGCTTTCTTAGCGGGCACATTCTTTCCCGTCGACAAAGAAACTGACGACTCGATAAAACACAGGGAGATAAGGACTATGGCCAGGGACTCGATTAATGATATAGGAGATGAAGCCAAAAATGATCCTAGTTGAATTGCGAAACGCAGTCCACAGCTTCAACCCCAAAAAGGCTCCGGGCCCGGACGGCTTCACAGCCGATATTTCCCAGTCTGCTATTGCCGCAACGGAAGGAGCCTTTCTAGCCATCCTCAACAAATGCGTCGAACTGTCACACTTTCCATTGCCATGGAAGGAAGCCGTGGTAATTGTGCTCCGAAAACCGGGAAAGACCGACTACAACCAGGCCAAGTCCCAATCGGACTGCTGCCAGTCATGGGCAAGATTCTGGAGAAGATGATGATTAAGCGCATCAAATGGCACGTTCTTCCCAAAGCCAATCAATCCAAGGCAGTATGGATTTGGGCCGCAGCGCAGCACGGAGGACTCCCTCTATGATCTAGTACAGCACATCAAAGACAACTTGAAAAAGAAACTTATTAACGTCGTAGTATCTTTAGACATAGAGGGGGCCTTCGACAGTGCATGGTGGCCTGCGGTACAATGTAGGCTCTTGGAGAAATCGTGTCCCTTGAACTTCAGAAGGTTGGTGAGCAGCTATCTCCAAGACAGGAAAGTTAAAGTCCAGTATATGAGTCGGAAGCATCTTGAACATACCACAAAGGGGTGTGTGCAAGGATCCATTGGGGGACCAACATTCGGAATCTTCTGCTGGACCCACTCCTAGATGAACTGGAACGGATGCCATGGAAATTCAGGAGCAAGCGAATGGGGTGCTGGGCCGTGTATATGAATGGAGCATCGAAAATAAATCAGGTCAGGTCAGGTCAGGTCAGGTCAGGTCAGGTCAGGTCAGGTCAGGTCAGGTCAGGTCAGGTCAGGTCAGGTCAGGTCAGGTCAGGTCAGGTCAGGTCAGGTCAGGTCAGGTCAGGTCAGGTCAGGTCAGGTCAGGTCAGGTCAGGTCAGGTCAGGTCAGGTCAGGTCAGGTCAGGTCAGGTCAGGTCAGGTCAGGTCAGGTCAGGTCAGATCAGGTCAGGTCAGGTCAGGTCAGGTCAGGTCAGGTCAGGTCAGGTCAGGTCAGGTCAGGTCAGGTCAGGTCAGGTTAGGTTTTTTTTTTTTTTTATGTAAGTTTTGCCACTTTCCTCTGACATGGTGGTCAGAGACTTTATTTAGCTCAACTCGGACTTCGACGACCCTTTTTTTTTTTTTTTTTTTTTTTTTTTTTTTAAACATAGTCCTTAATCGGATGTTGCTGGATCAGGACTCCGGGTTTTAAGTTCGGGAGTCCTGGGTTCCGTTTACATGCATTGTTAGACGGGTTCGGGGAGTTAGGTTACAGTTCCTTATGTGTTATGTTAACTTAATCTCTAGGATTCTTACACTCTATTTGTTATTAATATTCTAACTGGTACAATTTTCCTTAGTCTATATTTTTACTTTGAGACAATTTTATTTTATTTTATATAAATAATACATATTTATAGAAATATGTAAATTTATATTTTTGCTTATGCTATTATAATATATACAGACTATTTTTTTGTTTAATATTCATGATATATAACCATTATATACATTCATATTATTAACTACTTTTATTTCTTTTATTTACTTCTTTCACTATTGTCAGACAGTACTCTATAAACTTATTTTTAATTTTTCTATTCTCTAATATTTCACATAGGCTTAATTTATCCAGTTTATAATTCGTCTCGGATTCTACCTCGAATCGTTTGGAGTCGAATTGTGGGCAATCGAGGATAAGATGCTCCACGGTTTCCTCCCGAAGGGGGTCGCATACGCAAGCTGGTTCATCTTTTAATTTAAATCTGTGGAGGTACTGGGAAAATCCACCATGCCCTGTAAATATTTGTACAAGCTTTGGTGACATCTTTATTTTCCCTATAGTTCTGTACGCTCGCGTTGCGTCCGGGAAAAACATCCTAGTCACTGCAGCTGTTGTGCCTTGGCTATATCGTTCGTTCCACTCTAGCATGATCTCCATTCTTATATGGCGTTTGATGAAGGAGGTCGGGCACTTGTCGTAGTCCGGCGCGGTCTTTTTGTAGAGTGCCGCTTGTTTGGCCAACTCATCGGCTCGCTCGTTACCGGCCGCTCCCACGTGTGCTCTGATCCAAAACGTACGCACTGATTTTCCCTGTTCTTTGATGATCGAAAGATTTCTGCGTATGTCCTGCACTATGGGGTGGAGCGAGTCCCTATTTTGTAGGGTTTCGAGTGCCGACCTCGTTGTATATTTTTGAGTATAGTCGCTGAGTATATTTGTGACCTTCTTGTTTTTGGAGACCACTTCCGCTGTTGCTGCATAGAGTGCGTAGAGCTCTGCTTGGTAGACGGAGCAAAATGGTTCGAGCTTGAACTTCTTGGCTGTTGTTTCCACGCCATCTTCCCAGTATGAGAATGCGGCGCCTACTTTGCCTTCAATTTTGCTCCCGTCGGTGTAGATTTGGATGCCTGTTATGTTGTGCCTGGTGATAGTACCGGGCTCCGTATCTTCCAGGCACTCAAAGGCTACGTCTACTGTTTCAGCAGGATGTCGAGCTTTTAAGAAGCAAACTCTCCTCTCCAGTTCTCTTCCACCTATAGCAGCTTGTGGATTCCCTCTCCTTGCTTCATAAAGGAGTGCTGCTTCCTTTACCCGAAGGTATAATGGAAGCAGCCTCGCCAGTATGAGAGCTGCGTTAAGAGATACTGTCCGGTATGCTTTACTCGCTTTCTGCGCAAAGCCTCTTTGGATGGTATTTAGCTGCTTCTGTATCGATATTTTGCACGCTGCCGGTGCCCATGCGCTTGCTGCATATAGCATGATCGGTTCGATGCATGCTATATAGATCGTCCTGATGATCTCTGGATTCAACCCCCATGTTATTTTTGCTGCTTTTGCTAATTGTTTGTACAAATTAGCTGCTCTTCGACACACCAGTGCCACGTGCTTATGGAAGGTGAGCTTTTTGTCGATGGTCAAGCCCAGTATTTTAATGTCATCCACAAAATCAATTTGCGTGCCTCCCATAGTTAAGTCTGGTGTATCGAATCGCAGCTTCTTCGTTATAAGCATTGCGAACGTTTTATGTGGGGCGAATCGCAGTTTGTTCTTTTGCCCCCACTTATGGATATACTCCAAAGCGCGGTTTGCCTTTTCTTCTATGGTTACAGCGGATTTCCCAGAGAAGACTAGCACCACATCATCGGCAAACGCTTGGGAGTATACGCCATCTTTCTCCAACCCGTCCAACAGTGGATCCAGCAATAAATTCCAAAAAGTAGGCCCCGCTATCGAACCCTGCACGCATCCCTTGGTTGTCCCCTTCACATATTCCTCGCCCGCGTACCGCACTCGGACTTTCCTGTCCTTGAGGTAATTTCCCACCAGTCTCCGCAGGTTCTGTGGACAGCGCTTCTCCGCTAACCGACATCTCACCGCCGGCCACCAAGCACTATCGAATGCCCCTTCGATGTCCAGGGACACTACCACGGAGATCAGTTTTTGTTGGACATTATCCTTTATATGTTGGATGAGGTCATATAAGGAGTCCTCTGTGCTTCTCTGCGGGACGAAGCCATATTGTCTAGGGTTAGCTTTGGGGAGCAGATGCCATCTCAGCCTCTTGACCAACATTTTCTCAAGTATTTTTCCCATGATGGAGAGAAGCCCTATCGGCCGGTAGGATTTTGGCTGGGTATAATCTGATTTGCCTGGTTTTCTCAGGATGACAACTATCGCTTCCTTCCAAATCTTGGGGAAGTATGAGATTTCCAGGCATTTGTTGCAAATTCCGAGGAAGGCGTCGATGTCCAGTAGTATAGCCTCCACACAGATATCCGCCGTGAATCCGTCAAGACCGGGGGCTTTTTTAGGATTAAAGCTGGCTATGGCGTGTTTCAGCTCCGCCTCCGTGAAAGGTGGGTCCTGGCGATCGTCTGGCAGTGGGTCCTCCGAGAGTTCGGCATTCCGTCTTACGACATGGTGATCTGTATCGTCGGTTTCTGGGCTGTCCTCCGGGAAGAACGTCTCCGCCAGTAGCTGTGCTGATTTTGTTGGATCTATCACGACTCCGTCCCTCACCAAGGGCTGATCCTCGTATGGCAAAGACGTTCCCCGGATAACTCTGTAGGCCCCGTCCCACACACTTTCCCGATCTTGCTTAGTACAGAAGTCTTTCCAGCTGTTCGTCTGTGCTTCTGCAGCTTTATCTTCGTACGTTGTTTTAGCATTCAAGTACTCTTGGACCACCCATTCACGCCTGCGGGAAGCCGCACATGAGATTCTCCTCTTTTTGGTACCCATATCCTGTTTTAGCATTTCCAACTCCTCGCTCCACCATGGCAGCCTAACCTTCGGATTAGTTTTGATTCCGGGTATTGTTTTCCCACATGTGTCGGTTACGCTATCTGTGTATAGTTTGACAGTATTTTCTAGTTGGTCTGGTGCTGTGATCTTGTCTATTTCTTTTTTGTTTATGTTTCGATTTTCAAATTCTGCTCTAAGTTCTGTGCGAAATTCTGTCCAGTTCGCCTTTTTTGTGTTGTACAGTCTTGTTGTCTTCTTCCTTCTGTGGCTGGTACCTTTTTGTAGTTTAAGACTGAAGGTGATGGCGTTATGGTCTGAACTAGTGAGGCCCTTATCGACTCTCCAGTCGTGTATAGTGCGAAGCAGATCCTCCGAGCACACCGTGATATCCACGTGGCTTTTAAAACTTCTCCCACCTCTGATGGTATCAAAGGTGGGTTCGGTTCCAATGTTCAAAATATGGAGGTCCATTTCGTCCAGTGCTCCGGCCAGAGCTTCGCCTCTGTGATCCTCTGACACGCTGCCCCACCATGGGCTCCATGCATTTGCATCACCTCCAATGATTACATTCTTAACCTTAATCTCCTGTACGATGTGTTTTATGCCATCTATGTATGGTTCGATGGGCAACTGGTCTTCGAAATATATGGAGATGACACCTACCTCCCACTTGTCTGTCTTGATTATTGCGACTGCCAGGTTTTCTGTGGTAAGTGTCGGCTGTTCCAGAACCGTGACCTTGTCATCAAATACAATGATGGCCGATTTGATCGGTTTGGTCCTGTTATGGGTGCGCTGGATTACCCGGGTGCCAGTAACACTTTTCAGTTCCCCGGTTGCTCCTATATACGGTTCTTGAACCAGTGCGAAACTTGCCTTCCTCTTTGACGCTTCCATTATTAGTTCCTGGGTGGCCAGTTTCTTTCTCTGGAGGTTTGCCTGAATAACTCTATGCGTGCAGGGTTCAGAAGGGTTCGGGTTTGCTCTACCTATAGATGAGGCCGAGTCCACCTTAGCAATAAGCGACGGTCGATCTAGCTAAGGAATCCCACTTTCTGCGCACTGGGCAGCTTGAGTCGAACGCATTGTGCTGCAGCTGGTCTAGATTAGCATGTTTGCAGTTTTTGCATGATGGTGGTGTTTCGGCTAGCCAGTCTGCGCAGTCTGCCCGCATGTGTGGTCCCCCACAGTGACTACAGAGATCCGCTGTTTCTTTGCAGAATCGACGCCCATGACCGTAGCCGAGGCAACGAGTGCATTGGACGAGTGGAGATTGATCTTCAACTCGCACTCTCGCCAAGTCGATGTGCACCCTTTCCGCCTCTGTCAATCGCTGCCATAGTATAGGGGAGACTTGCAGAATCACATGGTTTTGGTGGGGGTTCCTTGTCCGTCTGCGGTATTTTACCGTTATTCGGTTATTGTCCGTGGCTATGTCTCTGAAGATGTGGCTATTCTGGGTTTTCAGTGAGGATACCACTTGTTCGTCTGTGAGGTATGACATGGTGTCCTTTAGAATAACGAGGGGATCTTTGTTTTTGACCTCTTCTACGGTAAGGTTTTCTCCAGCCTCTTTTATTCTTTCAGACACTTTTAACATCTCCTCCCGTGAGCTACAACCAACTACTACCTTTTGGTCTTTTGCCTTGCGCACCCTATCCACCTTTATCCCCTTGTTCTTTGCGTCTACCGCCGTTCTAATTTTCTCGATGACCTCGCCACTGGTGTCCTTTTCGTTAGAGGATGACACGACGATAGAGTGGAGTGGTGCTGACCTTGGCTTTGGCTTCACGCTGCCAGATGTTATTTGCGCGTATGTTGCCTTGGCAAGGTCCATGGAGGTGGCTTTGAGTTGGTCTGTGAGGGTATTGGTGTTGAGTTTGCATTCCACTAATGCCTCCTTATGCTGTTCAAGGTCTCCCATTAACTTAGCCATGAGTTCACTTGATGGCTGGTTGTTTGGACCTGTGCTTGATGTAGTTGGTCGTATCCTTTCAAGGAGTTTTTTGTTATCGCCATGAACTATGTCCATCTTTCCGATGACGTCATAGCTGATCATGTCCCTGATGGCTTTCACTTGTTTAACCACTTCTGAGATCGGAGTCATCCCTTCCATTTTCTTCAAGACTGTTGTTGTTTCTTGAAGCTGCTTACTGTGCTCCGTTTCTTTTGCCAGAAGTGCCTCGTTCATGTGCGCTTTCATTTTTTCGATTTCTAGCCTCTGCTTTTGGGCGGCCTCTTGGTACTCCAGGATGCAGTCATATAGACCTGTTAGTTTGTTTATGACTGACTCCTTGGTTGTCAGTTTTGACTGCTCCAGCTGTGATTTAGCCTCCTGGTATAATCTGTTTGATTTACGCGAGAGGGATTCTGGTGGAGTACCGCCAGCTTGTGGCTTTGTGCCTGATTTTGGTGTTGTTCCCGTTTTGGATGTCTGTGTTTGTGAGGCACCAAAGTCTAGTCGCAGGCCTCCCGTCACAGTGCGCGTGTTTTTCTGCGTATTAGACATGATTGAGTCTCCCAGTATGCCTCACAGAGTCAAATAATGTTTATATGAAAAAATAAAATTAAAAAGAAAATGTAGAGTCTTAAAATCTAATGTCCTGTCCGTATAAGACAGGACTGTCTTATTGGCTAACTTAACTATAATAAACAAAAATTTTTTGCTCTATGTAGAGCAAGTGTTAAATTTAAAGCTAAATTATTGGCTCTGCCAATGTCTTAATATATGTAAAATCCGAACCAGTGTATTTCCGGAATAAAATTTTTTTTGGACTCTATGTAGAGTCAAATCAATATGTTACTCTTGTAGGTCTTTAGGAGACCTTTTCAATGACACCTCACACGTTTGAATCGGTGCAGGGGTTCCGGAGATAAACTAGTTTTTAGTTTTCCTGAAAAATCCTGAAAAATGTTTCAGGGTCGAAATTTATCCTTACTTTTATTCTTAAGGCTATTACAGTGGTGGTTAATACTTTCAAAGTGTCAAAAGAATGAAAAATAAGGGTTTCAGGGTGTGTAGGGGGGGGTAGTTTTCAGCGGGGGGTGAGAGGTAATTTACCGTCCAGACTCGCTATAGGGCGAATTTCGAGTATAAAAATTTTTGGGACACTCTGTGCTAACTTGTGGCAAGGGTGATCCAGGGGTCTTAAGTTTTTGGTCAGACGATAAATTACGGGGTAGGGGGTTGATACTCGGGGGGTAGGTCCGGATGGGTCTAGTTTGTGCGTAGCGAGGAGGAGGGTTTTAGGGAGGGGGATGGAAAATTTTGCTATTTTTGGGCTAGGACGCACCGTTTCGGAGATATCGGGGGTTTTTTGAAATTTCCTTATCTTTACAATCTTAAATTTTGCCGTTGGGTAGTTTTTGAGTAGAATTTTTAAATGTCTGTAATTTTGAATCTATAGGTCCTAAATTTTTTCCGTAAGGGATTCCCTGTTGGAGGTGAATTGGATTTTTGGGTAAAAATGTTTCGGGGGTTGTTGCCCTTTTTATCTCGTCCACGGGGGCCCGGGAACTATAGGGGATGGTTTTGACAACTTTGAAAGGTTTGTTTGGGGGTTAGGAGCGAGATATGAGCTCCGCGAAAGATCTAAACGGGAAGGGGAGGATCCGAATTTACCGTTGAGCGTGTTTTTGGGGCTCCTGAAATTCAGGAAACCCAAAATTTCTTAAGTTTTTTGAATAAACTTGCTCGGGGGTGGTTTTTGGGGGTGGGTATAGGTTAGGTTAGGTTAGGTTAGGTTAGGTTAGGTTAGGTTAGGTTAGGTTAGGTTAGGTTAGGTTAGGTTAGGTTAGGTTAGGTTAGGTTAGGTTAGGTTAGGTTAGGTTTTTTTTTTTTTTAAATTATATAATACAAATACCTCCAACTTAATCGGAGACTTTTTAAATACTTTTACAGTCTGAAAGGCAATGTTTAGATAATCATTTCCGGGAAGGAAAAATCCTCATGGACGCCTGGGAAGGGAGGGCCCAGGCAGTGCCGGACTCCTACCGGCTAAAACCCTCCCGGCAACAATTTTACAATTTCTAATCTTAGAAATAAGTTTACGCCTTTTTTTTTATGGTATGGAACTAAATGTTATATAGGAAGGGTTTCATTTTATTTTATCCTATCTTATTTACTATAATTCACTTAACTTACTTAATTTTACTTTTGTAACTTTATATTTTTATTATTACTGCCTATTACTACTGCTTCTTATCTATATTTTACATCTATTACTATTTTATGCTTAACTTCAATAATATATTCAAATATTATGTAAACATAATTTTCTTAAACCGTTTTGTTTCTTTTTATAACAGATTCTGCAACCTTGACGCAGTACTTCAAGAAAATTTGTCTGTATTTACCAGCCATCAGCTCACTTATACTGGTCATATCCAATTTAATATTCAGCTCTTGTTCCAGGTTATAGCGATCAGTGGCGTTCGCTGGGCATTCTAGCAGGATATGTGGTACCGTCTCATGTGCGCGTGGATCGCAGATGCACGATGGGTTCTCTTTACACTTGAATCTGTTCAAGTATTCTGAGAACCCACCGTGCCCCGTCATAATTTGAGTTTTGGTACTCGTAGCCTCGAATTTCCGTACAATCTTGTAGGCCATAGTTGCGCTGGGAAAAAAGAGCTTTGTAATAGATGCGGTGTCTCCTGTTTTGTATCGATCTTCCCACTCGTCAAGTGTAGCCATTCGGATGCAACGCTTGATGTAAGACACCGGACAGAGGTCATAATCCGGCTTTTTCTTTGATCCGATGGCAGCTTCCTTTGCTAACTGATCGGCTCTTTCATTACCTGCCAAACCTGCATGGGCCTTTATCCAGAACAGGGTTACATTCTTGTCCTGGAGAGATGCAGTTTGAATATTATCTCTTACCTCCATAGCAAGTGGGTGGAGGGCGCCGAAATTTATTATGGTTAAGAGAGCTGCCATCGAGTCACTGTACACACCAAAGCTAGACGATTTGCTTTTGACTACTTCCTTCAGAGCTTTGTTAATAGCCAGAAGTTCTGCTTGATACACCGTGCAGTACTGCGGCAATGCAAGTTTTGTGTTCTTGGTTTCGGCTTCACCTTCCCACCAGGAAAAGGCTGCCCCAACCTTGCCACCAATCTTGCTGCCATCGGTGAAGATTTTGACTTCAAAGTCGCTATGGGAGTTCATTTGCTCTTCGTTTTGCAGGCTTATTAGTGTGGTACTCTTGAACGTTGCTGGGTGTGGACCGTGTATTGCAGGTGCCATTTTTTCAACCTCCCTATCGCCCAGTACTGTCTGAGGTACCCCCCTCTTGGCCTCGTAAAGCGAAGCCGCTTCACGGACTCGTAGGTCAAGGGGGAGCACCCCAGCCAGCACAAGTGCTGAGTTAAGGGAAACTGTGCGGTAAGCACGACAGAGTTTTTGGGCGATACTACGTTGAACCGCTGCCAGTTGTTTAGCAACGCCTATTTTACTGGCAGCAGGTGCCCAGACGCTGGCCGCATACAAGATGATTGGTTCCACAACCGCTACGTATATCGACCTTATCACCTCTGGATGAAGACCCCAGCTGACCTTAGCAGCTCTTGTCAACTGTTTGTGGATGCCAGTCGCTTTTCTGCAGACGTTTGCGACGTGTTTATTGAAGGTTAGCTTATCGTCTATAGTGACTCCAAGTAATTTGAGTTCTTTTGACATGGCTATGCCGGTCCCTCCCATGGTCAGGCGTGGTGAGTCATATGCTAACTTTCTTGTTATTACCATTGCATTGGTTTTTTGTGGAGCAAATTTCAGTTTATTTTTGACACCCCACGCCCGAACATGTTCGAGTGCAGCATTTGCCTTTTGTTGAACATCTTGACCAGTGTCACCGTCGAAAAGCAGAACCACATCGTCCGCAAACGCCTGACAGTAGTAGCCCATGTTTTCAAGGTCTTTAAGCAGTGGGTCCAGCAGAAGGTTCCATAGTATAGGTCCCCCAATAGAGCCCTGCACACAACCCTTGTTAGTACCTTTGCTATACTCTTCACCAGCGTACCTAACTGTTACTCTTCTATCCCTCAGATAACTGTCCATGATCCGCCTCAGGTTTATTGGGCACTTTTCCTCAGCCAGGCGGACTCTTATAGCGGGCCACCAAGCACTGTCGAAGG
Organism: Keiferia lycopersicella; assembly: GCA_029255805.1. NCBI lineage: Eukaryota > Metazoa > Arthropoda > Insecta > Lepidoptera > Gelechiidae > Keiferia > Keiferia lycopersicella. The sequence continues at coordinate 29,678 of JARACZ010000015.1, read as the reverse complement.
CTCCCTCTATATCTAAGGAAACCAAGGTTGTGACTTTCTTTTCATTCAGCTTACTGCGGATGTGTTGTATAAGCGTATAGAGGGAGTCTTCGGTGCTCTTTTGTGGCATGAAGCCGTACTGGCGAGTACTCATCCTTGGCAATATATGGTGTTTGAGGCGGGCCACTATCATCTTTTCCAACATTTTGCCTAGGACCGGCAGGAGTCCTATCGGCCTATATGACTTGGGTGTGGTGTAACTCTCCTTCCCTGGCTTTCTGAGTATCACCACCGTTGCCTCCTTCCAGGCTTTGGGAATATGGCCAAGTTCCAAACATTTATTGAATAGCTCCAGGAATAGCTCAGGGTCGCTGTGTATGGCATGACAACAGATGTCAGCGGTAAAACCATCCGCACCAGGGGCCTTTTTAGGGTTAAAGGATGAAGCCGCTAAATTTAGCTCTGTCATTGTGAACGGTGGATCGCAAAGTTCACTTTGTTCACCAAGGTTTACTTTTTCTGCTTCCTCCCTTATTTCGCGGTGTTTGGTGTTATCATCGATATTGAGGTCCTCCGGATAAAAGGTGTCTGCTAACAGCCTTACAGAGCTTTTTGCATCTAACACATTCCCCCCATTTACCAGCGGTAAGTCTTCTTCTCTGCGCATGGTTCTACCGATCACCCTATAGATGCCTTCCCAGACCCCCTCCTTATCTTGTTTCTCGCAGAACTCCTTCCAACTGTTTATTTGTGCTTTAGAAGCTTCTACTTCATATTTTTCTTTTTGGACCAGGTACTCATCTATCACTTTCTGTTTTCGGATGGGTGCAGCACATCTTATCCTCCTTTTCTTTGTGGCAACTTCCTTTTTCATTTCATCGAGGTTTGTGGACCACCACGGCAATTTCAGCTCTTCACACATCTTTTTCTTTGGGATTATATCTTCGCAAGTTTCTTCAATGGCTTCTATTATTTTGTTTGTCGTTTCCTCCAATTCTCCACTAGTGGTTATTTTGTTTACATTTGTTTGAGTAATTTGGTTTTCACAAAACAGTTGCTTAATTTTCTGCCTAAAGTTTGCCCAGTTTGATTTTTTTGTATTATATTTTCTTGTTGTGCGGTTTACTTTCACTCCCTTAGATCTTTGATGGCGGATGCTAAACGTAATGCCGTTGTGGTCTGAACTAATAAGTCCCTGGTCCACTTCCCAATCCTCTACCAGGTCCAAGAGATCCGATGAGCAAGCTGTAACATCGACGTAACTTGTGTATTGTCTTCCGCCTCTTACAGTGTCGAAGGTCGGGACAGTTCCGCGATTCAATACATTGAAGTTGAGCTCCTCAATTGTACCGGCCATTTCGTCACCTCTGTGGTCGAGCTCCAGGCTTCCCCACCATGAGCTTTTAGCGTTGGCGTCACCTCCAATGATCCACGTATTAGAATTGATGGTTTCTACGATCTTCTTTAGGTGTTCCAGATACGGTTGTATGGGTTGGTCGGGTTCAAAGTAGAAGGATACGAGCGTAATTTCCCAGGCACTAGTCTGGATTCCCACGACAGTGATGTTATTTGTGGTGAGTTTTGGGTACTGCTTTACGTTCAGGTCTTGGTTGAAAACGGCTATGGCCGCCTTAACAGTCCCGTCGCCTACTTCTGTGCTCTGGAAGATACGCACACCTCCACAACCCTTCATGACCTGTGAACCTCCGATGTAAGGTTCCTGCAGGAGCGCAACTGAGACACCTCTCCTATCTGCCTCAATAAAAAGTTCATTCGTGGCCAGCTTTTTTCGCTGGAGGTTAGCCTGTATGACCTTGTATGTAGTGTTTTCGCCTTGGGTGCCCTTAGCAATAAGCCACAGTTGAACGTGCCAAATTGTCCCATTTGTGTCTTGTGGGGCAGCGAATGCTAAAGGCATTATGATCTACGTGTTCCAGGCCGGCTTTTACACAATTTTTGCACCTTGGTGGCTCTTCTGCCAGACGTTCCGTACATTCTGATCTTAGGTGGGGACCACCACAGTGGCTGCACAGATCTGCGGGCTCCCTACAGAAGCGTTTGCCGTGGCCAAAGCCCAAACAGCGAGTGCATTGCACTAGGGGGGATTGGTCCTCCACTGGAACGCGCTGCAGTTCGATGTGCGCAAAACCTTTCTCTGTAGCACGTTGCCATATTTTAGGCGAAACACAGAGGATGACGTTGGAGGTATGCGGGTTTCTCGTTTTCCTTTTGTACTTAAGCTCGACCCTGTCCTCATCAGCATCGAGATCGTGAAAGATTGCTCGATTTTGGTTCCTAAGTGCATTCAGAATGTCCTCGTCAGAGTAGTACGAGAGGACGTTTCTGATGACAATGAGCGGATCCTTGTTCTTCACTTCCTCAACGCTGAGGTGGGCACCCTCTTGCTGTAGTCTTTCTTTTACCTTATTCCTCTCTACCTTTGTGCTAAAGCTCATTATGATTTTTCTATCCTTTGCCTTCCTGACTCTGTCAACAGTGACCCACCCTGACTTTGCATCAACTGCCTTTCTAACTCTGTCTAGCACTTCATCTCCGGTTTCTGTTTCATCCTTTGAGGTGACCACAACGGAATGCATTGCGCTCCGCTTTTGTTCCTGTTTGCCGATATGGCCCGCGGCTACACTCGCATATGTTGCGGTCCTCTCCAAGGTCTCTTTTTGCATCTCTATGGTTTCTCTAAGTTCGTCCATCTTCCTATTATTTTCCAACAATAGGTTGGAGTGTTCCCTTAGTTGTAGCAGTAGGGTCGGGTCAGTGCTGACTACACATGTTGGTTGAACGGGCGAGTTCTCGTTTTCCGACTTTGCTTGCGAGGTGGATTTTTGCGGTTGACATTTGGCGGTTGAGCCAGTTAGTCCTTTTATCTCCGCATCAGCATCCTTGACAAGCTGATATAGTTTGTCTATTGCTTCTATGGCATTGGCCTTCAGGTCTTTTCTTATATTGCCTGCGCTGTTAAGGCTTGTTTTGGCCTTCGTCAGCAGGGCCTTGGCCTCTGTCACACGGCCTGGAAGCACCCGTCTTGGATTCGACTGGCTGGGAATACCACTAGCCAAAGGGGTCACATTTTGCGATCCAGTCACGGACTCGAGTCTGTCAATGCTCTGTCTGACATTAGACGATAGCGTCTGCGTTTTGGGGGGAGATTTTGGTTTCTCCGTCCCGATAACTTTCTCGGGTGGCGTTCTGTTTACAAACATGTCTGCAGTTACTCGTCAAGGATGTAAAGAAACAAAAATGTAGAGTCTTATTTACTAGTAAAAATAAAATAAAATAAAAATTTTCTGTCCGTATAAGACAGGGCAGGGTCTTAATAGTATAGATGAAAAAAAAAAGTTAAAACTAAATGTTTTATGCTCTACGTAGAGCAAATGGTTAAATATAATTTTGTGGCACTGCCAAAGTCAAAACACAAAAACATAAATAATAATAAAAAGATTTTTCCTCTACCTCAATTGGGCAAGGAGTTATGACACTTTTAGTGAATTGCTCTATGTAGAGCTTATTTAATGCTTTTAAAAGCTAGCTCTTTTCTAGCCCTTTTTAACGACACCTCGTACAAGTTTCTAGCTTTATTAGTTTGGGAGCAATCTCAATTGTTTGATTCGCAATATGGCCGCCAACAAATTGTTTGTAAACTTGTTTTTGATCCTGTTTCTGTTACACTGGGCCGATTTTGGCGAGATTGGGCTTGATTATTTTGGCTCACTGAGGGCTATTTTCTAAAATATATTTCAGTAATTTTCAGAACCTGAAAATTTCAGTTTCTGAAAACCGCTCAAATGATTTCAAAATACAAGAGAATGAAGAGCTATACACAATAGAAAAAGAATCAAAGCTCTACGACCTCCGGTTTAGGAGCAATGTCAGTTTAAAATATTTCAAGATGGCCGCCAGTACTGTCAAAGTCAATGTTTGACGGCTTATTGCTCCGCTTCCAGTGGTCGTAGAACCACGGTTCTTGGATTGGAGAGATCGGCTTAACCTCCTTTATCTCCTGAAAGTGCTTTCAGGTACCTGAAATTTGATACCCTCGGATACGCCTGAAAGTCAGGGGTATCTTAAGAGTTAGGTCTTAAGATCCTAATTCCAAAATTTGAGCGTTATACGATCACAAGTCGCTATTTGGCGGCGGTATAACTAAATTCAACATGGCCGCCGAACTGTCAAAATCAAACTTCAAACAGTTATTGCTCCGGTTCTAGACGTCCGATTTCTCCCGTTTGACTTGCAAACGAGAGGTCTTAACGGAACGCGTCTTTTGAATGCACTTTCAGGCGAAAATATTTTCAGAGCCTGAAAACTGCTGAAAATATTTTTGACAAAATATATATAACTTACGGTTCTAAGTACAATTTTTTCCGGTTTTCTAGGTGCTCTGGGTACAGAGCAATGACACTTTAAAGTTTTTTATGGAAATTGTTCGGAATCGAACAATTTAGCAAATTTCTCAATTTTGACGCTATCAGAACGTAGTTTTGGGTTATATACTATGTATCCAGGTCACTAAAGACAACTGTATGGCCAGAATATTTTTAAAAGTTATACTTTTTATTTATTAACTGAAAATGAGTAAAAATTTCATAACTTTGTAAGTAATTAAGATAAAATTCTAGAAAAAATTTTTATAAAACTAATATATAGTCTTTAAAAATACTGGAATATAAAATTGTAAAATTTTTGAGTTTAAGTACAAAAATTTCAAAAAATTTAAAATTTTTTGTTTTTTAATTATCATAAACTATCCAGCTTGTAAAAAATTTTGAAAGCTCTACATAGAGTACACAAAATAAGCGCGCAAAAGATAGCACTATCAAAATTTAAAATTTCCACTTAACTTTCAAATAGCGAAGGTGCAAAGTTGAATTTTTAAAATTGACTTTAAAAAATAACTAAAACAGATATAAAAACCAAACAAACTCGGAAAGTCTTAAAATGGTGCGGTTGATGATCATGCAAAATTTCAGGAGTCCAGAGCACGTTTTCAGCGTTTTCAGGTGAACCGGAACCACGTGCGTCAATTGTATTTCAGTAAATAGCTCGGAAATGCGCCGAGCTAGGTCTTCAAAATTTTGCAGGTATATGGATCCCCAGAAAAGCGATCCGGGGATGTCATAAAAACGGGGGGGTATCGATTTAGATTTCGCAGCGCATGCGATTTTCTTAAAGTTTTAGCAGCAACTAACCTCAAAACATCAGTTTTTCATGAAAATATGGTGTTTTCAGAATCGTCCGGGTGGATCCGAGATGGCAGGGTAATAGATTTCACTGTTCTGCACACACAGACACCTCACTTTCCATAATCGGATCACTTAAAACCACTTTTTTGATTTTTTAAGTATAGAGCACCTTATTTCTGCTTCTGTTCGCGACGGAGGTCAGATTGCTACTGGGTTAGGTTAGGTTAGGTTAGGTTAGGTTAGGTTAGGTTAGGTTAGGTTAGGTTAGGTTAGGTTAGGTTAGGTTAGGTTAGGTTAGGTTAGGTTAGGTTAGGTTAGGTTAGGTTAGGTTAGGTTAGGTTAGGTTAGGTTAGGTTAGGTTAGGTTAGGTTAGGTTAGGTTAGGTTAGGTTAGGTTAGGTTAGGTTAGGTTAGGTTTTTTTTTTTTTTTTTTTTTTTTTTTTTTTTTTTTTTTTTTTTTTTTTTTTTTTCCTATGCGTATGTCCTCCGGATCGAACCAGAGATTTTGGTAATACATTTCTTTTATTTACAAAATTTAACAATTTTATCTTTACCCTGAGGGGGTGTCCTATTTACCCTGACGGGGTTCTACTGTCTAATCTTCCAATTTCATTCTGTCCTCTTTATCATGCCAGTTCTCGCTTTTATGCCTCTCGTACTTTTTTCCATCATCTATCATACTTTCATTCCTATTCTTACTATTCTACGGGGATGGGATGCTGGGTTTACATTTCTGTTTTTTTTCTTTATTTCGTCTTAATTTCATACATTTTGTTACAATTTTAATAATAATACTATTTTCTTATTTCTAGCCTTAGAGTATATGTTCTTAAAATATTTATTTTTATTGCTATAGTTTGTATTTTATGACTTTAGTTACATATATACAATATATATTAAAATCATAGGTTTCTTAATCTTTATTTCTTTTACATGCTTGCTTTACTATCTCTTTGATATACTCCAAAAACTCTTTTCTTTCTTTCTTATTTTCTATTAGGAAGCTTATGCTCTCTTTTACTATCTTAACATTTCGTTTTTGTTCCAGGTCGTATCTCAGTTTGGCAGTTGTCGGGCAATCTACTAGCAAGTGAATAATATTCTCAGTCTGATCTGGGTCGCAGACGCAAGACGGGCTCTCCTTGCACTTAAACTTTGCCAGGTACTCGGAGAACCCGCCATGCCCTGTAAGTGCTTGGGTGAGCTCCTTAGTCGGTTTTATTTTTCTGACAACTCCATATGCCGCCACAGCATCTGGGAAGAAGACCTTAGTTGTTGTCGCCGTGTTTTCTGACCCGTAGCGTCGGTCCCACTCGGCAAGCGTCTCCAATCGGATTTGTCGCTTGACGAATGAAACAGGGCACAGGTCGTAATCCGGTTTCTTTTTCAACTTTAGGGCTGCCTCCCTCGCGAGCGTATCGGCCCTCTCATTTCCCTCCAGCCCCACATGTGCTTTAATCCAGTATAAGGAAACTTCCTTTTGCTGGTTACTGGCGTCAGCTATATAATTTCTCGCTTCTACTGCAAGGGGGTGGAGAGCTTGAGGGTTCACGACTGTTTGTATGGCGGCCATAGAGTCGCTGAATATAGCGAAAGTTCTCCTGCTCCTTTTAAAAACCTCTCGTGTGGCTCTGTTTAGTGCCAAGAGTTCTGCCTGGTAGACTGTGCCGTATGATGGGAGTGCAAGTTTGAGGGTCCAGACTTCGGTATCTGCACTCCACACAGTGACTGCAGCTCCCACTTTACCCTCAATCTTGCTCCCATCCGTGTAGATTCGGACATCGTAGTTTGAGTTTGACTCATATTGGGACTGGTCTACCAAGCTTTTAATTGGCAGTCGGGTTTGTGTTGCGGGGTGTGGAGCCTTCAGCGCAGATGCCATCCTCTCAACCTCTCTGTCTCCTATTGCATCCCAGGATACCCCCCTCTTGACCTCGTATAGCGAGGCCACCTCCCTAATACGGAGGTCAAGGGGTAGCAACCCGGAGAGCAACAGAGTCGAGTTAAGAGAGGTTGTCCGGTATGCTCGGCAGATTTTCTGGGCAACACTGCGCTGGATTGCATTGAGTTTTTTCCTAACTCCGATTTTGTCTGCTGCTGGAGCCCATGCACTAGCCGCGTACAGGATGACCGGTTCTACTGCTGCTGTGTAAATAATTTTAATTACTTCTGGATGTAAACCCCAGCTTACCCTAGCTGCTCGTGCCAGCTGCTTGTAAATTGCTGTTGCCTTGACACAGACGTTCGAGACATGTTTATTAAATGTCAATTTATTATCTATGGTCAAACCCAGCAGCTTGATCTCCTGCGACATATTAATATCTGTCTCTCCCATCCTCAGGATTGGGGTGTCGTATTTCAACTTACGCGTAATTAACATCGCATTTGTTTTATGCGCAGCAAATTTTAATTTGTTACGGACACCCCACTCCCGAACGTAGGAGAGGCAGTCATTGGCTTTGGTCTGGATTTCTTGTGCTGTGTTGGCATCGAATACAAGAACCACATCGTCAGCAAAAGCTTGGACGTGGTCCCCTCTTTGCTCCAGGCCTTTGAGGAGGGGGTCCAGTAGCAAATTCCAAAGTACTGGTCCTCCGATCGACCCTTGGACGCAACCCTTTTCCGTTGTTCGACGGTGTTCGGTGCCCAGATATCTCACTGAAACAGATCTGTCAGTGAGGTAGCTGTCCATCACCCGTCTCAAGTTCCACGGACATTTCTCCTCTGCGAGTCTGAGCTTAATGGCTGGCCACCATGCACTGTCAAATGCTCCCTCTATGTCTAGTGACACAACTGTCACGATCTTTTTACTTTCTAATTTTGATCGAATGTGTTTCACCAGATCATAGAGGGAGTCTTCCGTGCTTTTTTGGGGCATAAACCCATATTGGCGGCTACTCATTCGCGGCAGCACATGAAACTTCAGACGGGCGACGAGCATTTTTTCGAAGATCTTACCTAACACTGGTAGGAGTCCGATCGGTCTGTGTGCCTTTGGGGTCGCGTAATCGTCCTTGTGGGGTTTTCGGAGGATTACGACTGTCGCTGACTTCCAGACTCTGGGGAAGTAACCCATTCCCAGACATTTATTGATGAGTGCGAGGTATATGTCTGGTGCCACTCCTATAGCATGGGAGCAGATATCGGACGTCAGCCCATCGGAACCTGGTGCTTTCTTTGGGTTGAACGAGTGTACTGCGTTTTGAAGCTCGTGGGGAGTAAACGGAGGATCAATGTTTTGATTCTCCGCATTGAGGTTGATTGTTTCCGCTGCGCGTCTCATTTCTTTATGCTCCTCACGGTCTTCCCTCTGCTCGTCTTGGGGGTAAAAGGTTTCAGCTAGTAGCTCGGCCGAACCCTTCGAATCAAGCACCTTTCCATCTTTTCTCATGGGCACGTCCTCCTCTCTCTTGCCTGTTCTGCTGACGACACGGTAAATTCCCTCCCATACGCCTTCAAGATCTTGTTTTTCACAGAAAGTCTTCCAGCTACCTATCTGGGCTTTGGCTGCAGTTTCTTCATATTCTTCCTTTTTGGCAAGGTACTCTTTTATTACATATGGTTTGCGTCTAGGGGCAGCCCAGCGTATTCTCCGTTTCCTAGTTTTAACCTCTTTTTTCAGGTTGGCGAGCTCTTCCGACCACCACGGGATCGATAGTGTTTCTATGTTTTTCTTCATGGGGATGCTGTCTGTAGATGATGTGAGTATAGCTTTGGTATATTCCTCTGTTGTTTTGTCTAATTCTTCCTGGCTATTGATATTCTTAATTCTGTCTGTAGTAATATGTATGTCTTTAAGTGTCTGGGTCAGGTTTTCGCGAAATTGGGTCCAGTTTGCTTTTTTAGTGTTAAATTTTCTTGTAGTTCTTTTTATTTCTGTCCCCTTTGATTTTTGCATATACACTTTAAATTCGATTCCGTTGTGGTCGGATCCAGTGAGATCGTCTATTACTCGCCAATTGTTTATTTTATCTAAAATATCCTCTGAACAAACGGTTATGTCAACGTGGCTGGTTAGGTGTCTTTCTCCCCTTACGACGTCGAACGTTGGTGTATTGCCGTTATTAAGGATGTGGAGGTTGAGCTCATCTAGGGTTGCTACGACTTCTTCTCCCCTTTTGTCTTCTTTTACCCCTCCCCACCACATGCTTTTTGCGTTGGAGTCGCCACCTAGAATTAATCCTCGAGGTCCCAATTCCCGGCAGATTTTATGGAGTTGGTTAAGATACGGGTCTATAGGGCTGTCCGGTTCGAAGTAGAACGAGGCTATCAGAATACTCCAAGCATCTGTCTGGATCTTCACCACTACGATGTTGTTGGTGGTGAATTCTGGGAACTGTGTTACGCTCAGATTCTGGTCGAATATCGCGACAGCAGCTTTGACGGTTCCCTCCCCTGGACATGTGTTTTGGAATATTCTGACTCCTCTAAATCCGTTCATACTTTTGGCCTTCCCTAAATATGGCTCCTGTATCAGCGCAAGAGCTACTTTTCTATTTGAGGCCTCGAGCATCAACTCATTTGTCGCTAGCTTACTCCTCTGTAGATTCGTTTGGAGCATTATATATGGTATCGCTGTGGTGCCCTTAGCAGTACGCCACAGTGGATCTTGCGAGATTCTCCCATCTTCTTCTCACAGGGCATTCGGTGCTGAAAGCGTTGTGTTGGTTGTTTTGGAGGTTTGCTTTGTTGCAGTTGCAGCATTCTGGGGTGTCTCTGATTGCCCAACCTGGGCACTCTTGTCTCATGTGGGCGCCCCCGCAGTGGCTGCACTTGACAATATTCTCTAAACAGTGCTTTCTAGCGTGGCCATAGCCTAGGCATTGAGAGCACTGTACCAGAGGTGATTGATCTTGGACTTGGATAGGTTGTATATCAATACTAACCTTACCCAAGTCCAGTGCTCTTCTCCATAGAGTGGGGGACACCTTTGCTACAACATGCACCAAGTGCGGATTGCGCGTTTTCCTTCTATATTTAATTTCTATTCTGTCGTTCTCCTTTTCGAGGCCGCAGAAGAGTTGCCGGTTTTGCCTTCTCAGAAAGTCAATCACTTCCTCGTCGGAGTGTGAACTGATGACGTTCTTCAGCAGCAAAAGTGGGTCCTTGTTTTTAACCTCCTCGACAAGGAGTCGATTTCCTGCTTTTTCTATACGTTCCTTCACTTTTTCGCTTTCCTCCTTGGTCTTAAAGCCCAAAATAACCTTTTGATTTCTCGCTTTTCTGATTTTTTGCACCTGGAAACCCTCTTCTTTCGCGTTAAGTGCAGTCCTTGTACGCTCCATTACCTGGTCGCTCGTCTCTCCATCGTCGGTTGAGGCAATGGCAATGGAGTGTAACGTTTTTTGCTCCTGCATTCCGGCCTGCCTTCGAGTCACCACGCTTGCGTAGGAGGCCCTCTCGAGATGTTCCTGTTGTTTTGTTAGGGTTTCTTTCAATTCATCTATTTTCCTGTTATTTTCTTCGAGGGCTTTTATATGTTCCCTCAGTGCTTCTGTCATGTTTCCTTCATGGTCTTGTCTCTGGTTCGTTACCTCCTCCTGTTTCTCTTCAGTTTGTTCCCCGCTGTCTTTAGTATCTTTCTGCTTCTCTGCGGTCTCAACATGCATTTTTGTTTGTGTTTGTGTTCCTCTATCCTTTATCTGGCTCTTTGCTCTACCTTCCGACTCCTTTAGGAGTTCATAGACTCTATCTATTGCCGTACTTACCTCCTGTTTTATGAGCGAGCTTATGTTTTTGGCAGAGTTAGAACTTAGGTAGCTCTTTACTTTCGCCACACAAGCATGTGCTTCATCTATTCTGCTCTTATATTTAGGCTTTGTTGTCTCTAACTGTTTTTGCTGCCCAGGTATTTTGGCAGTTTTTGCTTTCTCTGGGCTGACGCGAGTTTGGGACTGAGAGAAGGTGAGTTTTACTTTCGTTTGTTTCGTTTGCTTTGTAGAAGGCGAAGCAACGCTGGTAGAGGGGTTAGTGTTGAGAGCCGCTTCGATCTCTCCAATGCTTTTCCTAACACTGAAAGTCTGGGATAGCCTGTCGACTTCATTTGGTTCTTGCGAACTCAAGTCAATAAGTTCCGCCACGGCCGGCGGAGCCTGTTTGCTTTCCTCGGGGATAGCATTGTCTTTTTTGTAGGTTTTGATCGGGGTATGATATGCGAAGGACATTTTAGCTTAATCTTATGTTAGGTCTGGTTTGTACAAGATCGATGTATTTGCCTTGTGTATGTGGCAAGGCAGTTGTGGTTACTGATTAATAGTCACGCAATAACAAGGACTTAGTAACTAGGTTTAAAACTATATTGTCCTGTCTGTATAGGACAGGCCAAGGTCTTAAGATTAACAAAAAATAAAAAATACGGTTGTTAGACTAATAAGTCTTCGTAGTATATTCTCCTAATTTGGAGAGATGGTCTCTACAATTTTTTAAAATAAACTCTATGTAGAGCTATAATTGTCAAAATAAAAAGTTTTAACTAAATTAATACTAAAATGCCAAAAAAGGCTCGTTACTCTTAAAATATACAAGCAAGATTACAAAAGATAAAGTTTTGCTCTACGTAGAGTCTTATCTTCTTTTGTAGAGCAGCAAGTTCTTGCTGAGCTGTTACTCTATTTTTAGCTTAATATAAAAGGAAAAGAAATTTTTGATTAACTCTATTAATTTAAAAGATATAGGGTTTTTATTGAATGACTCTAGGTAGAGCTAGTTTACAATAATAAGTTGAAAGATCTTGGCGAGCCCTTTCAAATGACACCAATACCAACCTTCTAGCTCTTGTGGTTCCGGAGCAAAACGGGTTTGTACATTTACTACAAAAATGTACCGGGAATGTACAAACGGCTATAGCTCCTAAACCAGTCGGCCGATTTCCTTGATATTGGTCTCAAATTCAAGCCCCCGTCAAGGCCCCTCGTTTGAGATGGGTTATGGCGATTTTCAGCGCCTGAAAATTTCAGGTTCCAAAGATGGTCGGACCAGGCTAAAACTTGATAGGTCGAAAGAGGTGAGTTAGACAAGTACAACAGTGCTTTTCCCAAGTCTCTACGACCACCGGTTCGTGCGCAACAGAAGGCCAAAGATTTTCAAGATGGCCACCAGAACTGTCAAACCGTATGTTTGAATGCCTGCTGCGCTGGTTCCTGACGTCGTAGAAACCTGGCGTTTTGATATTTGCACTCAGCTTTGACTGGTCTAGCTCCTGAAATGGTTTTCAGGAACCTGAAAATTTCTGTGGCAGATTCGCCTGAAACTGAAATGGTTGGTAAAGTACCAACCCTTGAGTATAAATCTGAAATTTCAGCTTCCTGCGGCTTAAGGCTGCAGAACAACGATGGTTCAAAGAAAACCAAGATGGCTGCCGAACTGTCAAATTATGACTTTAGACGACTGTAGCGCCGAAAGTAGTTGTCGGATAGACCCGAGATGGGTGTCTGGTGACTCGGCTTGACCACCCGGATTTTCCAAGATGGTTTTCAGGACTTAAAAGTTTCAGGCACTGAAATCGCCTGAAAGTGTTAAAATAGGCAAAATCATGTGGCACTCTTTAAGAATTCGAAAAAATCACTATTCTAGGACCTCTGGTTGTCGAGCAATCCGAGTTTAAAGTTCTGTACATAAATTCCCAAAAATGTACAAAATGTCAAATTCCTTATTTTAAAAGCTATGAGGTCGATCTTTGGAGTTCAATAAGATGAAATAGTATCAGAAAAACTATTCCTGATGTCAAAATAATTTTAAAGGTGGTATTTTCCAATAAATTAACAAAAAATGGTTAAAATTCAATATCTCCGAAACGAGTAGCTTGAAAAATCCGAAAAAATTTGTAAAAATACAGTAAATCTAGCTTAAAAAACACACAAATCAAGTTATGAAAAAATCGAAAAATAATGTCCGAAAACTTTAAAAAACATTAAAATACAGTTTTTTGGGTGTGGTGATGGGCGTGGTTCTCCAGAAATTTTGAAATTTGCAGGATCAAAAGACACAGTTAGCGCGCACAAGATAGCAGTTGAAGAATTTTGAATTTCACTTTAGTTCTTGAGATATGAATTTTTCTTTTCGGATTTTATAACGTCAATATCTTCGTACATACTTGTCAAATAATTTTCAAAAATCGTTTTTGTACTCTTCACTAGCGTGTTCATAAACAGTATTTTTTCCAGCGTTCTGGTAGTACTCTATCTTCCAGTGATTTGGAGGTTAAAACCACGTGTTTTTTGTTTTTCTGGGTTTATCCCAGAAATGTGCGATGAGAAAAATCTCAAAAAATTTGACAATGTAGAGTTCAACGAGGGGCTCCAGAATCCGGAATAAAAAGTATATGTCGTCGCTCTAGATCCCGACTTATAGGTGTTTAAAAATCAAAATTTTGACCTTTTTTGGGTATTTCCTGTATTCCACTTCGCACTGTAATCCAATTTCCACTTTCACAATGGCACTTTAAGGGCATTCACACCCTGCACAATTAGACACATTTTTCATGAAAATCGGAGCAGATTTACTATTAAATTTTGATTTTTTAGTGCGGACTTTAAACAAAAAGATGCTTTCACGAGCACGGGAGAGCTGCGACTGGTTAGGTTAGGTTAGGTTAGGTTAGGTTAGGTTAGGTTAGGTTAGGTTAGGTTAGGTTAGGTTAGGTTAGGTTAGGTTAGGTTAGGTTAGGTTAGGTTAGGTTAGGTTAGGTTAGGTTAGGTTAGGTTAGGTTAGGTTAGGTTAGGTTAGGTTAGGTTAGGTTAGGTTAGGTTAGGTTAGGTTAGGTTAGGTTAGGTTAGGTTAGGTTAGGTTAGGTTAGGTTAGGTTAGGTTAGGTTAGGTTAGGTTAGGTTAGGTTAGGTTAGGTTAGGTTAGGTTAGGTTAGGTTAGGTTAGGTTAGGTTAGGTTAGGTTAGGTTAGGTTAGGTTAGGTTAGGTTAGGTTAGGTTAGGTTAGGTTAGGTTAGGTTAGGTTAGGTTAGGTTAGGTTAGGTTAGGTTAGGTTAGGTTAGGTTAGGTTAGGTTAGGTTAGGTTAGGTTAGGTTAGGTTAGGTTAGGTTAGGTTAGGTTAGGTTAGGTTAGGTTAGGTTAGGTTAGGTTAGGTTAGGTTAGGTTAGGTTAGGTTAGGTTAGGTTAGGTTAGGTTAGGTTAGGTTAGGTTAGGTTAGGTTAGGTTAGGTTAGGTTAGGTTAGGTTAGGTTAGGTTAGGTTAGGTTAGGTTAGGTTAGGTTAGGTTAGGTTAGGTTAGGTTAGGTTAGGTTAGGTTAGGTTAGGTTAGGTTAGGTTAGGTTAGGTTAGGTTAGGTTAGGTTAGGTTAGGTTAGGTTAGGTTAGGTTAGGTTAGGTTAGGTTAGGTTAGGTTAGGTTAGGTTAGGTTAGGTTAGGTTAGGTTAGGTTAGGTTAGGTTAGGTTAGGTTAGGTTAGGTTAGGTTAGGTTAGGTTAGGTTAGGTTAGGTTAGGTTAGGTTAGGTTAGGTTAGGTTAGGTTAGGTTAGGTTAGGTTAGGTTAGGTTAGGTTAGGTTAGGTTAG